>CM069863.1:15910691-16560691 GCA_036172795.1 Pelodytes ibericus | reverse complement strand
AGCACCCGTCTTACAAATATTCATCCCTTTTACATTTGAATGATATTTGAGTTACTCCATTGTTTTAGGGAGTCTTCGTGGGAAAATGCTAATCAGACCTTTTCACACACAAAATCTCCTTCATTACAAGAATACTGCTTACAAGTTAAATTATTTAATTCCCATTGTGATCTGTTCACAATTACAGTTGCTAAATTAGTTCTTTAAAAAACAAAAAAAAATAACTGCAGTTGATTTAAGGTTAGTGATACCTTTTAGTTGCTCGGAAATAGAAATGATTAAAAAAAAAAAATAATAATAATTAAAAAAAAAAAAATCAAGAGGTTTAAAATATAAAATCCTTGCCATGTTGCAGAAAATTGTAGTTAAATTCCACACAAAAATAGATCTTGCGAATTCTTTCAAAACCAATTTAATCCAAATGCAAAAAAAAAAAACCCATAAAAAATAAAATATTTTTAGATATATTAAAAAAAAAAAAAAGGTGTAACTGCATCACACACATTGTGTGATGGTACTAGAGAAAGAGATATAATCCAAGAAAATCACCCCCCCAAAAAAAAAAATCTCTGCCCTGAAAAAAAAAAAAAAAATCAACTGTATTCATACTGAAAGAAGAGAACCAATGAAGCCAGGCATTGGACAGGAGCAGCCAATAGACTTATGGGAAGCTTTCCCCCCTGTGCTTTGCATAAAGAAATATTTTGTGTGTTGAGGAAGCGTAGCATTTGCATGTGTGGAGTGATTAGTGGGTTTGAATGCCAACTCTCACTGTGTCCCATTTCCCGCTCTGTACAGATATCAGGAGGAAGAGAGATGATGACAGGGGTCAGTCTTTTCTAATGGGCCAGTAAGGAGCATTGGAAGGCAAGCACACAGGCATCAATACACTTGAGTCTTCACAATCAGTATAGGTGATTTCTCTCTCCTATACTGCACTCACACACAGCCTGTCTCTGCTGCACACACACACACAGACACACACAGTGACAGGACACCTTATTGTCAATCTCTGTCTTGATTCTCACATCTCAACAGCACTTCTAGAGGAAAACTGTTTTATTCCTCCCTTGCCAAGTCTTCAAAAGCAACATCCTTTCTCTCACCCCCCCCCCCCCCCCCCTTCCATCCCCCTTATTCTGTATTCTTCCAAGGATCCTAGCTGCACAGGGAGATGCTTCTCATCGGTGAGTTTTGCACCTATTAAACATATTTTCTCGGGGTTATCTGCACGCTTGTATATTCTGATCTCTTGTATTTATTGCTTTTTTTTTTTTTTATTCTGGCTTTTTTATTATATGTTCATTTGTGGCAGTGAAACTTTACACTGATTGTTGGAGGTTGGACCTAGTTGTATTCATTTATTATTATTTTTTTCATGCAGTTTTTTTTTTTTAAAGGCTTAAGTTAATACAAAAGGTAGCTAAACTGGTTCTTTGGTGATCTTGTGAAACCAAAGTAGGGTGTATAGTGTTACCGAGTCTCTATACATGACACCCTTGGTTATGGTTGTTGATTAGGGTGTGGAATCTCAGATACCAAGGAAGGATATGTAGAATATGGCTGTGAATCAGATCAGGGCGAGCGGGTGGTAAATACCACGATAATAATATTATTATTTAATGATAAATACGTTCTGAGTATACCCTTCTTCTTGGCATCGCCGAATCACACAGAATTGTACGGTTGTAGCTTTTGTTTTGTTTTGTTTTTCCAATAGAGGAGGTGGAAGAATTTAGGCAGAGCCTGTGGATCCTACGTAGGGGTGACCAAAAAAAGCAACAAATATACATTTTTTTTTTTTACTTTGTACATATCTTAGTATACACACTGGGCGCAATCCCTCTTCAAATCTGTATTTAAAGTCATATATAACACTAATATCTATCAGGATGTACCAAATAGGTGAAATGGAACATTCTGTACATTTATTTACAAGCGATTTTTAGATTAATAAAAGTACTTTTTTAACTTAGGTACACAATCATATTATACATCTATAGCAATCTTTCCGATGTTAGTATATTAAAATATGTGAATACCCCCCCCCCCCCCCCCCACACACACACACACAAAAAAAAACACATTTAAAAAATAAGTTAATTATGTAGAAGTTTGTAGGTGGAAGGGTGTACAGATATAGACAAAAGTTTAGCAGTGCAGTCTTATATTATTTAAGAACATAATGTGCAGAAATGAGGCATACATGGCTATGTATTTTAGAATTGTGTTTATTTAACCCCTCCTTTGCCAGAAGGTGTCAAAACGTTGTGCTATTCCCTGGCACCCAGGAGTTTACCCAGGACAAAAAAAAAAACTCATCTGATTTTATTCCCCCCCCCCCCCCCCCTTTATTTATTGATATTATCGGTCTTGTTGATATGATGTGCACACATACCATTTAAAAAAAAAAAATAGGCTGTTTATTTATCAGTAGTGGCCTGCGATCAGGGCCAAACCACAGGTCATTTATTATATTGTGTTGATGATGAATATTGTTTAATCTCACTGCTAGTCTTGCACTGAAACTGGAATAATCTAAGGCATCAAGAACTGGCAATTCAGGCCTGTACTTTTGTGAATGTGCCACAGACATTGATATAGAGTCATTAATCAAGGTGTACAGAAAAATAGCACATGTTTAATATAAGGGGGGTATATATTGGGAAATGTTATGATGGACAATCCTTACTTTCAGATTTTGTGATAGTTTAGACAGAAACTTGCAACCCGTCTCTATTTTCTTTTTAAAAGGAGGTAGAACATGCTGCAAACTGAAAGTTACATATTCAAACTGGATTAAGTATTTTGTTATAAGAGAGATTAGTGGTGTTCAGACTACTGGCTATTCTTCGGCAGTGATATGCTTGGCTAAGCACTGTATGTGTGTGTGTGTGTGTACAAACCTCTGACTACTGTTTGTATATCAATTAATGAAACATAGGGATTGTAAATGGTTGGGGACTGTGCAATATAATACATTTTGGAAACTGGTTGGAGTGATTTCTACCTTGAATTAATGGTAAGCAGCACTGTAGTGTTAATCCTGTGGTTAACTATTGCAGGGCATATTTGCTCGTTGTTGTCTACATGCTGGGACTAATGCTAGTTTTGAGGCTGGGGGGTATTTGAGATTACAAAAAAATAAAGAAGAGAAAATGATTTACTGAATTGTGAAATGAATAGCTACAAATGAAAAAAAAAAAAAAAGTTCATTTTTCTTGAAGAAAAGATAAAATTAATATTCATTGCAGTCATAAAAGACATAAAATGCCTTTTTTTTGGGGGGGGGGAGGGGGTAAAATTCAGCCTGTGACTATTTATTATTTTACCTTCTTTTCTTTTTTTTTTTTTTCTTTTCTTTTTACCAAACCTCTTCAATGCTTTTCTCTATTGTAATTGTCTCTTCCCAATTGGGCACCCCTACTGAGCTGTTGTGTCTTTTTACAACCCCTAACAACCCACACCAGTAACACAATTACCTCCAGAAATTTATAACAAGAAACTACTTTTCTATCCCCTGCTAAAAAAAAAAAAAAAAAAAAAAAAAAGAGCTTAGACACTAGGCTCACCACTCTTTGGATCCGAATCATTCGTTTCCAGTTGAGAAACAGGAGCATTAGTTTACTGCTGTGTTGTTTGTGAGTTACTGTGTGCGTTCAGAACACTCTCTCTTCTACTTTGCAGAGGAGAATTTGGTTTGGGTAGAGAGAGAGAGAGAGGGAGAAGAAAAAAAATGAATTGAAAAGTATTGGGCACATTCTGTAGGCTTTGTTTAATTGTACTAACCCCCTCCTGTTTGTACTTTTTAAGTCACTGAGGCGAGATAGACAGCGTGTGTCAATGTACAGTCCAAATCTAGAAGAGCTAAACACACAAAAAAAGTTACTAAAAAAAAAAATCCTTGAACTATAAACAAACTTTGATCCCCCCCAAAAAATGATTTGAACCTACCTTCCAACAGCTCTGCTGTGTGACTTAATTTAGAGAAGAATTAATCGGTAGGAGCCTGGTAACCAAAGTGACAATTTACATTACAAAGTTATACTATTTTTTTTTTTACCGTATATATTTATTATGCAATACTACAGTTACTGGCATCTCGCTATTTAATATAAAGTAAACATATGATCTTTGGAAATATATTTTTAGATTATAATTTAAGTTCAGGAGACTTGATGGTTGTGCATTAGAGATTGTTACAAAAATATTTAGGGGGGGGGGGGGGGGTTTAAAAAAAAAAAAAACAACCAAATAAGACAAAACCAAACCAGTGCGTTTTATTATTATTTTATCATTATTTAAAATTCTAATAAACTTTTCTTGTTTGTTTTTTAGAGGGAACAAATTAAAAGCCAACCAGCAGATGCTGGAGTGGGATCCTCATTTGGAAAGAAAGTCACAGATTTCAGGCAAGTTACAAAAAAAATTTGAGAATGTTTTTTATTTCTGCAAATATAACTTTAGTGTTGTATTTACATTAGTTATATTTGGCTTGGAAATTGGAGAACAATATAAGATATTTGTTAGTGGTGTGCGAGTGTGTGTGTGTTTGTGTGCTTGTGTGTTTGTGTGTATGGAAAGATGCAGATCAGGCCATTTTCAAAATCAGTTCCCTAATTAATTGGAAAATGTGTTGTTTATTAATAGAATTCTATAGAACAGCCACGTGGGAATCGGTTGCATCTTCTCCAACATGCAAAACAGTGAGTAATTATGTGATCTATATGCAAGGTGGCTGCATTGATATTGTGTTACTATAGATCTATATCTGAGGGGATATTAGTAAACCTTACTTTTTATTAGTACGGTGCAGCTTTCAATGTGTTGTTTGGTTTTTTTGGGGGGAGGCTGGGGTTGATCCACGTTTTCCCTTATGGGCTCTTGCAGTGCTGTCTATATGAGACGTTGTGGTGTTTTATTCGGATTGTGTGGTCTATGGATTTCAGGCTGGATCACATTGTATAGAGTATAGTAGAGATACGAGGTATGGATCTGTGTTGCTGGCTGGTGTACATTAATATTCTGGATCTATTGAGAGAAATGGAGGTTAGAGATAACTTTTAATTAACGCTCGGGAATTAGTGAAATCTTTTATATGCAATTTTACTTTCCTAAAGATTCATGTCAAAATTTGTTTTATTTATACAGTATATATATATATATATATATATATATATATATATATATATATATATATATAAATATATATATATATATATATATATATATATATATATATCTCAAGGAAAGAAAAAATATATATATATATATGAAAGTCCACCTCCCTGAAGATTCATGTCTCAATTTGTTTTATTTATACTATATATATATATATATATATATATATATATATATATATATATATACCTGAAGATTCATATTGAATATATATTTATATATACACATATAATAAGCACAACAACATATATGTATATTTACACATATATGTGTGTTCGTGCTTATTATACAAATATAAAATTATATATGTGTGTGTGTGTAACAAGTACACACACACATGTATATAATATACAAAATACATATTTACATAAACAAGCACATAATGTAATAATTGTATTATAAGTGTAGATTATATTGACATATATATACATATATGTGTGCGTGTGTGTCAATTTAATTTTACACTTCTAATGCTTTTCACATATGCATTACATTAATATGTCAGTAGAGATATGAATAGATAATATAATATAGAATTTATTATAACACAGTAGTGTATAGTGTACATATAAGTATGCATATATATTGGATATATTGGATATAAGTATGTATGTATAAATGTGTCTGCAGTTTGATGTTTTGTGTAGATAATTAGATGTCAGGATTATTTGTTTATTCCTTTTACAAACCATATTGGTGATTTGAACATGTCAAAAATATAATTTTTAATTGGCATACTTACTATTTGCAGCTAAAAACTACATTTTCCATTTGTTTACAAATAACTGGTAAAATTGATTCTCTGTCTCGGTTTAGTTTAGTCTGGGCTGTAACTCTTTGCGTACCGGGGAGGGGTGCAAAGCATGTCTAAGTTTAAAATCTTACAATCCTCACATACTTTTTAAATGACATTGAAGATACAGACACACATTAGCTCTCCCCCCGGATACAGCAGTGTGTCCAGCCTACACCTGGCTTTTTTTATTCTGTGGATCTATTTAGTGATTTGAGAAACATAGGATTCCACGAAAAAGATACAAAATGTCACCACTGATCCTGTTTAAAAAAACAAAACAAAAAAAAAAAAACTTAAATTGCAAATTGAATTTCCACGATGTGAACATGCCAGGGATTAGTGACGTTATGCTTAAAGACATTCCTAAAGTCTAATTAATGGGGCTTTAATGAAACAAGTAGAAAATATGTATTCCTTTTTACCACACATATAAAACATATATTAAAATATATGTACCAGGAACACACTGCCATAGGCTAATATATATATTTAGACATTTATTTATATGTATATTTAGACATTTATATGTAAATGTAAAGAAAACTTAACACTTTCATATAGTGTAACTTGAGGATTGTTTCAAGTTTTCAATATATCTATATATAGCATAGTTTAGTCTATATATATAGAATGTCATAGATAAAGGACATTATATATTATTTAGTATTGGAGAATATTTATATGTGTATGAATGCATTATTAGATAAATAGATAGAAAACGTGTTTTCAAAGATATGCATGTTGAAGTGGCTGCCTGGCAGTGAAAGGGTTAATATTTGTATAAGGGGCAGATATACCTGCCTACCATAGATCATTGTGTGGACCCTTGAGAAGGTATAATGCTGGAATCCTGGTCGCAGACCGTCCGAAACGCCTTTACAAGGTGTCTGCAGCATTATTTTGGGTTAGACAATTTTTGGGGTTGGAGGGGGGGGGGGGGGGGGGATTGGGAGGGAGGTTAGTGTAAAGGTTGACATTAGTTCTCCATCCTTTGTGTCAACAACTCCTGTGTGTATATGATTCAGGGCGTCCAAATTGACACCATATGCTCTCTTATTAGTCGACTAGCCGTACAATACAAGAAGGCTAATCATTGCCACTGGGCGAGATCCACAGCACTCTCAGGGGAAATTATATCATGATTAACGTTTAACCTTTTAAGTGAAATTTTCGTTTTGGTTTTGTCAATGTCATTTTTAAGTTGATAAATGGTCTTTACAAATGACATTCCTGTAGGAAATTGGAACTTGGTGACTTTTACTTACTGTGACAACAAAGTAGAGACATTTTTACAATGGGGACGATTCTTTTAAAAAATGACCCTTAATGGGGAAAAAAAGGAATTTGAAAATATGAAAATATCTATAACTATCTATCTGCCTATTTATGTATTGACTCCCATAAACACACATTTTATTTTTTGCCTCTCAAAGACTTAAATCCAGGTATAATTAAAGGACTGTAAAAATATAGGCTATATCTGAGATCAGATTTGAAAAAATGCCCGTGTAGGAATTCGCCTCCATTTACATATTAAAATGCTCAAAGAAAAAGAAAAAGAAAGTAAATTAAGATGAATTAAAAAATAAAAATAATGTCACTTTGAATCCCGACAAGGGTGACCTCTCCCACCCTACAGTTATGTCCATATAATCCCTATGGCTACCTTGTTGGGGTTTTTTAATAAATAAATACAAATGTGTAGTTCTCCTTAAAGGAAACTGAAGCACCCTGAGATGTAGCCTGAGTGATATCCAAATCCAGACAGAAAGGGTTCGCTTTTTATCATTGGTACCATTTGTCCTGACGATGCAATTTTCAAAGGCAGAGGGACTGTCATAAAGTGACAAGGCTGCCACTAGCACTTCTACTGATCTTTTCAATTAGCCTTGCATGCATGATCCAGGATGACTTCCTCCTATTTCCAGAAATTAAGCTCAAACCTGACATGCATCTAGTTTTATTTTAAAAGACAAATGTCAGGGAGACTCATCATATTTTCCCCCTCTTCTATATTTGGAGCTTATTTATTGCTAGGAACTCACAGAGATCTTTGTAAGAGGAGATATCAGCAGTCTGTGAACAGAGGATAGTAGATCTTCTCCAGGGATGCACAGTCTGGGCTGAAGATACAGGTTGGGGCTTTTTAATGAACTAACTACTAATAACTCATCAAAGCATTTACAAAACGCAAAAATAAGGATGGCATCACAAAGCAATGTCTGAAGAGGAATTTGCTGGTATTTATAAGATTTTCTTCATTAGAGTAGCATTAGATTAACTAAGATCCTAAATTCAGATCATCTTGTACTTAGACATAACAGCGAGTTGGCCAGGAAAATGATTTTATTTTTTTTCTTTCCATCTACTCAATTTTAAGATCATTAATTCCATCCCTTGTGTCTATTGTCTGATGGGGTAATGTTTTTATTTTATTTTTTATTTGTTTGTAAAAAGAGACCGCTATTCTTAATGTTTTCGACTGATAGGATGGATTTTGAATCTTACTTAAATACCCCCCCCCCCCCCCCCCCCACCCCAGATTAAAAGTATGCTTGTGAAATATTGTTTAAAAATTCTGTATTGTACTAGACAGGATTCATGGAGACGATTTTAGTGCGGAATTTCCAAAATATTGGGGCATTGTTTTTTTTTAATTTTTTAATTTAAAATTTTAAATTTATTTCACTTATGTTATTAAATGTACTGGAAATATTTGTCATGCATACATCGTACTTTGGCAGTGTTCTTGAATCTTTGTGTTTTATTTTTATTTATTTTTTTCAAATTATTTTACTTTTCATTTTATTCATTTTATCTTTTCTCATTACTTTTATTGTTTGCTTATTTTTTAAAATGCCCCCCCCCCCCCCCCTTTTCTCATTATGCTGTTTGGTTAGATGTGTTGTCAATATTTTATTTTGCAATTTGGAAAAGAATAGGGACTGTTCTATAGTCCCCTTGGGTCTCTAAGACCCCCCCCCCCCCTTTACTCATCCTTTTTATCTGTTTCTTTATTCTTTTTATTTCTGTGTGTGTGTGTGTGTGTGTGTGTGTGTGTACTGCGTATCCTGGGTGTTGGGATGGATGCTGCACATCTCTCTGAAGTTGCAATATGGATCTTATATTTTTATCACCAGGTCACAGTGGAGTAAATCAGCTCGGTGGTGTATTTGTGAATGGTAGACCCCTACCAGATTCTACCAGACAAAAAATTGTTGAATTGGCTCACAGTGGAGCAAGACCGTGTGATATCTCCAGGATCCTGCAGGTGATCAGGCTGAGTACCTTCAAAGTGATCTTACTGTACCCATCTGTCACTTATACTATATATCATAAAATATATATTGGTCCAGCCTATTAAAATAGCATTCATCTGCTTAGACTATATAGAGAGAGAGAGAGATTTAAACATATCCTTTAATGTGTGTACTGTGGTAATGTTTTGGCATAAGTATCATTTTTAATAAGCAGTAAGTGGCATGACTAAATATCTCTCTGTGCCTGAAAGCATATTCCTTTATGGTTTGGCTCTTATATAATTTGTATTGGGGGAAAAAAACCCACTGCTTCCCTGAGTATGGAATTAATTCAAATCAGTATAGTGTATCTATAAATTTATGTATTTATTTTATTCACTAGCTGTTGGATTTTTAGATAATAATATATATATTTTTTTTATTTATTTATTTATTTTTTTAAGTATTTTATCTATTGATAGTTTGTAGGGCCACGATTGTAATTATAAGAAAAAGTTCTCATACCATTTAAGGTATATTTTTGTATTATAGAGCCATGCAGATGCAAAAGGCCAAGTACTGGATAGTCAAAACGTAAGCTTGTCATTGTTTAATGCCTATTATAAAAATCTACTATTGTCTTGAAATTATTAATAATGTGATTTGTTGTCCTCTGTTCAATGCAGGTGTCCAATGGATGTGTGAGTAAGATTTTGGGGAGATATTACGAGACGGGATCCATCAGACCCAGAGCTATCGGGGGCAGTAAACCCAGAGTGGCAACTCCAGAAGTGGTTAGCAAAATTGCCCAATATAAGAGAGAGTGCCCCTCCATATTCGCCTGGGAAATTCGGGACAGGTTGCTGTCTGAGGGAGTCTGTACCAACGACAACATACCTAGTGTAAGTTTAACCTCTTCTAGATGGAAATGGGGGACACCTGGAGCAATAGTGGGGTGGGAAAATGGGGGTGGTCGGGTGGTGGTGTGGAGGTCAGCATACATTTAACCCTTTGAGTGCCAACCTGCTCTGCTGTAGTGGATCAGGTTTAATCAAGGAGTTTCTTATCAACTTGTTTAACCACTTGTTTTATCTATCTATCTATCTATCTATCTATCTATCTATCTATCTATCTATCTATCTATCTATCTATCTATCTATCTATCTATCTATCTATATTAAAGTTCTCTGTGTTTGTTAATTTTACTGTGAGTGTAAGTTCTGGGGATCGTGGGGGGCTGTCTGTCGCGATATAACTGGAAGAATCGCGGTTTGTGTTCTAGGTATCCTCAATAAACCGAGTTCTCCGCAACCTGGCGAGCGAGAAGCAACAGATGGGCGCAGATGGCATGTATGACAAGCTGAGGATGCTGAACGGACAGACTGGCACATGGGGTACCCGGCCTGGATGGTACCCGGGCACATCAGTGCCAGGACAGCCTACACAGGGTAAATACACATGGTCGTATTACTAACTCCCTGGATTATCAGATACACCGTATATCTTCACTGTATGGATTTCTTTATGTGTTGTGTAATGTTCATGTATTATCGGATAGATATTTGGGTTCTATATATTTCCATTGTATATATTTAGATTGTATATATTTCGGTTGTATATATCTAGACGGTATATATTTAGGTTTTATATATTTCGATTGTATATATTTTAACGTTGCTGGATGATACATACTGCGAGTCGCTAAACAGAGCTGTAAATACATTTTAAACTCAGTATATGTCTGTCCATCTGTATATCTGTCTTTAAGTTATTTAGTGATATAGTTATATAGACCTAAAGAACTATTTACATATATAACCCTATACACATACTCGCACAATTCCTATATATATTCACACAAACAGAAAAACATACATTCAGGAATTACACATTAAATCTAATCACATCTATATATACATAAATACTTACACCTATACACACACACACACACACACACACCCACGTAGATATAAATACATACATATAAAAATATATAAGGACCTATAACTACTACACACATACATACATCAAATTAATATTTATATACACAAACATTGAGAAAACAGGCATTATGTACATATACTAAAATAAACAGACGCAAAAACACACAAATAAAGAAAAAAGTAGACAAGTATATAAACAAACATAATTTTTGATGTTTACACTTGATTGTGTCTACACAATCACACAGACATTACTGATATAGAAACAAGATCCATACAGGTATAGAAATGAAAACACATATAAACAGAAATACAGTTATAGCTTTATAGAAAAGGTGCAAACAGATAGAATCAAATATTTGCACAGAAATATACATATATGTATAAGTATACACACACATTCTTACACATCCAATCACACACGTCTAATTAATTATTATGTCTTGTGGATTTCTTATTTTAGATAATGAATTGTATGAATCACAATAAGAACAATATTGAAGTTTATGTGAATTGACGCATTTCTGTTGCTATTTCCCAATACCCGTAGTCAATAATAATTAGACAGAAATTGCTATAAAAATTTGAAAGGACTTCTAGTTTAGTTAGGTTTAGTCCGAGACGATACAGGAAGTCTAATGTGTCTACAGGACGGGGGCAGTATTTATTTTGGAGTAGTAGGGGGGCTGTATATATTTTGGAGTAGTAGGGGTGGGGGCAGTATTTATTAAGCTTTATGTTGTGCTGTCTTGACTGGCATTTCTAGTGGGGCAATATGTCAGGGGTAGTATTTCTGTGCCAATAGGATTGGGGAGTTAATGAATTCCACTGGCACCAATGGGGTATTATTTGAGAGCTCTATTGGGGCAGTATTTCAGAAATCTTAGTAGTAACTGACAGTAAATTAGGAGCCGTATTTCTGGATACATTATTCCTCTGACAGTAAATCGGGGTATTATATTTGGCCTTTTTGTGATGGGGTAGTAACAGAGGGCGCAGTACATCTGTTGCAGAATTAATTGTCCAGCTTTCCCGAAACAAGCAGTGACAGGGCTGTATTAATGGGGTAGTATCCAAGGAGGCGAAGAAACAGGAGTATGTTTAACTGCCTACAATGTGGGGCATTACAAATGATAGGGCAGTTGTTTGTTTCGGTAGCATCTGGGCAGTGTTTTGGTATCCGCAGTGGCGGGGCAGTTTTGTTGCCCTGGTAGAGGTTATTTTCCCAGTAATGTTGTTGTTGGTGGGGGGTTGTTGTTGCAGGGGTAATACTTTAGTGTCCACAATGATAGACATTTGCCCTAGTAGTGGAGCTTTATTTCAGTACCCGCCTTTTGCTGAAGGGGCAGTTTTTATATCAGGAGGAGGCAATAGTTTGGCTGCAGGGGTACCCGGGGCAGTATTTCAGTTTGCTCTGTGATGGGGTTATTTTGCGTCAATATTAGCGGAATCCTGTTTCAGTATATGTAGTAATGGGGCCGTTTATATTTCAGGGTTAGCCTGGTGGTGGGGTAATTTTCCAGGGTCGGGGCATTATCTTGGGCGCAGTGGTATTGTGCCTGTCGTGTACTTGCATTGGCAGGGGGCACTACATCAGAGGCAATAACTAAGCTCAGTTTATAAAGAGATCTGTACTTATTAGAAGGCTTCCCATCTGACTGACCCAGGCTGAGCCTCCATATCATAGCAAGCTGTGTATTTACACAAGTCTGCCAGTATTTAGCCGACTTTTATATATGTTTATTTTGCACAGAACAATGGAACTGTTTTGGGCCCAAAGCGTCTGTGTTTCGACCAATAATGGATAACCTTGTGGCACTCCAGCTGTTGTGGGCTACTGTTTCCATGATTTTGATGGCTGGTCATCATGAGAATAGTAGTCCACAACAGTCGGAGTAGTCATAGCTGGTCATATACTTTACCCTGGTCATATGAATTAACCCCCTCTGCTCCTGCCAAGCACTTGACAAGGGAACATTACAAGGATGCCCACTATCTCCCACAATGGATCTATCTGTCACACACAAGAATTTGTTATGGGAACAATTCGGGCCCTATGTAATTGCTCATTAGAGATCATTTTGTTTCTCATTAAGGCGACATGAATGGCGCCTCGTTGGATGGGGCAGCTGTAGAAATGTTTCACAGGAGATGCTTTGGACAAGATATGGCTTTGCTTGCCAATTAGACATGTCAGATTTTTAAGAGAAGAGCAAAAAAAAAATAAAAATATATGAAGGGCTTTAAGATGGGAAGTGAGGCCTCTCTGCCTGTCTGATTAGTCCCAATCCTGATGATCTTCATAGTCTGTGGCAGTCCATCTCCATTTAGCAGGCATTAGTGAATAGCAGAGGAGGATCGTATTGGACAGGGCTAGGTGTTCATAGAAAGACCGAATATACCCCGTAATTCTCTATATCTGTAAATAAGAGGACTTGATTTTCTTTTTTTCCCTCCCTAATTTCTCTTTCGCGAAAATTCGCATGTGTAATATTTGTATGGCAAACTAGTAGAATGTGACTTTACAATGTGTGTGTGCAATGCACATGTGCAAATCGATTATCGGCAGAATAAACTGGTTTGCGAGTTTATATGATCGCACTGTAAAATACATGCACTGTTAGTTAACGATTCCTTCATATAGTGAATGCTTTATAGTATATATTAAAGTCAGCTATATGCTTTTGGACATTTTATACATCTTTCCTGATTTCCGATTCCAGATATTAAAATGTTAAATAAGATCCAAGTATTTGCGGTCGTAAATATCTTGTTAGAACAAGGCTGGCTAAGCATCATAGGTCGTGTAACCAACATAATATAGATAGAGAGATGAAGTTAAGTCGTTTATTGAGTCGGGCACTCTGGAACGGAACTAGTTAAATCAATCTTTATTCATTACTGTGGAGTATCGTTAATTAAGCGAACAGGCGATTAACCCCTTAGATGCCGCGAAGAAACGGAACGGGGGGGGGGGGGGGGGGTTAAAATTACTACTTACTCTAACTTGTGGGGGCTGTTGTCAAGTTATTAGAGAAAATACTGCGCTAGATGTCATTTCTGTTAAGAAATAATCCAAGAAAGTCAGTTTTTTTTTTTAAACATGGTGTCTCCCATTTGTCCAACGCGATTGTACAGCATTGCGGACTATGTTGGCGCTTCTCAACTTAGCAATAATTAATTTAACAAATGCTGAGAAAATGCTGGATTGAAATAAACATACGTGCATAAACCAAATCTAGTTATAGATCCCGTCATTTAAATATATATATATATATATATATATAGCTGGATCTAGCTATATATCAAATTAAATCTACACACACATAGGGAAAAAAAATAAAAAATAAGAAAACATGTATTTTAAATATTTGTTTAATATTACCAGGATACATTTTTCTTTTCAGATGTCCCAAAAAGTATAACATGGGGTCCTTATGACCAATTAAGCCCCTTACTAATAATAAACAAATAATAACTGTGAACATTAAAATGACATCTTAAAGCACTGCTTTAAACCCCCCCCCCCCCCCCCCCACAGAACTAAAACAATGCATGAACTATCTTTAATATTTGGCTTTGCTATATATAAAACAAATCTAGAACACTGGATTACCCTTGGGCCATGTCTGTCCCACTCTCTTTCTCTAATTCTGGCACCTAGAATTTTGCCAGAGTTGAAGAAGCCATTACTCTTAGAAAGAAAGCATAAGGGAGGGTGGGGTCTCAGAGAGTCCAAATATGGTCTCCATATTAGAAACAACATCCAACAGTGACTACAATAATAGACAAGACATGACAGAACAAAAAAAAAGAGAGATATCTCTGTCTGGGAGCAGATTCTCCAGCTATTTAGTGGGTTTAAGAATCCCTCAGACACTTTTCTTATCTGTTTTTTTTTCTCTCACTCTCCCTTATAAGACTAAAACCCTCTATAGGATTTAAATTTTGTTCCCTCTTTTCAACAGATGCTACCATGTTTTGATCTCATCCCCACAGCTGAAGAGTGCAAGGATCAGTTTGCTCTCTCTTTTTTCTCTATATTTTCCACCTCACTGATTAAGACACTAAGAAACTCAAGAATGATTTTATTTTCCAGAGTCCCCCAGACCCATTCTACCAACCTCCACCCCCCCTCCCTCTTTTTTTTCCCAGAAAATCCCCATACTCAGTGTCAGATGGTCTTGTACAGAATAATAGGTGGCCATATTCACTTTCTCTTTTATGGATTAGGTCTGTAGGGTGGAGCTGATTCATTGTACAAGTCCTTTTTTTTTAAAGGGGATTCTTAAAGGAGATATCTTTATTCTGATTATTATTACTATGTAATTCAATATCACAGTCTAACTCACTGAAATTAGTTTCATGTAACAAAACAAGGCTACAGAAAGTAAAAATGCTGGGTTTAGATTAACTCCTTAAATTCCAGAAAGATCAATTAAAGGGGTCCTATTCTATTTATTGTAAATTAAGATCAGAATCGAATAACCTGGGTTAAAAAAAAAGAAAAGGAAAGCTAATATTCTGGAATTATTTATTGGAATTTCAGAAGCTAATAGAAACATAGGAAGTGTGGGCAGATAAGGATAATTTGGCCCATCTAGTCTTCCAGTTTCTGAATAATATAAAATAAATATAAAAAAACTGAAGCTAAGTTCCTGGCCTTATCTTATATCGAGGATAGCCTTGTGTCTATCACGCGCATGCTTAAACTCCTTAATTGTGTTACCCTCTACCACATCTGCTTGAAGGCTATTCCATGCCTCTACTAACCTCTCAGAAAAGTAATACTTTCTGATATTACTTTTAAGCCTTTGCCCCTCTAATTTAAGACTCTGTCCTCTAGTTGTAGTAAATTTTCTTTTTATATGTACTCTCCTCCTTTACTGTGTTGATTCCCTTTATGTATTTCTTTCCCTTTATCTCTTTCTTTCCTGAATTATTTGCCTTGCTTAATCACTAAAGGGTTAAGGCAATCTGTATTTTACAAAGGAGGTTCCTGTTTGTTTAAAATCTCTGCAAATATGTTTTACCCCCCACTTAACACCTCTTAACACTTTTAAGGGGTGGAGCAAGCACTGTTTGAAAAAATGTTTCCCCAAAATCATTTTTTTTTGCTGGGTTCATCACAAGCCTTTTAGGTATAACCCAGATTGCTGATGCATTGATTTCTGATTACTCCACATATGTTACCACAAAACATCCCACTGATTTCTATGGAAAGTTTTGCTTATTTCATTAAACCGGGATCAATCCTTCAGTGCTGACGTCATCTATAAATCTATTTTTTTTTTTTTCTTTCTATGTGGGTAGACTGTCTGGCTTGATTTATAAAACTCCAATCTGGTGGATGGTTCTAGAGTTCTGGAGTTCTAGAGTTCAGCAGGAACATTCCGATGGTTTCTATGTTGACTTCTCCACTTTTTCAAACTTTGTCCCAGAAATGATGTGTAGAAGTAACTCTTTATGTCTTCCATTTAGAGCACTGCAAATAAAATAGAAGTTAATCCAATGGCAAAAAAATAGCTTAGGTTATCCTCTTTACAAAAAAAAAATGCACATTCTGTATATAAAGCATTAATCATTTGGGAACTTTATAAATAGATCACAAACTATTCTAAATGGTAACATATTTATTTACAATCACAATTGGTTAGTTACTCACACAAGCCTACATTAGTAATTCATCCATATAACTTTGTAAGTTCAAATACAGAGCTTACCTGATTTTTAGACTACATAAAACCAAAAGATTAGTCATAGCGGGTCATATACTTTAACCTGCTTCAGCCTATTGTGGACTAGGTGAATTAATCCTGCCCAGCATTTTACAGGGAAACATTACAAGGATGCCCACTATCTACCACAATAGATCTTTCTGTCACAAACAATAATTTGTTATTCTTAATATTAATATTAATAATACACCCATAAACCTTTATAAGTTCCAATATAACGCTTTTCTGGCTCAGAGTAGTAGAGAGTAAACACACTCTAGACATTATCACCAAAACACTTAAGAAGCCATAGAGCAGATTTCAGTAGTAAATAGATATTGCACTTGTGTGCTTAATAATGTCAGTTGAAGCTTACCTAATCTTAAGTAAGTACTTTCCCTCTTTCTTCTGTGTAAATAGCCTGATGTATGGAGTTGCCCCATTGACACATTTAGGTGGTAATTTCTTCTCTGGTCCTATAGAAACTAAAAATCCTATATAGCAGTGAGTAGGCCCAGCCTGAGGGACAGTGATTAATGATGGTAAGTGCATAAAGGTTAAGATACTTCCCTGAAATGTCTGTTGACTGGACCTCTTGTGATACAATGTAGATGACTGCAAGCTTCAAGAGAATCCTTTTGTTCTCTTTCCCTGATTGTGTGCTCAGAATTCGGCCTACGAAAGTTTGCCAACCCTCCTGCTCCAAGTGTTTAATAGTTTCTCTTACCCTGATGGTATTGTGTCCTCCTGAAAGGCATCTCCATCACCATTCAAGTGTTGGTGGTCATCTCAATAGGTCTACAGCCGTCCATATGCTATGCACTGTAGATGAATCCAACTATTTAAAAGGAAGAGAATGTTTGGAGTTTTAAAACATTTCAAAGTGTTTTGAAAAGATTCCACGAGATTCTTTCACCATTCTCTTAACTCTTTGAAGGCACCACCATTGTAGGATGATAGCCCTCTGGACTTCATTCCCATAATATTTAATTAGATAAAACATAGGGGCTTAAGTATTTCTCTTGTTTTGCTGGGGTTTTTTTTTTTCACACATTTTAAAAAATATATTTTTTTAATTTAAAATTATTTTTTTTAGGGAGGGTGGTAGTGGGATCACATTTAAAAATACATCACTACCATATCCCAGTGCATTTTATGCAGATGTTACTTTACAAAACATTTTTTCCTATAGTTTTTAAGAAAAAAAATTAGTATAGTAACAGTGAATTATTGTAAGTTAAAAAAAAAAATTCAGTATGTTCATTACGCATATTTTATTGTTGCAATATATATGGTTAGCTCGTTACTGAAGTCTATTGAAATTATATGGTATTTTTTTCCCAGGAAATCATACTTTTCTGCAATGTATTACAAAGAATGGACATTCCCTTTATCTAAATATAAAATTCCATTTTCCACAATTATAGGCTGCTGTTGGTGATGATATAATTATAACTGTTCTCTATAATAGGTGACAGAAAATGCACAATCATACAATAGTTGAATAAAATTGTAGAACAATGAAGACACTTCTAAATTCAGAACCTTTAGAATGAAATTGACTGTGTGAAATTCAAATTAAAAAAGAAATAGATAAATATTTCTTTAAAACATTACAAGCCTGGTTTGAGCCCTTAATAGCATTTTCTATGAACCTATCAACGTTTAATTGATTAGAACGGCTGATTATAGATCACATACATAACCAAAACTTTTGTGTATTTTTGAAAACTTTTTGTGACATATTACATTTTCTTTCTTTATGTATATTTGCACTGTGACCATAAAGTAGAATGAATACACACATACATACTGTTCTTCTTATTTAATTATTTTTTCAATTATCTTTCAATCATGTTTTCATTTAGAAGATATCACTAGTTATGTAGGGAAGACGCCAATTACTAGGAGATTACGAAGAATCTACCAAAGTGGGCACGGTCTGTCACCAAGCAACTACACAGACCATGCACAAAAGCAGGCACTGGGAACAGCAAGTCTCCTAGTGCTTGTTTTCTCAGCTACTATAAGAATAATAACGTTAAAACAAGACATGGTAGAAAAACAATGTAAAAAGTGGGTAAGCAAATCAGCAAAATAGAGTCAAAATAGAGAAGTGGTACTACTCCCTCTTTAAAGTTCAAATCGAATGGTTGGCTTTTTAAGAGTATAAAATTGGACTGATTTGTGGACATTTGATATCTTCACCTTGAAGATTTGCTAAATTAAGTTTTAAGTCTATTTTGTTACCAGTGACAGAGCAGATGAGTGTTGTGTATTGTGTTATAGGCTGATCCCCCCCCCCCTAAATTTCCTCCGTTTGTTGCATTGCAGACGGGTGTCAACAGCCTGAAGGGGGCGCGGAAAACACAAATTCCATCAGTTCTAATGGGGAAGACTCAGACGAGGCTCAGATGAGACTTCAGTTGAAAAGAAAACTACAAAGAAACAGGACATCCTTTACCCAGGAACAAATAGAAGCTCTCGAAAAAGGTACATTTTTAATTGACTTGTGTTTGAACAAGTAAATTGCAATTTTTAATGCTGTGGGTAAAATTGGAATGCTTGCTGTTACCTACAAACATATTGGGCCTTGCTTATAAGGCATTTTACCAGTGAACTCTTTACTGCCGCCATTCTGATTACTGGTGATGATTTTTCTCTGACGTATAATAGCAACAATACTGATCTAAATCTATGTTTAGCCGTTATCAGGCTTTGCTCGCAGACCTTTCACAAGGTAGATGTTTATATTATATAACACAATGCAACATATTAAATTGGAGACCATATGTAATGGCTTACCACTCAATGTAGGGTCCATTGGTTAATGTAGGATACATACAGTTGAAGTCTGCAACACCAAAAGGCCTACTCAATAAAGAGAGAATTGCAGGGAATAGAGACGGGAAAGTCAAACTTTAGTCCAAAGCAGCCGAATGGGAGAATTTTTCCAACTCAGGCCTTAAGTTTGACATTTCCGTCTCAATTCTCTCTTTATTGAGAAGAACCTTATTAGTAGAAACCAGAAAGTGTGAATACCAACATGCAAAAGTTAAAATTTCCTCCAATATTTTTCCCAACCTATCCATGTCATGTGTCAAGTATTCCATATCTAAAAAAAAAAGAAAGATGTCTCCCCCCCCCCCACACCCCCTTGTTTTCGAGACCATCTCTTGTTAACTAACCCCCTCTTTTATACACTTCCAGAATTTGAACGGACCCATTATCCCGATGTGTTTGCCAGAGAAAGATTAGCTGCCAAAATAGACTTGCCTGAAGCAAGGATACAGGTAACAGTTACTATGTAATTAAATAAGATGTTTGACCCCTAGCTTAAACGGCATTTTATTTATTTCCAAGCACACCAGTCATCTGGATAAGAGATAGAGACCCACCGTGCCCCTATATCTCTATTTATAGGCATCACGTTGTGTGCTGGAAGGAAGGAGGGGGGGAGGTGGAAACTTACACTTAAGCTAGAGTTTATGTGTGTCATTTAACACCAGAACTTAACGATGTCTGCTCTGATTGTTTCTTGTAGGTATGGTTTTCTAATCGACGGGCAAAATGGAGAAGGGAAGAAAAACTGCGTAACCAGAGACGACAAGCCAGCAACACGCCAAGTCATATCCCCATCAGTAGCAGTTTCAGCACCAGTGTCTATCAGCCAATTCCACAGCCCACCACACCAGGTGAGACGTCAGCCAATTACCAGGACCCAACGTGTAGTGGTATCTCTCTCATGTTGGGAAATAGTATCATCTCCAGGATGTAGCTGAGAACAGTACATCTCCATGTACCTATCCAGGATGCACTTTGTTACCAAGCTGGCGAGATAGCTCAGTGGGTTATTGCACCATATGAAGATTCTGTTCAATCTTCGAGGTTGCCTATTAAATTCCTGGCAGGGTTGATCCTTCCGAGGATAGATAAAGTGAATACCAATGAAATTTGGTAAAAGTTATAGCCTTAGGATTGAAAACGCTGGATAGTAACACCCTTTTCCTTTTGCCTTTTCCCACAGTTTCCTCGTTCACATCAGGTTCCATGCTGGGCAGAACGGACACAGCCCTGACAAACACGTACAGTGCATTGCCACCTATGCCAAGCTTTACTATGGGAAACAACCTCCCTATGCAAGTGAGTACATTAACGATACCCACAGTAAAGGTTGCAAATCCAAGTTTTATCCAGAATGTTAGCTGGTATTAATATTTTGTAATGTGCACTATCTTGTTTATGAATTTATATTATTTAACATAAATATATATTATTTTATATATATATATATATATATATATATATATATATATATATATATTATACATTTAAATATATACATCCAAATTAAGTGCACTCAGCTCTCAAGGTGTAAAAAATAGCTTTGCCTGGGTGCCGTGACACTAATCCATATCAATCCAAGAAAACACCCAAATTAACCACGCACTCACAGGACTTGCGCTAAGATAATCAGGCGATTTATTCAAATAAAGTGCATTAAAGGTCGATGCTTTACTGCACTTTATTTGAATATATCGACTCATTTTCTTGGTTAATTCGTGGTTAATTTGTGTGTTTTCTTGGATTGATATTTATATATATATATATATATATATATATATATATATATATATATATATATATATATATTTCAGCATTTTAGCTATGAACAGATTTTGAAAATATTTCAGATTTTGAAATAAATAATAAATAGTAAAAAAAAATATATATAATATAATTATATATGCATATAATTATTTTTTTTCATTCTTAAATATATTATTTCATAAATTACCTCTATATATATATATATATATATATATATATATTATTATTATTATTTTTTTTTAAGAACAAACAGCAATAATGAAAAATAGGCATTTTTAACTAATTGGTTATGCACCCTTTGTTCCCACTATATTTACTCGTTAACAATCACAGATCTGTCATTGGGAAGTAAGGCTCTCTCATTCTCCAAGCTGTCAGCAATCAAAAATAGACCTGTCTCTTGTACAGAATAATATTTATTCATGTCCAGAACCACCCCTACATATATGTCCCAGTGCTTTACATTGTGCAGACACAATATATAAATAATGTGTGAGGTTATAAATGTCAAAATACAGTGGAGGTTCCTGTTCAGATAGACAGATTAAAGACGTGTAGGTATGAAAATAACTAAACAATATATTAAAAAAATATATATTAAAATACAACACTACAAACTAGCACAGTAGGGAGTCTGTAGAAAAATCAGTCATTTAGTGGCGGTCTGACATAAGTTACGTCATTGTCGCAGCTGCTCATTTTTCTTGGTAGCAGCTGAAATGACCCACAATTATGCTTGTCCACAAATAAACCCACGAGATTTTTATATTTTTTATTTTATTTATAATTATTTATTTATACTTTCTGAACACACACACTTTCAAACACTACCCTGTTTTTCTATGTGATATATAGATATATATACATATATATATATATATTTTTTTTTTTTTTAATTAATTCCCTTTATTAAGGCTCTTGTTTTATCCAATTTATTGACCTCTGATGGCCAATGGAATACACAGTGTATTTATCAAAATACTGTATCAATTATTTCTTTCTGCAGGTCATTGTTTGGGCACCAACATGTTGAAATTAAAATTGCATATTTATAAAAGCTATGAAGTTTTATAAGGCATTGTGGCCTCAGTCAGCTTGTCCCGATTGAAGGTCTTTTAAGGAGAAAAAAATATACAGATGATTTCACTTAAGATGAGAAATATATAAATTTGTTTGGATAACAGTCACTGTAGCCTGGATCATAAAAAAAAAATATTTCTAAAGTATCTAAGTATTATGTGCATCTGTATACATACATACATACATACATACATACATACAGGCACAAATTAATGTAGCATTTATTTCTACATGATGTGTACACCATCCATGGTGCTATAAATCATGGCTAAGCTTAACCCTGGAGTGGTGAGCGAAAAATTACACACATTTCCCTCTGCTCTAAACACGTAGAGGGTGAATTTACATGCCAACTTACTATTTATAAAAATACATGTACAAGTTATATATAGTCTTTGCCCTATTAGGATAACTTGTAGATTGCAGCATAGACACCAGTTAATTACACATACACTGTAACTGCTGCTGCCTGGAATAGTCAAAGACCGTGTTTCCAGCTGCCCACTCAACATATCAACGTAATACATATTATTTATAACAAGTTACACTGTCAGAACAAAGTTGATCTTGCATTTTTTTTTATTTGTTTGCTTTTCCAATTTTTTTTGAGGGGAGGGAATTTTACTTTATTTAGGCACGTACCAGAGGCACCGTAGAGATTTCAGAAATCCCATCGCCGAAGACCCCTTCGAAAAAATGTTTTAGAAAATGCACATCCCGTTCATTTAAATAGACGCTCCTGTCACCGCCCCCCTCCCCCAAAAAGCGAAAGCATAAGTATGGAATGACACTCTTGCATGCTTGATCCTTTATTAATCCAAAAAAGGGATGTGAGGGTCGCCTTCTCACTGCACTGAACACCACTCGCTGACTTTCACACTCTCACACACACACACACACTTAGAGACACTCATGTAGTTTCTTACGTTCCGCATGGGCAGATGTTGGATACAGGAGGTGCAGTGATTGTGTTTAATTCACAAATCTCACTGAGCAGTAATATGAATTTTCTTTCTTCTTCCAGCCCCCTGTACCCAGCCAGACCTCCTCCTACTCATGCATGCTGCCCACAAGTCCATCTGTAAATGGGCGGAGTTATGATACATACACACCTCCCCACATGCAGACACACATGAACAGCCAGCCAATGGGCACATCTGGCACCACCTCTACAGGTAGGCATCCCATGATTTTCCACCCTCTGCCACGTCTCATATATAAGCCACCTGTGAATGGGCTATTTACACACAGCGCAGTGCCAATGTAACGCAGTCTTTGTACTTACATTCTCCCACCATCCAATACCTAAAAATTAACAAAACAAAAATGTAAAAAAAATAAAAAATAAGGAAATGTCACACATTATAAAGCATGCCTAGTAAACAATCAGAGTTCTAAACACAAGACACACTCAATACTTTGTATCTCTACTAAATGAGCCATAGTGGTGGAAATCAAATAAGCCACCGTAAAATTTTGATCTCTATGTCGACATTTGTAGAAGACGACCTTATTGGAAAAAGCAGATTCTGGTGTTTAGAACTCTGTAACTAAACCTAAATAATCTCAAGATTTAGAGTTGCATGATTTGTACATCGGAATGTCATTTTCTTTTTTTTCCCCACCCCCTACAATATTACAAATAATGTTAACTTTTTTTTTCTATTTTGTTCTAGGTCTCATTTCCCCTGGAGTGTCAGTCCCAGTACAAGTACCCGGGAGTGAATCTGACATGTCTCAGTACTGGCCAAGACTACAGTAAAAACCGTGTTAACATAACCAATGACTTTATGGAAAACAATTGGATGTTCAGCAGTATTTTATAAACAGCAATTGACTGGGAAATTCCTTTCTGCACAGCAACTGTGCCCTGGTACTCTAGGATAGACGGCACCATTGACTTTTGCACATTGAAGTCAATATATCAGTTGGAACAAAGCTTCATTTTGATATCCAAACTTCTATCCATTTGGTGTACTATTTGTAAATTGACATTTGTATGTTAAGATGAAAAAAAAAAAAAAAAGAACAACGTGGATGGACCTACTCTGCATTGGTCATAAAAACAGAATTTTCTTTTTAATTATTATTATTATTATTATTATTTTTTTTTTTTATGGAAGCCATGATCAAGCCACGAAAAAAAAATAATTAAGAGTTTTATCAAGATATATCGACGACCAATTTTTTGCTCTTACATGGACCAATGCTCTACATTTGTATCGACCTCTTTGCATAGGGTGCAAAATGGAACTGTTGTTATAATCCCCCCCCCCTCCCTCTAAATCTCCTTGTGGTTCCCCCAAAGATTGATGTTAATTTCCAAAAAAAAACAAAAAAACATTGAAGAGAAAGAGACGTTTGGTAGATGAAAGGTAGATTGTGTCTTCGATATAATCCAATTTGTTTTATGTCGAAAATGTAAGCTTTTTTTTTTTTTTTCGTCTTCCCTAGAAATCTCCCACAACGATTTCTATAATAAACTTAATTTCATTTATATTTGACAAGGATATTGTATAGATGTTTTATACACATTTCCATGCATCATACATTTCTTTTTTTTTTTTTTTGGTCGACAAATCGTTTAATTGTTCCTAGATAGATTGTACAAATTGTTCACAGTCCAATCTTTCTTGTGCATATAGATCATTCCTTATAAAAATTAAAAGTGCTTGCAAGAGTTTTTCCAAGTTAAGTGTTTTCAAAGTTGTTCAAGACTACATATCAAACTTAACCATTGTTGATTGTACAAACCATACCAAAGCCTTTGTATCTCCTTTAATCCTCTAATGTGGTGTTGAAAATTTTGTTACCAGTTTGGTATTAATTCAGTTTTGTTTTAATTGTAATTTATTTTTTAAATAAATTAGGGAAATTGAAAGAGATCTTCTCAAAGATTTCAAACTATCAATTACACTAGTTCATTTTATTTTTTTCTTATTAAACTTTTTCCTAACCCACGTCCACATAAAGGGGCAGCTCCACTCACCTTATTCTCTGTATATGTGTCTATTTAATGTGTGAAAACAATTTCACCGGGCCTTCTAAATTCAGGAACATCCAATAAGGATGGTTTGGAGAAATAGGCTGGACTGTTGCTATAGAAACCGTAGTAGCTCTATTACATTGTATTTGCAGCTGGAAATGTGTTGAGGGGGGAAAAAACAGGTCAGATCTGATTCTTATTCTCTATTTTATATGATACAACATTTCTCTAAAACTATTTTTTTGAAAACTGTAGGTGGAACTGTACCTTTAAGTAGGCTTTTGAAGGTGAATTTCATTGTACAGTAGGGTGTAGGATGCTCAATAATTCCAATAGCAAATGCACAAGCATGAAACCTGACAGACGGTCATTCAGATTGCTCGAGGGCCATTACATACCAATAGTTGGCAAACTATTATTATGGCAGCTGATTAACATGTATCCTTAACCCCTTAAGGACCAAGGATATTTCTGTGTTAAAGATTAGAGCGATTGTTCCATTTTTGATATGTAGTTTATCTCTTTGTTATTTAACACACAAGTTATATGTTGATTTTAAAAAGACAGAGCTTTGTTTAGATACTATATATATATATATATATATATATATATATATATATATATATATATATACACACACACAATTTACCATTAAATAAACATATAAAAACAAAGAAAAAAAACAACAACCTTGTTTTTACACTATTTTTACACACCCACTTATACCAACTAGTTAACTAATAAAAAGAAAAACCAAGGTTCCCAGACAGAAATAAAATAAAAAAAATAAAAAATCTGAGCAGAACAATGTGCTGGTCAGAGACGTCAGATCTACAGCACAGGCCTGCAGAGATTAACTGAACTGTAACGTATTAAAAACAAACCTTCCAAAAGAATAATAATAATAATAATAAAAAAAAAAACGGAGAAAATAAAGTAAGAAGGACAAAGTAATAAACAGATCAGCCAGGTATGGGAAGGGTTACCCGGAGGCCATTCACAGCCTGAAGTTCTTTTTCTTGTGCCCCAACGTAGCCGATGGGAAAATTCATGACATCACTGGTTTGGTTGGGTCTAGAGCACTCGCACTGTTTTTTTTTTTTTTAAAGAATATACAGTACAAAAGCGACACTTTACAGCAAGACGTTGAATGATTGAAGTCAGCTATAGGTTCCTATTGGAATGCTTAGGGAATCTTTGCTTTCAAGTCTCTGTGACCAAAGAGAAAGGCTTATTGGGTCAATTCATTTATCTAGTAATCAATGACTACAATGATAATAGTGGAAGTGTTGCCCACAAAGATTTCTGCATATTTTCAAGACTGCAAAGCAAAAAATATGAGCAAAGTTTTATATTGTAACTCCATTATCCATACAATATTGGCCAACACAAAGATACATTAAAAACTTTCCATTATTACATAGACAATATTATAATAGAGAGTTACATAGAGCATACAGAAAAGGTTTTGTCTAATCCATCCATCTGCTGTATGCTGGGGGCATTTGTATAATTCCCATTAGAGCATCAATTCTGAACAAAGATAGTACAATCTTAAAAGTGAGAAATGAAACTGCCAATCAGAAAGAGGAGGTCAGGTGCTTGCTGGGAACATATCAGGCTGAGATCTGTTAACAAAGGTTTACATTCCAACCAAGGTGTTCAGGTCATTCCGCAAAGGGTTGTAGCCCTTCCTGGGGTCCTAGAACTCCCACTAGTAAACTTGTAATTAAACAATTAATATTAAACGAGAGTGCAATGTGCTTCTCGGAAATGGGCGTGTTTACAGTTTGAAACTGGAAACATTTCCAAATTTTTTAATGTAAAAATCAAAATACTGATGTATTTTTGAGCTGTGTGAATCTGTAAGCTCCTCGTGCAAGGCTTTCTTCCTGTAGCATACTCCTAAGGTTGCCAACCAGCTGGTATTTTATTGGCAGGATGGTAAAAAACAGATCCCCTTGAAACTAATGTTGAGTCCATGAAGGTAATCGCATTTTTGCAGGGGAAAAAAGTCCTAAAAACGCAATGGGAAAATGGATACAATTCCAATTTTTGTTCCATGTTATTTTTGCTGGAAAGTTAATTTAAAGTCAGTATTGTGACGTCTTGTTAATATTCTATGATTTACCTTGGGTCGATTTCTCCTATGCACATACTGTATGTATACATTTGAATTGGCAGTGTTTCTAGGCTTATATCAGGGCCATTTTGAAAGACCGTCAGATATGATAGAAATAGCCAAAGTTCTCCTTTAGAAGTCAATGGGAGGACTTTGGCTATTGTGGAAAATAGAAGAATCCAAACAGGAAAAATGGCTGGCACTCTAGTGCATTAAGTGAATATAAATGTTTTAATCGTGAGCAACAGTGCACTTATGATTAAGAGTCAGTAGACTAGAAACATTTATAATCACTTAAAGGGATACTAACACTTACACAAGATGTAACAAGATAACTTGGTCATTTAAAACAAACACATATGTAAATCAGAAGCCACTGTTGTTGTTTTTTTATATGATTGAATTAAAAGGAAAAATAAAATTAGGTGTTTATCTCCTGGCTCTATTTTGAGAATATTTCCCATGATGCAACATCATCCAAAATCTTCCAGCCAGTCTCACTTTACAACTGTTGCCAAAGCCTGCATGATAATGTCAGAAGATACTCCCCTGCTCTCTTACTGGCTCCTGTGTATCATAGTGTTGCTTAGACCCTTTTGGAAATGTTTTCAAACATTTCTTGCTTTTTTTTTTGGTAAAGAAAAGCAAAGTGTAATTATTGCAAGAGGATCCGTGTAGAGGGCAGCATCCTCATTCAACTGTGATTGGCTCCTAAATGATATTGAGCCCTTTTTTAACAGAGAACATGCCTTTTCATTGTGAGAGGGCTAATCCCATAAAAAAAAATATGCAGTAGTGGACAGTGAACAGCAAACAATACTATGTGTACCTAAGGTGTGTAGGACAGAAATAATATCTGATTTACAAAAGGAATACAATTGTAAATGAACATAACACTAACCTATTAAAATATATTTAAGTTTTTAAAGCATAAAAGAAAAAAATAGTGTTCACTTTAATTTGGATTTATTTGACCATTTGTTACACTGGGATGATCCATTAAATTGACAGCCCCTCAAAAATGCTCTAGGAAATTTACTTTGCTTCATCTGTTAATGTTTAACCTGTACATTGTAAAGGGGGTTTTGTTGCATGAAAGTGCAAGCAGGCTTACTTGCAAGAGGATCAGTAACCTTCTACCAGATGCCGGTGACTAAAAAACAAAAACTGAACTTCAGGGATGCATATTCATATGTGTGTTTGTTTCTCATATCTATTTTTAATGTGTCAAACTTTAAAATGCTTTTATTTGTCCAGTTTTATCAGACTGCCGTCTAAAATGTGACATATTATAGTAAAATAATAAATAAATAAAACTGATCTGTACTAGAGACCCCCAACCAAAATACAACTCACAAACCCTGTACATTTGCAATGGATCATCTGGCCTCTAAAAATGCCTTTCTGTCTCAGACTAAATGATTTCTGTGTACTTTTTTTTTTCTTGCCGGTGGATAACAACATACACTTATGATAAAAATTGCTTTGGCTGCCAGTAAATAGATTCAGTGTAACTCTATATGAATTGGAGTTTTCTTTTTAAAATATTTGGATATTACTGTATTATCGTTTTTTTAAAGTTACACGTCTACGAATATCCACAAAGTGTCATCAAAATCTACATTGTAAACATATAATGTCTTTGGCCCGTAACATATTGAACAGATAAGAGACTGCACATGTAAAGCAGGAGATTCAATTATCTCTATACCTGTTGGCAAATCTCAGTGCCTCTGCTAGAACTATTTGTTTGCCTCTATAAGCTGGTGTGGATGAACACATTACTGATATGGACTTGACAGTTCTATTAGCAGACAGGGCCTGTAGACAGAAACTATAACAGGTATTGTTACACCATTTTAACTCTGCTAAACCATTGCAATTCACCACAGTGCAGACAGAATTTAAAAGGTTTTTTTTTTCCTCTCTCACTGTTGTTCTCTTAGGGTATTATTTGCACAGGTAAAATGTTATAAAATAAAAACCCATTTTAACATCTCTGGCTTTCTTAAAATGTTTTTATGTTTTTTTTGTTTTTTTTTGTTTTTTAAGACAGAAGCATTTTGCAATTCAGCATTGGAATTCCAATGAATTTAAAGCAAGTACTCCAAAACAGCTCTTAGAGGACAACTGTAGACAAATTGAACCATCTTTGCTCCAAATAGCCTCTCAGGAGGCATTGTTTAGAATCTTGGGTTAGACCTTCTTGTATCTGACCTACGATTCTAAACATGTCCCCCCTCTGATAGAATTATACAGAACAAAAAGTGCTCAATAAGGTACTTTATTTGTATTCTTTCATTAAAGCATTATAGGAGGATATCCAAAGAATCAACTTTACTGTGCATGTTTTTTTTTTCTAAATAAAATGAGTACACAGAGCTAATTATAATTACGACCACCTTAAGAAACTCCACCAAAGGGAGTATAATTTAAATACCAACCCAAAGGGCAGCTAATTGAAAAACACAGTGGAAGGGCATCTCCAATAAACAATGCTCCATCAGGTTAGCAGCTAGTATTTAAAACACAGTGATGTGTCCCACTAGAATTTTTTTTTTAAAAATAGACTTATTGTAAAGGAGACAGCACTAAAAAATAATACCAAAGACAAATATAGTTTATTATAAAAAGGTATTATTTTTAGCGCTGTCTCTTTTCTAATATGTCTACTGCATAAACTTCTGCACATGCACAGTATCTATTCTTATCAACGGAGAGTGCAAACTGAGACCATTGGATAGGGCCTTGGGAACAACGCTATGTGAACCTACATAACATGTTTTTTTGGAACGCTGTTAGTTGCATTATGAGAACTGACATCACTATAGCCAATTCAAGCCAATTGATAGGCGAAACGCGTCTGCGTGGAGAGAGGCGTACATTGAGGAGAACCAGGAAGCTGGTGAATTTCCAACAGGGAGGAGACATCCAGATTTGGAAACATGTATACAAATACACAGAGATTTTTGTGGTTTCCTTGTGTCATTTTGTATGATGAAACATCACATTTATGAGAGTCTTTATTATTATTATTATACACTTTTTTTTTTTTTTTTTTTTGCGCTACACCTTGATTATATCTTTTTTCACAGTTGATTTTAAATGTAGAGACAAAATAAAGTAACTTATTGAGACCTCTGAGCCTGTATTACTCTATCAGGGGGTTTACAGTATTTTCAGAATCTTGGGCCAGATGACAGAAGATCAGCCCCCTGATAGAGCTATACAAGTAAATATGCCTCAGTAAGGTGCTTTATTTACACTTGATGCAATCTTTCAATCAAACAGAACTTTTTTTTGCCCACAGTTGTCCTTTAACGCCTGATTTTTTCGGTTCTAAGTTCACCATCGTTCATTAAGTGGTGATTAGACCCCAGTGATTTAAAGCACTGAACCCCTGCTGGTTTTTAATATCTCCATATCTAGCCAGATTATAGGTTCTACAGACACTTTAAAGGTGCTGTTCCACAATCAACGGTAAGAATAATGACATTCATATTATTATGGAACAGTCTGTTCTTGTACATCCAGCACTGCCAATGATCCTCCAATAAATTCAGTTAATTATCCTTTGGTGACTACCTAAACCTCCTATCATACTACTAGCTTATGGTCATCTCTATACATAATATAGGATTACCAAACCATGACAACATCCAAAATGCTCAGACAAAATAAACATTAATCCATGGGCACTATGGCCTAAGCTTGTCTTCCATATTGTGGAGAAGGTTACATTTAATTCAACTTAAAAAAAAAAAAGTGTGGCTACATTTAGGTGAATAAAAATGTCTTTTTGAATATTCCTCCTATCATTAATCCTTTACAAGACACATACATTTTTTTTAAACCCTTATTTCTGTTAGAGTTCCCATTTGAGAAAAATATTGCTTGCTTAGAGATTTTCCTGATCCCCCAGTGACCTTTTTACATTGTTGCAATTTTTACAATTTCAGCTAACAGACACTTTCACTTCAATGTCTTATAAACCGTATTCCTGTAAAAACGACTGAGCAGATGCTAATAGAACCTCCAGCTACTGCTGTAAACTTTGATACATTCACACGTCACTGAGGGAGCAACACTGTCAGCTGACAGAAACATTCTAGTCTGCAGTAAAACCTTAACAATACGAAATCAAAAACGTTATAGAAACAAAAATTTTAAAAACTGTTTACTTCATTTAAAGTGGTCTTTTATTTTAAGAAAATGTTCAGGATCCATCCCTGACAAATAGCTGCAAATGCTATGTTAAAGATAAGATGAAAGAAAAAAAAAAACTAAACAGGTTTTGCTTTTTTTTTGAGACAGTATCCCTTTAAACCTAAATATCAAAATGTCTCGGCTACATTTTCCAGCACTGTAAATATGTGAAAAACAAACAAATTTTTGGCAATTCAATATTCTTCTAATTTTTTTTATTTTTTTTCATTTTTAAACATCAACCTCGTAAACAGATCTGAGGGCAAATATGATATGTGACAATATGCTGGAAGCTGCATGGCGCTTTCTAAGATAATTGCATGTTATTTTGTTGTCACGTAGCAGTTAACACTTCTTAATAAAGACATTCATTTGTTATAACTAAATATGTGTGATTTCAATAAATCCACAAAAATAAAAATACTCGTATTACTTGTAATAAGCAGAATATTACAAGGATTTAACACTTGTTGTAGAGCCAGTGGTTCCCAAACCAGTCCTCACACCCATCTTAAAAGTCCTGGATTTATTGATTATCCGCTTGTGTTTAAAAACAAAAAAAAATGTAGATAATAAACTTGAGCTTTTTTTTGTGTTTTTTTTTGTTTAAAGTATTTTATTAAAGGGTCTGTCTGGTGCACAAAATGCATCTTCCAAAAGTTAATGCATATTGATGTGCTTTCAAAGTACGTACCTGTTTTGCATTTTGTATTGCTTAAATTATGAAAAACTTACACTTAGATAAATTAGGGAAATTGCAGCTGAGTAAAAGTAATTGCCTCTTTTTTTTTTTTTTGCTGCAGTAACCAATGAGAATGGAATTTCCTGTTTCTTCAGTGATGTCATCAGGCAGTGTGTTGCACTGTTAAGAGATCCTGCCGAGTACAAGAGCAAGGTCACGTGGAGTTCACACAGTGTATTCTATTCCAGCAGCAAAGTGACTAAATGAACCACAACTTTATATGCTCAGTGTCTATATAATCAGTGCTGAGCACCTGTAATGTACATGCATAGTATATCCAAAATGTGATTTATAGAGAATGCCTGCATCAAATCACACTGGGAAAAAGCCTGTGGACTATACAAGCAGTAATCTTCACTGCAGCAAAGTGAGTTTGGGGACTAAACTGTCCCTTTAAAGTTTTTTTCCCCCAAGAAAAATAAACATGCATCATAAACTCTGTGCAGCAGGAATATGCAGGACATCGAGTACAGAATCCCAAAGTTATCATTATGTAATGTAACCATGCTTCAGAGAACGCTTTCAGACTTAACCAAACCCGAGGCTGGCCAAGGATGTTATTATTATTGCCCAGCTTAATGGTACTCAATGTATTGACCTCACAAGGATGAAGTTGACTTTGCATGGAATCAAACCTGTGGATGAAGCAGGTACTGCATTTGGGAGTATCTCCCAATGGAGCTATTTCACCAGCATTAGGTAATCCTTTTTCCATGTTGGCATGAGGACCAGACTGTGAGGACGTCATGGAATGTAATTGGTCCTTAAAGTGGTTTAGCTACTTTGGAGACAAATCCTTCTATCGGTATTCCGAGTCCTTGAAATAGAGTAGAGGACAATTAATGTTGGTCAGAGTAGTACTTGCTGGTGCATATCTAATACCGAAGGTGCATATCTAATCCAATCCATGCAAAGAGGCACACTGAAAGAAACATGCTACAGAGTTACTAATTTCTACAGCTACTTAGGAAAGTCACGGTAAAAGATTAAGCTTGAATATTCCCGAACAATGAATGACTGTATTATTACAGCTGGACGGAAACAGTATTAGATTCATTTTGTTAATAAAAAGTGAGTGCTCTAGGCTTATTACCAGCGATGTGCTTGATATATTTATAACATTTATCTATAAGATGCCAAAGAGTGCCAGAAAGAAGACGTGCCCTAAAATGTTCCTGTGAAAACATCAGGAGGCTTGCCCTGGAGGGTCCTTGTGTATACATCAGGAGACTTGCCCTGGAGGGTCCTTGTGTATACATCAGGAGGCTTGCCCTGAAGGGTCCTTGTGTATACATCAGGAGACTTGCCCTGGAGGGTCCTTGTGTATACATCAGGAGGCTTGCCCTGAAGGGTCCTTGTGTATACATCAGGAGACTTGCCCTGAAGGGTCCTTGTGTATACATCAGGAGACTTGCCCTGGAGGGTCCTTGTGCAAACATCAGGAGGCTTGCCCTGAAGGGTCCTTGTGTATACATCAGGAGACTTGCCCTGGAGGGTCCTTGTGAAAACATTAGGTTTGCCCTGGAGGGTCCTTGTGCAAACATCAGGAGGTTTGCCCTGGAGGGTCCTTGTGTAAACGTTAGGCGTCTAGCCCTGGAGGGTCCTTGTGAAAACATTAGGAGGCCTACCCTGGAGAGTCCCTGTGTAAACATTAGGCGTCTAGCCCTAGAAGGTCCTTGTGAAAACATAAGGAGGCTTGCCCTGAAGGGTCCTTGTGAAAACATTAGGAGGCTTGCCCTACAGGGTCCTTGTGTAAATGTTAGGAAGCTTACCCTGGAGAGTCCTCGTGTAAACATTAGGAGGCTTACCCTAGAAGGTCCTTGTGAAAACATTAGGCGTCTAGCCCTGGAGGGTCCTTGTGAAAACATTAGGAGGCTTGTCAGAGAAGGTCCTTGTGAAAACATTAGGAGGCATGTCCTGGAGGGTCCTTGTGAAAACATTAGGAGGCATGTCCTGGAGGGTCCTCGTGAAAACATTAGGAGGCTTGTCAGAGAAGGTCCTTGTGTAAACATTAAGCGTCTAGCCCTAGAAGGTCCTTGTGAAAACATTAGGAGGCTTGCCCTGGAGGGTCCTCGTGAAAACAATAGGAGGCTTGCCCTGGAGGGTCCTCATGAAAACATTAGGAGGTTTGTCCTGGAGGGTCCTTGTGAAAACATTAGGAGGCTTGCCCTGGAGGGTCCTCGTGAAAACAATAGGAGGCTTGCCCTGGAGGGTCCTCATGAAAACATTAGGAGGTTTGTCCTGGAGGAAGAGAACTATATCTATGGCTTCCCAATGCTGGGAAATTTTGACCTTATAAGTGAGCCGTACTACATGTAGAACTTACATTTACAGCAGGAACGTGCAGAAGATGCACAGTTTACCGAAACCAAACAGATATGGGGTGATTTGTTTAATATATATATATTATATCTTTGTAAAGATTCTTCAAATTTTTTTTGTTTTGTTCAATTGAGACGTTTTAGCTCTGTTAGAAACCTTTAAAATATAGAGAACAAAGCCAGTAAAGACCAACAATTTTCCTTGTGGGATCATGAAATACAGATAAGTGAAAGTTAAGAAGCATATATCTCTGACCTGTATGATTAACTCTACAGGACTTACCATCAGAAGCCAAGTTTTATGTATTATTAAGAAACAGAGAACTGGCATTTATTACAATTCATTTTCTACGATTCTTTTTCTCAGTAAGAGCCCCGCTTCCCTGTTAGTGGCTCACTAAATTTAAAAATGGAAAAAAAAAAAAGCAGTCTATTCCCATCTAAATAGAATGATATATGATATACATAATAGGCAATGTAATACACACTAATGGAAATAGCAAGGGGGCAGCAAATTAATACTCGTAAAAAATAAATAGCTTATTTTGTAATACGAACAACGAACCGGCTTAGACGGCTTCTGATATGCAAAGCACATTATGCTGGGATGAGAGGGCCTGGTGTAGTAATTATTGGGTCTTCATTTAAAGGGATCTCATCACCTAAACATTGCTTATACTGTGAATGCAGTGTGTGTGATTGAGTACGGACAGTAAGAGCACAATGATTCTATTGCTTGCTTATATATAGACTTAGGGATTTTTCAGGGATTGGCTGACGATTATGGAAAGACACATAGGTAACTTTCCTTCTTCCTCCTCCCCAGTTTATGCTTATGTTGGGGGGAGAAAAGTCAATGCGACAGTGGTATTGTTGGGGGAGACGAATATTTATACATTTATGTATTTACGGCTCATTGGCATCACATGCAAAGTTTATTTATGCATTTATTGCTCATTTGCATCATATACATAATTTACACTGGTGTTAAGCCTGGCATATTAAGTTTCTGCTCATTGGCATCATTTAGATATTTACACTGGCATTAATCCTGGCATATAAAGTTTCTGCTCATTAGCATCATTTAGATATTTACATTGGCAAAAAGCCTGGCATATAAAGTTTCTGCTAATTGGCATCATTTAGATATTTACACTGGCATGAAGCCTGGAATATAAAGTTTCTGCTCATTGGCATAATTTAGATATTTACACTGGCATTAAGCCTGGCATATAAAGTTTCTGCTCATTGGCATCATTTAGATATTTACATTGGCATAAAGCCTGGTATATAAAGTTTCTGCTCATTGGCATCATTTAGATATTTACACTGGCATGAAGCCTGGAATATAAAGTTTCTGCTCATTGGCATAATTTAGATTTTTACATTGGCATGAAGCCTGGCATATAAAGTTTCTGCTCATTGGCATCATTTAGATATTTACACTGGCATGAAGCCTGGCATATAAAGTTTATGCTCATTGGCATCATTTAGATATTTACATTGGTAAAATGTCTGGCATATAAAGTTACTGATCATTGGCATCATACACATCATTTAGATATAACTATTGCTCATTGCTTATATATTCTTCCTGTTCACAGGCATCATTAAAATCCTTTATATGTATTTATTGCTTATATTATATATATATATATATATATATATATATATTGTTCATTGGCATCACATAAATCATATATCTATGTCCGCCCAAGCATGTCAGCTCCTTTACCCCACTCCCATCGCCCCTGCCATGGGCTCTAGCCCCAGATCTTTTCGGGACCTAGCACCCGAAATGCTCCTATATGTCAATAGCTTTGATGTCAGGCGTTAAAACTTCCCAATGTTCACAATCCATCCTTGACAGGATTATACTCGTTTTACCAGCTTTACTTAAAAAATATAAAATGTGAGGAAAAAGGTGAAAAAAAAAAAATACTATTAGCAAAAGACAATTTTCAAAAGCTAAGAAAAAAAAAAACCCCATCACTGCTGCCGCTAATGAAATAGCTGATGACATAATAGTAGTTCTTTTTTGATTTTAATGACAAAAAGTAAACTGGTAGTGACAGATTTTGATGGATAGGTTTGACATCTTGGCAAATCACTCTCATTGATTCGATTATTCTAATTCAGAATAAAAGCTGTATACAGTATGTGTTTATGCTACAGTGAAGTTCTACAAATGATTGACAGTCATCAGATTCAAGACTATTAAAACTTAAGTCTGCATTTTTTTTTTTACAAACAATTTTGTGAAGAAGCAGTGGGAAAAAAAAAAAAAATTCAAGCTCGTCTCGGGTTCACTTGAAAACAAACTTCCTACAACATGCTTTAACCAAATACACAGTGGGGAGAAATGATTTCTATTGTCAGCTATAGACACTCGTGAATGCACGTCACTAACTGGAACATGTCCAACCTGGCCACTCACCTTACATTACATTTGTTGACACATCGCAGTCGCTCATTCTACATTGCCTGCTGGTCACACACAGCTCCATGCGTCACCAATGTTATAGCTGACCATAATAGACTGTCAGGCACTAACCTTGTTTATGGTGGACACTTTGCCTATCCCTGTTCTAATGTCCTTGCATATTGCCCACTTCGCTCTCTTCCTCTGTGTCATGTTTCTATATACCGACAGTAGATATACATCAAGGTTTCATAAATCCCAGAGCTCCTAAAAAAAAACCCCTGCTCCTGGCTCCTAACCTTTTAGACTGTTTTAAATAGAACGGCTAAAATTAACTTATGAATTGTTATATCTGGCTCTGAAAGTCTACAAACATTTATCGAACACCAGCGGCTGGCAACCTATATACTTACAAGAACTATACTGTACTATATGAGGCCAAATTGAAAAGTAAAGTTTTTGTGTCTATGTGTTGGTTGGTTGGAGCTAATTCACTTAGGCCACAGCCAGCCCTTGAGCCAACTCCAGGTGGATGTATAACCCTGTACCCATGGCGGCTGGACTAGAAATAGGACTTTGGTATAAGACTGTTGGAAAAAGATGCCGATGTTTAGTAATGGGGGTGGGGGGGGGGGGGGGGGGGTAAGGTGAATGAGGGGGGCTGTTGTGTTTTACAAAGGACTTTTTTTTATATGGCTACAAAACCATAATTGGGTATTTGGCAGCTGCCATGGCAAAGTTTAGCAATTACAGGCCTAGTTTCCAACCAACCAACCTTTCGGCACTCTATTTGTTGAGCACAGAATTTCATATAATACTCAAGTGAAAAAAAACAGAGCTTGGGCAGCGCAATCCGTAACAGCCAATCAGTGGGAAGAGATGAGGTGCATGCTGGGAAGTAATCCGTGTTCCGAGAAAAGAAGAGAGATAATATAAGTGCATATTAAACATAGGATAATGGATGTCAAGATGTCTTTGTTGACAGATTCACTGGAAAGTTTACAGATAACAGATGCACTTTAAATAATGTTTTATAGAACACAAGCCAGGTGGAACTAGACGGTAAATGTTGAAACGAATGGGCAAACGATCCCTGAGTGTCCAAAAGCGTTGAGAAATAGCATGTAAGAATAACACTACTTACTGAACGTCAATAGCTTTGGGATCCGGAAAACGGAAAAGAAAAAAATGAAATTTGTATTACTGATACTAATTATACCAATTTCTAGGTGTTTATACACAAGATATTGCGCACATCTAGAAAGTACCATTTCCGATGCTGTGTTTTTTTTAGTCCCCTGAATTCTACACTATTTATTTATCAAGCTTGAGTGAGTGTTTCTGAGTTACCAACATTAATGTAGCTGTCAGTTTGAATATCAATCTAGAAGTAAATCTGTAGCTGTAATCTCATAGTGCCGCCGTAAATTATTTAAAAACTGCGCTTTGGAAAAAAAACATAATGAAATCAAATCTGCTTTTGGGGAGAATTAATTAAAACGCTTTTTAATGATAATTAACATATAACGTGACCTTATCTATGTAAATTCTGATGATTGTAGGAGACTATGTTTCCAATAAATGAATCTGTTGGAGGTCAAGGCAATCGTTCCCCCCATACACGGCTTCATTACTCTCAACTGACTACAGAATGTTCTCATTACTTCTCTTAAAGATGATGTTTTCATTGGTTAATAGGCAATCAAAGAAAGAAAAAAAAAAAAAAAGAAAGAAAGAAAAAAAAAGAAAGAAAGAAAAAAATGCAAGAAAAGAACAAAAATAAAATAGATAAAAAAACAAACAAACAAATATACATAATATAAAATGTTAGGCATTCTAAACACTACAAAAATGCCGTATCTCATTATTATAAAGATATATATATATTTTTTTTACCTCCATGTGCATAACATTTTTGGTTTTAATCAAACAAGAAACAATTGGAGAATATTCTTTTTAATCAATAAGCAGTTGAGTTTTTTCAATATATATAAAAACAAACAAAAAAAAAAAAAAAAACAGGTACCCATTTGGGTCGACAGAATCTCTGAACATAGCTGCTAAGCAAAAAAAAAAAAAATAAAAAATTCTAGAAATCCAGGTGCTTCTTGCCTACGGCTGCAGTGCCACATCCTGAGCTCAGCAGTTTGGCGGATCCTGCCAGATCCTGTTTGCTTAAGCGACTCACTGTGTCTGACAAGTCTGGAGGCAAATGCAGTCTCTGTGGACGAAATGGAAATGAAAATAACAGAACACAACCATTATTAAATGTTTATTTGAAGGAGCACACAGTAGAGCTTGTTAGTCATTCATGTAGTCATTTAGTTTTACATGCTACATAAGTATCTGTAAATATCTTCCAAACCATTTCTTTGAAATAACCATTTACACATGACGGGGCATATATTTCGACCACCAATGTTAACTGTAAAACTAGAGCATATAATAAAGGGCACAGCACAGGGAGGTTATATTAGATACAGATTTCTTCTACATGCCGAGTATCAAGTCCTAGTCTAGGACGAAACGAGTCAGGTGCAAGCTGACACGTCTTTTTGAAATCTGTATGCTGACTTTTTGCTCCATTTATAGATTGCGTTGAAATTTACCCTTTTTCTAATTATGCTATAGATTTCTTCTGCACCTATTTTAGTATATTATTTGTACAGTGCAACAAACTCCCCCCCTCCTCCCCCCCCAAAAAAACATTCCTTTGTTATTAATGCAACATTGGCCTAAGAAAAAAATACCACGTACAAAGACAGGTTACAAACTTTCTTGTTTGGTTGTATTTTTTTTTTTTTTTATGAAGGTAATTAATAAACTTTAATCAATACTCCTTAATAAAATGAATCTTCTTATAAGAGCTATATCATGTCAAGCTATGTAGCTTAAAAAAACCCCCAAATATATGCAAAGGAAAAAACAAAACACAATAGTGTAATTCCATTGCAAGAAAAGTAAAACATTTCACAAAGGGCCACTCACAAAGCCATAGAGTTACCAGGTAATCATCTTCCATATCCTTTCCAATTCAAGAGAATTTTTCCAAATTGGCTACATTGGCCTAAAGTTGGAAATTCCAGTCTCAGTTCCCTGCAATACTCTCTTTAATTTTAAAATGACTCTGAATGTTTTCAATAAAGTATTATTAGATATCAACCCCAATATTTGACGTTAGCTTTGCAACGTTACAGATTCATCAGCGTCAATGCATGTTATCATGCAATTACATGTTTTTCATAATAAACATTGGGGGTTGTCATGAACCACCGTGACTCTGGGAGCCGGCCGGCAAAAGTATGTTAAACTATGAATGGAATAGCCAGTGTGTCCCCATGTTTCCCCGGTTTTAATACCTCCCCAAAAGGGCAGATCACTATGTTTTCCCTGCCCCCTGGTGCCAGACCCTCCAGACCAAGGGGAAAAGGTAGGCACCCATTTCATTGGCCAGGAGTTTAAAGGTTCCCAAAGTTAAAAGAATTAAAGGGACCTAACTCTGGCCTCAGCCCCGATTGGTTGCTACTTTTCCTAGTGCACTCTCATTGGTTTCCTCCCAAGACTGGCACCAGGTTTAATTGTACTATCCTTTGTTTAATCCCTTTAAGTGTATTGTTCAATCTCCCCTGTTCTCAAGATGTTTTACAGTATAAATGTGCTGTGTTGTCCACAATAAATTGTTCTTGCTGTGAAATCCTTTGTAGCCGTGTCTACTTCTGGGAATTGCTACAAATTACTTATTACTAAGGGGTGCTGACCAGGGAGCTGACAATCTATTGTGAAACATCGAGGGCTGAGGAGATATTGAACCCGGAAAAGAGAATTAACATCTGACTACTGAGCTTTGTCGTTACCAGGGCCGGCCTTAAGTGTACCGGCGCCCTGTGCCGGCTTCCCCTCTGGCGCCCCCCCCCCCTATGTTTGTGTCTCTCTCCCTTCCCATGTTTGTCCCTTTCCTCTTCCTTGCCATGTCTGTCTCTCTCCCTCCCCCCCCCTGTTCTGTCTGTCTCTCTCTCTCTCCCCCAGTTCTGTCTCTACCCCCTGCCCCTTTTCTGTCTGTCTCTCTCTCACCCCTCCCCTGTTCTGTCTCTCCCCCCTCCCCCTGTTCTCTCTCTCTCCCCCTCCCCCTGTTCTCTCTCTCTCCCCCTCCCCCTGTTCTCTCTCTCCCCCTCCCCCTGTTCTGTCTCTCCCCCCTAACCCGTTCTGTCTGTCTCTCTCCCCCCTAACCCCTGTTCTGTCTCTCCCCCCTAACCCCTGTTCTGTCTCTCCCCCCTAACCCCTGTTCTGTCTCTCCCCCCTAACCCCTGTTCTGTCTCTCTCCCCCCTCCCTTACCTTTGCCTGCAAAGGTGGATCCAGGGAGGGGGCGAGCTAACCGGCACAGCGGTGTAGCTCCGCCCCCACCCCGGGAAGCAGAGCAGAGTCTGCATTACGGGGAGCCATGGGCAGCAAGACAAAGTGCTGCTCGGGCTCCCCATGCTTAATGCAGACATGGGGAGCCGAGCAGCACTATCTCATGCTGCCCAGGGCTCCCTGTGAAGCAGACGCTGCTCTGCTTCACAGGGTGGGGGCGGAGCTACACCGCTCAGCTGGTTAGCTCCACCCCCTCCCCGGACCAAGCAGAGAATGCCGAGCAGAGGGCTGGTGAGGGGGGGATCTTTTGATCTCCCCCAGCCAGTGCCTCCTCCGGCTTTTTTTTTTTCTACTGGGGTGTTGCTCGCACAGGTCGCACACCCCTAAGGCCGGCCCTGGTCGTTACAGCGGTTTTGTAAAAAAAAACTTCGGCCTTGCAAAGTGTCAGGAGTTTATTAAAAAGGCGCAATCGGTGTTTGTTATGTATAACAGCGATTAAGCCTTTTTCACAAGATGTGGAGGATCTCCTTCAATAATCAGTAAGCGCCTTTGAGGTGCAGCGGGCACAGACTCCTGAAACGCTAATATGGCCCTCCCTATTTGGCACTAACGGTTTGGTGCTTCATACATAACCCCAATTGTGTTAATTTGTTCACTAGTAAATGATTACTTTAAGAATTAAAGGCAGAGGAAAAGCAAGGGGGCATTGGTTAAATACCATGTCATGCAAATAAATGATATTTTGACCCATAGTTTTACTTTTTCTGTTTTTCCATTTAATCTCCCTACCACTGACCTCGACGCAAAGAAAAACAAAGTGGCACCGCAATGCATTGTGGGTGTGAAAGCAAACTCAATGTAAAAAAACCTGAATTAAATTTCCTCTTGTTCCATACATTTGTTACGGATTTAGCCAGCACAAGGATTACATTACACCAAGTTCTCCTTTGTGAGGTCCATTTTTTGTACCTTTGTGTATCCAAGAGTCAAAGCGTTTTAACAAGGTAAAAAGCTGAGAAAGTGATTATCTCTGGCATGGGTGATTATTTGAAGGTTTCCTAAAAGTCCCAGCACAGACAGTGAACAATGTTACCCATGCAGCAGTGTGAGATCATTGCTTACTTTTTACCTGGATCGGACTTTTTCACCCTACTTTCCTCATGAGCAAAGCAGCTGCAAATAGATTGTGAAAAAAGTAAAAAAAAAAAAAAAAAAAAAAAAATAATGTGTGGCCTGCCTCGGGCTTAAAAATGCCCCCAATTCAGCTCTGACAGCTGAGACCACAGCAGGGAAAAAAAAGGAGAGACAGAAAGGGTGAAATCCTCAGAATAAAGGTGAGACAGTTATGATTGCAATAAACGATTCCATGTCCGGTGAGGCTGTGTGCAAGGAGGCCTGTAAAATACGGCCCGGTCAGTGTATTGTATCTGCAGGAGCAGAGTAGGGTTGCCACCTGACCGGTATTTTACCGGCAGGCCGGTAAAAAATTGGCATCAGGCCAATGTTAAGTTTATGTTGACTGTACCAAGGCCTGTATTTTTTTGAGGAAAAGGTGGCAACCCTAGTGCAGAGGTAGTCATGCAGGACAAAACTAACGCCTTTTAAAATTGTGTTTTTCTTGTTAATATGTCATGGAAATTATTTTAGCTTATAGACAGTGTTTTTTTTTTTAATAAAGCTGAGTTTATCAGCTGTACATTAATTATGGGCTTTATACATTAAAAAGCGAATAGCAAGGAATTGACAAGGGAATTTCAAATTCCCTAGTCAACAGTGTTACCACGGGCTTAGCTCCCAGGATTGGAACTCATGGGGAGCTCAGCCCACTGCCAGCTTGTCGGGAATGGGAAGGAGCGGTCCTACAGGGGTATGAGGAATGAACCCCATTAAGCATTTCTCTGGGTCCGTCTATTTGTCCACTGTCAATAAAGTTTTATTTAAAGTCCATGGACATACCTCATACCACGACGGGAAGCTTCTAACCATTCCTAGACATACAGATTCTGCTTTCATGGAAACCTTTCCTCTGTAGAAGATACAAAATAACTTCTTTGGCGGCTCTGAAGTGGGTACCGTGCCGCAGAGTGGGTTTCTTAACTCTGTTTGACCTTGGTAGAACATGGTCCAAAACACCCATTTCTTTTATCCACACAGTTTATGGAATACCCAGACATTTTGCCCAGCTTAATGGCACTCATTTTTGAAGGTTGGAAGGCTAAATTGAACCTGCCAGGAATCAAACCTGCAACTTTTAGCATTGAACTGGTTCTACAGCCGGGCTGTAGAACCAATTGTATCTATATACAGAGCTTTATAGATAAAATTACATCATACATATTATTTGCTTTCTGAATTTCTGTCCTCTTCACATGCTAGATGTGAATATTATAGATACATACTATTATATGCCTAAATCGGTAGTTATTTTTTTGTAATGTATTTATTTACAAGCACAAAGTCTTCCTGTATGTACAATAATTGAATACACAGCACTCAGCAAGGAAAGCAGGCAGGGGTATCTCACAAAGAGAACCAAGTGTAAGAATGTAATTATAAAAAATATATATCAAAAGAAAAGATAATTATAAGAAACACACACACGGAAAACCCACTGTTAATTTAGAAAAATGATGTGAATTCATGTTGATATTGATATAAATGGCAGCGAAATAAAACTCCAGCAGTGAAGTGAAGCAGAATGAATGTAAAAGTATTGTACCTGCACATTCTCCAGTGCAATATGTTAAATAGCTGGAAGGTGCAAGACAGCAGGTGATCCATATGTTGGTAGGTGAACTGTGATCTTAAACTTCCTGCTACATTTAACTTCGAAGATTTACAGTTTGTCAGCAAATTGGGATACTGGAGAGAAAACCTGGGGTGCTAAGAGAAGGATCTCATATTCGGACTTTCCTCCCGGACAGTTGGGAATACTGGGTATTGGATTATCTAGAGTTGTTTTATGCATTTATCCGTTATTATCTTTACAATGTGGAATTTCTGGAAGTTCAGTGGAGTCTACATCTTAACAGCCCCAACTACAAAAAATATGAAATAAAAAAAACAAGCCTTTTTCTATAAGCAGCACAAAGTCTACTTTCTATGAACTTCTAATGATGCTCCCAGGTTGTCTTTTTATGACAAGTCCGAATGTTGTAATTAATTTTTTTAAATATATTTTTAACAATCCATATTTAACAAAAACTAAATTAAAATCTGTTTGCCCACTCTTCGGCTAAACGCATTGAAAAGACCTGTCTCCAGAAACCATTGGTCATGTTCTCAATGGCATGAAAGCTGTGTTTGTATTGGTGCAACAGTCAGTCATATCCTAAACAGACGGACGTACTTAACTACTTATCCGTAAGAGCAAACACTCTCCGTGTGACTTACCACAGGGTAAACAAAACCATTGCGGGGAAAAAAAAAAAGAAATAAAAAGAAGAAAGCCACCACACTTGCTCCCGATAACAGCCGACAATCCTGAGTTTAAAAAAAAATAAAAAAAAAACATAAACTACATTATAAACCTTTAAATAAATCAATATAGAAAAAATACAGGATAAAAAAAAGAAAAATCAATCAAAATTCTGCCCCCACCCCTTATCCTCTTTGTCACGGCACCAAAATTATAAAATGAGGTCACATATTGGTCTCTTCCCATTACCATAACAGACTATTTCCAAAACCATAAACAGTTGTTCAAGGCTGTGAATAAAAACAGATTTTTGCTGGGAAACTGTTCCTGAATCTAATAATCATCCTCTTCATCCTCCTAATTCAGTCTCAGTGTTTTGCCAAAGAGTGGGATGAGAGCCAGTATAACCCGTCAGAAGGATTAGGCTTCCATGATTCTCCCACCAGGAGGCCGAAGAGCTGGCAATTACCAAGAAAGCGGCCCTTTTGATTCCAAGGAAAAGTTTCAGAAATGGACTAAAACTCTGAATAATACACATGATTAGTAATTTGTAGCTGTAAGATCAGTTTTCCCCCCCCCCCTTTCTTTTTTTTCTCCTACGAGTGTTTGTTGGGAAAAAAAAACCCCAAAAAACCCCCCAACAAAACACCCGACACCTGTGGGGAAGTTTTAATATTTAATTTTTATCTTGATTCAATACGCGTTGTATAAAAACCATTACGGGACTGAGAGGACCCGGGCAGGCTCTGTAATCACCTCCAGAAAATGTATCTGTATATTCTATTGTGAATAAGCGTTGAATAAAAGCTTTTCAAGCGGCATCTTTTTCTATGATGCCCTGGATTTTTAAATGAAAATGGGGGTCAAATTCTCTCATTTTCCTTACAATGGTTTGAAAAGAACAACCAGGCACTCTGGATGGACGCACCAGAAGGTGATTTGATAAAAGACAGACTACGGCTGAATGCTGGATTCGGATCAATGCCTTATTGTGAGTACTCTCCAAGACAAACGAGGACTGGCTACGATTTAAGCTGTGTAATTAAATTTCACACAATATGAAGCAGCAAATGACATGTAAATTATGAATGGCCGGATACTTACTTTCCATGACAGTATTAAGTAAAGGAATCATTAGATTATACTGGAAGGCACAGACTTTTGAAAAAAAGCTGGTCTTTTGCGAAACGCGTATACGATTCAGCTTTGGCAGAAGTGATGGTTCTCTGAGACTATTTCAAACGGAGTCAGGACAATACCTAACCAGCCTTTAATTGTGTTTGTGCACCTAGGTACAAAATAGACATTATCGCAACATTGTATCACGCACCGAGATGCTCGGTTTGGTACCCAAGTTTGACATTACCCAGTGCCCTCTGCTGCTTCATTGTTAACGTGACAAAAAAAAAAAAAAAGTCATCAACAAAACAAGACCAAAAAAAAAAAAAGAAGCTGGGGGCCGCTAGTAAAGGCCTCTACTCCCTGCTTTAACTCCTTCACTGCTTTGTGACGTGTTGCTCAAATGGAGCACTTTAAGAGTTAAAACCCCATGTGAAAAGAAAACAGGGCAACACTTGCCTGTGTGACAGACAATCTATGTACACCTGTCACCTGAAGCCAGCTCTCCATTAAAAACAAGAATAAAAAAAACAAACAAAAAAAAAAACCCAGCAATAAATATACAGAATCGTGATAGATATCAATAAGAAAGGTCAGAGAACGGAGTCCTTTTTGGTTCAAAGGGTGATTATAAAGTTGTATGAGAGCACCTAGGTCTATCACTCTATGGCATTCCCTTCTTAATGAGGACAAATCTTCCTTTCAGTTAAAGCTTTAGCTGTCGAAGAAGAAGGGAAAAAAAAAAGGAAAGGCACTCTTTGCAAGAGAGCTCATTAAAATGTGGAATGTTGTAAGAAGGACCTTTCTCCACATGCAGAGTCTTTCTGGTTGAGTAAGGATTGGAGGCCTGGAGGATAAATGTCCCCTCTCTTCTCAAAATAGTTGTTTTGCACCCAGTGCCTCAGAGAAAAGAGACACAACTTGTTAGTCAACAGTAATTTTGAAGGGATGGAGAAAAAAAAAAAAAGGGTTTGGAGTGGGGCAGAAAGCCAACCACTCATCTTCTCAAGTGAGACTTCTTTGAAGTTATCTCCCCGGAATATTTACTGGAGAGACGGAACAAGGGTGTGTAAAGGTTCTTTTCAAGACCCCATTGGCTCCCTTAAAGAAAAATGGGCAAGGGGGTTGGGCTGTGGGGAAAAAAAAGAGAAAAAAAAAATGTTTTCTAAAAATAAATGTACTCTCGTTACATATCACTGCAGATATTTTTGAACACCCTTAAATTATTATAATCTGTAACCTTAATTAATGACAAAAGTGACACAAAGAAAAATGTATACACAAAACTAACAGCTCAACATTACTTTAAAATGTATTTTCTTGCACTGTATCAAAATCCGATGCACCTGTCCACAACATTGCTCCATTTTTGGATTTGTGTGATGGAATAATTTACAGAAATTGGATATATTGAGGATCACCATTGCCCAGGATAGTTTCAATCCAACCAGCTTCTTTCATCAATTAAAAAAGATGAGAAGCAAAACCCACCAAAAACGTTAAAAGTTTTTAAAAACCAATTTCAAGAGTTACATACCATGAAGATATCGGTCAATCAAACAAAAATTAAAAAAAAAGACCCCTTAACATTACCTGATGCTCTATAATGGCTGCAGGAAAATTGGAAAGAAAAACTTTTCACAAAAGAAAAACTTTTTTTTTTAATGTAAGGTAATAAACATATATTTTTTTGGGGGGGAGGGAGGGGGGCAGCAGCATTGAATCTTTTCATTGCCGACGCACCTGCAGACACGAATACTTTCATTTTCCAAAATACCCAAACCTATCAATTACACAAGTGTTTTTTTTTTTTTTATCTCTTATCATTTAGATAATATGGATTCTTTTCTATTCCTTGTGTCAAAAAGGCCAATAATTAAAATTTGATGTAAACATGACAACTATATCAACTGGGTGGAAATACAATCTCTGTATTCATATGCAGTCAAGCACAAAACACAGAGAGAAAAATTACTATCATTAAAAAATCCCACTTATTGCGCAAAAAAATTCCTGGTCTGTATAACTCATGTGTAGCTTTCATTTTAATAAAATGTATATTCAATAAGATGAAAAAAAAAAAAAAAAAAAAACATGTTGCTGAGGCTGGCGCATTTGTGGAATATAAATGATACTCCGATCAGTCTTTGAATGGATTGCGGGCTTTATTGTATACCGCCGTCCGGCTGTCTACCTATTAAATGTACAGACAAGATAATACCACGATTCACACTCGTCGATTCGTTTGTTTATTTACAAGGCACTAACTCATTGAGCAATGTGAAACGATGAGGTGTGTAACAAAATGCCAGTATTAATAATAATAAGATATATATCGACATGGTTTAAAAAATGTTGGGATCTAAGGGAAAAAAGCGACTTCGACGGGACTAAAAGATCTTTTGAACGAACAAACCTCCGTGCTGCGATGACCGGTTCGTTATTTGCGTCGCTTTGAATTTGATGGCTCCACAAATGATTAATATTTCCAATCTCAAAAAATATTCTTTCATCATTTATTTTTATTAAAATACTAAGACTCTGCTCTTTTCGCAGTATGCTCCACCGTGACTGACCGTGTAAGGCAGTGTGCTTCACCGTGACTGACAGTGCAAGGCAGTGTGTTCTACCAGGCCTTGTCCATGCAAGGCAGTGTGCTCCACCATGACCGACCACGTAAACAGTGTGATCCACCATAACTGACCACATAAAGCTGTGTGCTCCACCATGACTCACCACGTAAGGCAGTGTGCTCCACCATGGCTGACCACGTAAGGCAGTGTGCTCCACCATGGCTGACCTCGTAAGGCAGTGTGCTCCACCATGACTGACCACGTAAGGCAGTGTGCTCCACCATGGCTGACCACGTAAGGCAGTGTGCTCCACCATGGCTGACCTCGTAAGGCAGTGTGCTCCACCATGGCTGACCTCGTAAGGCAGTGTGCTCCACCATGACTGACCACGTAAGGCAGTGTGCTCCACCATGACTGACCACGTAAGGCAGTGTGCTCCACCATGACTTACCACGTAAGGCAGTGTGCTCCACCATGACTTACCACGTAAGGCAGTGTGCTCCACCATGACTGACCACGTAAGGCAGTGTGCTCCACCATGACTGACCACGTAAGGCAGTGTGCTCCACCATGACTGACCACGTAAGGCAGTGTGCTCCACCATGGCTGACCTCGTAAGGCAGTGTGCTCCACCATGGCTGACCTCGTAAGGCAGTGTGCTCCACCATGACTGACCACGTAAGGCAGTGTGCTCCACCATGACTGACCACGTAAGGCAGTGTGCTCCACCATGACTTACCACGTAAGGCAGTGTGCTCCACCATGACTTACCACGTAAGGCAGTGTGCTCCACCATGGCTGACCGCGTAAGGCAGTGTGCTCCACCATGACTCACCACGTAAGGCAGTGTGCTCCACCATGACTGACCACGTAAGGCAGTGTGCTCCACCATGGCTGACCTCGTAAGGCAGTGTGCTCCACCATGACTGACCATGTAAAGCAGTGTGCTCCACCATGACTGACCATGTAAGACAGTTTGCTCCACCGTGACAGACCATGTAAGGCAGCGTGCTTCCCTGTGACTGACTGTGTAAAGTATTGTGCTCCACCATGACTAACCATGTAAGGCTGTGTGCTCCAACGTGACTGACCGTGTAAAGCAGTGTGCTCCACCGTGACTGACCGTGTACGGCAGTGTGCTGCACCGTGACTGACTGTGTAAGGTGGTGTGCTCCACCATGACTGACCATGTAAGGCAGTGTGCTGCACCATGACTGACCATGTAAGGGAGGGTGCTGCACCGTGACTGATGCGTATAGCAGTGTGCTGAACCATGTCCGACAGTACTGTGACTGTACTCCCAAACCGTAAAATGGGCAGCAGCCACAGAGACGCAGGGCAGATGATGAGCGAGAGCGCATACAAGCATTAGATTAATGCTTTAATATCTCATTTTTTTTTTAAATGTTTAATTCCTCTTTAAAAAGTTTAATAAATAGTACTGGCTTGTATCTGAAATTGTGTCTGTATTTACCCAACATCCACAGACAATTACCTGCCAATTATTCAGAGTGAGTCAAACACCACAAGGCAAAACTATTGCACTGTAGGTGTCCATATGTTATATTACATGTCAGGGAAGGCTTGAGTCAGGAGTGCACATTTCTATCAAAATCTTCTCCTATTTGTCAACTGGTAGCTGGGAATTTGCAGAACTCCCATACAAGATGGGATCTTACACAATATACAATGACACATAATGCCTGACGGAACTTGCACTGAACTAGATGTCGAGGTTGTTTACTTTACGGGTTGTCAATTTTCTGCAATAGATAACTATTGACTAGTTAAATCCTTCAGTCAGATGCCTTGTCTAATGCCTGCAACCATGGTGTTGTAGGATGACGGCCGGGAGAATTCTCCCGGGTCAAGAAGAGGTGTGAACACCATGAGTGAGGGAGCCGTAATTTCTGGATATCCCTTTGGATTCAAGTCGGGAGGCCAACCATATTAACTAGAGGGAAGTTGGAAACACGAAAAATGTTTTGGTGAAATTCACATTAAATTAAATGTCTTTTATCATTAGTGTTAGTGATTTGTGGATTTCTCCTCTTCACATATATAATCAATTCATCTCTTGGTAGAAGCCACTTTCCTTCTATATCATGCAGCACGTGGAATTTAAATGTATCCCTCAAAAAGATAACTGAACATACATACATTAGCGTCCAAAAGTTTGGCGTCACTTAGGAATTTTCGATGAAAACATAGAGTTGCAAAAGGAATAGGAAATACAGTCAAGGCTTTGACAAAGTTCATTTAATTCAAAACAGAACTTCATTTTTTTTTGCCTGCAGCTGTAAGATTAAAAGTAATTTGTATAATAATAGAAAATATTTGGGCACATATACTGCACCCCAAGGGTCATTCTGCTTCTCTTATGTATCGGAACGATAAAATTCAGTGAGTCCTTGCAAAGGACACTAGAATACTAGCTAGCATGATGCAGATAACAGATCAGATAAGGTTGTACGCAGGGCCGGCCTTAAGTGTTCCGGCACCCTGTGCGGGCCACCCCTCCCTCCCCTCTACCCTCATGTCTGAATGTCTCCTCTCCTTCCATGTATGCTTTTTGCCCTTCCCATGTTTGTCCCTTTCCTCTTTCCTGCCACGTCTGTCTCTCCTCAACCCCCCCCATTTTATATCTCCCTCCCTTCCCATGTATGTCCCATGGAGGTTGACAGGCCTTGCCACAAATGAAAATATGCCAATCCCTGCAAATAATTTCTTTACTTTCTTAGCCTTTATTACATCCACTAGACCAGTGATGGTGAACATTTTAAAAGTGTCCAATATCCACTAATGTCAGTCTTGGACCATAAAATTTACTGGCTCCTCCATAATCGATGGTCGTACTGTAGACACATGCCAAGTGCCACCTCGGAGGTCTCAGAGTGCCACATGTTCGTCATCACTGCACTAGCGCATTACATTTCTGCTGCCTTTGCATGAAGATGCCACCCCCCCCCCCCCCCCAAAAAAAAAAACTATTGTGTAACAAACACATTTAGCTGTGGTCAGAAGATGTACCTGTCTCAATGAAGGAGATCCCATATGACACCTTGTCAGAAATATATTATGTAGAGTTGGGTTTGACAAGATCTATAAGCTACATCACACGCAAAACCTGACTTATAATAAAATATTAGACATAAATGTCTGCAAGATCGCTGTGAAATAGAGATACATAAAGGGAATCAACACAGTAAATGAGGAGAGCATATTTAAAAATATATGTTTAATATATTTATATTTAGCAGAAAAACTAGCACAACTAGAGGACTTAAATTAGAAGGGAAAAGGTTTGAAAGTCATATCAGGATGTATTACTTTACGGAGAGGGTAGTGGATGCATGGAACAGCCTTCCTGCGTAAGTGGTTTAAGCATGCGTGGGATAGACATAAGGCTATTCTAAATATAAGATATGGCCAGGGACTAATAAAAGTATTTAGAAATTGGGCAGACTAGATGGGCCAAATGGTTCTTATCTGCCGACGCATTCAATTTTTCTACAGTATACCACATAGGTTTTGATTTAAGAACAGCAAAAACATGACAGACAAATTTCCTGACAGACTCCTGTGTGTGTTAGTGGTTTTTTTTTCAGTTAAAAGTAACAAAAGTATATAGTAAAAAGTAACCAAAACTGCTTCATTGAAATATTAAACACTCAAAATAACAGGGCCAATATGTACAAATGCAATAGTGAGTTAAAAGTGGCAACAATCCCAAAGTTGTTGGGACAGTCCTGTTTTTTGGGCCCCGTTTTTTAGATTCCAGTCTATCCCAGCATTAGTAGTGCCTGTGCACAAGCGTTTAAAAGCTAAATCAGGGGAGGATGTAGCTCAATCGTCCGGGGCGTCCAGCCCTGCCCCGTAGTTGCCAAGCTTGTCGTGGAAAAATCAGCTAAATTTGGAGCAATCTGTTTCCATGGTGATCGCTCCACATTGTGCTCTTGGACCTAAAATTGTACTGGCTTGTTAAGCATGTTCCCAGGTTTATTCCAAAAGTTAAGCCAGTAGAACACAGAGAAAAATTAAAGGGACACAAATAGGGGTCGGTCATTAGTAGAAGGAATTAAGAGTTTCTTGCGATTGAAAAAAGTCATGACCGCAGCGGACAATAGAGATGGTGACAAAGGGTAGGCTTCTACAATGGCAGGTCTGCTCATTAGATTACTTCAAAAGCTTGCACTCTGCAACCTTCTCATGGCCCCTCAGCACTGCAGTGGTTAAGGTAACTAAAGCTGGGGATGATGAAAGAAAGAAACTGATTCTATTCTGGCAAACTCTCAGGGGAAGCCAGCAGTAAAACTTTTTTTTATTTTTTATTATAGGGAAATGTTAGAAACAGAGATGCTCTTAAAGGAACCATATAAAAAAAAAAAGTTCTCCTAATACTCCAAAAAAAGCAAAATAAATAAATAAAAGCTTTAAATTAAATTGTCTGAATGGAAAAATGTTATTAATTTGGCGCTAGGGAGAAGATGGGACTGAATTGGAAAAGTTGGGAAAAAATAGTCTTTTCACGTTCTATCCCCCCCCCCCCCCCGAAACAACTAAAAAAAATACAGCGTGTGTAATATGTTGTACAATGATAATTCATGCTATAATATAACATGAAGACTACATGAAAGACTTTTGTAACATTTCAAATCATGGAATACTGAGAAGGCAATCCTCAAATGAGGGGCGCTGAAGGGAAAAAGGTTTCAGGTTAGTTTGGTTACGTCCGGGCTCCATCTTGTTGGTATAGAGTAGTTGATTGTTTCTGTCCTCTCAGTTAGGCCTCAACCCCTTGATGTCTTTTTTTTTTCTCCTGGCCCTGATCTCAGGGACACTTAGGCAAAGTCCCGACTTCGCAAAGTCACGTGTGAGGTCGTGGATGCGTGCCCTGATCCCAGAAGTTTGGGACCTTCACATTTTGGCGCCCACTTTGAGCATCGGCTACAATATGTCAGACTGAGGCCACTTGAATTCTGCGGGATTTGCAGTACACCCCATCGCTGGGGGCTGCAAGGAGCTGCAGAAATCTGGATGCTGTATGGCGTCCTACAAGCTTTTGGGCACTGTAAATTAAGCCGGCATTGAACGTCCTACAAGCGGGAAAGGGTAATTTTTTGTTGTTGTCACTTATGAGGGAAAGGGGGTTACCTGTTCTCATGTATAGTTGAAATGTTCTTAACATGTACAGGGGTAGTAAGAAAGGAGAATAGGGGAGGGTTAAAATGGATAAGGGCGAAAGAGCAAGGAAGTAATAAGGATATGGAGAGAGTAGAGGGAGGAGTAAGGATTTATGATGGAGGCATTGAAGAGAGTGACTGATGGAGAAAGGGGCCACTGATTGGAGGACATAGTGAAGGAGGACTAACAGAGAATGAGCTGAGAAGCCAAGGTTCTAATAGAAGATGAAGACTCATTGAGGACCGATGAAGGAAAGAAGTTGCGGAACTCATTGACAAGTAGGGGGGCCATGAAGAGGAGCCAGGAGATCAGTCAGGAAAACGATGTGTTCGTACTGGGCATTACGCTTTCTAATAGTGACCCCCAACTTGACCTCCTGCAAACAGGCAGCTGAAAACATGTAACATCTTCTAACCCCACATCACCACCAATAAAGGTAAAAAAAAAAAATGTAACTGATGCTGACGAACCCACTGGCCACTCTCCTGGGAACAGGTACCAAAAGGTACAGTAACTATTGTTTAGCATCTACACAAATGAGTGGTTGGTAGAGCAACAGCTATTTGTCAGCTTGGCGTCGTTAGCGTCTCATTATTAAATCCATTTCTCTGGGGGTCTTAGATTACCTCCTGCTGGAAAACAATAGTGGGTGGTGGCATCACTAACAAGCTTCTATCTCTGAGTCACTGAGTGTCTCAAGGCTCCATTAACGCCTTTGTAGCTAGTGTCTGCTTGAAAGAGGTAGACATAAAGATGCATTTGATTAAGAATAACATAAAACTCTGATGGGTCTATTCACAAAAAAATGCGATTTCAGGGTCCAGTTGGGAGTGAAATTTGACTGTAAAAATAAAATTCAAACTCCACCTTGAGCTATTCACTAAACTACACTCGCCCACCCTCCCCCCTCTCTCAACAAAGACTGCCATCTCAAATAAATTAAAATGAAAAGTTTTGGGGGGTCGTCTTATAATCAGGGTCATCTTATGTTTGAGCAAATACGGTAGTATTTAATTTAAATAATTGAACAAATGGGCTTCTGAAAAATAATGAGGTTGTTGTAAATTTCTTTTAATTAATACCTTAGCTATACCATTGTATAGCCCAAATAAAATGCAATACTTTCTTTGGAGGCCAGATGATCTGCAATATAACCAAGAAGGGATTTTTTTTATTTAGTACCATACCTCCCAGTTCTTTTAGGACTTTAAATGTCATCTCTCATAAAGCTTTCACTTTATATCAACCCAGCCAAAGCATTTCCATTTAAAATGTCTACACTTGATGCAATCTTTAAACTTGCATATAATAAACTACAAGTATTGTACATTTTAATACTGTATGACTATTACAACAATAATAATAATAAAAAAGTCATTATTATATGTGCATTGTGATTCCATGAGAAATGTAATGGTTAACGATTTCGCTCCTTGAAAGAAACTGGGGTGTTAGAATTTGGAGGAGCCAGAGTTACACGTATCTTCCTAACTCCCCCTTGGTCGGGGTCTACAAAGGCGGGGGGTTTACATAATGCTGTGCATAATTGGTGCAATTAAAGAGATGAGAGCCAGGGGAGGTGGGGGCCATGTATTGCTATGTACAGAAAGCCAGGCTAAAAATAAAGCCATTTTCCAAACCCTTCCATCGGTGCAGGAGAGTGCCCACCTACCAGGAATTTCCCTTGAAAAGACCCCTCAGATTTTGACTGTATGTCAGATAGTATGTTATTAGCTATGCATATTCATGATTGCACTATAAGTACTGTAGTCATTGACAGCTCCTTACGGAAAATAAATAATACTATTTTGGCGTGCGCAGAAGGTGGAGCGTCGGGATAAAAGCAAGACGGCTCGTAAACTAACATTTTCATTTTTTGGCATTTGACACTGTCTTTACCCAATTTAAACCTAGTAATGATACAATGACCCCTCCTCCCCCCCCCCCCCCGCATCTTTTTAAATTTAGGTCCACACCTGCCAATCAGCTGCAGTGTAATGTTTAACCCCTCGGCTGCCACAGGGATGATCAATGCCTCTTGAATTGGTACATGTACAGCCAATTTCGGTGATCTGCAAAACATATCATTGCAGTTTTCTTTCTTTCTATTTTGTAACGTCTCAAAGGCGATGGAATATGGACAATAGCTGTGGTTTAAAAAATAAAGCGGACCTCATTAGCTTATTTCTAAAATACATGCATTAAAAAAACTATAGGGTCTACACAATATACCCCGAACTGTCCCGAAAAGGTGTGTCGCCGCATTATGGAGAAATCCGTAATTCGGCTACTCAAATTGGACCTTTTGGGGCCGAAATTGTCAATTTCCGCCAATTAGTATTCTGCTATATTCAGATGGGGGGGAAATGACCTGGGGAGTGCTATGGATTCCCCCCTACTCATAGAGGGCCGAAAGCACCCGAAATTACCCCATTTTGGGTATTTCAATTCTCTAGCTTTGGAATGGAGAATTGAACTTAAAAACACATATAAAATATAAAATAATGTAAATAATTGCACAGCAGAAAAATTCAAATATATTTATGTTATCCATAACATTTCCAAAATTGCAGAGGTGCTCCTGAAATGGTGCATAAATAAGCTGTAGTCCTCTCCACATAAAAGTCTGTGGGGAGAACCAAGGTTCCCATTTCGTAAAATCAGCCACCCGTCGGTGGTCTCTGAAAATCTCAGATTAAAGGGCCATTCGGATGAGATAGAGACAAGGGGGAGGGAGGGGGGGGGGAAGAGACAGAGACAAGGGGAGGGGGGGGGCGGAGAGACGGAGACAAGGGGAGGGAGGGGGGAAGAGACAGAGACAAGGGGAGGGGGGGGGGGAGAGACAGAGACAAGGGGAGGGAGCGGGGAAGAGACAGAGAGAAGGGGAGGGAGGGGGGAGACAAAGAGACACAAAGGGAGGGGGAAGAGAGAGACAAGGGGAGGGGGGGAAGAGACAAGGGGAGGGGGGGGAAGAGACAAGGGGAGGGGGGAGACAGACACAAAGGGAGGGGGGAGAGAGAGACAATGGGGGGGGGAAAGAGACAATGGGAGGGGGAGACAAAGAGAGACACAAAGGGAGGGGGGGGGGGAGACAGAGAGAGAGAGCAAAAGGGAGGGGGATAGAGAAAAAGTTGAGGGAGGGGGAGAGAGATAACGCTGGGGGGAGAGAGACAAAGGGGAAAGAGAGGCAGCATTGGCACATAAAAGGAAATAAAAACAAGAAATGCATTTTTTGATATCATAATTTTTATTAAAAAGCAATTTACATGTGAATATATACAAGTTGAACTTTTTTCCTATAGGGTAGTCTTATATTCAGGCTTTTAGTTTTTTTTCCTAAAGGAATATCCAAAGTTTAGGGGGGTCGTTTTATAATCGAGCAAATACGTATATCTTCGATACGGCAAACTAGGCACTCCCCTAGGGCGGCACTTTGCCAGAGGGTGTTAAAGCACACTTCTGGTGCTTCAAACATTTTCGCTCCCTCCCCCACTGTTCAGCAAACTTTAGCGCCTTCCAATTAATCAGGGTGATGGGGGCATGTAATGGGGGTGATGGGGCATTTAGTGTGTATGCATTGTGGGTGATGGGGGTATGTAATAGGGTGATTGGGCATTTAATGTGTGTGCAATGTGGGTGATGGGGCATGTCGTGGGTGTGCAACATGGGTGATGGGCCATGTCGTAGGTGTGCAATGTGGGTGGGTGGGGGGCCTGAATTTTGTCTGCCTAGGGCAGCACACAACCAAGATACACCCCTGAGTACAACCCATATAATATCTTCATTACGGTTGGCTATTGGCATTTGCTTTTAAAATATCAGTCATTACTTATAATTCCAGGGTTTAAAACTTTTGAGGCATTTACATGACCGTTAGCTGCACAACAGAATAACACCCAACTCTCCTGAATCTCCTGATTCTTTGGACACGTGCAATTAAGCGGTCACTTGTATGGTCCCATGCCACACCCCTTGGTCTCCTGCTGGCGGGGTATGTTGGAAGTGATACAAAATATGTTTAAAAATACAAATAATGTGTTAAAATCTATTAATAGTTTTACTTTTTTTTTTTTTTTAAAAGCACTTCTACTGCTGTATCGAAAAGCTTGACAAATAGATTTATCCTCTCTACAGTGCAAATTAGGCTATGTGCCATTACCAACACAATATGGGTGGAAAATTAATTTAAAAAAAAAAAAAGGCTTCAGTAAGGTAAATGTTTAAACATTAGAGACAATTATTAACTGTGACAGAAACACTCCATCACCCTCTCAACAAACAATTAATTTTCTGGAAAAGAGAAACACACATGCTCTCCTGGCACAACTAGTGAAAACAAAATATGTGAGGATAGCGTGTGATTTTTAAAGCCAACATAAACAAGCAGAATGGAGAACAGATTGAACAATATGTCCAGTCCTACCAACATATTGACGAAGTAATGTTCGAAGTGGTTAAAATATTAAAGGACAACTGTAGGCAAAACATGAACTTCTGTTTAAATGAGACACTGCATCAAGTGCAGATGTTTTAAATAGAAATTCGTTACTGAAAAAATACAAATAAAGTACTTTATTGAGCATTTTTTGCTCCCTACAGCTCTCTCAGGGAGCAGCCATGTTGTTTAGAATCTTGAGTCAGATCCTGTATCCAAAGATTCCGAACAACATGTCCGCTCCATTACAGAGCTATACAGAGAAGATAGGTCTCAGTAAGCTACTTTATTTGCATTATTTCGTTAATCATGTCTATTTAAAACATTTACACTTGATGCAGTCTTTCAATTAAACATAAGTTCATTTTTGTTGTTGACAGTTGTCCTTTAAAAGCTATATATTAAAAAAAGAATTACCACCAGGAAAGTGTCTGCTGCAACAGATTTCAGAATTGCTCTGCAGTTTTTAAAACAGCCAGACTAAAAAAAAAAAAAAAAAAAAAAAAAAAAAAAAGATAACAGTCTCCGCAGCCATAAAACCTGAGGCAGTGGTGTTTGGCTTGTCGGAGCATGCTTTAATTAATTGTAAAGGATTTACTGGCACTTGACATCAAGACACCTTTACACAATATCCCTGTGTTTACTACACCCACAAGTCTTGCCGTACCTTCATGTCAAGCTCCAAATCGCATTTCACACATGCCAAAGTTTACCACTGCTCCTGGCTCGAATGTTACAAGCGGTGACAGACCTGCATAACGGCACATGGGGGCGGGGGGGTTTGATAGACATTCTTTCAATTTGAATTATTTTTTGTTCTGTTTTCGTTTTTTATTTATTTATTATATATTTATTATTATTATTATTCATTTCGGATGCTGGATTATAATCCAAAAATGGGTAGTAACAAGGCCGGTAATAAATTGGCTTGATGTCATTCTTAAGTCTATGGAAGTACCAGCAAGGCCGGTGTTTGTTTGCTAGACATCAAGTGATGTGATTGTAGTTTGCCCTTCCGGTCCATTGAAGAGCGGCGAGTGCGTGTGCTTTGCGTGTGAGGGTTTTACACAAAGACCATCAGCATTATAGTTGGAAGCTGCTTAAATATGGAATTACCTCCCATCCAGGGCCGGCCCTGCTTACATCTAACACAATCTTTGAAAAGTCGTATGGGCTCATCTGTGCGTGACAGGTGTACTTTAAAGGGACACACAACTTTTTTTCCACTTGTGCTTCTAATATAGAAGCACAGCTCTGATTGGCTGTGCGCGTGCTGACAAACCGGGAACTCGCATGTGAGACACAGCAGATAGTAAACCCGTGTGTATCTATTGAGATACACGTCGGGTTTACTTTAAAAGCCCAGGACATGCTTTGTATAACCCTTGCTTCCTTGAAGGAAGCAAGGGTTGAACAAGTTGGAATGTCCCTTTAAGGACCAATGTCTTTCCATGGCATCGGATGTACTCATCCCAAATCCCAAGGTGGCATGAACCATGATGGGTGCTCATTCCCTTAAAGGAATATATGAGGCAGTGGGGAAAAGGACATTAAACGCAAACAAAGAAGGAATAGTGATTAGGCAAAGAAGGGCCATCAAAGCTATATGTAAACTCACAGTATGTAACAAATCGATATAAAGCGAAAAATTCCAGGTAACCATAACTTATGGGTCCTCTAAAAAAAAAAAAAAAAAAAGAGAGAGAGTATTCATGGGAATTGAGATGGGAATTTCAAACTTTAGGCCAATGTAGCCATGTTGGAAAACTTCTCCAGTGCAGATGAATGGGAGATTTTTTCTATCTTGGATACTTTTGGGACAGTCTAGTCTCCAAACTAAATTTGGTGCAAGATGAAGATTACATGCCCCTATGGGCCAAAATTGTAAGTAGTTCACATAGTGAACAAGAGGAACAAGGAGGGGGAAACTTGACAAATACGTTTTTTTCCCCCAACATAAAGTACTATCTTGCTCCGAACTGATTAGGTTTTCTAGAGTGGAGGTGTGAAGGAAGGAGAACAGAGGATAAAAGACCAAACCTTGAGGAACAACAAAAGGGCAGATGAAGCGAAGGCATCATCGTGCTGTTGAAACCAAGGCAAAAGTCCTGATCGGAGAGATTTTTTGAGATCCAAAAAAAGAGCTGGCCACTTACACCCATCGACTACACTACATCAAAAATGAAGTAATCTTGCCTCTCTGCCTCATCAGTCTATTCTTGTACTCAGTGAATAGTGGGAGTTTTATTCAGACGCACCTCACGGAAGATGTCATATCTGAGGCAAATGTAGTTAATTTAAAAGGTGGGATCTCTTTTAATATTCAGCCTATTATATGACAACAAGAAATGTCTGCGTAAAAACCATAAAGTCCTAGAGCAATAACTGGAGTTGGTTCGTATTTGCTAACGTACATGCATACTTACTTTTCCAGTGCTATGAAAGCGTAATTAATGCCTGTCAACTGCAAATTTGTGTTGGCAGATTTTTGCCAAAATTCTGATTAGCATATTTTCACCACAAAATAATTGTGGTCAAAAGGTCCGTTCCATCATTACGTCAAGAGAAAGAACCAAGTTAGCGAGCCGTTTCTGCAAAACTTATTAAAATACCCCTATGGTATATAATAAAGTATTAATGATCGGAAATGTTAATGAATTTCCAATTCTCCGTGCTCTATTATTTGGGCTCGGGGAAGGTTGATTGGACTTGATCCGTCACTTTGCGGGGAGAAATTAATTGTTTTCGAATACGGGCGCTATTTCATGCAACCTTCCTGATTTACATTGAAGAAAATTCAGCAGAAGTAATTTAGGCTCGGGAATATACTGGCACTCGGTGAACTCAATCTTAATTCCAAATTTCCGCAGAATCCCAAGGCACAACAATATCCGACGCAAAGGGAGAAAACAAACAAAAGCAATGTGAAATTGGGAACATGAAGAGGGAATATTACAAGAATCAAGGAACAAAAGCTTTGCAAAACTGTTTTAGTGCCATACACTAGAATGGAGGTCTCCATTCAAGCAAGGTGGAATAAGATATCATATGGCACTCTGACAATTGATGTCTTCATTTAAATGTAAGAATTTACATTCTAATTAGAAAGAATTTACATCTTAATCAGAGGCAGCTGTATTATCTTGTTACTGGTTTTTTTTTTTTTATTTAAAAAAAAAAAAAAAAAAAAAAAGATAATGAACTAAAAAAACCGCTGTGCTTTCTCATCCAGAAATTAAACAGACAGCATGCAGTGAGAATTTATAGCTTACCTGCAGTAAAAGCAGTTATTAATATTTGTATCCTTTCAGATTAACTCTTTTAATGTCTGGTAGGTTTTTAGTTATTTTAACCCCGTCAAAAATTCACTATGGTTTGGAGATGGTCATGTTCTGATAACGTCAAAACTGCCCACATTTATTAATTGAGTTTATTCCCCCCCACCCCCCTTCATTTGTGTTTAATTGTTACATGATAATTTCTAGCGAGTGAATCAGTAATGATGATGCAGGATCAACATTTTTAGAATTCCGTCATTTTTCTGTAATTCAAGTTTTATGGTCCTATGTGGTTTTCGTCTATCCTCTTTTATCCATGATGCTCCATCTTCGCGTTCATCCAATCTGCAATGTTTGAGTAAAAGCTTCAATCCCCTTTACTTGGCCCTCTTCTCTTTCCTCCATGTTGCACCATCATTTTCATTTTTCTATATAATTAATTCTGTTCCATCTAACCACATTAATTTGTGGTTAATATTAACATATATACATGCTCTTTTCCCCCTCCATATTGATTCAACTAACTACACTATTATATCCACTTTTCTCTATCTGAGTACACAAGTATATCTACTCTTCTCTTTCCATCACACGGCTCCCTCTGACTACACCATTATATCCATGCTTCTCTTTCCTCCATTTTATTACACCACTATATATACTCTTCGCTTTCCTACATCTGACTACACCATTATATCTACTCTTCTCTTTTCTCCATCTGACTCCACCAATTTATCTACTCTTCTCTTTGCATCACACTGCTCCCTCTGACTACACCATTATATCCATGCTTCTCTTGCCTCCATTTTATTACACCACTATATATACTCTTCGCTTTCCTACATCTGACTACACCATTATATCTACTCTTCTTTTTTCTCCATCTGACTCCACCAATTTCTCTACTCTTCTCTTTCCATCACACGGCTCCCTCTGACTACACCATTATATCCATGCTTCTCTTTCCTCCATTTTATTACACCACTGTTTATACTCTTCGCTTTCCTACATCTGACTACACCATTATATCTACTCTTCTCTTTCCTCCATCTGACTCCACCAATATATATACAATTTTTTCAGATTTTCCATCTCTTCCACATTACTCCTTCAGACTACAGTATTATATCCACTTTTAGATTCCTACCACATTGCTCCTTCTGACTACACTATTATATCTATGGGCAGAAGCATTCACCCCATTTCGTTGGAAGCAGAGAAACTCTGATGGTCGTACTACGATGAGTAAAAACTGAACGTGAGTTGAGGACAGGGGAGTAATTTACTTTTCCATTTTTGAGGCACACAAGCCATAGGCAATATATACTGATGCTAAAACATATTTAGTTTATCAAAAAAAGTAATAAAAAAAGTATAATGGTATAAACAAATTCTCAGTTGACCACAACAATAAAAATTAACGTTGGGGTAGAAGAAGGGGAATATAAAAAAAAAAAAAAAAAAATCAGGTTGCACAAAACTGCTGGCGATGAAGTGCAGTGGTGAAACGGGCAAATCTTCATAAATTAAACAAGACTCCCAAGTTAATTTGGAGGTAATTGAAGATCAGCTTAAACTACAGTAAGTTTATTGTTCCTCTGGCTTTTTTTTATATATTTTTTTATAATCTTCTGCTAAATAACCAATCCCTTCATTGTCTATGTAACACAATGTACTTGCAGAAGTGACAGTTTTAAGAAAAGATAGCCATTGCAATTTCATTAATTATTGTGTGCCGGAGGACTCAAGTTTTGTCTGCTGTAATTTTGCCTGTCAGAATAAAATAAAGCGCACTCTCTCAAAATAATGTATTCTAGCGTGCAGCTGCCATCTTGGCCAACTATGATATTCATCAAAACCTCTATGTGCCGAAGCCTTTGCGAAGCACACGCTGCAAGTTGTACATGGCCCTCCTAAAAAGGTGTCATTATTTAATGGTTTTATAAATAAAGTTGTAATGTTGGGCACTAAAATCGCACCTCTACTTATGGGCACAAATCATGCTCCATGCCATGTTAGTCTATATATACCCGCATAGTCATACACAATAGCTCTACTGAGCGCGTCTAATGTGCTAGGGTTTGTGTCCAACGGACAGATGAATATCATTATTAGTTCATTCATAGCTATGAAATATAGATAAGCTTTGATATAATTGACCTTTTTTCCCGTCTTCTCTCTAATTTATCACTCTATTTTCATTACGTCTTTCGTATTTTTGTAAAAAAAAAAAAAAAAGTTCTCAAACCCAGAAATATAAGAAATGCAGAAGAAATGCATGCGGCTGATAATCTGGCACAACATGGGAACATCTCGACACAAAAGATGGAGAATTTGCCCAGTGCAATTAGGAGCAACCATTACTGGGTTCCCGGTGTGGATTTCTGATTGGGTATTCTCCAGGCTAAAGTGATGTGTCCAGTAGACTCGTAAGTAGACTTGTAAGTTGGAACTTATGATGGTTAAAATGACCAATGTGTAGTCACCGAGTGGGTCATGAGAGGTACAAAAGTTCTGTCTTTCTGAAAATCGTGGTATTCCCTTCTAGCTAACTTGGTTACAGTTTATGATGGTAATGTGGAAAGCCTTCCAGTTCAAGAATTGAGTTTTTTAGAGTATCGTCAATTTTTGCTGGTTCTGCGTAGATTTTTTTTGTCCAATTGCCAATGTAAAAATCCCATACATTGCTTTTTGGAAGCAGCAAAGGCATGGAAAATAGAAATCTGGACACACTACATTGGCCAAGTGTTTCTTGTCTGATACACATTCTACGTTGGGCATTGTCTCTTTCAGGGGTTGAAGAGCCAGCCTTCTCTTCACAAACAAAAACCATTAACAGTAGTTCTTGTATATGAAGGTTCACGTGGGGGATGCACAGCAAGATGAACAAGAGGACCAAAAGGTTAGATTACGTGTAACAAGGAGCAGCAATGGGAAATCAGAATGAGCGCAGTAATCTTAGCACAGCGCGGACAACCTACGAGGAGGTCACTGCACCTCCGCCAAACCCAAGCGCATCATCACTTTGGTTTGAGAACTCCGGCCAGTTCCAGACGACAAGGCAGCATAGACAGTGCTTTGTAACAGAAGTCTAAAATAACTATCGATACAAAAAGCTGCTCCAGAGAATGTGAAGGGTTGAATTAATTTACAAAAGACAATGATAAACAACAAACATATACAAAGTGGCAGTGCGCTTATGTGCTGAAAAGTGGATAAAGTGCAATCAGGTAATTTGTGCAGCTTATACAGAGTATGTACCCCGTAGGGCAAATAGAAGAAAAAAAACGTTTACACTTACACACAGTCCCTGATGGTATGGGACACAGTAAATGATGTAAGGCAAATCTTGATATAAGACCTCCAAAGAATAGAAGATGGTGTTAGTACACAAAACTTCAATTTAATACAAAAAGTGCTTAAAATATCTTACACTTCGGTTTTGGAGTAGCAGCAAAATCTTGGAGCATAGATAAAAATAGCAGGATCCGGAAAAAGCTCTAATGGGTAGTAGTAGATCGTGATCAACGCGTTTCGCCTCTAGGTAGTAGGCTTCATCAGGATCCTGATGAAGCCTACTACCTAGAGGCGAAACGCGTTGATCACGATCTACTACTACCCATTAGAGCTTTTTCCGGATCCTGCTATTTTTATCTATGCTCCAAGATTTTGCTGCTACTCCAAAACCGAAGTGTAAGATATTTTAAGCACTTTTTGTATTAAATTGAAGTTTTGTGTACTAACACCATCTTCTATTCTTTGGAGGTCTTATATCAAGATTTGCCTTACATCATTTACTGTGTCCCATACCATCAGGGACTGTGTGTAAGTGTAAACGTTTTTTTTCTTCTATTTGCCCTACGGGGTACATACTCTGTATAAGCTGCACAAATTACCTGATTGCACTTTATCCACTTTTCAGCACATAAGCGCACTGCCACTTTGTATATGTTTGTTGTTTATCTGTATTGCAGTTTGTTGGGATAACTGCTGGGCTAGTTGCTGCTAGTGCTATATCCCTCAGAGCGCATTTACCTCTCCCATTTTACTCTTTTGAAAAGACAATGATGTAGAGAAAAGCCACAACACTAAATCACTATTTTAAAAACCCATGCAATTTACATCTCTCTTAAAAACTCATCCTCAAAACATCAGTCTACACAAATGCCAGAAGCTAAATGAGGCATAATTTGTGAAACAGATACCTTTCATCACAACCTCTAGCTGAAAAGGTCATTAGATATATGGTATCTAAGAGTGCAGCTTATCCCTGCTTCATTACTGATAATTAAGGCAAGTCATATTTTTCTTGACAGTAATGTGTCCAATATGAGATACAGGCTAGTTTGCATAAAATAAGCATCAGTAACGGTACAGATAAAAAAATTAAGGAGCTATGTAACATAGCTTCATTATTCCATTTCTTCATTTCTTTTAAAGAATCTGCTAGCTTAAAGCACATAATGACTATATTATGAATTCCACTTAAGTGCGCCGATTAAAGTCGCTAATAAAAATGACATCATATGTGTTTATAAATAGAGTGCGGATGCTCGATAGCGGCCTCAATGCTGTTACGACGGAGTTTAAAGTTAAGTGAACTGCACAGATATTAGTATTAATAGTAAACTGCTAATATTTAAAAAAAAAAAAATACTGCTGGTATCTCAGTGTTTGCCCAGAGACGGGACTGGGCCCAAATGTGAAAGTTCAAATAAGAATAAAAAAAAGAAAAGAAAATGTATAGCTAGGGACTCATTGAATCAGTCAGATCAGAAGGTACGCTTGATATTAATTTGATACAAAAAAGTCTACCTTTTTAAGAGAAATCACCATTGTAGCTTTCTACATCTTAGGAGAAAATAAAACAAAAGTCTTTATTTAGGAGTACTCTGTTTTAAAGAGAAACATGTAACTCCCACTGTGTTTATTGGTTGTCACTCTATATACAGTCTACAGATACACCGTAAAGGTACTTTAAAGGGACACTCTCACCAAAAAATGAAAAGGGTTTATTTTTTTATTTAGCATTGTCGATTTCAGATATGTCCTTTGTTTTTGTTATGTGAGTTTATTTTATGAAATATTTTACTAAACAAGTGTGACTGGGAGCAGCCATTTTGTGAAATATAGTGTTTTTGGGTGCCACCCCCCAGTGACTTTACAGCACTAGTATCTCACTTTGGGGCTGGGGACACAGAATGCAGTCTATAAGTCAGAATTCTGATCACAGACTTGCATTGAATGGGAGGGGAATGTAACTTACACCACAAGGGGGCGGAGTTATGATCCTGCTTGATCAGGTCAATCTCCTCTCTTTGTGTTGGAAGGCAGGTAAAAAAAAAAAGTTGTACACAGCCACCTAGTCCTGCCCACTATGATACACAGGAGCCAGTAAGAGAGCAGGGGTGTATCTTATGACATCATCACGCAGGCTCTGGCCACCGTTGTAAAGTGAGACTGGCTGGAAGATTTAGGAGAATGTTGCATCATGGGAAATATTCACAATATGGAATAAGCACAAACACAGCGATTAAATAAAGAATTAATGATCAGATCTGTACGATCCACCTTTTTGGGGAATGTTGGAACTCTAACCATTGTTATGGTGTCAGTCATGCATACAGTGAAATAACTGGGGTGACATCAAAGTCATAATAAAATCCGGGTGACATCATATTGATAGTTGTACAATGTGTCACCCGAACGACAGCTGAACAATGGATTGGTTAAAGAAAGTTTGGTGCCACTTGTTACAAGATGCAACAATTCATCCTCTCAGTGGCTAGTGGCTTCAGTCGGTGGATTGTAGACACTGCTTTTTATCTAGTGTATAAACTGCTTGCTCAGTCTGTAGATCACACACCCTGCTGGTCTCTGCAACACTTCAATAATTGAAAAGTCAAGTACTCCAGGATCTCCGAGGTGTGGAATTGACAGCACTGATATCCCTCGGGGGCAACACCATTAAACAAAAGTGCAAGGGTGAGGCTTATCTAGCCCCCGATGCATGACGATTGCCCAGAATGGCTTTATTGTATGCTATGGTTTCACAGTTGGATTTGGATCTTCATTGCCGATTGTGTCGATGTAATTCCTGTTTCTTGCATTATGTAATTACAAGAAGGTCGCTTGCTTATATTGGATGTCCTTTAAAGGACGGTGATAGTATTGGTAAAGGACGGAATATATATATATATATATAATCATAAATGCAACATACAAGCACTTTATCATGTGGTTAGACTGCCCCAGTGTTAACGTGGCTTTTCAACAATATCAAAAAAAGGAGCATGCAAAGGTTCAAACAATAAAAATAATCAACATAGAAATCCTAAAATTCTGGCAGGATGGAAGGAATTGGTTTTAAATGCACTAATTATTTGGAAAGAAGCTTTGCATGAGGTTACCTCTATAAAACAGTGTTTAGAACCTCCAACCCACCATCATTCATGTCTCCGTTAGCAGATATCATTGGTCATGTGGGGGAGACATCAAACTGTGAGAGATTTGCTTCTTGTTGTGATTCCAAGGCGATGTGATCGGTCAACGGATAGATACGCCCCTGCTTATTGACTCATCACACTTTCAGGGGAGCAGCTGGACAGACCACTCCCACTAGCAGGCACCGGCGGAAGTTGGGTCCTATCGCTAAGTTTCTTCCAATCTCTAAAAGTCTTATGTTATAAACAGAACACTTACATTTCATTCTAAAATAACTGCTAAGCTATTAATACGCTATGTCACAGGTACAATGAATAGATGACGTTAGAAGTATATTAAAATGGGACCCTTAAAAAAAAATAAAAAAATAAATAAAGAAAAACAATTATAGACGGTAGAAAGAGTTTTTTGTTGTAAGAAAAGTCAGATTGGTTGTTACACTTACATTATTTATGGTAAACCTGACTTTTATGTTACAAGAGCAGTAGGGAAGAACAGTTCTGTACAGACACGTCATGTCTGCTGTGTGAACTGTAAAACCAACAGACTGAAATGATACACGCCTGGTACTTACTTGCAAATGCTATACCGGAATTCTGATACCAGAGGGAGAAAATGTATATTTTATACATCCGGGGAAAAAAAAAAAGTAACAGCTGGATATCATTACAAAAGGAGCCATTTAAATGGGGGGCTTTAAAGCCTTCTGCCTACATTTTTCAAGTATTTTCGTCTTACCTCAATATTAACTAATGTGACACCTAAATTACAGATAGACACTGTACACAGCTGAATCTACAACTGATGCCGAAGTTGCAATTAGACAGCAGGAGATACTTTTAAAAGCTGTAGTTATACTGCAATTTTTTCCTCTCTCCTATACTGCAAAAGTGAGAACACTTCACAGGGACAAATATATTTATCATCCCACTTCTTAAAGGGAAACGATCACCTTTGTTACTTAGGGAACACTATGTTTCTATCATGTTTTGTTATACACACACATATATATATATATATATATATATATATATATATATATATATATATATCACTTATTTAGGAGGTTATAAAGCAAGCACACGGTTACTTTTCTCTATTGTCTGCTTGCGGGAGCGAGGAAAGGTTCAGCAGTCAGAATAACAGACCACGCCCCCTTTGATGAACCCAGGAAGCAAATCTCCTACTTCCTGTTTTTAAAAAAAATGTTTTATCCTACATCAGTGCTTTTTAAACCAGGATTGTGGGATAACCTAGTTGTGTTTAAATAAGAATATGTATAACACCTGGTATGGTTCCCTAACCGTTAGGGAACCATACCAGAGGTTAACCATATCTTCTAAAAGAAACAGTAGGCACAATGAGGCCAATGTATTAAATGTTGCAAAATGTTGGCATTACTACAATGTCTGTCTCGCACTGGATCTCATACAGCGCACATCAGTCAGTCAGAAACCATCCTGTCGTCCGCTGAGATTACTGGCATGACTACTGCCAATACCAGAAATTACAGAACCTAATGAAGCAATAGCATAACTAAGTACAAATAAATTCAAAGTCAATACATCGACCTTTTGAAGGAAGGAGGAGGGGCGGGTAGTATGTTTTAGGAGAGCTTTTAAGTCTGAAGGCTCAAAAAGATGACACAGGGTCATCCACGAAGATTAAAAGAGAGACGGTTTTGGCTTCATCAAAGGGAAATTCTGGTGTACCATTGATAAAAGTTAATGAAAGTACACAGGTAGAATGAATACATAATAATGATACAGATGTTTAGGAAAGAGCTGGAAAAAATGCTATAAAAATAAATCAAGCAATGCATATGACTTGTGAACTAAAAACATATGTATTTATTTATCCCCCGACCCCTCCCCATACTTACTTTGAAAACGTTCATTTTGCAGCATTTGCCCCGGTGTTCTGTCTGCCCATGATGATGTCACCATTTATTGAAAGGAGCTTTTCTTGCAGCTTATGGGGGGCCTATATATGTACATCTTACAGTCGAGACAAAGCCAAGTATGCATTATGCAGTTACGTTTAATAAGTTGAAAGCAAAAAAAAAAAAAGATAAGAAGTCTTTTAAATAAACAAAAATAATTAAGTGTAATTTTAAAAGAATTTGTGATTGACACAGGCAGGTTACTTCTTGTAATCAACAGTCTCAAAGAAAATAATTCCAATCAACAGACTATCAGGCTCCTGGGATGAAACGACATGACTCGTGAGTGCTGGTTTACTGATTGTTCCAAATTACATCACATTCTTTAGTGACCTTATCCCATATGTGATGTGATGACCTGAGTAGTAGCTCCACCTCACTTTGAAAATCACTGCTATTTTCTTCTTATCAACTTATATAAACCTTTCCTTAACTCCACACACTGTCTGCGCCTGGAAGATTCTAAGAATACAGCTGTACACATAGTGGATAAGGCTGTGGCTACACACTTGGCTGAAGAGCTGAGGAGGAGTATGGCTAGAATCTGCCAACTTTATATGTCTGATGACATTTTAAATGCATGCATGCAAATATTGCTAAACACATACATTTGTTAAGTCATTGATATTTAATATACATTTTTTTAAAAAGAAGAAAGGTTATTTTCAAGTCGTAGCGGATCTCCCCCGCGCAAGTCAAGACTGAAAGGATATTACACTGATTGGGATTTTGTTTCATATCCATTTGATATTATCTATATTGCATCCAATGATTATTACAGTTCCCAGTCTACAAAGCTCTGGTATTTTGTCAGGTTCTTAAAGGCACAGTCCTGTTTCTTGTATGTAAATCCCTCTCTGCCCTGGACATGACCTCGTGGAGTGCTGTGTTTAAAGCAATCACCTTGTCTTCCAATTCAATTTTAACCCGGCTTTTTATTTAACAGCAAGTACAGCATATCAGGTATCACAAGGAGCCAGACCAACATCACTCCCCCCCCCCCCCCCCCCGCCTCAAAATTAAACCTTCCACCTAAGGGAAGCAGGGTACTTGTTACTGACACTCGTCAGTCAAGAGTACTTTGGTAAATTAAGCAGAAAGAGCAATGTACCCAATTGTTTGTTACAAAATTGGCTTCTTACACCCTGCAGAACAAGAGACAACATTCTTAATGCTCTGGTATGCATGTTTTTGCAGTCGGATAGAGGCAGCGGAGGAGATAGAGACAGACAGTGAGCGCGGATGGTACGAACACATGAGGCTGAAAGGAGAGAAAAATATAAATATGTATTCCTATTTCAAGTGACAAATCACTGGCATGTTCAGATGTCAGCACTTTCCTGTGATCTGGAAGCCTTTAACATGAGCAGTGCCCCACCCGCCACCTAAATATTAATCATGACGATGGCCTGGAATCTACCTGAGCGGCATGCTCACTCCCTGCATGTCCTACAATCTCAGATCCATAAACTAGCTGTCCCTCGCTAAAAAAAGGAAGCAGGGTTGGGGAGCGCTCTCTTTCAGAGCTTCTTATAGCTCCCCAATAGTCTCCCAAATTCCATCAAGTCATCCTCTATTCTAAAATCCCTGAAAATGAGTCTCCTAAAAACAGAATGTACATGAAATTAAATTACACACGCCTATTTATCCATGTAACCGCTCTACCTCATGTATCAGTCTGTTCCTCTAGATTGTAACCTTGCGAGCAGGGCTCTCTACCTCGTGTATCAGTCTGTTCCTCTAGACTGTAAACTTGCGAGCAAGGCTCTCTATATCATGTATCACTCTGTTCCTCTAGATTGTAAGCTTGCGAGCAGGGCTCTCTACCTCATGTATCAGTCTGTTCCTCTAGATTGTAAGCTTGCGAGCAAGGCTCTCTACCTTATGTCTGTTCATCTAGATTGTAAGCTTGCGAGCAGGGCTCTCTACCTCATGTATCAATCTTGCTAGTCTAACTTAGTATGTAGTCCCTCTATGCTCTCTACCTAGCGCTACGTAAATTGTCGGTGATATATAAATAAATTGTTATGTAATGTTTATTTTGATTGTTTTTTCTCTTTTTTTCTATTTATCTGTAGCAATAATTATATAGCCTGTATGTTCTCTCCCCAATTGTCCTGTATAAAGATATCTTGGTATATTTCTTTTGATCTGCTATTAAATGTGAAACTCCGGATAACATCACTCTGGACTTGAAAACGAGAGAAATCTACATGTATTCTCCATGGTAAAACACTTTCTAAATCAATACATTCTAAGTAATTCCCATATCTCCGAAGTGTCCCTTTTTTGAATGAACAGTACCCTCTTTTGTACCCAGAAGCCCCTGCCTATCTTCTACTTCATTGTCCCTCTGTTAGGAGCTCAGAATGTTTAGTGTTTATCACAGAGCTCCACAGCAATAAAACTCCAATAGCGGTGGTTTGAACTGCAGCAAATGTGTTTATAAAGTAAAAATAATCAACTAACAATGAGTCAAATGGGTTTTATAACATATAGTTTTAGCTAACATATCTTGGAATTGGCTTGCAACAGGTCACATCTCTCCAGCCACTCTGATAAAATCAAATCATCTACCTGTGGCCATCCGAAACATTGGGAGGTGTCTACCCCAGAGAGAATCACATGTTTCTGAATTACGGTGCCAAGTGTTAGGCCGACCTCAGACATTATTGTTAAGTTTTTCATTTTCATTCTCTACCTTGCGTATATTGGGATGATTAAGAAGTATTAAATCTGGCATTTAAGAGCCCCTCATTCAAAGTCCCTAATCAGGCCTCGGCGTCAGCAATGGGATTTATCAAAACTTGAATAACAGAGAGCAGATCGGCTTAGGGTGTAAAATGAGATAGGGGAAAGAAGGGGGAGAAAAAAATAACAGGTCATCATCTTTACCATTCCCAGATCCTTACGGTGCTTCCTCAATAGTCTTTCTATACATGTCTAGTGGACGCCAAATCTGATGAAGCAGTCCGTATCGAAATTTGGCTAATATGTGTCTGATATTTTTTCCCAGGCTATGTGACTAGTTTTCCAACAAAGAATCTAAGGCTTCTCAAAAGATTGTTCAACAGCAGCAAGTTGCTTGTCCAGTGAATCTAAGCACTACACTTACAAGACAATACTATACAGTCCAACATCTAGAGAGCAGCCATCTTCATTTCTACTATAGCGCCATTTTCTAATTCCAGCGAAAGGAAACATGTAACTAGTGTAATTTGCTGGTGAAGAGTGTTATATAAACAGAGTCGGTCATTGTGACATTATCACTGAAGCACACTCAAGAGACAGGATGTCTCAGGTGATATCAGCCAGAAAAACAAGATGGATGCACCCTACCTTAGATAATGCTAATGAGTATCTGACCACTTAGGCAAAGGAGAATTTTGTAAGGAACCAGTAGTAAGAGAAACTGAATGTGTTCATTAAACCTATTTTGGTCCCAAATAATCCCTTTAACTAAACAGACAAATGTCTGTCTATATAGCAAGATAAACCCTCGCCTGTAAGTACGGATGATTTAGTTTGCTTTCCAGACAGTGATCTTCACAAATGCCTTTAGGGATTTTGACCACTTTACCATGCAAAGACCTGCCAAGTTCCATTCATTAAGACGGGATGTCACTCACAGTTTTAGCAATGGAGGTGGGAAGAACTCCAGAGATATCCCTAACGTGGAGTGTGAATCATAGGATAGGGTTACATACTGGCATAAATCTTCTCTCTCTCACTGCCAATCACCTGGTACCCATCATTAAAATGAGATGTAGGGCCTCCTAGCCCTTATTTATTTTAGCTTAGGAATACACCACTCTCCGTGATAACAAGGAGGGCTGTCCAGCATCCTCATTCGCTTGAGTTGCCGTGTAAGCTTGGGAGCAGGGCTCTCTACCTCATGTACCAGTCTGTTCCTCTAGATTGTAAGCTCTGTTAGCAGGGCTCTCTACCTTATGTATCAGTCTGTTCCTCTAGATTGTAAGCATGTGAGCAGGGCTCTCTACCTCATGTATCAGTCTGTTCCTCTAGATTGTAAGCTCTGTTAGCAGGGCTCTCTACCTCATGTATCAGTCTGTTCCTCTAGATTGTAAGCTCTGTGAGCAGGGCTCTCTACCTCATGTATCAGTCTGTTCCTCTAGATTGTAAGCTCTGTTAGCAGGGCTCTCTACCTCATGTATCAGTCTGTTCCTCTAGATTGTAAGCTCTATGAGCCGGGCTCTCTACCTCATGTACCAGTCTGTTCCTCTAGATTGTAAGCATGTGAGCAGGGCTCTCTACCTCATGTATCAGTCTGTTCCTCTAGATTGTAAGCTCTGTTAGCAGGGCTCTCTACCTCATGTATCAGTCTGTTCCTCTAGATTGTAAGCTCTGTTAGCAGGGCTCTCTACCTTATGTATCAGTCTGTTCCTCTAGATTGTAAGCATGTGAGCAGGGCTCTCTACCTCATGTATCAGTCTGTTCCTCTAGATTGTAAGCTCTGTTAGCAGGGCTCTCTACCTCATGTATCAGTCTGTTCCTCTAGATTGTAAGCTCTGTGAGCAGGGCACTCTACCTCATGTATCAGTCTGTTCCTCTGGATTGTAAGCTCTGTTAGCAGGGCTCTCTACCTCATGTATCAGTCTGTTCCTCTAGATTGTAAGCTCTGTTAGCAGGGCTCTCTACCTCATGTATCAGTCTGTTCCTCTAGATTGTAAGCTCTGTTAGCAGGGCTCTCTACCTCATGTATCAGTCTGTTCCTCTAGATTGTAAGCTCTGTTAGCAGGGCTCTCTACCTCATGTATCAGTCTGTTCCTCTAGATTGTAAGCTCTGTTAGCAGGCCTCTCTACCTCATGTATCAGTCTGTTCCTCTAGATTGTAAGCTTGTGAGCAGGGCTCTCTACCTCATGTATCAGTCTGTTCCTCTAGATTGTCAGATTGCGAGCAGGGTTCTCTACCTCATGTACCAGTCTGTTCCTCTAGATTGTAAGCTTGTGAGCAGGGCTCTCTACCTCATGTATCAGTCTGTTCCTCTAGATTGTAAGCTCTGTGAGCAGGGCTCTCTACCTCATGTATCAGTCTGTTCCTCTAGATTGTAAGCTTGTGAGCAGGGCTCTCTACCTCATGTACCAGTCTGTTCCTCTAGATTGTAAGCTTGCGAGGAGGGCTCTCTACCTCATGTATCAGTCTGTTCCTCTAGATTGTAAGCTTGTGAGCAGGGCTCTCTACCTCATGTATCAGTCTGTTCCTCTAGATTGTAAGCTTGTGAGCAGGGCTCTCTACCTCATGTATCAGTCTGTTCCTCTAGATTGTAAGCTTGTGAGCAGGGCTCTCTGCCTCATGTATCAGTCTGTTATCTAGATTGTAAGCTCTGTGAGCAGGGCTCTCTACCTCATGTATCAGTCTGTTCCTCTAGATTGTAAGCTCTGTTAGCAGGGCTCTCTACCTCATGTATCAGTCTGTTCCTCTAGATTGTAAGCTCTGTTAGCAGGGCTCTCTACCTCATGTATCAGTCTGTTCCTCTAGATTGTAAGCTCTGTTAGCAGGGCTCTCTACCCCATGTATCAGTCTGTTCCTCTAGATTGTAAGCTCTGTTAGCAGGGCTCTCTACCTCATGTATCAGTCTGTTCCTCTAGATTGTAAGCTTGTGAGCAGGGCTCTCTACCTCATGTATCAGTCTGTTCCTCTAGATTGTAAGCTTGTGAGCAGGGCTCTCTGCCTCATGTATCAGTCTGTTCCTCTAGATTGTAAGCTTGTGAGCAGGGCTCTCTACCTCATGTATCAGTCTGTTCCTCTAGATTGTAAGCTCTGTGAGCAGGGCTCTCCACCTCATGTATCAGTCTAATCCTCTAGATTGTAAGCTTGCGAGCAGGGCTCTCTACCTCATGTATCAGTCTGTTCCTCTAGATTGTAAGCTTGTGAGCAGGGCTCTCTACCTCATGTATCAGTCTCTTCCTCTAGATTGTCAGATTGCGAGCAGGGTTCTCTACCTCATGTACCAGTCTGTTCCTCTAGATTGTAAGCTTGTGAGCAGGGCTCTCTACCTCATGTATCAGTCTGTTCCTCTAGATTGTAAGCTCTGTGAGCAGGGCTCTCTACCTCATGTATCAGTCTGTTCCTCTAGATTGTAAGCTTGTGAGCAGGGCTCTCTACCTCATGTACCAGTCTGTTCCTCTAGATTGTAAGCTTGCGAGGAGGGCTCTCTACCTCATGTATCAGTCTGTTCCTCTAGATTGTAAGCTTGTGAGCAGGGCTCTCTACCTCATGTATCAGTCTGTTCCTCTAGATTGTAAGCTTGTGAGCAGGGCTCTCTACCTCATGTATCAGTCTGTTCCTCTAGATTGTAAGCTTGTGAGCAGGGCTCTCTGCCTCATGTATCAGTCTGTTATCTAGATTGTAAGCTTGCGAGCAGGGCTCTCTACCTCATGTATCAGTCTTTTCCTCTAGATTGTAAGCTTGTAGCAGGGAAGAGAAAAAGGCCCAGCTGTTAATATAGACACATTATAAATATGTAATCACTCCCTTGACTGTTGAACCAACTTTTTCATAAATTGGACTCTACATTCTTAAAGGGCAAAAAGCCTACTATTTTTGGATTCTTTAAAGGGACACTACCATTTACATAAGATGTAACTAGATTACCTATGCATTTAAAACAAACACATATATAAGACATATGCCACTGATCATAACCCCGCCCCCTTGTGATGTAATAGTTACATTAGCCTTCCACTTAATGCAAGTCTATGATCAGTATTATGACTTATATACTGCATTCTGTGTCCCCAGCCCCAAAGTGAGATACTAGTGCTGTAAAGTCACTGGGGGGTGGCACCCAAAAACACTATATTTCACAAAATGGCGGCGCCCAGTCACACTTGCTTAGTAAAATATTTCATAAAATAAACTCACATTAAAAACACTAAAGACATATCTGAAATCAACAATGCAAAATAAAAAAAACCTTTTCATTTTTTGGTGGGAGTGTCCCTTTAAAGGGTAATAAGTCTACTATGTTTTTTAACCTTTGATTCTTTAATAAAAGTAAACAAACACTTAGTCCTCCTCCTGTGGTGTAAACACTGTGTGTATTGTTACCCAAAGTGGTTTTACACTGTGTCTTATCACAGAAGAAGATGCTTTTTGGCTGCAGGTGTGCACTGACTGAATTCGTGTGTGCTCAGCCAATCACAGTGGAGGATTGCTATCCACGTTCGAGGGGGTCTGTCAGGAGTTTACGAGTCCCTTGGTTTGAAATATGACCAGCACAGGGGCATCCCCTCTAATTAACAACCTGATGGGAATCATTTGTGTGTTCAGTCTTTACTGCAAAGGAAAATGTTGTGTTATGAAGCTAACAAACGAAGTTAAGTCATTTTATTGTTTTTAATGAACTGTTTACTAGCCCCATCTGGTTATATCACACCCGCCGTAACTGGGTGGAACAGTGCCGATTTGGGGTGTTTGTCCTGTAGTCACAGATTGAGCTAATTCTTTGGGACACTAGAGGGTCGAACAGCCAATAGTGGTAAAGTGTGTAGGCAGCTGTCAACAGAACCCCACGTGTGCTGTGCGGCACCTTCAAGGCCATGCACCCAACCACAGATTGAAAAGCTGGTATGTATACCAGACTGGTGCAGGATATAACTAACCAGGAAAGGTTAAAGCATCTTAACATGTATAGCTTGGAGGAAAGACGTAACAGGGGGGATATGATAGAAACATTTAAATACATAAAGGGAATCAACACAGTAAAGGAAGAGAGTATATTTAAAAGAAGAAAAATTACCACAACTAGAGGACATAGTCTTAAATTTGAGGGGCAACGATTTAAAAGTAATATAAGGAGGTATTACTTTACTGAGAGGGTAGTGGATGTATGGAATAGCCTGCCAGCGGAAGTGGTAGAGGTAAACACAGTAAAGGATTTTAAGCATGCATGGGATAGACACAAGGCTATCCTAGATATAAGATAGGGAATTGGGGACAAAGAAAAGTATTTAGAAAATTGGGCAGACTAGATGGGCCGAATTTTAGGAGCTCCACTTCCAGTCTTGCTCCTCCCAAACCCCCTTGGGTGCTGCTCTCTCTTATAAAGGATGCCAGTCAGAATGAAGAAGCTCAGTTCCCAGGTTAGCTTCGGACTGGGGTACCCAATGACCGTGGCAGAACGAGACTGTGTGTACGACTGGGAATATTGGTTATATTTCAGAACGCCGGCTGTATGGACTTCATTTCCTGTAATGTCCAGCCATAGGCTAAGCACTGTGGGCATTAAAGTCCACGCAGCAGAAGTACCATACCTAGCCATCACTGGCAAGGGAACCACAGCTAGCCATGACAACTGTGTGGACGACACTTGTCACGATGCCGAGCCAGCTATATGTTGGCTGAGCATTATGGGAAATGTAGCCCACACAGCAGGAGTGTACTCTTGCATGCTAGATAAGCAAAAAAACACAAAACGCAATGAGAAAAAAAGGGAAAAATCCAAACGATGCAGAGCCGCAAATACTGCCAAAGCAATAAATGGAATTAACTCTTGCATCCCGCTGCCCCTCGAGTTTAATGTTACATCTAGCAGGGATTTGCACTGACAAACCTAGCTAATTCTCTCTCTGTGTCAATCTTAATACACCTGTCACTCAGTATTACCCATCTGCATTAATGACAATGGGAAAGTTTATCTTGGGGGAGAAAAAAAAAAAAAAAAAACACGAATTAAATCATCCTCTCTTTACAACGCGACCATGAAATTTCTTACAAAACATGGAGGCGGGAACGACTCTGACAACAAAACCTCATCCTGGCAGCTTTATTTCTTAATTCTTGTCCAGGGGGAATAATCTGTTTATTATAAAATCATACAGAACAATATGCTGAACACAAATCCGCCAGGAGAATTGATTGGGCCCTGCGTCCGCCGCGAGAGAGGGTCGACATATACAGAGTGGATAACAGGCTAACCTGCTTGTGGAGACATCGAGGGCATAGGAATAAAGAAGAATCCTGGGGGCAAAGACCGAAAAGTGGGCATTCCATGGTTTCTATGACAATTACACCACTTTTTAAACTTTACACATAACCCACACTGATTTAAGAATATCGCGGGCAGCACTATTTATTATTTATTTATTTCCAGTATCCCATATTTTTTATGTCTAATTATCTATCTAAATAAACTACAGGTCGAGTATCTCCTATCCAGAAAGTCATTATCCAAAATATTTGCAAATTCCACACACACCTGTCATAATGAAAGCAAACAGTTTATTCAGTGTGAGCAGCCCCCTTAAGCTGTGATATAGCCTTGCAATGTCAGATACCCCCACACCCACAAAGGGTAATACAATGACACGTGTGCAGGCCTGACACGCCAACGGCAGGTTCCCCACGATGCCTCACATCACAGCCTACATCACAGTAACAGTGATTTATTTGCTCTATACAGTATTTACATTGATATTACTGTATGTCATGAAGGAGGAGAGGCTTTAATATATCTTAATGGGGAAAATGATCCGTTACTCAAAATACTTCTGTTGCCCAGCATTTTGGATAAGGGATACTCAAGCTGTATATACAAAAATCTAGGAAGTAAAACCATAAATACAGAAGACAAATATTCCAGATCACTCTTATTGAAGAAACAAATTAAAAAAACTCGAATGTACTGTGTTTTTTTAATATTGATTCTTCTATATATACTGAATATATATATATATATATATATATATGTATACAAATACACACTGATTAGTCATAATATTATGATCACCTGCCTAACATTGTGTAGCTCTCCTTTTGATGCCAAAACAGCCCTGACTCGTCGAGGCATGGACTCCACTAGACCTCTGAAGGTGTGCTGTGGTATCTGGCACCAAGATGTTAGCAGCAGATCCTTTAAGTCCTGTAAGTTGCGAGGTGGGGCCTCCATGGATGGGACTTGTTTGTCCAGCACAAATAGATGCTCGATTGGATTGAGATCTGTGGAATTTGGAGGCCAAGTCAACACCTTGAACTCATTGTTGTGTTCCTCAAACCATTCCTGAACCATGTCTGCTTTATGGCAGGGAGCATTATCCTCCTTAAAGAGGCTAATGCCACCAGGGTATATCGTTTCCATGAAAGGGTGTACATGGTCTGTAACAATGCTTAGGTAGGTGGTACGTGTCAACGTAACATCCACATGAATGGCAGGCCCCAAGGTTTCCCAGCAGAACATTGCCCAAAGCATCACACTGCCTCCGCCGGCTTGCCACTTGTCAGTCCAAAGCATCACACTGCCTCTGCCGGCTTGCCAACTGTCAGTGGTCATAGGGTTATGGCTGATTGGTCTATATACAACAGAGCATAAAAATCAGAAGTGCTATGGGGACCCTCCTGCTTCCAACATGGCAGTTTGAGGACGTGTGACCCTGGAAGGTGGGGGCGATAGCAGAGTCATACGACATCACTTGACCCCACACCGGACTGTCTACTCCACCTGCACATACCAGGTCCAAGCCTGTAAATGTCTACAGGAAGGGGCAATGTCCACTTCCTATCCTTCAGGTGAATAATGGGGTCTTAAAAAGATTTATGGTGGATGTGGAGCTACATTACTACCCCCAGCAACACCAGAATTTCCACGGAAAGGTTAGGATCCTCAAATCCATCCCTCTCCAGTGGCACAGCACACGCGAGCAGAGAAATAGAACAAAAAATATATATATTGCAAGCGAGTTACTGAAATAGTGATTCCGATGAAATATTAATAGTGCTTCTTCCACAGTCCCTTTTCAAGGGAATTAAGGGGAAACCCTACAACAACATCACTACCGAGGCGATGGGAATGTTATTCTTAGCAAGGATGGTGGATGCAGACAAAGCAGAAACCGTCCAAGAGCAGATTAAAATTCCAGCATTTCGGTAACAGCGCAGTAACACTAAAGAAAAAAAAAAGAAAAGGGTTTCCACTTTTTGGTTTTGTATAATCCCATAACAGGGGCAGAGAAATATTTGAGAACTTTGCCAAGAAAGTGTGGGTATGCTCAGTGGGCACAATACCTCACGTTGTGCCACTGAATAATCACACACACACACAAAAAAAGATTTCTGTAAGTAGAGTTCTGTAAGTATTTAAATGGTAATCAGCAACAAATACAGAGTCCCATGAAAGAATATATATTGCCGCCTCTGTTAACTTTGGCCTATACGGTACAGATACTGGGTGTTTAGAGCTCATCTCTTCACGTTAAATGCTAAACACTGTGAATAGGCTGTGTTAATGCTGGGACAGACACAAATTTATGACAAAACCAGACTCAGGACTGTCTATGGATAACTCAGGGGGGAGAGAGCTTTGCAGATAGATAATAAGACAGCAGCCTTTGCTGCACACTGCTTATGCAAGTTTCATTAAGTATGGCTGCACAGAGACCCAACCCTATGCATTTTTTATACATGCCCTACATTAAGTAAAATGCCGAGCCACAGACAGAGAGATGCAAACGGCCTCTTTCTAACAGTGAAACTGTTACCCAGCTATCCTATGCTGGCTCCTAGACTACTGACACGTGCACTGTTCAAGTACAGTATGATATCCAGAGTGACATTATAGAACGCTTATAGGACTGGAGGCTCTCTACCTCCCAGTCAGAGACTTAGCATTCAAAGATCTTAGTGTTATTTTGTAAAATGACCTGGAGGGAGGCACAATCCCCCAAAAAAGCCAACAATATAGGTTAAGTATATAGTAAGTGCACTATTGATAGTTTGGTTTCTCTTTAAACCATATACACTGAAATAAACAGATATATATCTCAATAATTAAGCATTAAATTAGCATCATCAGCTGGATGTTAAAGACTGATTCTTGATGGATCAATAAATACATGTGGAAGCAGACATTTATATAAATATATGCATCTCATCATACTTATACTTACTTTGAACCAAGGCCGTCTTTACCACAGGGCAAATAGGGCAGCTGCTCTACGGAGTCTGCTACTTGAGCCCTATAGATTATGCCCCTTTTACTTTATATTTTCCCTTGCCAGATGATATAATACTTATTTACATTAATATTTATTTTATTTCCCTCACTTATCATTACACCCCTTCAATATGGCATTGGTCAAGTTCCCTTAGCCTCTTCAAAATACCATTGTTTCTCCTTCATTCTATCGGTCACTATGTCTCCTGTCTGTGTTTCACCCTATTGGCCAACTTTCTTTACGCCCCATGTTTCATCCTACTGACCTCTCACCCCTTCCCTCTGACTTGGTTTACGTTGGATTGGCTGACTTACGGTTTTTTTTTATGTATTTTTTTTAGTGTGTGTATGTATATATGTATGTGAATCAGCATATTAGTGTGCATGCATGTATTTGTGTCAGAATGTCTTTGTGTATGTACCAGTATATATGTGTGTGTGTATATATATATTTTTGACAGCACGTGTTAGCATTTAAGTGCATATTAATGTCTTTGTGCATGTCATTTGTGATGAGTGAAATCATGTGTTAGTGTGTGTATTTGTGGGTGAGCAAGTGTGTTTTGCGCATGTATATGTGTCAGCTTGTGTGTGTCAGCATGTGGGTGAGTATGACAGTCAGTGTGTGTGTGTCAGCATGTGTTTGCATTAGTATGTATGAATGGTGTGTATGGTATTTATTTATATATGTTTATGGACTGGGACACAAGCATTTTACTTTGTGACACAGCGTTTGGTACTGGCTCCTTAAGTTTTCAGCTGGCTCCTAGATTTAAATCAAATTTGTCAAGCCCTGGCAAAAGACTATGATACATTATAGTGAAGTCAAGTGTTCATATAGCACAAATAAGAGAGAAGGTTTTTCTGGGCCATGGGATATGGACCATTACATGTTTGTGTGGCACAATTGAGTGAGATGCATTTTAGTGATAGAAAGTGTCCGTCGGTGGCACATTCAGTGTGAGAGAGAATGGGTATTTTGGGGCATATTTTAAGGTTTGGCACCTACGGCCTAGCAAGTATTAAAAAATAACTTTGTATATAACTGGAGTGCGAAAAAAATCTCTTGTATGTTTGATGCAGTAAGGTTGGTAAGATGGGGGCTCGCGTATGGATGCTTTCCCTGGGTACCATATTAAAGGCCTTAAACACTTATATTTTGCAGGATTATTCTCAAGGATTGATCCTCCAACAACTGTCTTCAAAAATGAGCACATTATTTTTTTTCGGGCGGGAGGCAAAATAGAAAACATTTGATGGGACTAGACCTTTTAAGTGACCTAAATCAATAATTCAGTGCTGACTTGCATTGATCTCTGGTTGAGGCGCCAAGTAAATAAACAGGATTCTTATGATTTGCGTATTTGCTAGCATCACTGATGGCCATGAGGGGGAAATACATTTGCAAAGATCAAAACATTGGGGGTTATCAATATAACTCAATTCTGGGTCAACATTCTACAAATGGCCCCATGAGCAGGAACATTTTGTTGGTTCACATAGTAACTGCTCCACTTTCAGATCTTTGCCCCAGGACTGACTTATTTAATCCCCATATGTGAAAATTCACTTAAAACTGGCTTTAAAAAAAACAAACAAAAAAAAAAACGACTACAAATACATTGAACAATAATTTTCACCAAAAAAAGGAAATTTGGAGAACACAAAGCAAAAATAGTGGAGAATGGAGCGAGTGTGACAGTATCTATTCAGTAAGAATAAGGATCTTGGGGCAAAGTAATAAAAGGATGAACCATCTATCATATCATTTTGCTGGGAAATCTCAAAATATTTGAAATACTTGGAGAAGTTACCTAATCAGGAAAGTTTCAGCATGTGTCTAGTCATGTAGCCATCTTCTAGTCAATCATCAGAAAATCAAAGGCAAATTGGCATGACTCAACCCAAACTTTAATACCGCATGATTGTGTTCTGTAAGCTTGTTTTGTGCAAGGGCTGCTGTGGTTTTAGCAGGGAGATTAACGACCGGACCTAAGCTGGTCTAGAAACCTTACCCTGCTGATGCCTCCAGTTCTTTGAAGTCTGACCACTATACCTGGCATAACAACAGTGGGAACTAGACTGGTGTCACATCTAATCACTTTGCCTGTCTCAGCGTTGCAGGCTGCGGGGTGCACTAATTGGCCCAATCGCAGATTATACCTTTTATATATTTTTTTTTTCCCCCTCTCTCTCGCTTGTTATAGATTGAAGACAATAATTTAGTCAAATAATGGTTTTTTATCTTCTTCTAATTAAGATTCCAAAGTGAGAAGGAAAAGGATTAGACACAAAAATTCTGCATTATTACTGCTTTTAAAGATTTTACTCCCCTTTCGCCCCCCCCCCCCACCCCAAGTGACGTGTGTTAAATTACATGTGAATAATTAAGTATTAGATGTAATACGTTTGAAATATATCTTGATGCTCATGTTCACCCTAAAAATGACAAAAGTGGAAAATAATAAGTATTAGGTACGGAGAAGTAGGCAGTGAAGTCATCGGGTGAGAAATAGAGGGTTGAAAAGGAGGTGATCTCGTGCTTCAAGGAGGCAGGGTTACACTCCTAATGTGAGAAGTCCTGCCCTGAAAACGCTAGAGGGAACGTGAAGCAGGTAGGTAGTGGAGAGAACAATCCTCCTCCTACTTTTCCTCCCAAACAAATTTGGAGAAGACTGGAAGGACAGAGCTTTAGAGTCCAACCTAGCGATCAATCAGGGATGGTAGGTGGGATAATCATGTTTGTCAAAATCCCTATTAACCCCTTAAAGACAGATGGGACGTATGGTTTTATGTTTCTGTACCTGATCCCACCCCGGGGACACCGAATCAGACGACCAGTCGGGGTCCATGTTCGGTGATGTCACTGGAGATATTGCGGGGCGTGTGCCTGAACCCTGGCTCTCATGGGTGCAAAAACAGTACCTCTTCGCATCGCCAGCAGTCGGATCTGTTTTTAGAGCCAACATTTCTTCATGACCTCCTATCTTAACCAGACAATTACAGATCCTGTGAACATCTCACTCATCGGTAGCACACTATGTTTCTTTTAATACAATACTTGGTCCTCAACAACGTAGACGTTTCTCAAAGTTGGTCCTATCAGTGGATCAAGTATATGTTCTTATACAAGTACTTGTAGATCTGGAAAAAATAATTGATCTATTTATTAATGCAGTTGTGCTCTTGTTTGGGGCCTCTACTGACCGATTTTGTGAATCCCTCCTCGAGACTTTCCTGAAAATTCCTTATTATATATATAAATGTATGCTGACTACAGTGGGGTTTTGCCTTCTGTCTCATTTCATACCTCTCGTCTGCCACATATATTTACAATCACACAGCTGAAGAAATTGTAATAGTGTTGTGGCTTGCTAAAACCGATCTACACCCTGCATACAAAACAATATGTGACATTTCCAGCTGTGTATTCCACCATTTCAAGAGAATTAGCGGATATGCAACGTCATCCGCTATCACCGCTATGTGTCGGGGTAACCTCTAAGGAGAAATGGAGTGGACAGCGGAAGATCTTACATGGAACCTTACATTTTGAGAAGAACACAGTTCATCGAGTAGAGTCAACCTTTTTACGAAGCCAATATTTGTGCCACTTTCTGCTATGCCACCTCCACGATGCCCTGCTTTCCCCCCCTCTTTTCCTGTAACCACTATTCCTAGGGAAGTCTACGATGTAAATTGGAGTCTGGCAATGAGCACAGAGGAAGATAAATAGATATGGTTGATGGAAGAAGAGTAGAGGCAGTCCTAGATGTGGTGGAGAAGAAACAGTTATAGGTGGTGGCGTTACGTAGGAGGTTGTAGGCATGGAGGAAGGGGAATAGGGGCAATTGCATGGAAGAATAGCAGCAGTTGTAGATGTGAAGAGAAGCAAAGAATGGAGGCTGTAGGTGTGGCCCAGAATTGAGGTGGTGTTTGACGTGTAGGGATGGGAATGGTAGATGTGGAGGTTGACGGAATAGAGGGTACAAACTTTATCAGCTCACAGAAATCTCAACAATACAATTTAACCCACTAATACCAAACATGGATACAAATACGACGCACCAAAAATATTTAAAAAAAATTGTGTTTTAATTTTTTATTTTTTGATCTAGAAAAAGGAGAACCTTAGTTTTTAGCTGGCCAGAAGCAACACAAATACACATGGTATTTTCTGACAATGATGAATATTTTGGTCATTTTATTTCCAATTGACTTACAGGTTTAGATCCTGTTTAACAAAAAATGAAGACAAAATCCCTTTATGTCTTTTCCCCTTTCCTCCCTCTTTCTAATCACACTCAGTAGTTTGCTCTTGAAAGAAATAAAAGAGTTCAGGAGAAGAAAATGGAAACTGTCTGATACAATTGGTTTTAAGTGGCTTCATAAAAGAGTGACCCATTTATAAAAAAACAAAACAAAACAAAACAAAAAAAAAACCTTTAGCACCCATGCAGAGAAGGCTTGAAGGACTAATGGTCTGATTAACTATTAACTACTCCCAATAAGATTAGATAATTAAACACACTGGTAAGCATTAGTTAGGAGGGGCATCTTAATTTGTCATTGGATGGGACCTTTTCGGGTGATTTATAAGGCAGTATTACTTGTAAGCATTTAGTTAAAAAGTGATAGACCCCACTTAAGTTCCTCTTGCAAGCGACCAGCTGATTGAGGGGGGGATGGGAGGGAACAGGGTCAGGAAAGGGCCAAAATGGTCACTTAAGGGTGAAGTCCCAGAGACCAAAGCCGTGCCAAGCTGCATTGGCCGTCATTTAGGGATGATACTAAAATATGCTAATTTATTGGTGGCAATTCTCGCTCTCTCTCTCTCTCTCTTTTTTTATGGTTTCAAGCCGTTAAGACAAGTGCTGTGCTTAAAAGCTTTTTATTTGAAAGGGGATTAAGGAAAGTGATTTGTGGGGGTTATTGTAAGGGCTTTGTTTAGAAAATAAGCCTCACTGTACCTATAGCTGGCCTAATGAAAAGTCAGGTTCCCTTGGAGAGATAATTTGGCCAACCAATTTTAATTTCACTCGAAATCCGTGACAAAATTCCCACTTAAATAAACAGAAAATAAATAAATAACTATTTAAAGGACTACCTAATTTGTATCGAAAAATGTGTGAATGCACAGATATCAGGGTTTTTCTTTAAATATTTAAAATGCCCCTAAATGATAGAAAATAAAATATATCTCTGGTGTTGTATCCCCACGCCCATTTTTTTTTTTACCCCTATATAAATTTAGGAATAATTGTTACTAATAAAATATTATACTAATTTCTGGATAAGGTTAATGTAAGAGATTTCCCATCTCTCCAATTTAAATCGGGTAATTAATCGGTACGAGTTTCACTCCTCCTGGTTGCACTCTCTATACGTTTGATCCACTCAAAAGAAATAAATACATTTTTCTATTGCCAGAAGTGTATGGATATTCCTCTTTATTGAAGAGGATGGGACCCCCTACTTTCTTATGCTTTATAATTAACCAGTAGAGACAAGCGGGGTAGTGTATAAAAAAACGTGCGCACTGCAAAGCATTGGATGTTTTTATAAAAGGCGCAGTTGCCGTTTGGTGCGCTTAAAGGCGATGGCTCTTTTTTTATAACCCCCGACACTTCCACATTGGGCGGAGATAGCGCAGATTCACAAAATTTGTCGGAAGTCTGCTTTATACATCGGCGCACACAGTGATTGCGCCAGTATTTGTGGGACAAACTGCGTGTGCGCCATGTTCATACACGACCCCCAATGTTTTATTGAATTACGTCTGCGCCCTGGCATTGTAGTCAATTTTAAGATGTTACTGCGTGTTGTATTATGTTACATATTGCAAAATTGGACATTTTTCGATTTGTCCACAGCTGACAAAATAAACAATTGAAACATTACGCATCATTAGCATTCCTGCGTATTCAACGGGAATATTTTTCACTATTTTTAGTTATCGGTCTGTGCTGAAAACATGTCTCCGATATTGGGAATAAATAAATAAATACAGGTCTTCGTTTCTTACCTCAATTACAAAAAGCTTCCTTTTTAATTTGAATGCCAGATCCTTCGTGTCCGATACATCGGAGATTAAAGTGTTAAGTCGGGGAATCTGGTGGACGTGAAGCAAACCTTAAAAGGAAAAGAAATACAACATGTAATGAACGGAGCGGCGACAAAATTTTGAAAATGCTGACCTGAAGCAGGATTTAAAGGGACACGAATATGAAAAACGTGTTACTTAATTACTTAACGAAGTCCGTGTTATTATAAAATAGCTTTTACGGCAGGTTTGAAGCAGTAAAGAAAACGTAAGAGAAATGACTTGTTTACAGATCTCTTTACTCGAATGGAAGATCGAATGCTAAGGCTTTCAATTTTCCGAGGTTCTAAACAGATGTCAATGAGTCACAGATGTGGTTTCACCGACTCATTGAGTAAGCGTATCCTCAAGGAGAATAAAAAGGTTGTTTACAGCCTGTAGTCAGATGAGATTTAAATGGCTTTTCCTAGTAAAGAATCTAAATAAGTCAAAACACAAGACAACTGTGGCCCTCACTCTTTAACTGACAATGTTACAAAAACCTGTGGCTATTTTTAAATAGGAAACATAAAATAAAAGCTGAACTCTCCCTTTAAAAATGTATTTATATTGGAGCTGGCTACTGAGACCACTGAAGCAGGCAGGCGCGATTATGCTCAATTAATGAAGCAGAATAAGATACAGGAATCCCTGTGCAAAGGGAACTAATTGCACTTCGGTACAGACGTACAGATGTAAAGAGGGATCTTAATACTTGTCAAAGCTACAGCCGATTTGTATCCCATTTCTTGATGTATTTGCAGTAAGCAAATACGGCTATCGCCTTTGCAAGCAGCCCAAGGCTCTGTGGAGTGAGCTTTATTTTATTAACTGCCCCACTAAGCAGCCAACATAGCACAGTTTAACGGTGACTGAGAACCACTGAAATTCTTATAAAGGCTATTGAACTTTTACACCTTGGCATTACACGTTTTGTATCTGATGTCGGACCAAGTGGTAAAGAGCATTGTTGGGTTTAGGAACTAAGCGAAGAACCAGACAGAGTGGGCCCTCTCTCCTTTTATACCCCCCAAAAACAAGAGACTGTGTGTGTGTGTGTGTTTAATGTTCTGTGTGTGTTTCTAGGGTCCAAAATGCCATAGGTACACTGCCAGCCTGGCATTCACTCAGCGGAAATTAATGCTGATCTCTTTTGACAAGGAAGCTGGATGTTTATTTTTGGGCTGTCTAATATAATCTCTTGATAACCCAGGGGTAATTTTCCAGAGCTGATCATTATGACATAGCCCACACCATTCTCAACTGCAGATAGTTTTGGTAAGATGAAAAAAAAAAAAAAACATTTGACATTGTAAAATGTTACCCATCTTCTTTATTGAATTGCGAATCCCAACGAGATATATTTTTAAAATTATTTTTCAATTTTATTTTTTAATGCTAATCAAATTTATTTGATTTTTTTTTTTTTTTTTTACATTTTCGAAAATTTCTTTTTAATTTTCGAAAATTTCTTTTTAATTTTACAAAATTTCTTTTTAATTTTACCAATTTCTTTTTTTTTTTTTAGCTGTTCTTCTGGAATTTAAAAATATTTTAAAGGAGGGAAATATAAATAATTTTCCCTGAATAAAAACAAACAAACAAACTACCTTCCACACAATTGGGACTCTTCTAAAGAGTAAAAAGGAGAAGCAAAAAAATATTTCCCGTTAATTCCAGAGTGTAACATGGTCTTTGTCAGAATTTAGTGCTACCAGCAACAGATTTTTGCTCGTTCCCCATCAACAGATTGGGCTCGTTTACAAAACATAGGACGCCAGGAATGGGCTGCTTTTGAAAACAAAAAGAACATTTTAAAAAGAGAAAATATAAAAACAAATAAGAAATGGCCCTAAAGCAGGCGGACTTTTTAAAAAATTCAATTGTGCACTGTGTAGCCCAATATAATTTTATATGCCAATTTGTCTTCCAGTTAGAATTACACCACTGCGGTTTGTTATAAGAACTGAACAGTCTGACATTTGATTCAAGGCCCAGTCTTTCTAGTTCCAAACTATTACCTTGGAAATCTACCATGTATGCTCAAATCGGACTCCACACACTTCCAGCTAAACCATTTAACTTTAGGGAAGATGAAGTGGATTGAAGTGGCTGCTCTTCCAAAGTTCCTCAAAGGACAAGCCACCAAATCTTCCACTAGTCGAAAATCTCTGAAAACAAAAATCTGCCCCTTTGCATCCAAGATCAAAATGTGGCTTGTATGTTCGTGTATTTTTTTTTATTGTATCTAAATCTTCTGGAACTATACCTCTCAACTTTTGCTGGACAGCGAATTGTGATGCCGGGGGGGTGGGGGGTGTAGGAGCTTGAGTGACCCTGAGAATATGCTCTCTTATTGGTCAGCGAGATCCTTATAAGGGTGCCTGTTTGTCAACGACAGACCACACCTGTTTCGGGCAGAATGCAGAGATCTCCTACTGTTTGCTTTATCCCCTTCCTAACCCCTGATACCTTGTAAAACAAAGCATCATAGAACATTTGTAAAGCAATTAAACCAGCAGAATAGGGTCGACCTATTAAAAAAAGTTTTAAAATGCTGGTATTTTGCCCTCGTTAGCACAACATATTCGTTTCGACAGCAAAGAAACCCTGAAACTGCATGAATTCTGCAAGGGATAAAAACTGACCGGTTTCTCTGGGTCTGGAGCCAAAATCCTAAAAGGCATCCGATTCATTCTTGCGTTACCATGGGACTACAGTATTTGCGACAAAAGTTTTGGCAGTAATGTATGCAAACTCCGTCGCAAGAAACTGTTTGTGATTCACTGTGGTCAATGTGTGGTTTAATTTTAGAATCAATGCGGAAAAAAAATTGCTGGGAGGACACGTTGAAAAGTATGGAACTTTTTAATATATAACCACCATAGTATTTCTTAAAAATACCACTTTTAACATAGTCGAAAGAAGAGCATTCATATGGTGATTTAGGTTTTAGCGTCTTCGCGAATGCATAATGAACCCTTCCATTTTAGTCCCTCCTCGTGCGCAGCACCCAGTAAGAGACATTTACTGCTTTCTATTTAAGGTTAGTAGGTCTGGCCAGGCCGCACAGCTCAGCCACCCACTAGCACTTTTCCACCGTGCTGCCCCCTGATGGTGGACCTGAGTATCAACTCCCCCCCGCCACTTTTTGATACTAGGTGAGGCTTGATATTTAGCCTATTGAGACTGTCCCATGGCATGATGGAGGGGGGGCTTAAAAATACCTTGATACATTTATACAATTTGGGGAGAGAACATACAGGGTAAATAATTATATTCCTGAACATTTGCAGTGCCAAGGTAAGCCATCACTGAGCTCACACATATAAGCAGTAGAAACATTAAATGGTCTACTGCACAAAATTGAGATGGGAATATGCAGGTGGATGGGAGAATTTATCAAACTCAGCTAGTTTGGCCTTAAGTTTGAAATCCCCCCTTCAATATCCCCACGATTCTCTCTTTATTGAGTAGACTCTAAAGTGTCCAATTCTGGCATTCCAGCTGTTGAGGAACCACCAATCACCCAACAGCCTTTAAGAATGGCAATGAATTATGGTAGCTGCAAATAAGGGAAATTTCCTCACAAGCACTCGCGGTGTTAAAATAGCTGAGTTGTAATTGAAATGTAAAAAAAAAAATCAGTTTCAAAATTTCATAGAATAAAAAAAAAAAAAAGGATTTATGAGGGTGCTGAGAGTTAAACCCCCGCTATCTGAGGAGGATGGAGGAGACGATGCAATTTATTATTAGAAGAAAAAATACAGAACAGTTGTGACTTTTTGGTTCTTTCACCCTCCTCTTCCCTTTCAGAAGAAGCTTTCACTTATTTGCTTTCAGACATCAACCATACTGGGAATGCCAGACATCAGGGCTGGCACGGTACCAAGCCTGTGCAGTTTCCAGCGAACACAATGTAAAAGAAAGGCTGCTAGACATATTGTATTTATGTTGGGAGAATGAAAGCTGTGCGGAGAAATAAGATGAGAAATGAAAACACTCTGGAGTGCTCCCACATGTCCAGCTCAGAGATCCCGATTACCAAGATATCACGCTCTAACGAGACACGGCCTTCATTACCGTGTTTGTAAATCCATTCAATCTAGCGCAATGTGCCACCTGTTGGAACCCTCGGAATAGATTGCCTTTTTTTATTCCCCTCACCTTGTATTATAATCATAGACCGTATATAAAATAACACCACAGCACTATAAAAACAACACATTCAACATTGCTAGAACAAACAAAAATAAAAGAGATTCAATATTTATTTAATTAACTCGTTTAAAAAAAAAAAGATGGATGACAATTGTCACCTCAATTTTATTTATTATTATATCTTTGCCAGGGGACCATGATCCATGATGGTACTCTGACGCATAAAAAGGCAGGGTGCATGAACATGTATTGGTGTTGCAGGCCTCAATATTGCCTTTGACTTTGCAAATGGAAAAAGTGGTGTTAAATAAAATTATAATTTCTATAAATTATGGTCAGTATTTCAATTATTTAGGTATACTCAGTTTTTTTTTTTTTAAAGGGGAGGTGTCTATCAAATTGCTAATGAAACAACAGCCCTGCCTATCTTCTCAAACCCTTCCCTTCTTAGGTTGTATCACAGCACACACAGGCTTTTAAATTCCACCTCCTCCTTACATTCCATGCACTTGAAGCCGAAAGCATCAGTAAGAGGCTGATTCCACACAAATAGCTAATGACAGCCCTTTCTCAATGGGAAGCCCAAAACTGTTGCAGAGGGAGGCAGAGGGCGTCCTAGGATTCCCTATCACTGAATAATGAATTTACAGGCCCTGGTGAAAACATTTTGTGATGCAAAACTGTCTGAGAACTATAATAAAAACATATAGAACCAAAACAAAAAAAAAGTGTAGGTGGGTCTGTCTCTTTAATTATGAGTTAGAAAGCGTGCATAGAGGGTCTACCGCCACTGCTCTGCCATCATTTATATCTTCATCATCCCGAATGTAGTGGTAAAATAGTAAAAAAAAAAAAAAAAAAACAATAAATAATTCAAACAAGCCGCTTTATTAAATGCTTCTCGGAGTCCCTGAATGCAGTGCTTCCCAGTTCAAAACTATTGATTTCATGACAAGTTGGACTCACTAGTCAGATGACTGCCAAACCTTCTCTGAATATGAATTCCCCAAAAGCCTGTCTATTGAGATATACGTCTGCCTGAGGCTTGCCGCTCTAATCTGACCCGACAACATGCAAGGAAATTTCATGTTCTATTCTGGTGCTTTAATGCACTTTACTTAGTAAAAGAACAGAACATTTGGAGAAATTAGCGGCAAGGGGGATTGGTAAAAGATTTCTTTCCGCTGCCAGTCTTCTCTCCACAATTTAACAATGAATATTTAGGAGCCAGGAAAACGAATTAATAACGCAACGGACAGGTTTTACCAAAACGGTTTTCTTCATCTTCATTCCTTTCCTTTATCTTCGAAGTCGTTTAGAATTTCAAGGACAAGTGTAGCAAAAAACAAACCTATAACGAACTGAAAGATTGCATGACGAGGAAATGGTTTATGAAGAACCACTTCAGTGATGTAATAACGGACTTTATTTAGCCCTCTGTGCGCTAAACAGTTTTAACAGAAGGAACACACATGTTGGTTATAATCTTGGAATAGATCTTCCTTCATATGGACCAAGAAGAAGGTCTAAGGAGCTAGGCTGAAATATAATAATTTGAAGCCGAAAAGATGAAAGTTGCTTTTTTTTTTAATAGACATTCAGTGAGTATCCTCCACCCAACCCATAGGCTCCTCCTTACACATTTCGCGTCTCTCTTTGGCACTTGATTGCAAGGCGGAGCCTATGGGCTGGGTGGAGGTTTAATTAAATCTGAGTACATTTTTTGAAACAGTTGTCCTTTAACTGTTTCAGAGCCAAAGGGCTAAATTGCAATTCGGAAAACAGGGGCGTCACAAATAAATGTAGATTTTGGAAAAGTTTGTCTACACAAAGACCGTAGGAGTATTTATGATAAATGAACTAATTATTTTTAAAAATGTATATACTTCTTAAATGGAGATGTAGAAAGTGTTTTTTTTATAATCTATAAATGAACAGTTTATTTTTATGTACGCAGGTTGCCAATTAGGATTTAGTTAATGGTCACCTACATTTTACAAAAGATAATGAAAGCTAATGAAGACAGTTACATGGAGGCTAATGCGATAAAAAACGTAACCTTAATTTAAAATCATACAAGATAACATATATCCTATATAACAGAATGTTGTAGATCATTGGTTCCCAACATTCTAGACACCAAATCCCTCTTTCTAAGGCTCATGCCCTCCCCATCCATACTTCTAACCCTTTTAGTTTTTGGTTATCAGTAACTTATGAGTTCGATAAATACCCTCTATCAATTATGTTAGGCGTTTCTATTTTTGCCTTTAGCCCCTTCTGTTTGGAACAATAAAGCTTCCAAACTTTGCCTGGACTACTCGGGTCCTCCTAGAAAGATCTCCCCCCCCCAGGTAGGGAGGCACTGCTGTATATAAATGTACTGGTTGTTATCTAGAAAGAGCCAAAGCTCTAAAAGTAGAGCAATCACCATGGAAACGGAATGCTCCACCTTTTAGAGCTCTGCCCTGATACTGTGGATTTTACATATGCACTATTGCATTTCTGGTTTGGGATTATGGATTGCTTTCGATTTCAGCACATAAAACTCACTCACCATGATATTCTTTGTATAACGGATTGGTTTCCCTCTCGGAGCCGCTAAATGATTCAAGGCCAACTACCGTATCGGACAAGTTCCTTACACGTGCCGTAATTGCTTTACTCTGTAAAACAAGCAAACAAAATACTTGAGAAGGGCATAATTAATGTTTGTGGAATAAATCGGTGTCTTATCAATGAACAATGAACACATCCAGGTTATAAAACGCTACACAGACTGCCATTCTGCTAAACGGAAATTATCAGCCTAGTAGAACATGGAATAATATCTGCGATCCACTACAATGTATCGTACCCTCAGAGAGAATGGTTATTACTGTGATAACCTTTAGCAGCTTACATGTGATAATAACTGAGCAGATACTGAACTAAGGTATAGTGGGTGAGAGATTAAGAGCTAGGTGCCACTTGTTTGTTAACTCCATCTTTCAAATACAATAGAATGCCGTGGGCGGAGCAGTAGGGTGACCCATCTCTCCGTCTGCTCAATCGGTGGTGCTCAGCAAAGTTATGGGTTGAGGCACCAGATTATCATACTCTATTGCACAACTGGAAGGCACAATGCATGTAATCCTGAAGATTACAAAGAGAGACGACAGCAAAGAGATACAAACATAGAATGTGTCGGCAGAGAAGATCCATACGGCCCATCTAGTCTGCCCAATGTTCTAAATACTTTTATTAGTCCCCAGTTCCCTATCTTATATCTAGGATAGCCTTGTGTCTATCCCACGCATGCTTAAACTCTTTCACTGTGTTTACCTCTACCACTTCCGCTGGAAGGCTATTCCATACATCCACTACACTCTCACTAAAAAAGATTAGGGCTAAATATCTTTTCAGTGGTGCACAATCCAGTCTTAATGAAGCATCAGTGGACTTAACACAATAAGAGAAACATCTGGGGTTTAGTTCCTCTTTGATGTTACACGTGTTTTATTTAGCAATGTATCTAGTTTCAATACATTGTTTTATAATGATATGGTGTTATTTTATAGACTATTTTTCTTATATGCTGACAATTACTAGGCAGAAAGTTAGTTTCCAAAGGTTATAAAACAAACAAAAGATATATATATATATACACACATATATATATAAATGGTGTGGTAAAATGTGGTTTAATCCTTTACAAATGTTTCAAAATACATACAACATACAAATGAACTACTTTTTAAGAGGAAATGTTTAATTTGCATATCAAACCACAGGTGATGTCATAAACAGGAGACTCCACAGACACAGTTTAAAGAATATTTTTTTGTCTTAATTGATGCATTTTCATGCAGATTTTGCTAGCACAATGTATATATCATTTTTGTTCATTCCTTATTCTTTACGGTCACAGTCTCAACCATATTTAGGTAACAGGGTCCCTTTACACAACCCACCAAAAATCCTGGCATGCTATCTGCTGTTTGGCCATTGCATTATCTGGGGAGGGGGGGCTAGTCTGTGCTGTCAGAGTTACCTCTTAGCCCCTGATGTATGCTTAATGCTCTCAATCAATTATTTACATTACTTTTTGGCATGAATAATGCAAGAATTTGTTATTAATTGCGTATAAAAAGCGCATTCAGAACCTTCCATTTAATTTAGAGAAAAGAGAGCACAGTCACACTGGTTAAACACTTGCTGTAAGTGGACATCATTATTTGGATTATAAAGGGTAACATGGGACAGCAAGGGGAGCAAATGCGTTTTTTAATTATTTTATCCCACATTGCTCTACCTTTGCCAAGCGGTAAAAAAAAACAAAAAAACCCTGGGCAATTAGCAGACACAACGCTATGTGGTTCTACTGGGCCAAATTTATTGCTGATCCTCTTACATTGCCCCTTCTCGAAGTCAGATGAGGTGTCATCTAGTGCCTATCTCCCCATATGGGAGATTAACTTGAGTCCCCCTGCCTACCCCCCCCACATTTATTATTTCTTATTCTCCTTTTCTTCTCTTTCTCCCTTCCGTACTGTTCTTTCCTATTTTAGGTACCAAGGTTCCAAAGATGCTGTTGGTGATGTTACTCTCTCTGACACTGAGCATATTCGCTACTTGTTTAAAAATCATTTTTATATCAATAACTTCTGCGTCAGTACTTGTCAACAAATATTCTCCACTCCCCCACCTTTTTATTTAAATTGTCATGTTTTACATTGTGTTGTTCTATATATTTGATTTAAAAAAACAAACAAACAATAAAGCTGATTCATGAAAAAAAAAAAGTGCAAACAGACTAGGCCCAGGCACTCGTGTCAAGAGCATGGACAAGAGGTCACAATGGTTCAGTGCCTTACCTAGTCACTGTAGAGCAGTGATGGCTAACATTGGCAGTGGAGATGTTGGGGGAACTACATATTCTATGATGCTATGGGAGAACAAGTGTTAACAATATATGGGCTATTCACTAAAAGGTGAGTTGCGGTAAGATGAAGATTTCGACTCACCGACATTGTGCGGCGACCAAGTTGGCGAGTGTGTACAAGAAAAGCTCAGCGAGCCATGGATAATGCACAGTTCCATCTTTACAGTTTTTTTTTTTTTTTTTAAACAATGCATTATGCGGGGGTCAATTATTTTTAATGTTCAACTCTTGGGGTCTTTTAGTAAATTTTGAGTACATTTGGGCTTTCCAAAATATTGGTCCAGTTTAGGTGCTAAACCGTCCTATTCAGGAGCCAGCCTGGTTAATTGTAGGTGCCAGGGGAAATGGTACCTTCATGCAGTTGTTTTGTAAAACAAAGGAGCAGACTCTAAGCAGAGTTTGGTATTGAACCCCACGGGGAAGGAGGACGTGTTGAGGGAAGACATACATTTTTATCATGCTAATCATTTGTTTGTGTCTGCACCGCCCTTTCAATGACAATGGTTTTCTCATATACAGGCCCTGATTACATGTGCTCACCGACTGAAGGTATGACTGCTCGTGTGACAATGGTTTAATGGGGGTCTCTTTTCCAAAGGAATTAGAATGTTAAACTTGTAATCTTCCCAATGTAGCTAAAATGAGTTCCATTAAATTGGGTCAGAGTAATATCCTCTGGATGCTGAGCAGATGTAACACCCCCAGGGCCTACTTAAAAAACTAGTTTCTCAGTGCATCTTTCCCTGATAACCACTTTGTTATTAACCTCTTAGTGACAGGACTGTTTTTACATTTTTGTACCCCTAGTGACAATGGCAGCTTTAACATTTCGACTGTGTTTTTTAGATGCCATTATTTTCATGTCATATCACAGAATTTACTAAGAAACAATCACAAAACATGATGAAATAATGAAAAAAAACAACAACACTTTTTCTAATATTGACATGAAAAATATTTTACAAATTGGAAAAAAGACCCCGTCTAAATAGATGTCTCACCCTAAGTGCAACCCTAACCCTAGATCTAGGGTTAATTTAGATCTATGTTTAGTTTGGGCCTTTTATTTTATTTGCTAGCAACATAGTGACCGAAGCCCTCCCCGACTACAGGTGAGCGCCATATAGCAGGGCGTGCTACTACCCTATGGTGCTCTCGATCTCAGAGTCCTCGGGTGCCAAATTTTGGTGTTACTTGATGTCTCGCAATTGAGGCAGCATAGGAACACCAGCCAAGTATAGGCAGCGACTGGTGATCGCGGTCTATGCGGGATTCACTAAGTGACAAGTTTTCTGTGCTGTACCTGGCACGTCCATTGTGGTAACATCAGTAAACAGTACTGCTTTTTAGTTCTACTCACAAGAGAGTGCACTGTGGTGAGCTACAAAAATCAGCCGGAGATACAAGCAAGTTGGAGCATTTTTGCCAACGCCACAAGTAATGTTTGGTTCTTGCTATTCAGTCATCAGCTCCCTGTATGATGAATAGACCTTAGTGTGTATTGAAAAGCCAGGTGTTTTGCCTGTTGAAAGGTTTTGTATTCTGTCCATTTGAAATAGTTACTCTGGAATTGCCATCTCTGTGATTGCTCGCTCTATGGTCAATGATTAATCATGTTTATGTCATTATGCTCCACACCCAGAGATCAGTGAGTGTGGGAGTGCACAGATAGGGCTTAGAATGCCCCCCCGTCTCAGCAAGAATATCCCACCATACTAGCATCTGCTGCTTTCCATTGGCAATGCCTTAAGAGGGTAACCAGGCCACGAAAATGCATATTACAGGGAAACTATGCCAAAAAAAAACAAAAAACGGGGCTTCATTATCTTTAACAAGGTGCCTTCTGCCAAGACTTGCTTGTTTTTTTCTGTTGTTGAATCTTTCAGTAAAATTCTATATTTAAGATCACCAAGATTATATATGTGGTTTTTAAATGTATATACATTTTTATCATGCTGTTGGATTAGTATGTAAAAGAGGAGCATTTTTGTGTTTTAGTGGGGAAAAATACAACATAGAGGCAGTGTTTAAAATAAGGAAAATGATATAAAAAAACAACTTATATTTATATGGTGCTTTTATCCAGGAGACTGGAAGGATATTTTTTTTTTTTTTTTTGGGGGGTTGGGGCAAAGGGGTTTCTTCCCAAAATGTCTCTATACTGTACTAGCAGACTGTCAGGGAAATGTATACACAAAAGAAAGAACATGCATCTTCCCAGGAAAGGTTAAAGCATCTTAACACGTATGGCTTGGAGGAAAGACGTAACAGGGGGGATATGATAGAAACATTTAAATACATAAAGGGAATCAACACAGTAAAGGAAGAGAGTATATTTAAAAGAAGAAAAACTACCACAACTAGAGGATAGTGTCTTAAATTGGAGTGGCAACGATTTAAAAGTAATATCAGGAAGGATTACTTTACTGAGAGGGTAGTGGATGTATGGAATAGCCTCCCAGCGGAAGTGGTAGAGGTTAATACAATGAAGGAGTTTAAGCATGCGTGGGATAGGCACAAGGCTATCCCAGATATAAGATAGGGAACTGGGGACTAATAAAAGTCTTTAGAACATTGGGCAGACTAGATGGGCCGTATGGATCTTCTCTGCCGACACATTCTATGTTTGTATCTCTTTGCTGTCGTCTCTCTTTGTAATCTTCAGGATTACATGCATTGTGCCTTCCAGTTCCACATTCTATGTTTTTCTAACTTGCTATCTCTGTCTCTCATTGATGACATCACCATGTGACACCATGTGTAAATTAGTCACCACAGTTTTTTATGTTTTGCATATATTACACACAGTCAAGCCGCAGATATAAGATAAGGCCAGGAACTTATGAAAGTATTCTGATTTTTAAAAAAAAAATGTAGTTATATTAAATTGGGCAGACTAGATGGGCCGAATGGTTCTTAATTTGCCGACACATTCTAGGTACAAACAACTACATTTCTATATACAAACAACTGTGAGGGCCCCTTCTCTCATTTACTGCATAAATCAATGTTATTGCTTCAAATATAGAGTATGGACACAGTGTAACCGAATCCCCATGAGGTAGTCCGAAAAAAATCTGATTTATGCACAGACTGTAGGGTCGACTCCGCTCTCCAAACCACCAAGGTAGCTAAATAAGTGCCGTTACATTTGCCCTGATGATGTAACTTCCCCAGGAAGTTCAAAACAAAAAAATATACTTTTCAGTTAAACACTTAGTTTATTCTGGGTTAAAGTTTGGAAAGTGGTTTAAACTGCAGTTACAATCCATTGGTTTCCACGTTGATTGCTACAATATTTATTCTTACATTTAAGCGCTGCAATAAACCTCTTGATCTCAACATCCAGGCCACACTTTGGAAACCATACCTAGCAAGAAATATTTTATATATATATTCACTCTGATTGATCCACCTTTTTTTTTTGCCAATTTAACAATATCCCACTTTGATATTATTATTAACACTACACAATTTTTTCCCCCCAGGATGCAAACACAGGGGAGAAATAAAAAAAATCTCCAATTTTTCTTTCTTTCAAATCTTTTGCCACATTTCTATTTAACAGATGACAAACCTTGTATTCCGATAACAGCTGGAGACCCAACAAGTTGATACTGAGTACAATAGAAGCGTATTGTGTCAGGGGCTAGTTTTTGTTTGGTTCCCACTTGTTAAACTGCCAGCTACTGATGTAATCTGTCACCCAGATGTTAGTTATCCCATCAATGTCAAGACAAGTGTTGAGAGGGTGTGCATACGTTAGGTAATGCAACTGAACCTGTCCAAGGACCAAAGATAAAGATTTAATATTCATTTTTATCTTCTTAATAAATCACATCTCTCCACTTAATGCTTCTTGGGGTTTTAAAAGACTTACCAGCAAGATAGCGCTTCTAAGGAAAGATCAAATGCTGACTGAGACAATAGGATTCCACTGGCTTTGTATAACAAACCCCTTCCAATGGTAGTTATAGAGAAAAATTAGCAAGCAGTTAAAAAGACAGAATGACAGAGGTAACCTTGTCACATTGACTCATATTCTCAGGTCTCTTGTGGTTTTAATGGTTAAATGGCACAAAACAAAAAAAGGGAAAAGAAAAAAATAATACTAAAGAAAGAAATGTCTATGCACTAAACAGTGAATTGTGGTGATCTAATAAAAATTATAAAAATCTGGCATTAATAGGCGAATTGGAAAATGTTCCATCTCTCCAATTTTTCCATCCCCTAATGCCTTATTTTTTAACATTTAATTGTCAAATAAATATATAGGTTCCAAAAAAAATACATTTTTTAAAAAATATTTTGAAAAATGTATAAATAAATGGTAAACATTTCCAAAAAACTCTTCAGTCTGCGTATATCACTGTAAATTTACAAATACATTTTACAAAACGTTTTTAAAGCTATAATTTGAAGCATTCATTGTTAATATACATTGACCTGAACAAAGTCATGGATTCACAATAAATGAGACATTATTAAAAATAAAAATGTAAAATATTTAAAATGAATATGCCGTATATGCCTTGCAATACCATCCTTTCAAAAAATTAAATCAAGTGTCCGATGAAATAACAAAATATATTTTAATTCTAACGATTGTTTTAATGGTGAATATGATTAAAAAGCATGTACGTTCGCTGAAACGAAAAGTTTCTAAAATAAATGAGTTGTTTCAGTTTAACAATTTTGGAAAGCAAGTTTCCTTCTTGCCCGAGTAATTGCCTCCTACCCAAATATCAAACTGAGCATCCAGCCGATGTCTACAATAAAGTGGCAGGTTAAAGATACTAAAGTTTAAAATCAGCTTAGACTAATCCCATATTGAGTGCAAAATTACAGCTTGTCATCAGAAGCAAGCTGGCAAGGCAGGGTCCAGATGGGAGACTGGCTGGGAAAAAAAAAGAAAGTTCATGCAGGTGGGAGAAAGACGAAGACCTGATAGGAGAAATCACTGCACCCTCTGCTGGTTAGGACATCGGATAATTTAATTGTAGAAAGTGACGTAAGCTAATATTTTTTAATTATTGAAGATTTTTTTATTTTATTTTTTATTCTCCATCCCTGGTATTCTTCTATGTTGTTTCCCATTTTTTTTTCTTTTATGCTACTGTGACTGGGACAGAGGTGGCATAACCTTTAAACAGGTGCCATTTACATGAAGTATTTACATTTAGTATCTTGTGTTTATGCATGTTAGACCTTATTTTTATGCATCTTAAATAAATGGTCACATTTTGATGAATTCAAGTACATTTTGCATTTTTTGTTTCTATCATTAATCTTCCACAAGATATTAACTTTTTATTTAAGAACTTATTTCTAAAGACTCCATTTCAAAATGTTTTGAATGTTGAGAGCATTACTTCATTCCTCAGTGATCTTTTAATGTTTCGTTATTTACACCTTAAGCTCAGAGGCACATTTGTATTTCAAAGGATGTCACAAGGTACAAAAAAAAAAAAAAGGGAAATGGTTCCTTGAAATGCAAATGTACCTTCAGCTGCAGTGATAAAATTCGACACATTTAGAGGTCACTGTGATAGCAGAACTATCCAGTGACTTATTCATTTCACAAAGAACAGCTGTCAGACCTGTCGAACAAAACCCTACAAGTTGAAGAAAATGCTGCTGTAAAACTATAACCAACTATAACCAACTATTTGGGGTAGGCCCCAAAATAAGTGAGGTAATTTGAAACTAGATAAGTCTGATTATTACATAGAAATAAAGAACATAGGTAGAATTTTCTTCCCGAGTAAGTGTAGAAAAGACCATAATCACAATTTATAATTATTAATCAACTGTTTTAATAGTGTCAAGATGTAAAGCTTGGAACCAGGGCTCTTTAAAACTCATACACCAGTCTGTTTTGGTTAATCTAACCAAACACTGACATTTAACGTGAAGGATATCAATGAATAGTACACAGTGAATAGTACTGTAAGATATCTAGCTAAATTAAGTAGTGGCCAAATTATATGCCAGACGAAATGAGTCATAGAAACATAGAATGTGTCAGCAGATAAGAACCATTCGGTCCATCTAGTCTGCCCAATTTTCTAAATACTTTTATTAGTCCCCAGTTCCCTATCTTATATCTAGGATAACCTTGTGCCTATCCCACGCATGCTTATACTCCTTCAGTGTGTTTACCTCTACCACTTCCGCTGGAAGGCTATTCCATACATCCACTACCTAATACTAGATTACTCACAGAGAACCCTAAGAGTTGGCCAAGGGAACCGACAAAGCAAATGTTGGAAAGTTGACACAATGGAATTTGAAAGGTGCCAACATCAACCAATAACATGGTTTTAAACAGTCCAGTCGCATACACTGATGTTCATTTATTCCAGTTACTGGCTGTTTCTAGAAATTACATGGCTGCTTGTATTGGAGTTGGACATTGTAATTATTTATTTATAAAGGTATTTTATCAGGAAGGATATATAGAGATTTTCTCTGGTTTTCAGGTATGACATGGGCAATTTAGTTGCAATTAGAAGTTATGACGTTGTGACGAAGGCTGTCTTGAGACCACATCACAAAAACAAAACAAACAAACAAACATGGGATTATTTCTGCTGACTTTATCGTTCCCAACATTCCACTGTGCAAAGGAACAGAATGATGCAATCTGCCCTCGTTGCCAGAAGAGAAAGGGCAGGAAATACAAGTTTGTTTTGCAACTTAGCTTTTAATTCACCACAACCCACTGTTTATATAGAAACATAGAAAATATCAGCAGACAAGAGCCATTCAGCCTCAGGGCCTCCATAAGAAATTGCAGGGCCCCTTACTGAAAAAAATGATGCCTCCCCCCTTCCCCCTGGTTAGTTTATCCATTAATAGCCCACTGAGAATTTTCTCATTAATAGCCCACTGATAATGTCCATTAATAGCCACTGATAATTTGCCCATTAATAGCCCACTGATGATTTGTCCATTAATAGCCACTGATGATTTGTCCATTAATAGCCACTGATAATTTGTCCATTAATAGCCCACTGATGATTTGTCCATTTATAGCCACTGATAATTTGTCCATTAATAGCCACTGATAATTTGTCCATTAATAGCCCACTGAGAATTTGTCCATTAATAGCCCACTGATAATTTGCCCATTAATAGCCCACTGATAATTTGCCCATTAATAGCCCACTGATAATTTGTCCATTTATAGCCACTGATAATTTGTCCATTAATAGCCACTGATAATTTGTCCATTAATAGCCCACTGATAATTTGCCCATTAATAGCCCACTGATAATTTGCCCATTAATAGCCCACTGATGATTTGTCCATTAATAGCCCACTGATAATTTGTCCATTAATAGCCACTGATAATTTGCCCATTAATAGCCCACTGATAATTTGCCCATTAATAGCCCACTGATAATTTGTCCATAAATAGCCCACTGATAATTTGTCCATTAATAGCCCACTGATAATTTGCCCATTAATAGCCCACTGATAATTTGCCCATTAATAGCCCACTGATAATTTGCCCATTAATAGCCCACTGAGAATTTGTCCATTAATAGCCCACTGATAATTTGCCCATTAATAGCCCACTGAGAATTTGCCCATTAATAGCCCACTGAGAATTTGCCCATTAATAGCCCACTGATAATTTGCCCATTAATAGCCCACTGATAATTTGCCCATTAATAGCCCACTGAGAATTTGTCCATTAATAGCCCACTGATAATTTGCCCATTAATAGCCCACTGAGAATTTGTCCATTAATAGCCCACTGATAATTTGCCCATTAATAGCCCACTGATAATTTGCCCATTAATAGCCCACTGAGAATTTGTCCATTAATAGCCCACTGAGAATTTGTCCATTAATAGCCCACTGATAATTTACCCATTAATAGCCCACTGATAATTTGTCCATTAATAGCCCACTGAGAATTTGTCCATTAATAGCCCACTGATAATTTGCCCATTAATAGCCCACTGATAATTTGCCCATTAATAGCCCACTGATAATTTGTCCATAAATAGCCCACTGATAATTTGTCCATTAATAGCCCACTGATAATTTGCCCATTAATAGCCCACTGATAATTTGCCCATTAATAGCCCACTGATAATTTGTCCATTAATAGCCCAATGAGAATTTGTCCATTAATAGCCCAATGAGAATTTGTCCATTAATAGCCCACTGATAATTTGTCCAGGTGTGTATCGCCCGTCCCCCCCTGATGGCGGCCCTGTTCGGCCTTAACTTATATCTAGGATATGTCCTCTAGTTGTGGTAGTTTTTCTTCTTTTTAATATACTCTCTTCCTTTACTGTGTTGATTCACTTTATGTATATAAATGTTTCTATCATATCCCCCCTGTTACGTCTTTCCTCCAAGCTATACATGTTAAGATGCTTTAACCTTTGCTGGTAAGTTTTATCCTTCAACCCATAAACCAGTTTAGTAGCCCTTCTCTGAACTCTCTCCAAAGTATCAATATCAAGATACGGTCTCCAGTACTGCGTACAATACTCCAAGTGAGGTCTCACCAGTGCTCTGTACAATACTCCAAGTGCGGTCTCACCAGTGCTCTGTACAATACTCCAAGTGCGGTCTCACCAGTGCTCTGTACAATACTCCAAGTGCGGTCTCACCAGTGCTCTGTACAATACTCCAAGTGCGGTCTCACCAGTGCTCTGTACAATGGCATGAGCACTTCCTTCTTTCTACTGATAATTCCTATCTCTATACATCTCCTGATGCTCTATTCAGAAATTATAACTTTCATCAGGAATCTGAACTCTCAGCTAACATTATTTTACAAGTAACAGCTGATAGATATATTTAACCACTTAAAACAAAGTTGTCAGGTGCTCCCTTTATGATTTATGAGTGGGACTCATGGGATTATGGAAGATGGATGAATGTACAAATATATAATTATTGTAATAAATATCGTAAATTCTGTACAAACCTACTGGTATCTTCTCTGTACTATTCAGCCCAGGACTATAAGATGTATTAATACATAGATAGATTAGAGAGAAACCTGTCGTCTTTCCAAATTATCACACCTGATTTACATGATTATTCCTGCCCATTAATTTATTGCACCCCTTTGGTGGAAGCCGACATGTCTTGGCAGGCTGAAAAAGGAGGAGTGAAAACAAAAAAAAAAAGGAGTAATTCCCTAAATTTAAACTCTTCCTTAATCATCACGGTGTCTAAAAAAAATAAAATCATAAGTTATAGTCCGTTTCTAAACATAAACTTAATGAGACCATCTCAAAAAAAGATGACGGGAACATCCAAAATATCAAAGAGCGCTTCCTTTCATCCATGAACTGTCTAAGGCATATGTACGTATCAGTGTGGTGTTTTTTGTAAAAAGGATGCTGGTGTTCGGCTTTGTAGATTAAACAGAGTCTGTGAGTAATATTCAGTGGGAAAAAAAAAAGCTATTGTATGAGATTGGCTAATAACCAAAAAATCCCAGAACAGGAGGATCGTCTCCCCCCCCCACTGTTTTGATATGAATTCTGGCTTATAAGTTGCTCCGGCTCCCAGCTTTCCAGAAGGCTCCATCCCAGGAACCCTCACTTGCCATTTGGTTAGCTGACTTTAATCTCCCAGGACTATCTAGCCGTCACTGTGCTATGCTGAACTGGCACTTGCTTCTCCAAGAGAGAGCTATTAAACTTGTAGGTCAATTGCAGCACTAACAACTCTTAGGAAGCTTTCAGCTGCAGCGTAAGATTTGTCAGGATAATGAAATATTAATTCTAAGTGTTACTTTTCGTGGCTAACAGCTTTATTTTCCCATCATCGGTCTACAGCCAGCCATAGTTAGCGAGAGTTTTTTTTTTTTTTTATATATATATATTTTTTTCTCCCATTTTGTGTTATAACTAAGAAAACATCATAAAAAAAAAAAAAATCGCCATAGTGCTTTTGATGCAATGGCGCTACTCTGCATTCTCCTTTCCTGCAGACAGAAAATAAACACAATTACATGGGATTTATTTTAAAAGCTTTATTCTGTTCCAAACACTATCAACCTTTTAATCTTCTAAATTGCTCACTTTGATCGACACTCCCCAGGTAAAGTGCCTATATCTGTTTACAATGTGTTACCAGCTATTTTTATTTCAAATATAGAGCTTTTCAAATTTTTTTTTTTTTACACTTTTGGCTTTCCCTGGCAAACCAAAACGGATAGTTTGGCATCTTCATTAACTGGCTTCCAAACATGGGGTCCTCTCATCTGTTTTCTGAACAGTTGTGTCCACCCCTGGACATTGGGTATGATTATAGTCAATAAAGTCCACTAGCCAAGGATTCCATATGTTGGAGCAGATGACTCTGTGCACACACTGTGTAGGGATACTGATCTTCTTTTTGTATTTCCCTTTTTTTTTTTTACATCGGAAGATACTGATTTCACTGTATATATTTCAATTTATGAAGGCAGGCCGATAATATTAACACTTTAAGGGACAGGGGTCTAAACACAGTCTTAAATTAGAGGGACAAAGGTTTGAAAGTAAGTATTATTTTACTGAGAGTGTAGTGGATGCATGGAATCGCATTCCAGCAGAAGTGGTAGAGTACCATGAAGGAGTTTAAGGCTATACCAGATATAGGATAAGGCCAGGGACTAATAAAAGTATTTAGAAAATTGGGCAGACTAGATGGGCCAAATGGTTCCTATCTGCCGACACATTCTATGTTTCTAAGTAAAACAGAGAGCTGCAAAAATACATTAATATATATTATATAAAGTATGGTTCTTCTGCTTGTAATTGATTGATGAGGTTTCCAGGAATTAAAAATTCTCACAACATTAAACGTTTTTGATATGCAAATTAAATAAAAAAAAAAAAAAAAAAAAAAAAAAAGAAGAAGAATATAAACGCACAAACCAAAGTACCTGAAAAATCATTACTGGCTGAAAAAGATTAAGAAATACCAAGTAACAAATGAGACAAAGTGTTTGGCGATGTTAGCGGAATTTGCAGTTTTATTTAATCTCCTGTTTTTGCCCTATTCGAACCTGTGGTTTTAACTAATTCAAATTAAAAATATACCTTAATGTTAACAAACCTGAACTTCATTTGCACAACTGATAAATGTTTGGGTGGAAAACATTATCCCCAAAAATTGTATTACCGCTAAAGTGTCACTGGATTTAACGAATTCTTACTGTCTTGATCAGGATAACATTGTAATCCCAGTAAATAAAAGAGAAATTGGATAAAGCCAGGGTTAAATGACATGTCCTGCTTCTTCTAGGTAAACCCAACATGTATCTTAACCCAAACTGGCATCTTTGTGTTAGTGGCCCGTATCACTGCCTGATCGGCAGCAAGGAACATACAAACGGGGACCAGATCAGGGTCTCTATAGTGCATTTTGGTCCCTGCCGACATCCCGCGATACTTTGTGACGTCACGTGTGATGTCACGGAGACATGCCGGAAATGTAGCGGACACTCGTTATGCCGTTCGTTACATTTTTTAGGTCAGACAGAGGTCACTCAAAGTGGCCTCATGTGACAAGTGGGATCCCGCTGCAAGTCCCTGCAGCGGGATCCTCAGCACAGCTCGTCACGGGGAGCCTCAATGAGCTCTTACTGTCAGGATGGTCTATGCCGTCCTGCAGGTTTTTCCAGTAAAATGTAGCCGGTGCTCACTTTCAACGTCAGCTACATTTTATACATCAGACTGAGGCCCCCCTGATGTCACGGAGGCATGCCGTAAATGTAGTGGGCACTCGGTTTGAGCGTTCGCTACATTTTCTATGTCAGACAGAGTTCCCTCAAAGTGGCTTCATCTGACAGTGGGTAACCCCGCTGCTCACAGCTCTCGTTGCGTGTGTGGGGGGCGATGGAGGGGGTGCCGCGATGAGCTGTTAAATGCTGGCCGCTCTAGGCCGTCCTACAAGACTCTAGGCAGTAAAAAGTCGGACGGCATAGAACGTCTAACAAGCGGGAAGGGGTTAATAGATCACTCTCTGTTGTGACTCACTGGATACTCTCGCTGGTTTACTCTTTGCAGTTCAGAGGATAAAGCTCTGTAGAGTCAAAAGTACCTGCATCTTTATCCTCAGAATAGGGACAACTACTTCACTATATTACAAGCACATGTGAAACAAAGGTTACTTGTCCTTTAAGTTTGTCTCCGCAGCGATTCAGGACTGTACTCCGTCTGTGAAAGTCTGAGTTTTACACACAACAATAACCATAATTTGCATGTATTTTAACACAACCAGTAGCAAGAGATGGTTCTATTTGTTTCAGGAAATTTATAGTCGGATGTACAAAAACGTACGTACAGATCTCAAAGGAAATTATGACAGCGGCAGCCGTGACCGGCAAGGTGATCAGCATCCCCCAGGGGTACATACCACCCCCACCTCTCTCTCCCTGGGAAGGTCTCAGCTTAGACAGCTCAATATCTGTTACTGCTAAAAAAAAAAAAGACAATAAATCTGTATCTGCACTCTCACATGCTTATTACGTTACCATTTATTAATATGGTGCCAACAAATAGAACACAGAGAATAGAAAGGAACTACATACGACGTTAGACGAACAGACGGACTGATACATGAAGTAGAGAGCCCTGCTTGCAAGCTTGTGAAACCATTTCCTAGAATGTAAGCTCTTGTGCACAGAATTCTAAATTATTCCAGCCCATGTGTAATAGCATTGTGTACTGTGCTGATCGGACAGGTACAATTTTTTTATAAATAAACATAATAAAGTTGTGCCCATTTATGAAAATTGTTGTAGCTCTGTGAAATAATCTTAAATTTAATAATAAATATGTGATTTTAAAATCTGGACTATTTTGAACTTAGAGATGCCATAGATTATTTTGGATATGAGAAAGCGACAGGTTTTAAAAGATACTTGAGCATTTGTGTACAAACGATTTCCCTTATTCACCACAATAATGTATATTGTAATCATGATTCTATTATAAGCATTTTATAATCTTCATTATTCAGGTAAAAATGGCCTATGTAGATGACACCTTAGGATTCTAGGCATGTAGCAAGTTGGATTATTTTACTACCCTCAAGAATTCAAATATATACCACACTTAAAGGGACAGTCTAGTCCCCAAACTCACTTTGGTGCAACATGAAGATCGCTGTGAGTAATATTCAGGCATTCTGTATAAATCACATTTTTAATATTTGGCTCAAGCCCTCCTCAGTGATTACTCTGCATGTTTACTGCAGGTGCGGCAGCACTGATTCTATAGACACTGAAGCTATAAAGTTTTGTTACATATAGTCACTTCCTGTCCTCCTCAAATTGAGTCTATTGAGTGGCCTATGAGTGACCTTGCTCTTGTACACAGTAGGATCTCTTAACAGTGCAACACATTGTCTGATGACCTCACTAAAGACAGGATATTCCATTCATTTGAATGGCATTATTCTCATTGGTTCCTGCAGAAAAAAAAAAGTAAATTACTTTTACTCATCTAGCATGGGCAGTCCTGGTTTCTTGCAAACTGCTGTAATTTCACAAATTCATCTAGCTGTAAGTATTTTATATTTTAAGCAATGCAAAATATAAGACATGCATTTTAAAGTATTTTGAAAGCACATTAATATGCATTAATATTTGGAAGATGCATTTTGGGCACTAGATAGTCCCTTTAACACTGCTCCCATTAGCTACAGGCAGACTAGGTAAAGTGCCACGCCTGGAGTGAAACTGGAGATTTAGAGATACACCCATTACACTTAAAACTTTGCCTTCCTCCCAAATTCTGCAAGTTTCTGTTAATTTGTAGCCTATATTGACATCTGTTCTGCCCCAGTTTCCATCTGTTACATGCAAACAAAGAACTATTTTCTAGACTTGGGGGAATGCGAGTAATCCTTCTGCTTATAATATAACTCTAACCCTACTATTTGTAATACTCCTGATGTATCTGTCAGGCTATTCCTTTCTGCTGATCCCATGTAACAACTGAGGTCTCTCTGTGCATCAGTAGAGAGAGACAGTCGCCGACCAGACCGAGTTGACTGCTTCTCAGGAAGCATGGTGTCTGTGGGTCAGAGGAAAAACTGGCATGTACTATTAAAAAGGCACTAAAGTTTTCATGTGTGCTTCTATGTTGGAAGCAGAAAAAAAAAAAAAACAGTTTAGTGTTCTTTTAAGAGTTTAGAAAAAAAATGGAGCTCTATATGGTCGGTATGGGAGTGTCTGTCTATAAAACCATTAACTTTCCCTACACCGAAACATACTCAAAGATGTATTCACTTCGGTGCTTTCCAAAGCACCCTGGGCATTAATATTTCAAGATATGAATATTTAAACATTTCAAATGGAATAATGAAAACAACACATTAAAGAAGAACCTCATTAGCCTCCCTAGAGGAACAAAAACCATGGCAAGGCTGATTCATCCTGAGTTTTCATTACTGTATTAATTTCCCTGGGTAGGCCTTGCTGACTAATACCCTTGGTATCAAAACCTTTAGCACAAGGTGTGTTTGCTTCATACGGACTGTTCATTTCTAGGAAGGAAACGGATGTTACAATGGATTTGGGGATGGAAACCATTGTCAGGATAAGGATTAAACATGGGGAAAAAAAAACACAACGGAAAATCTGATGTATGAAATAATACGTTTAAAGTGATACAACTGTAATGAAAATATATATATTGTAATGGTTATAGATAAAAATGTCTTCGATAGAAGGATGAGCTGTGGAAAGATAGAAAACAAGTAGAATGATTATTGGCTCCATAGACTTAACATTGGGGTTAAGCCAATTTTTGGCAACCCTACTCGCGGATCAGATTCCAAAAATGACCTCAGTTTCAAAGTAAAAAAAAAAAAAAGTATAATAATGGCTGTAACCATGCAAAGTATAGCACAGCCCTTCAGCACTCAATGGGTTAAGGTCACAATGCCCTAACAGTACATTGCACCACAATAATAATTAATAATAATAAAAAGTATGTGTTACACTACTGGAACATAACCAAAGGGTATAGGTTAATGGAAGTTTAAATTCTAACCTGTGACTTTTCTGACACCTCTTGTCACTCTGAGTGACAGGTTCAAGTTACTATAATTAGATTAACCCTAGTATGACCTCAGGCAAGAAAAAAAAAAGTCTTCAGAATATGTTTTAGAACTGCTTACATATTATAGTATGGGATGGAGGAAGGATATGGGGGGCTACTGCCCTGTTTCCTTCAATTTTAGCCCCACTGGCACCCTGACACAAGGAGAATAATATTCTGAACACCATAATCCTGACTGTTAAAAATAACCAGGCTGGCTCCTGAATTAGACTGTTTGGCTCCAAAAGTTAAATTATTCCCCTAAATCTTTGTACATCACTATTTCCGAAAAGGTGACGTACCATATCCCTGGCTCCTAAAAATAGCCAGGTTGGCACCTAATGTCTATAAATATTTCAATTACACACATTAAACATCACAAACTATTTGCTAAAAGGTGACGTACCATATCCCTGGCTCCAAAAAATAGCCAGGTTGGCACCTAATGTCTATATATATTTCAATTAAACACATTAAACATAAACTATTTGCTAAAGGGTGACGTATCAGATCCCTGGCTCCTAAAGATAATCAGGCTGGCACAAAACGTATCCAAATATATGTTGTACTACACACACACACAAAACCTCAAACAAACACGCATACACAAACACTACAAAGTGAGTTGAAATGTTCATCTTACCAAGTTAATGTGCATTAACAAGGGCCAAACCTGGTGAGTGGAGGAACAGAGCTGGTCCTGCATTATGCATGTTTTTAAAAAAGTGAGATTGTGTTAAGAATTAACAATGCACAGTCCATAAACTGGCCAGTCTCCCTATTCAGTGTGTATTTAAGCCGGTGAAATTAAATGTTCATCTCACCTGCAACTCACCTTTATAATGAATAGACCACATTAAAGGGACGGTATCATCTGAAAAAAGTTGTTGCTGTGCATGTAGAGCATAAACAATGATTGAAAATGATCTATACATTGTATTAGCAAAACTGCACGCAAATGCCTAAATTAGAAGAAAAATGTGTTTTTAAGGTGGAGTCTCCTGCTTATGACATCACCTGTGGCACGGTATGCAAATTACACATTTCAAATCGAAAAGCAGTTCATTTGCATGCCGTGCCACAGGTGATGTCATAAGCAGGAGACTCCACGGTCACATTTAAAACACAGTTTTCGCCTAATTTAGCTCTGCTTGGAGTTTTGCTAATACAATGTATAGATCATTTTCAATAATTAGTTTTATGCTCTAAATGCAGTAGTAAAAACAATGTTCAGGTGATACCGTCCCTTTAAAGTATGTGAATAAAACAAAAGAGTAAAAAAAAAAAAAAAAAAAAATTAAAATAAATAAATAATATCGTAGAAAAAAAAATAAAAAAAAATCAAACAATGACAAAACACAATCCTTTGTGTATTTTGAAAATCAGACGTGAAAAGTAGGTTGCTGCGACCCCTCAGGCTAACAGAGGGGACAGCCATTGCCATGTAGTGCAATCCGGATTCTCTGAGAACCAATGGGTTAAGCAACATGAGCATCTGCTGTTATTCCAAAATAAATGTGTGTTTAGCGCAGGAGACTGAGACCACATGTTCTGCTGTCCCCTCCATCCTACCATCTTTCCCAATTATCTATTAAACATTGAGGATGGCTCACATGCTCTTGGGGCTTCCTTAACAGGCTTCTAGGAGTGCATAAACAAGCACACAGCAGGGCTCTGGGAACAGAGTAATGCAGGATACAGGGACCCTGAACACATCGGCCCCTCCCGACATTGGTTTACTCAGTAGCTTTTCTACGAAAGGTTGTTAAAAAAAATGAACCAATTGATGCGATCCCTGCCGGCTGCAGCACATAGAGCTCCATTAGAGCTCTGTTGCTGTTTACCGTTTAACGCCTTTGTTTCCGAGTGACCCAGCTGTCCTATCAGGTTGTAGGATAAATAGGATAATTCTAAACATTGAACGTCATCCCAGTGTTAATCTGTCTTTGGAATCATGCCTACGGTACTGGGTTTGAAAGAATCGGAAACTCTACCCCAGCACCGGATTCATACTGTACAGACTGTAAATCGGGACATCCTTGTGGAGGGAGTGGAAAATCAGCTTAAAGGATTTTAGTTTTCTCAATTTTACTAAATGGATCATAAAGGGGCAAACTTCGTTATCAGATGCTGTTTTCCCCTGCCATAAGGTGGCAAGACACGTATATAAAGCGCTCGGAATGTGATATCCTCCTTCAGAGCACCACTTCACGTGACAATTCACGGACCGGCCTCCTGCGACGTTGCAAAGGTTTTACTAGGCCTGTGCGGAGTCTTGTGAGGGTGGGGAATGCATGGCATAGCCTTCCAGCAGAAGTGGTAGAGGGTCATAAAGGCAGTGACCAAATTAGATGTGAGGATGTTAACAGAAGAAGCATGGGGGGGGGGGGGGACGACTTGATAGGCCAAGTGGTTCTAATCTGCCGACAGAAAGTATGTATTACTTGTAATTCTAATCTCTTCCTGATAAACCCTGTGAAAGTTCTATGGTCGCAACGATAGGGTGGGTCTCCCTTACAGTGTGAAGAGGATTGACCTGTGTGTACCAGAGTGGACCAGCCATTAAAAATATGTGCATCCCAAGATTCAGGCACAATCAGCCTTGCAGTATGTAGAAATCATATGTGACCAGAAGGAATTCAGTTTACTAATCAAGGTGGTTCCGTGAGATCCACTACTTCATTAGGTCATTGTTTTCCTTCTGGCCACATATGACTTCTTACAGACTTACTTAAACAGTGCTCACACTATTGTGTTAGAAGAATTGCACGCACATGCCTAAATTAGGAGAAATGTGTGTTTTTAAAGGTGTCTGTGAAGTCTCCTGCTTATGACATCACCTCTGGCCTGATAGTCAAATTACACATTTCCCACTGAAAACCAGTCTGCATACCGTGCCACAGGTGATGTCATAAGCAGGGGACTCCACACAGACATTTTTCTCCTTTTTCATTCTCTACATGCACGTTAAAGACAATGTTTATTGTTTTTGTTTATTACCTTCCAACCGTGAAGTAAGTGACAATATTTCTAGTGTTACAAGGTGTCTCATGTCAGCAGCCATTTTCCATGTATCAGCAACAGTTCTTCTGATCTGCACACAATGAGGTTTTTAAATATATATATATATATATTTCTGTCAAGCAACGTGAGTAAATGTCAAATGTAACAGTGTGGATTTAACTCTATAAACAGGTCTAATGATAATCCTAGTCTTTGGCATGTTGTGATCACAAGGCATCACCATCTGCTATTTACTGATTATTATATTATTTTAATTAATCCCAGCACAGGCCTTTTATTACATGGAGCTATTCCTGTTTCTTTTACTCCCCTGAGCAGATGCAAATACTATTCGGCTCCTAAGACGACATAAGCAGCACACTAGGCTGTCAGGATGCCCTTTGACGTCACTGTAATGCATCTCCATACAGACACGTGTTTCAGAGCCAGCGGGGTTCAAAAATTAACTAAAAAGGACCACGTAAGGGCAGAGAGTGGAAGTTTAACTCACATAGGCTGAGATTTAGACCTCTATAAGTGGAAGGTGGGTGCCATTTTGTGTTCCGACAAGGATAAAGAGGATACAAAATGGACGTGCTTGTTGACCTGGCTAGAAGTTAGCCTGAGAGATGCGGAAAAAGAAAAACAGAGTCTGTAGTATTGGATTTCTGGAGCGTTTTTCTCATGAACTGGTTTGTTTGGCAAGGATGGGAGTGATGTAATTATGTATTGCTACATAGACATAGCTGCGCTAATAAAGGCTCATTATCCATATAGACTGTGCGGGGGATGATATTGGTGGGATGGAACTTTGTGTTTGAAAGATGTCACAGGAACTTGGAATCCCCACTGCTTCCTTTCTCCTCCGTGGGAGGAAGAGATGGCACACTGCCACGGCACAATGGACCTCGCTAAGCACCAAGCTACAGCCTGGAGACACCCCGAAGGTGTTAATAGACTTTAATAAGCTGGTATAAAAAAACTAATAAAATAGAGCACAATACATAAATAATCAGACACCAGGCAGTACAAAAAAAAAAAGATGTTCATCCTATTGTTTGTGCAAACAAAAGGAATGCACTAAACTAGCATATATTATAAGGGGTGTTGCTGAGTACAAATAGTTATACAAAATCCAAAGATCAGCGCACTCACCTCAAAACAGGTTGAAGAAGAACTCTTAAAGCTATAGGTTTTATTAAAGCTACTTAACACCTTCGTGACGTTGGGACGTTCTACGCGGCCTGATTTTAAGTGCCTAAAAGTCGTTAGGACGGCATAGTACGTCCTGCGATAAACAGCTCATCGCGGCTCCCCGCGATGAGCTGTTCTCGGATCCCGCTTCCGGCACTTGCAGCGGGATCCCACCTGTCAGATGAGGCTACTTTGAGTGGCCTCAGTCTGACAGGGGACATTTAGAATTTCTCTACATCACGCCGTGCCTGAACTTCCGCCTTGCGATTTTTTTGTCAGGGACCCACAGGGTCTATTAAGACCCTGATCGGGTCTCTGCAATAGTGTTCCTGGCTACCGATCCTGTCCAGGAACAAATCGTAACGTTTTGGTGCTTGCGTCGCTTGGGACGCAAGCACCATGCGTCACGAAGGGGTTAAAAACACCTTTCTTTCTAAGATAACAACATTGGAGATTTGGATACATATATGGCCATATTATGCTAAGCCCACCACTCAACGTACTCCAATATTGCCGGGTCCTAACAATAAATACTGTTGCTTATGGGGCTTAATCTCTTGTGTATTGCTTACCAGGGACCAAATAGGCCTTCCTATTGTACAACACAGAGACACTCCTGCAATATATAGGTCTGGACACTTTAATGAAACCTACAGCTTTAAGAGTTTTTCTCCGACCTGCTTTGAGGTGAGTGCACTGATCTCTTTGGATTTTGTATATATATACATATATATATATATATATATATATACACGCACACACAGGAATTGGGATCCAAGCAAAAACCCCCGAAAATGGTGGTTTGTAATCTAAGCGTACACCACTCCAGCACTTGACAGCCTGTGATAGGAAAAGCACTCTAATGGAAATGGCCGCGTTACAGAGGTCAGGATTAAAATGCTGTAGTGTAGGGCAGGAACTAGCAAAAAAGCACTCTAGGCCTCCGCTTCCAATAATACGCAGCTCACAACCGGCATGAAAGCTCCAGAATTCTATTCCATCAAACAAGTTATTGCAACTTAATATGTCAAAAAAAACAAAACAACCCCTGATGGTGTAAACAGTGGTGTGCTGCGTATGTGTTTTTAGCACGCAATCATAGCCTTGTTTGTAGACATGAACGTCTTTCCTAGAGAATCATGATCCCGGCTATCACGGCTAGCTAATGCACACAAGGCCATCTCTGTGTGCCCGGGACTAGGTAAGTGAAGAAGGTGAAAAAAAATAAATAAAAAGAAACTGAATAATAAATAATAAGTAAAGCAAAAAAGAAAATGTTTGTTTTGTGTCAGTTTTGTTAAATCTCAGGTTTTGATAAAATAAAATAAAAATAAAAATGTGCTAAAAACAATTTATAAATAGGGATTATTGGTGTCCAGTCATAATTAGGAATTGCACTACTATTTAATGGTGTGTATGTAATCCCGAAGGGCAGTACTTTCCAAATCGGGTCACAACACATGTATTATCCAGTTGGCCAACACGCACAACTTCCAATTCCTTTACTATCTTTTATTCTCACGTCCTTATCTATTAGGGTTGCCACCTTTTCTTCAACCCCCCCCCCCCCTCCAAAAAAAGGGCCATGCTTTTGCCTCCATAGACCTAAAGAGCCTCTAAACTATTTTTTCTTTTCTTAAAGGTGCAGCTAGGAGCACAGCTCAATATGTCTTTTAATAAGGCAGAAGTGGCATGCTGCCTGACAAAAACATTTTTTTTTTTTGGTGGCGGTTAGTCCCTCTTCAATCTTTCGGGCACTAAAAATAATTGCTCGGCCCTCTCAGATTTAAAGCAAGTATCAAGAGAAAGTATCTGCGAGCGAGCTTGCAGTTATTCCCCTGGCAGAGAAGATGCCCTTGTTGTGGATGCGGAAGATGTACAGGGAGTGTTTTGTTGCTCTCACCTGGAAGAGATGCTCTGGCACTGTGATGACACACGTTGTCAGAGATGTCCGCAGGAGGCCTCTCAGTGCGTACAGAAACCTCGTCAAGCTGTGCAGGTTTTGGGGCCTGTGATTGCTGCAAATGTCATCTCCCCACAGCACGGATCCCAGAGACTGGATGCCAATTCGGAGAATGTTTTTCTGTCGTTTCTCGAGAGAGAAAAAAAAAAGAAGAACAGTCACTAAAGTTGTCGAGATTACGAAGAGGCATCGAACAGGTTACAGTGGAAACAACATGAAGCATTCTCAGAGTCCGTTAGATTGTGAGCTCTTGTGACCTTCAATTTCTTTCCGCTATTTTAATTATATGTCGGGAAAATGGTAGCTATTCACAAATATTCACAAACAGAATTCTATCACATAATTAAAGTATGGAATATATATTTTTATTTTTCTAAATCAGAGTTTTATTGGTTTTTCCAATAAATTTAACAGTACATAAATAAAAACATGGTTATTGCCTCCACCAGTAGTCGGGTGGAGTGGCTGGAGTAACTGGGTGGAGTGGCTTGAGTAACTGTTGTGTGGTCACGTGGCTGGAGTAACTGTGGAAACGTTGGAGTGCGGTTGCCATCTTCAAACGGTCGTATTTTAAAAACTATAAATCCTACAGCTAAGAACTTTATATTGTGAGAATCACAAGACCCAGACCTACATTTTCATGCATAGTATGTCTCTGAAATATTAAAAATGAAGGCACAGTCGCATTTTAGATATTGCCCTTCAAATTTGAGGTGGCTAGAGTGGAGTTTCAATGAATGTCAATGGACGGCGTGAGTTGCAAACAAATGGTCAGATTGTGACTATGGCTATTGTCAGCTCCCACTCTAGTTTTGAACATTCCGACATTCATTCCTATGGGACCAATTTCGTCACAAAAACGACGATATTTCGTGAACCATTCGGCGAAACGTTCCACAAAGTAATAGCACACCAATCGGGAACAATCCGCACGTTTCGGTATATTACTGTCTATGTAGTGTAAAAAATGTGGGAGGAGTTAGGTGGTAAATTTGGCTATAATAAGAATAAGAATATATATTTGAGATAATATTAAGTGTTCTTGCTATGCACTACTTAATTTGCATGTGGTGCAGCCTGGTGATGTCACAAAAGATACGCAGTCAACAAAATATAATGCCCCCCACTTTATCTCTTGTTCAATAATTAGCTAGTAATTTGGCTAGAATAATATACAGATGTTATTTTTAAATTAGAATCATCAAGACAGTAAACATGGTTTAGTGACCAACTAGAGGACATAGTCTTAAATTAGAGGGGCAACGATTTAAAAGTAATATCAGGAAGTATTACTTTACTGAGAGGGTAGTGGATGTATGGAATAGCCTTCCAGCGGAAGTGGTAGAGGTAAGCACAGTGAAGGAGTTTAAGCATGCGTGGGATAGACACAAGGCTATCCTAGCTATAAGATAGGGAACTGGGGACTAATAAAAGTATTTAGAAAATTGGGCAGACTAGATGGACCGAATGGTTCTTATCTGCCGACATACTCTATGTTTCTATGTTAAGTCTGTTTATTTATAGCCCACCTAGGAAAGGAACTTGGTAAAATCCGCACCTAGATATCGGATGTACAGACAATGGGAACATAGGATGCCAACCAGCAACACATGCCCTGTGCAGTTATCTCTGATGTGGCCAAGACAGGGGAAGAAAAATACTACTGGGAAGAATTGGGGAGTGGCGTGAAATGAGGAGAGTGGACAACGACAGACCAATGCAGAGGGAGAAAAATGAGGACAGGCGCAATGAAAACAAGAGGTTCTTTAGACTCAGCACTAGGGCACAGAAAGATTTCACCTAGAACAATAACTTGCAGAAAGAAATGTAGCATGCGTTCAAACACTTTGAGCCCCCTTGGGAAGGATAACACTGTGGGGCAATAAGATATAATCGGAAGATTGCGCTACTTGCGCCAGTCCCAAACTTCTGGATTGCTGTGTTGGTCTTTTGCATCAGTACAACCCATTTATGTCTTTTTTTAAAGGGACACTCCCACCAAAACTGAAACGGGTTCATTTTTTAAATTTGATTTCAGATATGTATTTTGTTTTTGTTATGCGAGTATATTTTATGAAATATTTTAGTAAAAAAGTGTGACTGGGCGCCGCCATTTTGTGAAATATAGTATTTTTGGGTGCCAAAAGTGAGACTTGCTTTTGGAGAATGTTGTCATCATGGGTAAAATTCTCAAAATGGATGCTTAGAGAAAAAACATAGAGAAAAAAAAAACAGTGGCATATGTCATATATATATTTGTTTGTTTTATATGCACAGGTAATTTAGTTACATTTTATGTAAGGGGTAGTGTCCCTTTACATTTTCTTAAAAGAGCAAAAGTATAATTTCAGGTGCAAAAAGAATCGGGATGTATTTTTCCAACACTTTAATGTGTGCCTGTGTTATAAAGCCAACTCATATCCATAAAGCCATATTAATATCATTTTTAAAATTCCTAGAATTCATGGCATAGGTGAATATCTTCCCCAATAACCGGAGTGTGACCCTGAGTCACATACCTGAAAAATCTAATTGCCGTTTCCTGATCACCTGTAAGCAGGTCTGTTCCAAAAAAAAAAAAAAAAAAAAAAAAATCCCCAAAAAATACTTAAGAGGCACATGTTTAACCTCACAAGACAGAGAGTATCTCAATTCGCACGCCAACCAGACATATCAAATTTCCCCGTAAAACCATGATTCTTCTATGGAGTCAGAATTGGAAAGTGCAGTGGTTTGAGAATTCCCCACAGCTGATCGTCTAATGGGGAGGCAAAAAAAAAAAACAAGGTGAAAAGTTTGTATTTGAATAAGATGAGCCATTAGCTGACAGGTGTGGGATTACTCCCGTCTGCTCAGTGCAATGAAGGACAGAAGCTGATCAGTATAACACCTTTTTAAAAAAAAAAAAATTTTTTTAAACAAGCTCTGCTGGTATCACATAGCCAAGAAATGTGCTACAGGGCCTGTAGTGATAAGCGTTAGGATGCAAACTCCCATTCACCCAGGGGTGACAATGTCAGCTAATCCGTGGCCCTAAGCATAGATCACATTAAGCGCTGCATATTTCTCTGGGTTTAAAAGGTTGTTGAAATTAATATAGTGCTTTATATAATTGCACAGAGCATCTGCTCTCACCTCTGGTCTGATGCTACCCCTGTCTAGGTCGACATACTAGTCCCTGCGGTTAATATCAGACAAGTGTATTACAGTAAGTTACATGTTGTACTTACATAGTTGCCAACACTCCCGTTTTTTTTTTTGTTTTTTTTAAAGTTCCGGTGTTCCGACATTTCCTCCGGAAAGTCAGATGTTGCCATCGAGTGAACCGTGCAATCACTCAAATCACTGATTAGACAGCTCGGAGGACTACTGGCCACGTGCGAATGGGTGATACTTACACTTAAGGCTAGATATAAGATAAAGCCAGGGACTAATGTTAATATGCAGACTAAATGGGACGAATGGTTGGTATCTACCAATTTCTACTCTATAAAAAAAAAAGGGGTTCAATTAATATACTGTATATATATTTGTAGTAAACATACTACAGCAAAAAGAAACACTGTACTGTATACATTAATAACATTTTTCTTTAACTTTTTTTTTTTTTCTTTCTGAAAAAATTACGGGGTCGTCAATGTACCCGTTTAGCCCAGTAGCCTACGAAATCTTAATCTGCCACTGACCTGTGCCAGGGAGGCTGGAGCTAAATCTCACGTGACATCACATGACTCTTTTTTTGGCCTTGTCCCCGCCATATTAGACACATGGGATCATGATTTTTTTTATTTTTCGGAGCCAGAGAAATGGTGCTTCCATGGAGTGAAAGAATCACAAAATGAGGAGAGCGAGCAGTAGAGATTTTAGGAGCCAGGGCTCCCTGGGTCAAGTCATGGTCAATGTCCCCTTCAGTTTGGTCCCGGATATAGCGGAAGAGTAAACTCTGAAGACAGTGCAGTGCTTTTATGACAAATATTACACAGGGAACTCCACTGAATACACCACACAGACCCTTGTGATTCTTGAAAAGGTTGCCGGGTTCTCTTCAATGGCAGATAATATACCGTATTTTTCGCCTCATAAGACGCACTTTTTTCCTCCTCAAAAGTGAGGGGAAATGTCTGTGCGTCTTATGGAGCGAATGTATGTGCATACTTACCTCCATGCTGCTCTCCGTTGTGTTCTCTCCGTTGCTTCCTCCGTGCAGTCTAACCTCCTGCACGGAGGAAGGAAGCTCCGGGTGCTTTTTTTCCCCTTCTTAACTTTATTGAAGAAAAAAAAAAGCGCCCGGAGCTTCCTTCCTCCGTGCAGGAGGTTAGACTGCACGGAGGAAGCAACGGAGAGAACACAACGGAGAGCAGCATGGAGGTAAGTGCTAGGGAAGGGGGGAGGAGGGTGGCACAAACGAGCAAATCCTGGCATAATAAGGGGCAAAATCCTGGCATTGTGAGGGGGAAAATCCTGGCATAGTGAGGGGCAAAAGCCTGGCATAGTGAGGGGCAAAAGCCTGGCATTGTGAGGGGGAAAATCCTGGCATTGTGAGGGGGAAAATCCTGGCATAGTGAGGGGCAAAAGACTGGCATAATGAGTGGCTAAAGCCTGGCATTGTGAGGGGCAAAATCCTGGCATAGTGAGGGGCAAAAGACTGGCATAGTGAGGGGCAAAAGCCTGGCATAATGAGTGGCAAAATCCTGGCACAGTGAGGGGCAAAAGCCTGGCATAGTGCGGGGCAAAATCCTGACATAGTGAGGGGCAAACGCCTGCCATAATGAGTGGCTAAAGCCTGGCACAGTGAGGGGCACAATCCTGGCACAGTGAGGGGCAAAATCCTGGCATAGTGAGGGGCAAAAGCCTGGCATAGTGAGTGGCTAAAGCCTAACATAGTGAGGGGCAAAATCCTGGCATAGTGGGGGGCAAAATCCTGGCATATTGAATGGCTAAATCCTGGCATAGTGAGGGGAAAAATCCTGGCATATTGAATGGCTGAATCCTGGCATTTTGAGGTTTTTTTTCTTGTTTTCCTCCTCTAAAAACTGGGTGCGTCTTATGGGGCGAAAAAAACGGTACCTATATTTATTAAAAAAAATAATAATCCCTGATAATTTGCTTACATCACTAGTGCAATGGAACTTTCCAGGAGAGGTAGATTGGTGCTGCAGAAGATGTGAGAGCTTTCCCGGTGGTACAGTAAACTCTCTGGGAGAGGAAGGGTTAAGCAGCAGGTTCTCAGGAGGGATGGTTTGCACCTGAGGCTAATTAAGGACCTTTAAAAAATGAAGCAGTGCTGTGGAGCAGTAGGACGAGGACAACTCCACTGTCCCTGCTGTGGTAAAGAAGAAAAAAAATAAAAATAGCAAAAAAAAAAAAATACAAAAAAAAGGGGGCTGCAGATGGAGAGGGAGATCCTAGGAGACAAAAAGAAGCCAAAGAAGATCAGGCAACCTGAGGTGTCAGGAGAGTGCTCTGTGTGAGTCTGGCATGGCTCTGAGACAGTACAGGGATGAGAAGGAGGAGCAGCCGTCATGGACAGCCAAAATACAACTGTGGAGACGCAAGATGCAAACTGCAGGCCGCTCGTTCCAAAAAAAAAAAAAATTCTGTGCCAGGCCCAGTGGGTTAAAAAAACAAAAAAAAAAGCACACACACTTATTCATCTTTCAAGGGGTGTTTCTGTATAATGTGGTCTCTCAGTCAGACTAGATAATAACAGCAAACTGTAAAACAGGAATTCTGATATCCAATGGTTTGATATCCAAGTATGTCCCGGGGATGTTGTTTTTTTGGCCCAACATCCAGGGGGTTTTACGGTTACCCAGATAAATGGTTCTAATTGTATCGACCGCCGACCCTGCCGGGAAATGAACCTGCAACTCTGAGGGTCGAACAGATTTTATAGATGCCTGCCGAGTCATATCATGTTCTTTAAGTCAAAATCACTGTCTGCCAATGGCTGAGATTTCTGGAAGTATAGTAACCACCGCACACTCCTCTAGGCTGAATGTAAGCCGAGTTACACTTAGGCAAGGAAATTCCTACAGTGCATGCTCTTTAACAGCGGACAGTATCCAACCGGGTTCCACAAACTACTAGAACAGCTGGCTAAGAGTTGATGGAAGCAGATAACCCCTACCAGAGTAGGGAAGATGTTATGATGGGTGAAATAAGCCTGCTGGTAAACCAAAAGTCCCAACATTTCCCGTGAGCCTTTTAAGACCGTTAGAGACTTATGGTAGTTGAGGTCCAGACATAGATGGAAGGCAGGAGTCGGACACCTGGCCCTTATAGGAAACCTAAAACATATTTTAAATGAAATAATTCATAAACTTGACCCTCAACTAAAAGCGTATATCTAGGTTACTCCGGTGTCATAGTATGAATTAAAGGGAGAGTCTCCATACTCACTTTGATGCAAGATGAAGATTATTGCTTGTGTAGTGCACAGGCTTTTTCCCGGTGTGCTTTGATGCAGGCATTCTGCATAAATCACATTTTTAGGTGACTCAAACCCTCCCCAGTGATTACTCTGCATGTTTACTGCAAGTGCGGCAGAACTGATTATATAGACACTGAGGACATAAAGTTTTGTGTCATTTAGTCACTTCCTGTACTCTTCCAATTGAATACATTATGTGGACTCTGAGTGTCCACATAATGTAGGATCTCTTAACAGTGCAACACATTGTTTGACGACATCACTAAACAGACCAGATAATCCATTCATTTGAATGATTATTATTCACATTGGTCCCTGCAGCAAAAATAAAGGAAATTAATTTTACTCATCTAGTGTGGGCAGTCATGGTTTCTTGCAAACTGCTGTAATTTCACAGTTTCATCTAGATGTCATTATTTTATATTTTAAGCAATGCAAAATGTAAAACATGCATTTTAAAGTACCTGGAAAGCACATTAATATGCATTAATATTTGGAAGATGAATTTGGGCACTAGTAGGGTTGCCACTTGGCCGGTATTTTACTGGCAAGCCGGTAAAAAATTGGCATAAGGGCAATGTTAAGTCTATGGAGACAGTACCAAGGCCGGTATTTTTTTAAAGAAAAGGTGGCAACCCTAGGCATTAGACAGTCCCTTTACGTTCTCCGTTTGAGGAGAAAATAGGGTTGAAGTTTGAGAGAGACATGAGCAAGGACGGGCTGCAACCAAATGCAACATAGCCCTCTCAACTGACACTTTGGTGAAATTCCACTAGCGGTGATCATCGTAGTTCTTGTCTAAAGGACTATAGCTCAAGTGAGAGTTCTGATGTAAGATAGTGCAGGACAGGTACAGTTACAGAACCACTGTAATCTTTTATGAAAGGCGCGGCCTGTTTGATACACGCACTAGAATTAACGCAAGACTCTATCCGTCAACCATGCCAAGACCGGCAACTGTCTTAAAAGCGCCACAGAAATAAACCCCTGCTCTTCTTGGACATCTAGTCTGGACAAAATTTATGGTGACATTATCTCCTTGAATTTTAAGACAAACTTAACTTTTCTGTCAATAATGTACAATACCTAAAAAAATAAAATGCACATCCCAGAAACTGTACCGCACTTCCATAGTTGGTTCACCACCACTGTAGCCTTCGCACTTAAAAATGATTTGATTTTAAGACAACCTGTCAACATGTGGGAAGGCAACTATACTGTGGGTAATGTTATGACATGCCTGTTACTATAGTTACCCCAGCAAGCGAGGAGAGGATCCTGTCAGGGACCAATTTACTTCTCCAGAGGGGCACTGCCACCGATGGAAAGGCATGCTTTGCCCATGAGTCTCTGCAGACTGAAATTTGAGCAGAGAGCTAAATGAGCATATGGATAACACACATTGCTCATGTTATGGGCAAGAAAAAAAAAAAAATAAATAAATAAAATTAATCAGGCTGCAACACTTAAAGAAAAAAAAAAAAAAAACCAGGCCCACACACAAAACTTGCCTTGTTTAACAATTCGGATTACAATGCATCACCGGTACCAGTTTGATAAAAATGGGTAATGGCATAAAAAAAATGGACATCCTAAACGCTCTCCTATCTCATCGATTCCCACCGTGGTTCTGTGTTTGACACTATCAAATCATTTAATGACAGATGTGTTAATATTTTATTATATTTGCATTCAACTCTGATGTGTACCCATCTTCCCTCCCCACCTTTGTTTTCTGAATTCCAATAATTGAACACTTTTAAGAAAAAAAATTAAAAACACTTTAAAATAAATGGACGTGTCCTATAGACATGCTTACCCCTCTTAGGGCAATCAGGAAAGCACTTAACTGTACACCCTAAGGGTACTGAAACGGTTACCTAACCTCCCATTTATTCTTATGGCAGCCTATGGAACAAATAACTCCCGGCGCTGGCTGAGAATGATGTTACTTGTAGCCCTAATACACCGGACATCTGCTTGTTGCTCCCCTATCTTATACCGAGTATAGGACAAACCGGTAATCAGTCACAAAATCTACAAAGTTTGGTGCCATTTAAATAAAAGTGTGGCAGCTATTCTAGATAATAAAGATAATGGCATACAGCAGTATAAAATCTATAGTAAGATTGTCCCCCCTGACCACTTTTTTTTTTGTACAACTAAAAAGTCAAATTAAAAGAATCCACAATAATAAAACAGTAATAAAGACTATGATAAAAACAAAACAAAAAAAAAAAGATAAGACTAGAAAAAGAGAAGAACAGGGTGTAGTACAGCAAGAAAATGTGTATGAATGTATGTATATATATATATATATATATATATATATATATATATGTATGTATGTATGTATGTGTGTGTGTATATGTGTATATATTTATATATATGTATGTATGTGTGTGTGTATATATGTGTGTATGTGTATATATATATATATATATATATATATATATATATATACATACATACATACATACATACATACATACATACACACATAATACTTTTATGTTTTGATACCTAAAGAACCACAAAAAACAAAAGCAACAAGTTTTCTTTATCCGAAATACGTTGTTTTTCAAGAACCTTAGTTCCTGTGATTTCCCAGCCAGGGTTCACTAGCACTTATTTGCAAGATTGTCTATGTGAAGGTATTTTCATTCTGCTTTTAAGTATCTATCAATATTTTATGTGAGTTGGAAATATTCTCCTTTTCTGTATTTGCGCTATATATATATATATATATATATATATATATATATAACATATATATATATATATATATTGTATACAGTGGATAAGTATTCAATATATATTATGTATTAAAAAAAATGTATATACAGAAATAAATGATCTGATAAATAAATCCATTTTATATATTTTTTACACATACATATGTTGTACACATACATTTCTTTTTTTGCAACATTTTTTTTTGTCCATGTTTGTGTTTTTTATTCTTTCTCTTGAGTGCCCACATTGCTAATTATCTAAGGCCGAGTGTGGGATACTAATTTGGCATTAGTCTGGCACGTATGGCGCTGTATATCTTATGAATTTATACATTGTTGGCTTGGTATAATTGGTTCACAATTTATTTCTCGCAGTGGTGTTATTATAGCGCTAAAGTTTTTCCTTTATTTTTTTTAAATATATATATATATATGTGTGTGTATAAATATATTTAAGCTTATTTATATATAAGCACACATACAATATCACGGGGCTGCATTGTTTCTGTGTGTGTAGGCACAAAGTCTTTAAGAGGATTAAAGAACAGGTTTTGCATAAACGCTTATGTTACTGTAACATGGAGACAATTGCTGCTCATTGAAAATTAAAATGCAGGTCAGGCAATGAAAAACCCTGGCTACGGAAAATTCAATTTGTGTCTTCGTTCTACCATGTTGCTCGGAGGGCAGCTATAGAGCTCTCAGTAGACGCCCATGTGCAGATAATCATCCATTAGCACAGAAAAAAAAACCAAAAAACATATTGAGGATAAGCATATTTTACAAGTATGGTTGAGTAAGTTCCACAGTCTTGCCGAGTCCACTGAGAAATGAGCAAAGCTCGCAATACGTATTAACATCTGAACTACTCTGACTTGCCTCTCTGTGTTTACTCCATCAGTGCTAAGAAACAGCTTGTTCACTGTTCTTTTTTTTTTTTTCTCCGAGATTCTTGCTGCATCCCAGAGAGATTTCACACCAAAATTAGTTACATGATTACAGCAGATACTGAAGGTGCTTAATACCTGGGGATTGGAGCCATCGTACCCTCCCTCATGGACCACTCGTTGGATAGACTCAAGGAGCTGGTGGTAATCGCAGGCCAACTCGCAACTAGAGCTGGGGAAAGAGGCACAAATAATGCACTTACGTTCGTTGTAACAGTATATTAAAATGCAAAGGCTTTAAAATAAAAAAAAAAAATACGTATTGCTGGTACTCTATGTATATTTTTAAGACATAAAAAAAGGCACAGCAATTCCACTAGTCCTCTCATTTGGCACAAGTGAAAAAAGAAGAAGGAAAAACGGAAATATTTTACTTTTCACGGGCTTCTAGCTGCTAGATATTAGTGAAACATTTACAAATAATTGCAACCAAAGAGGTAAAATGCCTAAAAATCTTTAAATTGTCAAAAAAATAATCTTCCTCTCTCCAATTTCCCCCCCAAAACATAATAGAAGGTTTTGGGTAAAAAAAAAAAAAAAAAAAAGAGATTTATGTCGTCTTCTTAGAAAAATAAAAAAATGTTACATATATATTATCATGCTTGTTCATAAAGTGAATTGACTCTGATCTGATGCTGGACATGATTAAGTAAAAATATTTACATTACACAGCATTTTAATACATATTTCTGGGGGAATGCTACAGTATGCTATGATATTAAGGATGCATTTTGTATTTTGAACATTGAGGAATTTTTATGTCTTTTTTACCAGAATAAATCTTTGTTTAAATAAAAAATAAGATATTTACAAACATATATATATATATTTCTGGGGAGAATGTTTGGTGATGCACACATTGTCCAAATTCGTCTCTCCCTTGGGTCTGTGATTACCCCTTTCTCTTCTTCCTCCCCTCTTTGCTGAACACAATTGATATTGTTTTAATATGCCTTGTCATGCTGTATTTGTTACCCTTGTCCCCTTCCCCATGTATTAATTTCTCTTTACTTTATTGAAACTCCATTAAAAACTAATTTACAAAAAAAAAATATTCATTAATCCATTTAAAAAAAATAAAATAGAATCTTTTATTGGGGAATAAAAAACAACAAAACGCTATGGAGGGGGCAAGATTATTTGTGGAATTCCCTGCAGACTGGTTCACATAAGTTCGGCACAATATCAAGCTACCTTTCTAAGTGTGATACACAATATCCCCCCCCCCCCCCCCCTTTAAAAAAAAAAAAAACCCCAAAAAAACTGTTTAAACATATTGCACTATTATAGGTTACGCCTGTAAGAGAGCGATGCCTGTGAGCAAGGATACTGGTCTTTCTCTATCAGTTCGCCTTGGGCCTGGTGCATGTATCTGCCTATATCTCTGAACCAAACCCATCCCTAGTCTATTACTCCACAGGGAGGAGTGTGGACTTCATAAAAGTCCAGGTTTCGCCAACCCTACAGGAAGCTGTATCTTACACCACCCATTCCCAACTCTCCTATCTCTAAGCTACAGCCAGAGGTCGTCAACAAGAAAGAATTTTTATTTATATAAGATATGCAATAAATAAATAGATACAGAGAGATTAATTACAGTTTCATTCACTCCGATAATAAAATACAGAATTCTAAAGGAGATGGAATATAAGGTCATTTTTGTTTACTTCCCACCCACCCCAGTGTTTGATAAATCGACAGGAGATCTCGGACAGTGAGGTCTTCTTCCCCTGGAGCTCGGAATGCAAAAAAAAAAAAAAGGATGAATCCATCAGTGGACAAAGCTCCAATATTTGATACTGTTAAACTGGATGTGACTCTTCCTCCAGCGGGAGGAGCCGAAACCATACACCTCGCGCGGAGAGGGCCGGAGGTGAAGACGTCAGACACTGCGCTCGCTTAATTCGATCGGGCTTGCTTGTACCCTTAACAATGGAGGATGTAATGAAACCGCCATTGCATTTAAATAGTAATCACAGATAATTAACACATAGTTAACGAGCTGCTATCCCAAGTACACCTGATCATTATGCATCTGTGCCAACGAGATGTGTAGCAAAATACACTGTGGATCCGAGTTTTTTTTTTTTTTAATCGACCATGCCTCTTGTACTAAATATACATTAAAATATATATTAGAGAGTGATCATTAAAGGACCGGTCCACATGAGAAGAGAAACTGAATCATTTAGTACCCACTTCAGGTCACTCTTTAAAAACAGTTATTTATTGTTTCGTTTCTGCAATACTTTAAACTTCCTTTTTGAAGACGTTCTTTCTGGGGGATACCTTTGCTTCCCCCCCGACTATCCTGGGATAGATATTTCATAGTAATTTTTTATTTTTTTATAGAGCATTTAATCCAAAAGGGTATTGAAGAGGCTTTATTACATTCTTATTTACTCAATTAACGACATTATTACACAATTTAGAGGCCCTCATTTTATTGAGCCCAGAAAGCCTGCAGGGAATGTAACTTGCCGCGATGAGTTATGAGCATCCATACCGCCTATAGATCGGAGACCCTGGGGTGTGGCTTAGAAGAGAGAGCGACTGTCCAGCGGCAACGCAACAACAAATGCACAGAATTTGTTTTCCTCGGAAATAATCGCAATAGCGTAAGATGAAAGTTAGGACAGGTGGACGGTACCTAAAAACAGATACACAAACACACAGTATGCATATACACATGGACATATCCCTACAACCATACCATATCTGCATATATCCAGTGATGCGTGTATAATTATTATTATATATAATATGCAGGGGGTGGTTCTAGGTTCTGAGTGAAAAATTAGATGGAGACTCCCTTTCTCTATCATTTACCCCCTTCTCCATAAATGTCTCACCTCAACTAGGTGCTGTGCTTGCCCCCTTAGCAAATGGGGGTCCGAGGCAGCTGCCTAAATAGCCGATATGTTTGCACCACCACTGGTATATATATATATATATATATATATATATATATATATATATATATATATATATATAATATATAAAATATACAAAAAGTATGGTGCAAAATGTATTCGGAACGTGACCTCAGAATAATATCAACAAATAAATCTTGTTTTATCAGGAGGTGATCAACAAACATATACCCAAAATCTCGGGAGAAACACTAGAAAATAAATAACCGGCTTCGTAGCGTGGCTCATAAAGGCCACTTTGTTACCAAACATCTCCCTGTTTTAACAATGGCCTTAAGCTAATTAACTTTCCTCCTCCGGCCATGCATTCTAGAAACTGATAAAACAGGAGTTGGCAAGGGAGAGTATCCCGGCTACAGCCAAGTCTTCCACTTCCTTATTGATTCGGTTTCTAGGCATTTACGAAAGGTTAGTTTATCAAAGATATGACAAATAGGCTTATTATCTGAAAGGAGACTCCATTAGGAAATATTGTCTAAGCCGCTTGGGCGCAAATGTATCAGGAAACCTGAGCACTAGAGAAATTATTAAGTACATATAGGGTGTTTATGGGCTTTTTTTTTGGCAAAGGGTAGGAGGGGTGGTGGTAAGAGTATTTACAGTTCCCACAGAGGAGCACACGGTGAGGATTAATTACTTTTCCGAAAAACAGATGCAGCTTGATGGATCGTTGACGTTTATCAGCACCTCGTTATAAGCACCTTTATTACGGCCTGCTTCTACCTTAACGGTTTCAGCGCTGGAGGGTTGAGCAGCTAGGCGGTGGAATTGCTGTTACGTGTAATTTTCACACTCTGCACCGCTACAGCACTTGCTCAAGAGAAATGCGTTGGGGAGCTTGCAAGAGGACATCAATAGAACTTCGCTGTGTGATCACCACCAGTGCCCACTGTCCAGAGTTTTTAAATGTAAAGAAAATATAAGGGAGCAGATTTGACATCGACTAGGCAAAATGGGGGGGATCTAGATCGCACCCTTGGCACGCATGTCCTAAAGATAACATTGTAGAAAGCAAGGAGATCTCTTTGATCTGGCTCCGCAGTAGAGTAAAAGATTCACTCCTTGCGATCATCCAGCCATTGAGGGTTCGAGAGGCGACAGATCGATTTGCTTTTTCTGACTTGATTACCAGGATTAAATGCTTAGTGCAGGTCCACCAATAACGGTCAAGTTTGCAGGCAACCCCTTCCACATTGGACAGTACATTAATATTTATTTATATAGCGCCAACAATTTACGTAGCGCTTGGTACAGAGCATAGAGAGGGACTACATACTAAGTTAGACAAACTAGAACAGACTGGTACATGAGGTAGACAGACCTGCTCGCAAGCTTACAATCTAGAGGAACAGACTGATACATGAGGCAGAGAGCCCTGCTCCCAGGCTTACAATCTAGAGGAACAGACTGGTACATGAGGTAGAGAGCCCTGCTTGCAAGCTTACAATCTAGAGGAACATACTGATACATAAGGTAGAGAGCCCTGCTCACAGAGCTTACAATCTAGAGGAACAGACTGGTACATGAGGTAGAGAGCCCTGCTTGCAGGCTTACAATCTAGAGGAACAGACTGATACATGAGGCAGAGAGCCCTGCTCGCAAGCTTACAATCTAGAGGAACAGACTGATTCATGAGATAGCGAGCCCTGCTCGCAAGCTTACAATCTAGAGGAACAGACTGATACACGAGGCAGAGAGCCCTACTCACAGAGCTTACAATCTAGAGGAACAGACTGATACATGAGGTAGAGAGCCCTGCTCACAGAGCTTACAATCTAGAGGAACAGACTGATACATGAAGTAGAGAGCCCTGCTCACAAGCTTACAATGTGGAGGAACACACTGATACACGAAGTAGAGAGACCTGCTCACAAGCTTAAAATGTGGAGGAACAGACTGATACATGAAGTAGAGAGCCCTGCTCGCAAGCTTACAATCTAGAGGAACAGACTGATACATGATTTAGAGAGCCCTGCTCACAAGCTTACACTCTAGAGGAACAGACTGATACATGAGGTAGAGAGCCCTGCTCACAAGCTTACAATCTAGAGGAACAGACTGATACATGATTTAGAGAGCCCTGCTCACAAGCTTACAATCTAGAGGAACAGACTGATACATGATTTAGAGAGCCCTGCTTACAAGCTTACAATCTAGAGGAACAGACTGATACATGAGGTAGAGAGCCCTGCTCACAAGCTTACAATCTAGAGGAACAGACTGATACATGAGGTAGAGAGCCCTGCTCGCAAGCTTACAATCTAGAGGAACAGACTGATACATGAGGTAGAGAGCCCTGCTCGTAAGCTTACAATCTAAAGGAACAGACTGTACATGAGGGAGAGAGCCCTGCTCCCAAGCTTACAATCTAGAGGACCAGACTGATACATGAGGTAGAGACCCCTGCTCGCAAGCTTACAATCTAGAGGAACAGACTGATGCATGAGGTAGAGAGCCCTGCTCACAGAGCTTACAATCTAGAGGAACAGACTGATACATGAGGTAGAGAGCCCTGCTCACAGAGCTTACAATCTAGAGGAACAGACTGATACATGAAGTAGAGAGCCCTGCTCACAAGCTTACAATGTGGAGGAACACACTGATACACAAAGTAGAGAGACCTGCTCACAAGCTTAAAATGTGGAGGAACAGACTGATACATGAAGTAGAGAGCCCTGCTCGCAAGCTTACAATCTAGAGGAACAGACTGATACATGATTTAGAGAGCCCTGCTCACAAGCTTACAATCTAGAGGAACAGACTGATACATGAGGTAGAGAGCCCTGCTCACAAGCTTACAATCTAGAGGAACAGACTGATACATGATTTAGAGAGCCCTGCTCACAAGCTTACAATCTAGAGGAACAGACTGATACATGATTTAGAGAGCCCTGCTTACAAGCTTACAATCTAGAGGAACAGACTGATACATGAGGTAGAGAGCCCTGCTCACAAGCTTACAATCTAGAGGAACAGACTGATACATGAGGTAGAGAGCCCTGCTCGCAAGCTTACAATCTAGAGGAACAGACTGATACATGAGGTAGAGAGCCCTGCTCGTAAGCTTACAATCTAAAGGAACAGACTGTACATGAGGGAGAGAGCCCTGCTCCCAAGCTTACAATCTAGAGGACCAGACTGATACATGAGGTAGAGACCCCTGCTCGCAAGCTTACAATCTAGAGGAACAGACTGATGCATGAGGTAGAGAGCCCTGCTCACAGAGCTTACAATCTAGAGGGACAGACTGATACATGAGGTAGAGAGCCCTGCTCACAAGCTTACAATCTAGAGGGACAGACTGATACATGAGGGAGAGAGCCCTGCTCACAAGCTTACAATCTAGAGGAACAGACTGATACATGAGGTAGAGAGCCCTGCTCACAGAGCTTACAATTTAGAGGAACAGACTGATGCATGAGGTAGAGAGCCCTGCTCACAGAGCTTACAATCTAGAGGAACAGACTGGTACATGAGGCAGAGAGCCCTGCTCACAAGCTTACAATCTAGAGGAACAGACTGGTACATGAGGCAGAGAGCCCTGCTCACAGAGCTTACAATCTAGAGGAACAGACAGGTACATGAGGCAGAGAGCCCTGCTCGCAAGCTTACAATGTAGAGGAACAGACTGATACATGAGGTAGAGAGCCCTGCTCACAGAGCTTACAATCTAGAGGAACAGACTGATACATGAGGTAGAGAGCCCTGCTCGCAAGCTTACAATGTAGAGGAACAGACTGGTACATGAGGTAGAGAGCCCTGCTCGCAAGCTTACAATGTAGAGGAACAGACTGGTACATGAGGCAGAGAGCCCTGCTCGCAAGCTTACAATGTAGAGGAACAGACTGGTACATGAGGCAGAGAGCCCTGCTCGCAAGCTTACAATGTAGAGGAACAGACTGGTACATGAGGTAGAGAGCCCTGCTCGCAAGCTTACAATGTAGAGGAACAGACTGATACATGAGGTAGAGAGCCCTGCTCGCAGAGCTTACAATGTAGAGGAACAGACTGATACATGAGGTAGAGAGCCCTGCTCGCAAGCTTACAATCTAGAGGAACAGACTGATACATGAGGTAGAGAGCCCTGCTCGCAAGCTTACAATCTAGAGGAACAGACTGATACATGAGGTAGAGAGCCCTGCTCGCAGAGATTACAATGTAGAGGAACAGACTGATACATGAGGTAGAGAGCCCTGCTCGCAAGCTTGCAATCTAGAGGGACAGACTGATACATGAGGTAGAGAGCCCTGCTCACAAGCTTACAATGTAGAGGAACAGACTGATACATGAGGTAGAGAGCCCTGCTCGCAGAGCTTACAATGTAGAGGAACAGACTGATACATGAGGTAGAGAGCCCTGCTCACAGAGCTTACAATCTAGAGGAACAGACTGATACATGAGGTAGAGAGCCCTGCTCACAAGCTTACAATCTAGAGGAACAGACTGGTACATGAGGTAGAGAGCCCTGCTAACAGAGCTTACAATCTAGAGGAACAGACTGGTACATGAGGTAGAGAGCCCTGCTAACAGAGCTTACAATCTAGAGGAACAGACTGATACATGAGGTAGAGAGCCCTGCTCACAAGCTTACAATGTAGAGGAACAGACTGATACATGAGGTAGAGAGCCCTGCTCGCAAGCTTACAATGTAGAGGAACAGACTGATACATGAGGTAGAGAGCCCTGCTCGCAGAGCTTACAATGTAGAGGAACAGACTGGTACATGAGGTAGAGAGCCCTGCTCGTAAGCTTACAATGTAGAGGAACAGACTGATACATGAGGTAGAGAGCCCTGCTCGCAAGCTTACAATGTAGAGGAACAGACTGATACATGAGGTAGAGAGCCCTGCTCGCAAGCTTACAATGTAGAGGAACAGACTGATACATGAGGTAGAGAGCCCTGCTCGCAAGCTTACAATGTAGAGGAACAGACTGATACATGAGGTAGAGAGCCCTGCTCGCAAGCTTACAATGTAGAGGAACAGACTGATACATGAGGTAGAGAGCCCTGCTCGCAAGCTTACAATGTAGAGGAACAGACTGATACATGAGGTAGAGAGCCCTGCTCACAAGCTTACAATCTAGAGGAACAGACTGATACATGATTTAGAGAGCCCTGCTCACAAGCTTACAATCTAGAGGAACAGACTGATACATGATTTAGAGAGCCCTGCTTACAAGCTTACAATCTAGAGGAACAGACTGATACATGAGGTAGAGAGCCCTGCTCACAAGCTTACAATCTAGAGGAACAGACTGATACATGAGGTAGAGAGCCCTGCTCGCAAGCTTACAATCTAGAGGAACAGACTGATACATGAGGTAGAGAGCCCTGCTCGCAAGCTTACAATCTAGAGGAACAGACTGATACATGAGGTAGAGAGCCCTGCTCGTAAGCTTACAATCTAAAGGAACAGACTGTACATGAGGGAGAGAGCCCTGCTCCCAAGCTTACAATCTAGAGGACCAGACTGATACATGAGGTAGAGACCCCTGCTCGCAAGCTTACAATCTAGAGGAACAGACTGATGCATGAGGTAGAGAGCCCTGCTCACAGAGCTTACAATCTAGAGGGACAGACTGATACATGAGGTAGAGAGCCCTGCTCACAAGCTTACAATCTAGAGGGACAGACTGATACATGAGGGAGAGAGCCCTGCTCACAAGCTTACAATCTAGAGGAACAGACTGATACATGAGGTAGAGAGCCCTGCTCACAGAGCTTACAATCTAGAGGAACAGACTGATGCATGAGGTAGAGAGCCCTGCTCACAGAGCTTACAATCTAGAGGAACAGACTGGTACATGAGGCAGAGAGCCCTGCTCACAAGCTTACAATCTAGAGGAACAGACTGGTACATGAGGCAGAGAGCCCTGCTCACAGAGCTTACAATCTAGAGGAACAGACAGGTACATGAGGCAGAGAGCCCTGCTCGCAAGCTTACAATGTAGAGGAACAGACTGATACATGAGGTAGAGAGCCCTGCTCACAGAGCTTACAATCTAGAGGAACAGACTGATACATGAGGTAGAGAGCCCTGCTCGCAAGCTTACAATGTAGAGGAACAGACTGGTACATGAGGTAGAGAGCCCTGCTCGCAAGCTTACAATGTAGAGGAACAGACTGGTACATGAGGCAGAGAGCCCTGCTCGCAAGCTTACAATGTAGAGGAACAGACTGGTACATGAGGCAGAGAGCCCTGCTCGCAAGCTTACAATGTAGAGGAACAGACTGGTACATGAGGTAGAGAGCCCTGCTCGCAAGCTTACAATGTAGAGGAACAGACTGATACATGAGGTAGAGAGCCCTGCTCGCAGAGCTTACAATGTAGAGGAACAGACTGATACATGAGGTAGAGAGCCCTGCTCGCAAGCTTACAATCTAGAGGAACAGACTGATACATGAGGTAGAGAGCCCTGCTCGCAAGCTTACAATCTAGAGGAACAGACTGATACATGAGGTAGAGAGCCCTGCTCGCAGAGCTTACAATGTAGAGGAACAGACTGATACATGAGGTAGAGAGCCCTGCTCGCAAGCTTGCAATCTAGAGGGACAGACTGATACATGAGGTAGAGAGCCCTGCTCACAAGCTTACAATGTAGAGGAACAGACTGATACATGAGGTAGAGAGCCCTGCTCGCAGAGCTTACAATGTAGAGGAACAGACTGATACATGAGGTAGAGAGCCCTGCTCACAGAGCTTACAATCTAGAGGAACAGACTGATACATGAGGTAGAGAGCCCTGCTCACAAGCTTACAATCTAGAGGAACAGACTGGTACATGAGGTAGAGAGCCCTGCTAACAGAGCTTACAATCTAGAGGAACAGACTGGTACATGAGGTAGAGAGCCCTGCTAACAGAGCTTACAATCTAGAGGAACAGACTGATACATGAGGTAGAGAGCCCTGCTCACAAGCTTACAATGTAGAGGAACAGACTGATACATGAGGTAGAGAGCCCTGCTCGCAAGCTTACAATGTAGAGGAACAGACTGATACATGAGGTAGAGAGCCCTGCTCGCAGAGCTTACAATGTAGAGGAACAGACTGGTACATGAGGTAGAGAGCCCTGCTCGTAAGCTTACAATGTAGAGGAACAGACTGATACATGAGGTAGAGAGCCCTGCTCGCAAGCTTACAATGTAGAGGAACAGACTGATACATGAGGTAGAGAGCCCTGCTCGCAAGCTTACAATGTAGAGGAACAGACTGATACATGAGGTAGAGAGCCCTGCTCGCAAGCTTACAATGTAGAGGAACAGACTGATACATGAGGTAGAGAGCCCTGCTCGCAGAGCTTACAATGTAGAGGAACAGACTGATACATGAGGTAGAGAGCCCTGCTCGCAAGCTTACAATGTAGAGGAACAGACTGATACATGAGGTAGAGAGCCCTGCTCACAAGCTTACAATCTAGAGGAACAGACTGATACATGAGGTAGAGAGCCCTGCTCGCAGAGCTTACAATGTAGAGGAACAGACTGATACATGAGGTAGAGAGCCCTGCTCGCAAGCTTACAATGTAGAGGAACAGACTGGTACATGAGGTAGAGAGCCCTGCTCGCAAGCTTACAATCTAGAGGAACAGACTGATACATGAGGTAGAGAGCCCTGCTCGCAAGCTAACAATCTAGAGGAACAGACTGATACATGAGGTAGAGAGCCCTGCTCGCAAGCTTACAATGTAGAGGAACAGACTGATACATGAGGTAGAGAGCCCTGCTCGCAAGCTTACAATGTAGAGGAACAGACTGATACATGAGGTAGAGAGCCCTGCTCACAGAGCTTACAATCTAGAGGAACAGACTGATACACGAGGTAGAGAGCCCTGCTCGCAAGCTTACAATCTAGAGGAACAGACTGATACATGAGGTAGAGAGCCCTGCTCGCAAGCTTACAATGTAGAGGAACAGACTGATACATGAGGCAGAGAACCCTGCTCACAAGCTTACAATGTAGAGGAACAGACTGATACATGAGGTAGAGAGCCCTGCTCGCAAGCTTACAATCTAGAGGAGCAGACTGATACATGAGGCAGAGAGCCCTGCTCGCAAGCTTACAATCTAGAGGAATAGACTGGTACATGAGGTAGAGAGCCCTGCTCGCAAGCTTACAATCTAGAGGAATAGACTGGTACATGAGGTAGAGAACCCTGCTCGCAATCTGACAATCTAGAGGAACAGACTGATACATGAGGTAGAGAGCCCTGCTCACAAGCTTACAATCTAGAGGAACAGACTGATACATGAGGTAGAGAGCCCTGCTCACAAGCTTACAATCTAGAGGAACAGACTGATCCATGAGGCAGAGAGCCCTGCTCACAAGCTTACAATCTAGAGGAACAGACTGATACATGAGGTAGAGAGCCCTGCTCACAAGCTTACAATCTAGAGGAACAGACTGATACATGAGGTAGAGAGCCCTGCTCACAAGCTTACAATCTAGAGGAACAGACTGATACATGAGGTAGAGAGCCCTACTCGCAAGCTTACAATCTAAAGAAACAGACTGATACATGAGGTAGAGAGCCCTGCTCACAGAGCTTACAATCTAGAGGAACAGACTGATACATGAGGTGGAGAGCCCTGCTAACAGAGCTTACAATCTAGAGGAACATACTGATACATGAGGTAGAGAGCCCTGCTCACAAGCTTACAATCTATAGGAACAGACTGATACATGAGGTAGAGAGCCCTACTCGCAAGCTTACAATCTAGAGGAACAGACTGATACATGAGGTAGAGAGCCCTACTCGCAAGCTTACAATCTAGAGGAACAGACTGATACATGAGGTAGAGAGCCCTGCTCGCAAGGTTACAATCTAGAGGAACAGACTGGTACATGAGGTAGAGAGCCCTGCTCACAAGCTTACAATCTAGAGGAACAGACTGATACATGAGGTAGAGAGCCCTGCTCGCAGAGCTTACAATCTAGAGGAACAGACTGATACATGAGGTAGAGAGCCCTGCTCGCAAGCTTACAATCTAGAGGAACAGACTGATACATGAGGCAGAGAACCCTGCTCACAAGCTTACAATCTAGAGGAACAGACTGATCCATGAGGTAGAGAGCCCTGCTCACAGAGCTTACAATCTATAGGAACAGACTGATACATGAGGTAGAGAGCCCTGCTCACAGAGCTTACAATCTAGAGGAACAGACTGATACATGAGGTAGAGAGCCCTGCTCACAGAGCTTACAATCTATAGGAACAGACTGATACATGAGGTAGAGAGCCCTGCTCGCAAGGTTACAATCTAGAGGAACAGACTGGTACATGAGGTAGAGAGCCCTGCTCGCAAGCTTACAATCTAGAGGAACAGACTGATACATGAGGCAGAGAACCCTGCTCACAAGCTTACAATCTAGAGGAACAGACTGATCCATGAGGTAGAGAGCCCTGCTCACAGAGCTTACAATCTATAGGAACAGACTGATACATGAGGTAGAGAGCCCTGCTCGCAAGGTTACAATCTAGAGGAACAGACTGGTACATGAGGTAGAGAGCCCTGCTCACAGAGCTTACAATCTAGAGGGACAGACTGATACATGAGGTAGAGAGCCCTGCTCACAAGCTTACAATCTAGAGGAACAGACTGATCCATGAGGTAGAGAGCCCTGCTCACAGAGCTTACAATCTATAGGAACAGACTGATACATGAGGTAGAGAGCCCTGCTCACAGAGCTTACAATCTAGAGGAACAGACTGATACATGAGGCAGAGAGCCCTGCTCACAAGCTTACAATCTATAGGAACAGACTGATACATGAGGTAGAGAGCCCTGCTCACAGAGCTTACAATCTAGAGGAACAGACTGATACATGAGGTGGAGAGCCCTGCTCGCAAGGTTACAATCTAGAGGAACAGACTGGTACATGAGGTAGAGAGCCCTGCTCACAGAGCTTACAATCTAGAGGGACAGACTGATACATGAGGTAGAGAGCCCTGCTCACAAGCTTACAATCTAGATGAACAGACTGATACATGAGGTAGAGAGCCCTGCTCACAAGCTTACACTCTAGATGAACAGACTGATACATGAGGTAGAGAGCCCTGCTCACAGAGCTTACAATCTAGAGGAACAGACTGGTACATGAGGTAGAGAGCCCTGCTCACAGAGCTTACAATCTAGAGGGACAGACTGATACATGAGGCAGAGAGCCCTGCTCGCAAGCTTACAATGTAGAGGAACAGACTGATACATGAGGTAGAGAGCCCTGCTCGCAAGCTTACAATGTAGAGGAACAGACTGATACATGAGGTAGAGAGCCCTGCTCGCAAGCTTACAATGTAGAGGAACAGACTGGTACATGAGGTAGAGAGCCCTGCTCGCAAGCTTACAATGTAGAGGAACAGACTGATACATGAGGTAGAGAGCCCTGCTCACAAGCTTACAATCTAGAGGAACAGACTGATACATGATTTAGAGAGCCCTGCTCACAAGCTTACAATCTAGAGGAACAGACTGATACATGATTTAGAGAGCCCTGCTTACAAGCTTACAATCTAGAGGAACAGACTGATACATGAGGTATCATGCCCAAAGAAAGCAGAAGATCTCTGGACAACAGAAACACTACTTTAAGATCTCTTTGCAGTCTTTGAAATCTGTATCGATGTTGTTATTTGTACAAATTGTGTTCTTGCCTCTATTTCGAAAGTTACGGGTGTTATAAACTCCATATCAGACAAACAAGACTGAGTGAGCCCTGCCTGCACACTTCCGAAGCAGGGGGGGGGGGAGCTATGTATTTCCATTTGTACGGTGTCCTAATTTTCTACCTTTCTCTGAATCCTCAGTAATATCACAGCATCTGCCCATAGATTTCTCCCCTAAGCCAGAGAACTCAAATACTGGACCAAAACTGGACTTCTGGCAACCTTACAACCAACTTGACTAAATAAGATAAGAGTGATTAAGGGGGCTCTATACCAAGAATTAAGAATATGACCATACAACACATGTAATGGTTATTGGGCTAAAGTAAAGATTTGGTTTTAATATGGCTGCTTTTTAAAGGGCCAGTAAACCTCATTTTGCTTGTAAGGGATCAATTAAGTAAATCACGCCCCACACAGCCTCTACAAGACAACCACCCTATGTTTATTAACAGTCCGTGTTAATGAGTCAGACAAATGGAAATAGGAAATATCTATTAAACATACACTATGATGGGACATTGGCTGCCCACTGTGCATGTATGATGGTCTTTGCAGCTGAGGAGTCCAAAGACTGTGAAATGTGTTGGGTGTTCAGTGATGGCTGCCCACTGTGCATGTATGATGGTCTTTGCAGCTGAGGAGTCCAAAGACTGTGAAATGTGTTGGGTGTTCAGTGATGGCTGCCCACTGTGCATGTATGATGGTCTTTGCAGCTGAGGAGTCCAAAGACTGTGAAATGTGTTGGGTGTTCAGTGATGGCTGCCCACTGTGTATGTATGATGGTCTTTGAAGCTTAGTTTTCTAGAAGTATCTGGGAACTACTCTAGCATTTTGCAGCTGCTTTTTTTAAATTTTGTTTTAGCCTTTTTTTCGGTGCAATGTCATTCAACAGTTCCCTAGGGTACACACCCTGGTGCCCCTTTCTTGACATCTTTCTGGAATGTGTCTCTAAAGAAAGCCTTGGTTGATTTTTCTGCTCAAAACAGTGGTCTGAAAACTAGAAGAAGATAAAAAAAAAAAAAAAGTCCCCAAGTATTTACCACTTACAGCGCTCGTGTTCATTAATAACCAAGAGTTCTTCCCCCACCACGCACAATAAAATAAATAAATAGAAGCTGAGATAAGGGAAGCCATGGAACATTTATCTGTAAGTGCAGTTAGCAGGTTTAATGCTATTTGCTATTAAAATAAAACCCTTAAAAACCCCCTCCGTTTCCCAAAGGTGTACAGATTGCTTTATTTGCAGACTAGGAAAGGTAGAACAGACTGTGGGGAGAGAATTGCCCTGACCTTTGCCCCCCATCCTCCGCTAATTCTAGTGTCACCAAACACTACTTCCCCCTGCTTGTTTGCATTTGCCGAATAAAAAGGTAAACACTTAGCACTAAAGTTGTTTACTTTAGCCTGGGAAACAGCCCACCTCCCCTGTACCGCGTGTGTGTGACACACACCCACACAGTAGCAGTTCTTTGCGGTCGCTAGGAAAAATCTACCTTAAGGGAATACGGTGGACGTGTCACACGAAAACATCAATAGAGCACAATAACACCTCCGTATTGTCTTTAAATCTGTGTCTTACGGAGCTTTTGGATAATAAATTAGCGTCTCTTTGCATTGCACCTTTAATATGCAGTGGTCTTGATACTGTCTTACATTCGTCATGGGCCTTGTTGTGTGACTAAGTTGCTGGTACTCTATTCAATCAGCCACCAGACAGACATTTTACCAGCTCTGTCCTGCACCGTTGAGTTGACTTAATAGAACTCAAAAGAGCAGCACTAACACCCCCATCCCTCGACTTACAGAGCCAGTGCTGCAATATCTCAGCCTACAAGCTGGTTCTACGCTGGACTCTGCTTCGGGCTGGGCTCTGCTTGAGACTGCACTAACACGCTTGTGAGTTGACCACACTTCCTGTCGTACTTTCCCACCCTCCCCTCTTTCTTCTTCCACATGCTACCTCCACTGTATGCATGCTTTTACGCAAGGTGGTTATATACTCGATCTGGTCTCTCTACCATGGTCTAGATCTCAGGTGGCTATTCACAGATGGAGATGGCCATTACATCTCACAAATGTATCTATACATTGTGCGAGTTTTACCCTCAGGTTTGTCCCTGCACAATGTATAGATAAACTGGTGAGATGAAATGGTCATCTCGCCTCAACTTTTAGTGAATAGCTCCCCCTCTGTCTTCCCAAAGTGCCAACACAAACTTTAGGGATCGCATGAAGTTCAGTCACTTACCAGCGTACAGCTCGAGTGCTATTGCTATAGGGAAGAGCAGATCAGTACTAGAGCATGGAATGTGCTGTGTGTAATGCGGGTGACTTGTGTGTGCTCAGGGTGGAGTGCTTGCTAGACGTGAAGTGGATCTTGCGGGGAATAGTTGTGTAGAACTGATCTTATGGGTCCTCTATGTGCATTTTATACACTCTTTTCCTTTCTCTCTACAGTTCTGCACTGGTTTAACCCCTTCCTGACCTTATGACGAGTTAACTCGTCATAAGAGCCGCACCATTAGCGACCTTATGACGAGTTAACTCGTCATGCAGTCTAGCCAGCGGTGCGCTCCGTGGGCACCGCCAGCTAGTCTGCAACGGGTCCAGGACTAAGCCTCGCACCCGAGGCAAAGCTCCTGGACCTGATCGGTCAGTTTCCGGGCATGTGATCGCGGTGATTGAGTGATCACCGCGATAACATGCAAATTAGATGGCAAAGTCAGTGTGTTCACACACTGCCTCTAATTCACTCTCTGTGCTTCACATTCTTATAGTGAAGCACAGAGAGTGACCTGTAAGTAAAAATATATTAATTACATACACATAGGTAAAAAAAAAAATGAAAAAAAATTAACCCTTTCATTGCTGATCACAGTTTTTAACTGTGATCAGTTTCCTTATACTTTATGGCCCTCATTTATTTATTTTTTAACAGATTTTTTTATTTTTACAATTTATAAAGTTTTTTTTAATAAATAAAGGTAATTTTAATATATTTATTTAATAAAATGTAACCCCTGCATGCCTGTTGCATGATTTTTACTGATCTGACATCGCACTCTTCAGAGTTTTTTTTCTGTCTTTTTTGTTATGGGGGGTTTGGGAACCAATATTTTTCTTTTTTATTAGTTAGTTAATTAGGGGGGATAAGTGGGTTAGTGTTGCACTAGTTATGTAGCTTATTATTGGGAAAATAATGGGGAAAAACTTTTTTTTCCTCAAAAATTTCCTCTTTTATATGTATTTTTTAATACTAAAATGTAAATCATTTTTATGTATAGGGTATCAAAAGAAAGCTCTAACTGTCCTCTAAAAAACAACATATAACTTGTATGGGTTTGTTAAATGAGAGAGAGGAAATTTATGTTTCAAAAACCGCGTATTAAAAATTGAAAAACGCTCTGGTCCTTGGCCCAGGAAAATCCCTGGTCCTTAAAGGGTTAATGATCAGTGTGTTGATTATGCCATTGCATACGAGTGTATTGTCACATATGGATTGTGTTTTGTACTGGTAAATAATAATGTATGTGTCCCCTTACATTCTACAAGTCTTGACCATTTGGGATTTTGGTCTTAAAGGGGTGTAGCACCATTTTGGTTTTATAATACAACCCTATATAAAAATCATTTATTTCATGAATCAAAGGAGAAGGACGGAGAAGGTGCAGAAAGAAAGACTCACCCCATGCTTTGTGTCTGGAGGAAAGGCATTGCATCGGACACGTGGAAGGTATAGCTATTCACCGTCTGTAACATTTCTGGAGACATTGTCTTTGATATGTCGTAGTAGTTGCCAAATCTAGAAGAAGATGTAGGTACAGACTGCAAAACAATAACAAAAAATATATCTGAAAATAGAAATCAGTTTTGTGCAGCTGTATATACATCCAGATATTAGTATCAAGGAGTGACAAATACTCCTAGCTTCTAGAATAACCTACTGCTGGCTCCTGACTTTATGGATTATTCCACATACAATACTATTGAAGTACCCTCTTCCATGGCTTGTAAAAATAACCGGACTGGCTTCTGAATTGGTCAGCCTGGCTCCCAAATCTACAAATATTTGTCACGTCCTTATAATATAATTATAAGTAATAATAATGTACATATATATAGGCAGGGGGGGGGGGGGGGGGAGGGGAGGGTTAAGAAGTCTATATCCTTATGATGGCAAACAGACCTTCAAGGGTGTATAGAATAAAAATACAAATAATTAAGGACATACCATTTACACAGTATGCGTTTCTATGGATTTAAAATCGCTTTAGTTGTTTAATAATTATACAGGTTGAGTATCACTTATTCAAAATGATTAGGACCAGAAGTTTTCTGGATGATGGATAATTTTCCCAAATAAGATATATTAAAGCCTCTCAGCTCTCATGACATACAGTAATATTAATGTAAAAACTGTATAGAGCAAATAAATCACGGTTACTGTGATGTAGGCTGTGATGTGAGGCATCGTTGGGAAGCTGCCGTTGGCGTGTCAGGTCTGCACACGTGTCATTGTATGACCCTTTGTGGGCGTGGGGGAATCTGTGCATGCATGGGAAGGCTATATCACAGCTTAAGGGGGCTGAACACTGAATACACTGTTGTGCGCTTGCATTCTGACAGGTGTGTGGGGAATTTGTAACTTGTGTCAAAATCCGAAAAAAAAAACTATTTGGATAACGTATTTTTGGATACGGGATACTCCACTTGGATCAGTTCCTGGGTGTACATTAATTTACACAAGATATATGGCAAGATATATAAGTTGACCACAAATTAAAATTCTAGCATTCGTTTTTACAAGATCTAATCAAAAATGTGTATATCTTTATATGTGCCTCACACAGTAACGCCTGGATTTCTACCTGAATTTAATAAGCAAGGAAAAAAATGGTTTAACATAATGAATGGTCAGTGCGCTACGATGGTGACCAACAGAGGAGTATGTACATTGAAGATCTCCTAAAGGTTTGTCGTCTGGTCACCTGGCGCAGTTATATGAACGTAAATCTTTCTGCAAAGCACATGTTAGAGGTGTTAAGGATGATGGGAACATGAGAAACCTCCCGAATTATGGACATAAAGGGTGTGGGCTTGGGGGAGGCTTCATCAATGAACACCCGCATGTGGAGTAGCACTAAGAACCCCCGAGCGGACCATCTGGGGGGCTACATTTTGGGATAGCAGAAAGTGAAAATACAACAGTTGCAAATGGCATGACAAATTTTTAAACATCATCCACAAAGTTTATTCTAAAGGTTATAAAACACATAGACTGAGAAGCAGAATGTATTATTTGCTAGCACTCAGGGTAGCACAGGGTCACTAAGATATGCAATACTGTTTAATTTACGATGAAACAATTTGTTATACCGAATCACTAGAATTTAACACTTAACATTTAAAAAAAAAAAAAAAACGACCAAATAATGTATATACATTATTTGGTCTTTTAAAAAAACAAAAAATACCTTTTCTTGGGTTCGAAATTAACTTTGTAACTCTGCATCAAGCTAGATTTACAAAGCTAAAAACCAATTTAAAAAGGGTCTGTTTTTGGTCTATAATCTATCTTTTATCCGGATTACTCATCAGAATGTTTTTATTGCAGTCTATGGAAAGGCTCATCTTTATATTGTGTTGGTTCAATCCCCTTTTATGTTCCTGACTCAATGAACTTTCATCTGATGTCTTCATTGAGTACAACTCCGGGGCAGCTTATTTCAGATGCTAATCCCCAGTAAGGCTCAGGACAAGTTAGTAAAGAGACAAAAAAAAAAACCCAACAAGAAACAAGTTAATTTTTTTTCCCCTTCGGGATCTTCTTTTTGGAATCCTGGGGCACATTGCGGGGTTTAATCCATGCTGCTCTGTGGATTAAGGTAGGTGATAACCTCTTTTGATTGAAGAGAAAGACCAGGGTGCTTACAAACTGGGTGGAGACATGGATTTAGCCCGTATTGAGAAGAGAGAAAAAAAAAACACCATGCGATAAAAGGCTGGTCTGTGTCAGAAGTCTCTGAATAGGACCCCAATGTACTCCATTCCCAGGCATGGCAGGGAAGCTTGCAAAGACCTACCTGAATCAAATAAGCATTCATAATCTGTCTTAACAAGACAATCACGGAAAGACACAGAGATTCCGACATTCAATCGGGGTCAGTCCTGCTCGTCCCTCAAAATTCCTATGAGTCAATGTGCAGAATTGCATTGGATTGGCAGTGCTAGCAGGATACCTTTCAATATGAAGCTGCTGATTTCAATATCACTTTACTTGGGGGGTTTCAATGCTCTTTAAACCTTTACCTGAAAAGTAGGGTTCCATGCTAGAGAGTCTTAACCCTTTGAGAGACAGAGGCAATCAGTAGTAATGTCCCTTAAATGCCAATATTCTATGTTCTATGTTCAACATTCTATGTTCTACCCAACATTCTAGGTTCTAACTCTCAACATTCTATCATTCTAGGTTGTAACTCCAACCATTCTAGGTTGTAACTCCAACCATTCTAGGTTGTAACTCCAACCATTCTAGGTTGTAACTCCAACCATTCTAGGTTGTAACTCCAACCATTCTAGGTTGTAACTCCAACCATTCTAGGTTGTAACTCCAAACATTCTAGGTTGTAAATCCAAACATTCAAGGTTGTAACTCCAAACATTCAAGGTTGTAACTCCAACCATTCTAGGTTGTAACTCCAACCATTCTAGGTTGTAACTCCAAACATTCTAGGTTCCAACATTCTAGGTTCTAACTCCCAACATTCTAGGTTCTAACTCCAAACATTCTAGGTTCTAACTCCAAACATTCTAGGTTCTAACTCCAAACATTCTAGGTTCTAACTCCAAACATTCTAGGTTCTAACTCCAAACATTCTAGGTTCTAACTCCAAACATTCTAGGTTCTAACTCCAAACATTTTAGGTTCTAACTCCAAACATTTTAGGTTCTAACTCCAAACATTTTAGGTTCTAACTCCAAACATTTTAGGTTCTAACTCCCAACATTCTATCATTCTAGGTTCTAACGCCCAACATTCTAGGTTCCAGTATTCTACGTCATATGTAGAGATCTGTATTAGCTCCCCAGCCCTGCTAAGTAGCCCAGATTCACTAATGCTAGCCAGCTGCGTAACTTATGTTACAGCTCTACAGGCATCCGCAAACAGGATGTAGCCATTACATCAATGAAGCAGAAATAATGTCAGCAATGACCTAATTTAACGTAAGCAGAGTTTCTATTACTAAAACATGACTTCGCAGATTTCTACTTGTCCCACAAACACCCATTAACAACACTTGTTGGAGTCAAAAATGAAAATTATTTTCAGCACAAAGTCCTTTCCTTCACTTGCCGTTGACACATCGAATACCATTGACAACATGCACAATTCCAGACCCCTCTACTTAATAATATCTGAACTTTTACGCTGCATACTAGTCTGCATTGAGCATTAAGTCTGTATTGTGGGGCTGCTTTCAAAATTAACGCTACACTGCCCAAGTCATCCGCTACAAATGTGTTTCATTACGTCACAGTCACACTATTAATGTAGTGAGTTTGTTAACGCTTGGGATGACAATGTAAAAGGAATGCTTTGATACAATCTAGGGGCTAGGTGGGGGCACGGCCAGTACTGCAGTAGTTCCAAGAATGTTCAGGTCGTTCTAGATCCTACAAATATATATTTATGTTATTCTAAGTCAATCAGAACAAAGATTCTAAATGCGGAGCAATCAGTGGAGTAGTGGATACATGGCATAGCCTTCCAACAGAAGTGGGAGAGGTTAATAGAGTGAAGGAGTTTAAGCCTGCATGGAATAGGCAAAAAGGGTATCCTAGATAGAAGATCAGGTACTAACAAACCTATTCATAAAACTGGACTGTGTTATCTGCCACATTCTGTGTTTCTATAAGTATTTTATTTAAAAAAACTGATTTATAATAGAAATTTGTGTGCAATAGAGTGTTTTATTGGTGTGGAGCTCTGTTATAGACGCCCTAGACATTCTGAGCTCCTATAATTAGGAAAATAGGATAGGACTGTGGGGAAAGGGGAGCTGGGTCCACCAAAATGTATCTGGCCAGGCAAGGGTCAACAGAGAGAGGTATAACGCCTGGCTAAACAACAGCTGGGGGGCTACAGATTGCCCAAACACAACTTAAAGTCGTATGTCGCTAGCCAAACAACACTGGCTTTGCAGCAGTCAGTAAGAGTAGCGGCCCTGTGGGGAGTAATCAGGAACTACTAATTGACTGCCATGAGCTAACAATACTTGCTCTGCAACATCACTTTAACACCAACAGACTTATAAGGACCCCTGTGAAGATTTAACCAACACAATGCAGTATATCACTGTATTTAGAAGGAAATTAGCTACTCCACACTAGAACAAATTTACTTTACACAAGTGTATTGAAAACAACCAAATACATGTCACCCATCAGTATCAAGAACATGTATTTGTATCAGGATTCCAGGTGGGATTGTAACTACAGAGGCTATTATTCCCTTACAAAACTGAAAGCTTAGATTTAAATCGTTTTTTTTCCTTTGTGCTAATTATTAGACTAACACCTCTAATCAGGATGGGTACAGAGTAGCTAAACAGGTAACACTTCTCACCCCTGCACCCCCCCCCCCCCCCCCCCCAACAATCCAAGCTACTGAAATGTAGTTTGTTTGTGCTTTCTAATACATATTCTTTGCTGGTTTAAGTTTATAGGGTATGCAGGACCATACATCAGAATTTTCTGATTACATCACAAGTTCCTTTTCTAGGGGGGTAGCTGTGAGTTTGGCTAAGAGGCTGGGTTATTTCCAAGAACTTTTGGGTGACTTTATAGGTAACTATTTATTTCATTTGATAGGGCTATTAAAACTAGAACAAAAATGTATACTTAAAGATAAAAAAACCATTGGTTTTACACATTTCTTTTTATTTTTTTGCTGTGTAACTCCGCGACACACTACTACACATCCTGAGAATTGTATTGCTGTGGAACTCCGCGACACACTACTACACATCCTGAGAATTGTATTGCTGTGGAACTCTGTGACACACTACTACACATCCTGAGAATTGTATTGCTGTGGAACTCGTGACACACTACTACACATTCTGAGAATTGTATTGCTGTGGAACTCCGGGACACACTAGTACACATCCTGAGAATTGTATTGCTGTGGAACTCTGCGACACACTACTACACATCCTGAGAATTGTATTGCTGTGGAACTCCGCGACACACTACTACACATTCTGGGAATTGTATTGCTGTGGAACTCTGCGACACACTACTACACATCCTGAGAATTGTATTGCTGTGGAACTCCGCGACACACTAGTACACATTCTGAGAATTGTATTGCTGTGGAACTCCACGACACACTACTACACATCCTGAGAATTGGATTGCTGTGAAACTCCGCGACACACTACTACACATCCTGAGAATTGTATTGCTGTGGAACTCCGCGACACATTACTACACATCCTGAGAATTGTATTGCTGTGGAACTCCGCGACACACTACTACACATTCTGAGAATTGTATTGCTGTGGAACTTCGCGACACACTAGTACACATCCTGAGAATTGTATTGCTGTGGAACTCTGCGACACACTACTACACATCCTGAGAATTGTATTGCTGTGGAACTCCGCGACACACTACTACACATCCTGAGAATTGTATTGCTGTGGAACTCTGCGACACACTACTACACATCCTGAGAATTGTATTGCTGTGGAACTCCGCGACACACTACTACACATCCTGAGAATTGTATTGCTGTGGAACTCTGCGACACACTACTACACATTCTGGGAATTGTATTGCTGTGGAACTCTGTGACACCCTACTACACATCCTGAGAATTGTATTGCTGTGGAACTCTGCGACACACTACTACACATCCTGAGAATTGTATTGCTGTGGAACTCCGCGACACACTACTACACATCCTGAGAATTGTATTGCTGTGGAACTCCGCGACACACTACTACACATTCTGAGAATTGTATTGCTGTGGAACTCCGCGACACACTAGTACACATTCTGAGAATTGTATTGCTGTGGAACTCCACGACACACTACTACACATCCTGAGAATTGTATTGCTGTGGAACTCTGCGACACACTACTACACATCCTGAGAATTATATTGCAGTGGAACTCTGCGACACACTAATACACATCCTGAGAATTGTATTGCTGTGGAACTCTGTGATACACTACTACACATCCTGAGAATTGTATTGCTGTGGAACTCTGTGACACACTACTACACATCCTGAGAATTGTATTGCTGTGGAACTCTGCGACACACTACTACACATCCTGAGAATTGTATTGCTGTGGAACTCCGCGACACACTACTACACATCCTGAGAATTGTATTGCTGTGGAACTCCGCGACACACTACTACACATTCTGAGAATTGTATTGCTGTGGAACTCCGCGACACACTAGTACACATTCTGAGAATTGTATTGCTGTGGAACTCCGCGACACACTAGTACACATTCTGAGAATTGTATTGCTGTGGAACTCCACGACACACTACTACACATCCTGAGAATTGTATTGCTGTGGAACTCTGCGACACACTACAACACATCCTGAGAATTATATTGCAGTGGAACTCTGCGACACACTAATACACATCCTGAGAATTGTATTGCTGTGGAACTCTGTGATACACTACTACACATCCTGAGAATTGTATTGCTGTGGAACTCTGTGACACACTACTACACATCCTGAGAATTGTATTGCTGTGGAACTCGTGACACACTACTACACATCCTGAGAATTGTATTGCTGTGGAACTCTGCGACACACTACTGTTGGGAACTACCTATACAATGATGTTACCTCAGCCTTATAACTGACTAAGCATCATGGTATATGTAGTATCTAAATGTCTGCAGTGCCAAGGTTAGCAATCATTACCCTATACAGATGCCTGAGAATGCTTCAGATTCCTTTAAGAGGCATCCGGTATGACAAATGTTTTTTGGGGCAAGATGTATGTTAGTTACACCAGCCCACTCCCTATTTAGCCAATAAAAACCATGGACTTGTTTGCTGCTCCATTACATAGCACAGTGGTGCAAAATGCAGTATATGTGTGCACAATACTGCTGGCCCTTTAACTGCAGACGCTTCTTATAAATACCAGTGTGGGTCAAGATTCCGACCAACATGGTCATGCCTAGTGACATCACGGCATTGCTCAGCTGCACTGCACAGCAAAGTAGCTCTATTGCACTTAACACATGCACGCCCCTTTAAATTGTATGCAAAGTCGCCATATTAAATGGTAAATCTGGAACATACGTTGAGACTATGCTGGGAGTGTTGTAAAGAAAGTTATATATTATACCTAGAAAAAACTTGCGGTTAATGATTCAGCTAGGTGCAATGGCTTAGAATTCTATTTATTCTGTTTTCGCCAACACGGTGTGTGTGGGAGGGGTTAGTAAGTGGCGGATGAACATGGCGAAACATATTTTACCTTAATAAAAAGTGATGGGATTATACGAGTAGCCAAAAGGGTGTTTTAGTTGGCATGTCACCATGTGCATGATTATTCTGTATTCAAGACGCACTGTCACGTCTGAACCATCCCTCAGACTGTCGCCAAGCATGCCAAACCTTGTCTTGTTCCAGCCCAGTCTTGGTTTAACCTATAAACTACGCAGTTTAAAAAAAAAATTTAAAAAAAGGATTTGGTGGAATGTGAGAAATTTCCAAAGATGAAAAATATAGAGAAGCTTGATTAAGAGAGCAGTGAAGTTGGCCGTCACCGCCGTCTCTGTTTTTTTTCTATGGCTGGGTAAACACAAGAGTTCCTAGCCCAAGGAAGTACCTAACATACACTAACAGCAGGAGAAAAAAACAAACTGACCACTGGGCTTGCTCCTTACTTGCATCCTTCCCAGCGATTAGCTTCCAGTGACAGTGAAGCTGATACAATCTCAAGTGCTTGCTTTCCTTATCACGCACATGGTTAAGCAAGTCAACAGCGTGCTTCAATACTTTCACTAGAGGGATTTAATAAGTACTGCTCGCTGGACCTTTAAGGCTCACAGCAGTAACATGCTCTAATGTAAATACTGATAGTCCAGACATGATAACCTACAACGTGTGTGCTATGTCTGGGTGACACTAAAGCTTCTACTCAATAAAGAGTGAATTGCAGGGAATTTCAAACTGTCTGGTGCCCAAAATGCAGCTTCCAAATACTCATGTGTATTAATTTGTTTTCAAAGTACTTTAAAATGCATGTTTCACATTTTGCATTGCTTAAAATATAAAATACTTACAGCTAGATTACATTGTGAAATGACAGCAGTTTGCAAGAAACCAGGACTGCCCCCATTAGCTGAGTAAAAGTCAATTTTTTTTTTTGTTTGGCTTCAGGAACAAATGAGAATAATTGCATTCAAATGAATAGGATATCCTGTGTCTATAGCGATGTCATCAGACAATGTGTTGCACTGTTAAGATATCCGACTGTATACAAGAGCAAGTTATTACAGTCCACACAATGTATGCTATTCCAGAAGCACCGGAAGTGACTAAATTAAACAAAACTTTATATCCTCAGTGTCTATATAATCAGTGCTGCTGCACCTGCAGTAAACATGCAGAGTAATCACTGGGGGATGGCTTGAGTCAAATATAAAAAATGTGATTTATACAGAATGCCTGCATCAAATCACACAGGGATAAAAGCCTGTGCATTATACAAGCAGTGATCTTCATCTTGCACCAAAGTAGGTTTGGGGACTAGACTGTACCTTTGAAAGTTGAAATTCCCATCTCATTTCCCTGCAATTCTCTCTTTATTCAGTAGACCCTTATGTTTTAATGAGGAATTAAATAACATTTTTTGTTGTTGTCCGGTCTGTCTGTGGAATCCTTGTTTGCTTTGGATCATTTACGAGTGTGTTGCATGGTCGGTGAGCTGTAAACATTCATTGTTGTTGAAGCTATCTTTATTTAGTGGCTTCGATCTTCCGCTACAGCCTCCGCAAACATTTATTTTAAAAGGGCTTTTCTCTCCATTATGTTAATACAGCTAATTTCCTCTCCGACCGTACAACTCTACCAGGGATTCTCAGCACCGCAACACACAAAGAGTGCTCTTCAAGCACGTCATACTATATTTATTATATATATATATATATATAATATATATATATATATATATATATATATATATATATATATATATATATATATATATAAATAAAAAATAAAGTGAGGTTTGTCCAATTATAAAACAGTTATGGAAGATGGAGTCCCAACGTATTGAAAGAGTTCCTGAGTGTGAGTAGTAATTGGGACTGGGGAGGATGCTGCTACATTTGGATCTTCCTAGGTTATAGTAAGGAGATTAGAGGATACTTTTTCATCTCCTTACTCCAATGAAATGATCAACTGCAAAAGAATTGGAAATCCATAGAAGTAGATCATTTTTCACTGTAGAATAGAAAGTATTGTCTGCCATGGCACACTGAATGTTGGGCATCAAGTCTTTTAGGATTTTATTTATTTTTTAATATTTGATTTATTTATTTGTGGCACAAATATATTTATATATATATAATGTATTACTGTCATACTTTGTATGTTTATTATAATAATAACGTTGGTTGAAAGGGGATCTTTGTAACACTACATTACATATGTATTTATGATTTTATATATATAATATATAATGTGTATCACCGCATATTTAACTATACTACTAGTTTTTTTTTTCATATTCCCAAAGAGGACATGAAATGCTTAATGGGACTCATTTTATTGACCATTTCAAAGCAGAGTTCAACCCTGCTGGAAATTGACACAGACTATGCCGTAAAAAGTACTGGTATTGCAAAAATAAAATAAACAAATTCTTCAAATCACTTATAATTCTTGCTCACCTATTAATATTGGATGTTTGCCATTCCCTGGGGGGTTGTTCAGTACCAGGTGAGTTAAGGTGAGATGAACATGTCATCTCACCAGTTTAGCTATACATTGTGCAGGGACAAACCTGGTGAGTTTGCCTAGCGGAGGAAGCGCCAGTAGGTTTGCCCATGCACAATGTATAGTTAAATTGGTGGGATGATATGTTCGTCTCACCTCAACTCAGTGTTGCATTTCTGCCTAGGTTGACAAGGCCTAGGGCGGCTGATTAGAGAGGGGGCAGCATCATACTGATGAGAGCGAAAGCAGAGCCAGTGCTAGCAATGCTGGTGGTACATCCTTCCTCCGACATCCAGGCTGTCCCCACTAGATCATTAGGAAGCACTATGGTGCAGTGGAAAAGGTTGGGGGCGCAAAATGATGTAGTGGAAGGAAGGGGTGGAACCTGGAGAGGAACTGGTTTACTCAGGCCTATGACAGCACAAAACCTAGATACACCACTGCCTCAACTCACCTAGTGAATAGCACTTCTTGTTATTTTAGCAGAAACTGAAAATCTATATGAACGATCAACGCACTCTTAATTAGACACCCCAGCGTGTCAGGAGGCACCGGTCCAGAAGATTGCAATCAACATTATTGGAAAATGTACAAGTGCTTGACCTCACGAAACGCGTCAGGTTATCAAGCCAGCAACGGTTTGTTATACACATAGTGAACGTCTGCTTGGAAACAATTCTATGGATTTGCAAATAAAGATTACATTTTTTACCAAACTATCCGGTGGAGTCGGAATTTTTTTCTCGCCCCCCCCCCCCCCTTATTATTTCACCCTGGGTCATGACTTAGGAAATAGACAACCAGAATGTTGAATAAATCACAGTAACTGAAATTCACCTGTACTTTTGGCATGTTCTGATAGCGCCAGGCTATCTTCATGGATTCGGGATTATCTTCTGCAGTTCCAGGGGCCTGCTTTTCAGTTTTGCTGGCACTTAGCTTTGGTATCTCGTCTGTCAAAGGAGCCGGGAGGTCCTGCAAAAAAAACAAAACAAAGAAGGACATTTCAATCTATGAATTCTTCCCACTGAGGTTTTTATTGTGTTTCCCTTTCTATTCACTGCTTTGATCCCACTGGATGTGAATACCAGGGGGCTTGGCAAATCTCAGTAGCTAAGAAGCCAGGGCTCCTAAAACTCCTGCTAAAGTCTCCAAACTTTTTTTTTTTTTAATTGTATTGCCGTATTTGTGCGAATATGATAGAACACCAGGATCATGTGACCGCCCGGCGTTCGGTCATCGACGTTTCAGCGGAAGGATTCCTGGGGTTACATTCCGAGCTGCCATATCCAAGGATTACCTGGCAAGTGCCTATCGGAAGACTCCCAGCCATACTCTTGCTACAGTCCTTGCTTAAGACCTTTTTTCTTTCTGTCCCTACGTCTGTTCTCAGCGACTGAGACTCCTACCAGACCTGATCCTGACAACTGTTTAGAAGTACCAATGCCATGGATCCAAAATTGGTCTATTTGTCACCAAAAACGTTGTCAAGCACTACTGCATTATTTAAGTCATACAAAAAAAGGTTCAGTGATGTCCTCGACTAAATGGACTCTATTTTAGGTCTTAGAGGCATATCTCTAAAAAAAACAATGGATTCAAGGATAGGCATGTTTATTCCCTTTATGTATTTAATGTTTAAAGGGAATCAACACCGTAAAGGAGGAGAGTATATTTAAAAGAAGGAAAGCTATCTCAACAACAGGACAGTGTCTTAAATTAGAGGGGAAAAGATTTAAAAGCAATATCAGGAAGTATTACTTTAGTGACAGGGTAGTAGATGCATGGAACAGCCTTCCTGCAGAAGTAGCAGAGGTTAATACAGTAAAGGAATTGAAGCATGCATGGGATAGGCATAGGGCTATCCTAGATTTAAGATAAGGCCAGGGACTAAAAAAATTGGGCAAACAAACAAAAAAAGAACAGAATAGATGGGTCGAATGGTTCTTATCTGTTGCAGACACATTCTATGTGTGTACACTTTTATCCAAATTAGAGTAAGATACTGCTGGGATGTTCTATTCTAGCCGGACTAGGATATTTAAGAATTGCCAGGTTCCCCCCTAGTTCCCCCCAGTCGCATACACGCACCTCACATACACAGCCAGTTACATTCACACATACGTACACACACACGCCACATACACAGCCAGTTCCATTCACACATACATACACACACACCACATACACAGCCAGTTACATTCACACACACACCACATACACAACCAGTTACATTCACACACACACCACATACACAACCAGTTACATTCACACACACACACCACATACACAACCAGTTACATTCACACACACCACATACACTACCAGTTACATTCACACATACATACACACACACCACATACACAGCCAGGTATATTCACACACACCACATACACAGCCAGTTACATTCACACATACATACACACACATACACAGCCAGTTACATTCACACCACATACACAGCCAGTTACATTCACACATACATACACAGCCAGTTACATTCACACACACATACACAGCCAGTTACATTCACACACACATACACAGCCAGTTACATTCACACATACCCACAAACCACGTACACAGCCGGGTATATTCACACACACCACATACACAGCCAGTTACATTCACACATACATACACAGCCAGTTACATTCACACACACCGCATACACAGCCAGTTACATTCACACACACCGCATACACAGCCAGTTACATTCACACATACATACACAGCCAGTTACATTCACACACACATACACAGCCAGTTACATTCACACATACCCACACACCACGTACACAGCCGGGTATATTCACACACACTACATACACAGCCAGTTACATTCACACATACATACACAGCCAGTTACATTCACACCACATACACAGCCAGTTACATTCACACATACATACACAGCCAGTTACATTCACACACACCGCATACACAGCCAGTTACATTCACACATACATACACAGCCAGTTACATTCACACATACATACACAGCCAGTTACATTCACACATACATACACAGCCAGTTACATTCACACATACATACACAGCCAGTTACATTCACACACACATACACAGCCAGTTACATTCACACACACATACACAGCCAGTTACATTCACACATACACATACCCACACACCACGTACACAGCCAGTTACATTCACTCATACATACACACAGACCACGTACACAGCCAGTTACATTCACACATACATACACACACACCACATACACAGCCAGTTACATTCACACATACATACACACAGACCACGTACACAGCCAGTTACATTCACTCATACATACACACAGACCACGTACACAGCCAGTTACATTCACACATACATACATACACACCACATACACAGCCAGGTATATTCACACACACCACATACACAGCCAGGTATATTCACACACACCACATACACAGCCAGGTATATTCACACACACCACATACACAGCCAGTTACATTCACACATACATACACACACATACATACACAGCCAGTTACATTCACACACGCCGCATACACAGCCAGTTACATTCACACATACATACACACCACATACACAGCATACATACACCATTTTGGGGGGGGGGGGGGTTAAAGAACAAAAATGTATTTCTTAGGGTGTCCTCCCTCCCTGCTGCTTACCTCATTGCAGGGGAGGGGGACATTTATGCTGGAGCCCGATCTTCTTTCGGTTCCTGCTAAGTGCCGTGTTGTCACGTGATCTGCACAGACTCCCCCCCCCCCTCGCGCTGAACGTAAAAGAAAAACGGATGGCAGCCGGCAAGGGCACCCTGTAACAAACAGCACCCGGCGCCAGGTCTGATTTCCTGGTCGCCATGGCGACCCCTTATATATCGTCAACAATTTACGTAGCGCATGATACAGAGCATAGAAGGGAACTACATACTAAGTTAGACAAACTAGAAACAGACTGGTACATGAGGTAGAGAGCCCTGCTCGCAATATTAGCTCTAATAAACTTGCAGTTTATGCACAAACATCAGTATCGCTGACTGAATACCAAACAAGCCCATTTAATAATTGAGAGTGTGAGTTATCGTAGGACTAGATTGCAGCTTATGAAGGGTTATGATAGGCTAAATCTATTGTATTTGTCTTTTCTAATTAAACGCTTGCATAGCACCAGCTAGTTCTACATGTCTTGCTTGAATGGGAAGTTATAACCGGCCTCTTATTTTGATTAATATAAAAAGCATTTCCATAACAGGGTAGGAATTTATGGTATTTAAGCTTTCAAAAATTATCCAAGCAGTAACAATCATAAAAGTGGTACCCAGACGATGAGAAAAAAAAAATAAAAAAAAAAAAACACAGCTGAAAATATACTATTAAATAAATCTATTATTTTAAGGAACAAAACATCTCATTTGATTATAACTCAAGCGGGTAGGATTATTATTATTATTTTTGTTGCTGCAAAAAAATCAAAAATAAAATTGAAATAAGTAAAAAGCCTCATTTAATCTTTGAGATTCTTATCAACTTGTTGCAACATCTTGGTAACCATTGTGCATTTTGTAGTTGCCCAGTGCCGTCTACTGGTCACAGGAGTATGGCTAGAAGGATCTATCGTCAAGTTGGCTGGCATTGTGGTGTCTTGGTCAGTGCCTATACAAAGAAGGACAGACAATTGGTGTTTTTAATGCATCTGGTGGTGTCTAACCTGTAGATTTGTACAGGTTTCTTTTAATATTTCTTTTCATACGCATAAACATCTTTGTGTATGAAGCCACAGGCGATGTCATACGACTTAAAGCATGCATTTTTTTCTTGAATCTCTTCTATCACAAGGTAAAGATCATGGTTGTTATGTCTACAAATCACATTATAAACAATGTTTAGGCCACATAGACCCTTTTAACCATTCAGTTAGTGTGCCTGGTTCTTCCGTACTCTCTAATAGAAGAAAAAAAAGAAACACAAATCCGAAGAATAATGATAGTGATCATCAAATTAAAAAAGTGGGTTTTAAACACCTTATTAATGTAATTAACTAATGTTTCTTTTATCAGCTTTCTGAGTTGCAAAGGATAAATTCCTATTTCGATAGTTCTGTTTAATTCTAACCTTGTCTGGTAATTATTGTTCATTCCTTTTATCTGTTCAAGGAATGCAGCAATTAGTCTAAATCAAGTAAGAAGAGGGGGCAAGTCTGGGGAAGCAGTGCACCTATACGTTCAACAGTTTGCTTTCTATGAACTGACAAGGTTTGCCTAGTGTGCAGTCTGTTTGCGCTTCGCTTTTCAAACGAGTGGTTTTAAGAGCTCTATTCTTACATTTTGGAGAAAAATAATATACAAATAGAGAACATCTTTATGCATCTGCTACGAAAATAATTCTGAAAACATTATTAAAACGATTATGAAGCCTTTAAAATTAAGAGGACACGGTTCTGGAGACAATCTGGAACATTGTGAAAACATTTTGGAGACAATTTGGAATCAATTTAGAAACATTTTGTAGACAATATTGTAGATCTGATTAAATAATTGTGAAACTGCTAAGAAAATAATATGAAACTACAATGAACATTTTTGGCCTCAAGCTGATGATATAAACCATGCAGATCACCTCTGGAGACCCCCCTGTTCCATTTTTTACGTTTCAAGTCTACAGTAAACAGGCGGAGCCATACGATAAGGAGGAGGAGCCATAGATTGGCCTTAGATCAAAAATGACTGATGAGCACCATCAAAGGGACACAATGTACCTTTTAAAGTTTAGTTTAATTCCCAGAGAGTGCGTGGAAAAATACTAAGTTGTTTTTTTACCCCATCTGTGAACCAGCGTTAAACAGGTCAATTTAAAAAAAAGGACGGACCGGTCATAGCATCATCTTCTGCCCCGCTATTGGCTGTTTGTGGCATGATTGAGGCTCCCACGGACCAAGGACGTCTCTCTGTTGCCCCAGAGTGCAGCTCTGTGTCCAAACGCTTGCTGTTGCAAAGACTAAAGAGCAATAACAGAAGCACTGTCCAAAAGACAGATTTCGTTACCAAAGGCATTTGCCTAATTAAAATGATTTTAAAATAATGGCGCTCCAGCCCTGTGCTAGGAACAGCCATTTCTGACACCAGTAGGGCATAAGCCGTATTTTCTTTTAATGCAATTACACATTCCTGAAGATAAAATTAATTAATTTCCCAGGTGTGTTGCCCATTGTCTTTCCGAGCAGCACCTGCCCGGCATTGAGAACACAGGTATCTGTTTATCTCTATTACACAATGCATGCTATCTGCACTCACACATGATTAGTACAGATCCCCAGCTAAGCACTTGGCTAAATCCCCGAGCTGGCCATTGTTTGAAGTTGCTCTTGTGCTGTAATCAGGGACACACCTGTTGCTGTCACCTCGTGCCAGGGCCATCCCAGCTTCAAATCTTGTCATTTGCACATTCTAAAATCTCGGGAGGGGATTAAACCGTTTCACCAGTCAACGGTAACGTTGCAAGCGGAGTGAGAGTTACAATCCGGATTCCCCGAGCGCCGGTACCTGCTTGGAACTCTTACTTTTTCTGCAAACAGATGCTCGTTTCAATCTGCGTGCCAGAGTTATGATTTGACTAGTCAACTGGAAGATCAGAGTTTGTCGTATATTTGGTGGGACAGATGGGAGTATCCCAGGCTTATCAATACCAGAAAAGCTGAACAAAAAGAATGCTTGCTTCTCTCTTGGGGTCTGTCTCTTTTAGCTGGTGCAGAGAGAAGCCCTTGCTTCTACATATATATGTATGGTCCCATCAATCGTATATATATATATATATATATATACTATGCTATACTACGATGACAAGCAATACAGTCTACAAGATTCATAGTCAAGCAATGAGCCTGCCAGCTAGAGTATACAGGGAATTTCATGAGACTGGTCTTTATATTTCTTCATCCTCTGGACAATGGCAGAAGACGACTTCTCAGATATATACCCTTGTGCTTGGCCTGTGGTACAAACATTTAATATTGGTTTGGAATTATCAAAGAAAGTTTGGAATCTCTAAATTTCACCTCCAAATATTTATTAAAAGAGAAACAATCTTGTCTGCTGTATACTGTTAACATATGTCTAAGCTTAGGGGGGGGAAAAAACTTTAAAAACTTTAGGCCAAAGTAGCCGAGTTGGAAAAAAAACTCCCATTCAGCTGAAATTCCTGCCTAAATTCCCTTTATTAGGTAGACCCTTACAATTATGGAACCAGACCATAATGATCTATATTTAGTAATAAATACATCTGTGGGTATAGTTCACAAAAAAGGTGGATACAGTAACAATGGTTGTCAGATGTACTTGGTCAGATACTTCTTCATTAAACTTGTCCTTAATCCTAGTTAAGCAGAGGTGACGTTTCCAATACTCCAATCCTTGCTTGATACGAACTGCTTCAAAGTAGATTCCTAACATCTCAAACAGTGTTTCTGAATAGGCTGCAAGCACTCCTTACCTTCCTTTGGTTTATCTGGAGGCTTCAAAACCTCCCATCAAGCTCTTAATCCTCCGTGAAGGCCACTAAAGGAACAGTGGCTACGGGCTTCCAAATCCCTGTCTAATTAAACATAAAAAGTGCTGTAATGATACACATGATAGGTGATAAATAAACAACCGGTGTGAGATTGGGTGGGGCCAAATCCCATCCTGTCTTTATAGCTATTCAGTATAAAGGACAACTTTAAAGGGAATACAAATAAAGTACCTTATTAAGCCATCTTTACTCCATATAGCTTTACCAGGAGGCAGACATTTTGTTTAGAATCTTGGGTCAGATCTTTGGTCATCTGAACCAAGGTGAGTGAAGATCTGACCCAAGATTCTAAACAAGATGTCTGCCTCCTGAGAGAGCTATATGGAGTAAAGAAGGCTCAACAGGGCACTTAAATTGTATTCCTTCATTAAATAATTAAAGTCATCTAAACGTGATACAATGTTTTAATTAAACATACAGTTTTTTTTTTGTTACAGTTGGCTTTTATGACAGCTTTAATGACTCGAAAAAATGCAACACTGTGATGTCAAAGCAGATATAATAGGGGACTGGAAAGGAATGTTGGGTAGAGTTTGGCTGGAACCTATATGCTATAGGTGAGGAGGGAAAAGGGCATATTCATTTTTGTTTTTTATTCACTGGATTAGAAAGTTATTATTAAGTATCTCATTCAATGGCAAGTACTAAAAATAAAAATAAAAATTATTTAAGATCAATGCATGCAGTTTTCTAACGCTATATGTCCTGCTTCTGTCATGAGGAGAATTTGGTAACTGAACACAGAGAGTAAACTGGATTGCCAAAACTTCATATGAGAAGAACTCTAGTAATGGAAACACCTTGTCCCTTGATTGTGGATCAGTGGAGAGGTTTGGCGCTAACCCGGATAAAGCAGGTGAAAACTGTAACTGAAACTTCCGCAAGTCGCTCTGGGAGTACCTTACTGATCCCGCTTTCTGGGGGCTGACATCTTGGGCCATGTAAAGGAAGTTCTGACCCAAGATTTGAAACAACATGTCCTCACCCTTACAGTCCTAAACAGGCAAAGGGAGCTCAATATAGGTACTTTCTTTGAATTATTTTAATTATGCTTAGACTGTCTTCGCTTGAGTGAAACTTCCAATGAAATATCCTTTAATGTTTTGCAGACCGTTGTCCCTTAAATCTGCAGAAGTAACAGCATGGTCGGCCATTTCTGAACAAAAAGGTGGCAACTGACTCCCTTACATGGCATAACTGGTATATTAAATACCTGTGCAAAACAAACGTTGTGGGTGAAAGAGTCTGTGTTTACTTGGCAGCCCGAGGAGAGAACACAGGTAATTATTTCAAACATACTGCCCAATTTAGGATGAAAGCCACTAACGAGCATCACACATTAGCTAGCTAATTTCTCCAGGTGTATCCACCTTCCACACACCTTCTTCTAAGCACTTTTAGTTTGATGATCTTAACAAGAAAGGACCAAACGTTCCAAATCTTTGCAGAATAGGCTTAGAGAGTACAGATGGCGATCTCCTAGTGTAGGGAACACTATAAGATCTTTCACGTTATTGGAATGACCTTTTCTGCTCCCAAGGGTGTTTCAGTAAATCAGATCTACCGAAACAGCAATTAAACACTTAGAGGGGTGGTGTAGAAGTGAGATTAATGCCACACCTGGTGGATTATAGCATGGGCTCTTTACCTCAATCACACAGGTGTTATGTAATCACATAATAACAAGCACTTTTTTGCCAGTCTGACTTGTATTTAAATACTACAACGATTGGTTAAACTAATTGCTTATACACAGGCATATAAAAGCAAGTCCCATGTTATCTGCAGCCTGTATAGAGAGAATGCAAGTTTACAGATCAGAAAATATTACAGGATTAAAGTGACACTTAACGTTACTTTTTCACTTGTGGTTCTAATATAGAAGCACAAGTGAAAGGTTGGTTGTTCCTAGTATGAGGATAAACTGGCAGTTACTCATTTTTGCATTGGATCAGCATGGGGCACCTTCACTCGGTCCGCCCTGCTGATCCAATGCAAAAAAAGAGGGTCTCACCCCTCTCTATCAGTGAGAGACCCCCCCACTCTGCAGATGGAATGAGGCGAGCCCAGTTGTGATTGGCTGGGCGCGAGATGACACTGCCAACCATGCGAGCTAACCAGGAACTACTGTGTCTCAGATGTGAGACAGAGCAGGGAGTAAAGCCGCGTGTATCTATTAAGCTACACGTAGGGCTTACGCCAGACTAGCAGAACCCATTTTTAACCCTTGCTTCCTTCAAGGAAAAAAGGGTTAAAAAATAGTTTAGTTGTCCTTTATAAGTAATAGGGACACAAAACAATGGGAATTGGGAGTACCCATTGAGTTGTTACATTTATTCTGGACACATATCATTTTATACATGTTCCCTGCAGTACATGTTCAGAGGGTCATCAGTTAATTAATCAAGGTTGCTCCCACAGGATCTCCACCTTAATTAATTGGTTTCCTGTGGATGCATAGTGCAGGGCAGGATGTAAAATGATTATATCTAGATATATATATATATATTAACAAAACAACTGATCTGGCAACCATCTCTATGGAGAGGCCCACAGATTCAATGCACACATGTTCAGTGTAAAAACGAAACATCAAGTACACCAAGGCTCCATAAACTGTTTTCAGTTGGGTATTGGGCAGACGGAGTTTTCAGTATACAGCTGTACACTAGCTATTCATTCAAAAAGGCAGGAGGTGGGGCATGTTACTTTTCCTATGATCAAACAGTGCAAAAACGATAATACCTGTAATGGGTAAAAACATTTTCAAGTCAAAGTTAGAAGAAAAATAAAAAAAAATTTTCAAGATTTTTCAACATATTTTATGATTTAAAAAAAAAAAAAAAGTAAATTATAAGACGATGAAAATAATAGTATCTTAAAAATGTCCTTATGGCCATAAAAAACAGTTTATCATATGTGTGGGTACATTAAAAAAGAAAAATGTAAATTAGAGTTACCCACAAACACCGCTGATGTGAAAAAAAAGTGGTTAATATGCATTTACTAATAGCTATTTTTTCAGACTTGATTGGTCCTTTTAACAGCTTCTAAAAAAAAACTAAAAATCCACAAAAAAAAAAAAAGACAGCCCATTGTTTAATAAACATAAACCTATATTGCAGTTACATTAGAAGGCACATGGAATCTCGTAATGCCTCTCAAAGGTTAAACGTGAACAGAATAATGACAGCACCCACGGGCTGAAACAAGTAACGTGTTTACCACTGTCTTGCCTTAGTGTAAATTCTAAACTTTCATGTCACTTCCTTGCAAAAGAAAGAAACATTAATTGCTCAAAGCATCACATGCCCTTTTAGTGTTCAAGAGGAAGACGACAGCAGGAAAATAAATAAATAAATAAAACAGGCAAAGCATATTTAAAGGAATCAAGTATGGAAAAAAAAAAATCTAGAAATAATAATAATGGCAGAAAAATAAATATTTACAAAAAAATAAAAAAAAAATCGAAATAATATTAATGCCAGAAAAATATATTTTTGAAAACAAAACTAGAAATAATAATAATGGCAGAAAAATAAATGATTTTTGAAAAAAATAAAACTACAAAAATTGAAGAAAAATATAGAAATATATAAGTTCCATAAATATAATCTTAAAGGGACTGTATCACCTAAACATTGTTTTTACTGTGAATGTACAGAATAAAGCATTTCATACATCCATTGTGGTTCACAGAATTGGAAGCAAATGCCTTAATTAGGAGAAAAATGTATTTTAAATGTGCCTGTGGAGTCTCCTGCTTATGACATCACTTTTGGCTTGATATGCAAATAAACTGATTTTCAACGGGAAATGTGTCATATTAAAGCCACAAGTGATGTCATAAAATGGAGACCACAGAGACACATGTTTATTTGCCAATACACTGTATTTATCATTTTTCAATTCTCTACATTCACGGTAAAAAATAATGATTAGTGATACAGTCTACCCTTTAGTGAGAATCCCAGTGTATTACTCACTAATCTGTCACTCACAAGGTTGAAGCACTTTAATTTTTTTTTATTTTTTATATCATAATTATCATAATTAATTTAGAGTAAGAAAAAAAAAATGACAACGGTATGGTAAGCAATACAATATTACCGTATATAGATACTTTTTTTTTTTTTCATGCCATAAAAATTGACAATCAAGGAGAATTTTTTATCACACTTCAACCTCAGTGGGCTGCCCTGCTATAGATGAGAGAGAGGGTTGTTGTGACATCACCTACTTCACTTTTGAAGTTAACAAACAACCTCCACTTGACACCTCGGATCTTTCCGAGGGTAGAAATATGGCATTTCCCCTCTTTTGCTCTCATTCAGTCTCGATCAAAAAAAAAAAAAAAAATTTAAAAAAAAAAAAAAAAAAACATGAAGCATCACATTTTTTTTTTCTCCCAAGAAAGGGTTTTCATTGTTGTGTTTCATAGCGGATTGTCTTGGGAAGCCGGGAGTACAAAAGGCATGGGAATGTTTTCAAAGGATGATGGATAAATTGCTGGGTGGTATATAATATACCCAACGATGTTGATGGGGCTTTTTATCTTTTTACATGTCTCTTTTAGTTACACACATTTTTTCTTTTTTTTTCTTTTTAGATAATTATGGTCTGAAAGTACTTCTTTTCCCCTTTCAAGTATCAGCAATATTCGTCTTGCTTATAGGTTTAGGAACCTCCCAATTACATATCATAAAATGAAAGCAGGACAATTATAGCATTTCAGCGATGCTGAAAGACGTTTCTCGCCACCATTGTTTGGGTCACTTGCTCGTACACCAAGTCGGTATGCTGTCAGGCTCATATTGTATGAGCCAGACAGTGTAATGTTACTATCAATTACATTTCCGTCCAGCTGTGTAGTTTTTTTTCTTCTTTCTTGTTTATGCGTTCTCACGACTGTTCCTTTTTTTTATTATTTATTTAAAACTTTAATTGTTATCCATAATAAACAGATAACAGCTAACCTTCAAGAGTAAAGGAATAGTCTCTCCCCCCTCTCCCCGGCATTGTATCATTATTATTGGGCTCATTTAACAAGGTTTATGGTTTTGATGCATTTTATAGTGTTATTTTACAAGTTTCAAAAACAGTCAGGATCTCCTGTGAGTTGTATGTGGTTTGCATTTCAAGCCACAAGGTGATGTCATAAACCGGATGCATTTTTTTCCCCCTTAATTTACACAGATGCATTTGTTTCCCCTTAATTTATGCATTTTCATGACATTTATGTTATTTTTATTCTCATCATACAGAGTATAAGTAATGTTTAGGTGATAAAGTCCCTTTTAAAACACAAACCTTGTCTGGTAATGTCAGCACCAGCATGAAAGAAAAGTAGATTATAAAATAACACCACAGCACTACAAAATAATATGTTTAACAGAGTTAAAATACAAATAACAGAGTATCCCTATCTAAGAATCCCTTTATAACAATAGGTAACTATTCCTTCAAATACCACTAAATGATAAAACATATAACCTATCAGTTAGCCTTGCATTCATATTATGAAGAAGTGAAAATAACAAGTAAAATATAAATATAAATGAAAATAACAAATAACAAAAATATAAGATATATAACCAAAAGGCCTGTTAAGATAATAAACTCTTGACCTATGGCCTGGGTGCTATGTGGGACACTTCAACTAGTTTCATTTTGCACAAAGGTTAACATTAAGGGCACTTAGTTGAAATAGTTTGGTTCAGATTGCCCAGCGCCCACCATAAAGTAGACTTCTCCTCTCAGCTCTCTTCCCATGCAAGAGCTACCAAGGTTTCACCACTGAACTGCAATAACCGAGCCTCTAAATACAGTAGGCTTAGTAGAAGATAATTAACATGAAAATAAAGAAATTCCATTGTTACCTTTAATATATGGGTGGGATCTTCACTGGCGGAGGCAACGTACACTTCATGTCCATTAACCACTCCTTCAGCCAGAAAATACTTGAGAAGTAGGTTGGAGTAGGTGCTATACATGTCCTCCTCTGTGGAGATAAAAACATTGCACATCTGGAATGGGATTCAGTAAATAGGCACACAATGTATTACGAATTAATCAACTGTAGATAAACAGCAGCAAGCAATCTGGATGGGCGATCCAGTGAGATAGGAAATCAGAGAAATATGGTTAGGACAACGGCACCAACAAATTAACTTGTGTTTAATTGAAAGATTGCATCAAGTGTAGGCATTTTACATAGAAAATGTTTTAATGAAAGAATACAAAGCTCTAACAGGGGGCAGACATGTTGTTTAGAATCTTGCTGCTAGAATGCAGTGCTGACCCAAGATTCTAAACAATGTCTGCCACCTATTAGAGCTATATGAAGCTGGCATTTGGATCAACTAGGAACGGACCCCTCTTCACAGCTTCAACCAAACCCTCAAAGCCTAGCCCTAATTAGTAATGCACAGCTTTTTGATATAGGACACTATTTAATATAGTAAAATAACACACTACATTTGTGACATTAATGATATGAGATGACAAGTTCCACATTATGGCCCCACTTCCTCGGATGGGGGGCAAACAGGATGAAGGGTAACGTAAAAGGTTGCATGTCCCCATGAGAGTGAGCTGCAGAGTACTGTACGCAGTGTCTGGAGCTCACTTCTTGCGTGTTTAATGTATGTGTAAAAGACATATACACTAGCTTAAAGAAACAGTGACCAAGAATTAGCAGTGACCGGAACAAACTCAAATTTAATAGGACCAGACCTCTATATTACCCTTTAAGTTGGCAACTAAGCATGAAAAACACAACAATCACTGAGCTAGACTAGTCTAACTATAGCTTGATCTGCACGAAATCCAAAACCCAGCAATAGTCTCCCAACATGTCCCACCTTCAAAGTAACCTGAAAATAGGGATACCGCCATCTTGACTATGGGAAAGCACAGTGGGGGCCCATGTAGCAGGAAGTGGATTATTACAGGGTGTTCATTAAGATTGAAGCCTTTTTTAAAAAGCCCTGCTGGGCATCTGTGTAGGAGGCGGTTCCAGCGGATACAGTAGATGTGTAAGGCAGCTTTGTATATGTAAAAAAATGTTCACTACAGATGTGATTACCCACAGATGACAAACTTTAAGGCTATTATAGACAAAAAGGGGGGTGGGAGCACAGACTCACCAAGAACGGACAGCACTACAATAGCCTGTACTATAGGATGGTGCCTACTTGGAAGGGTAGCACCGTTTTTTTGCTTGCTTACACCATTACAGAGGAAACCACTCCATTAGCATATCAGACTAATGCCACCCATAAGGGTAGTCCAGATCCGAAATGCATGGCTAGTCTCCTCTGCACAAGGAGAACAGAAAACCACAGACGTACGTTTCGGCCACTTTAAGGCTATTTGTGTTGTCCGCTAGCTACTGCTGTGGCGTTCCCATTGCTTGTCAAGGTCTTTCATCCTGCTCTACACCTGTGTCGATACGATATGTTATCTGGATGTTGCTGAAAAAAAACCTCTTTTGAAAAGAATTGTTAAAGAGACATCCACTCCGCAAGCGACCTTCTATGCATCCAACAGCATCATCAGCGTGATACTTATTTCAATGAAAATGTACAAAGATTTCACTTAGAAATCCTGGTAATTGGCTGCAGGGCTAACTCCACCCTACGACTGTTCTGATCTAAACACCAATGTTGTAATATGGGGAATTTAAGTGTTTTTTGTCATGTCTAATCATAAGTTCTGCTCTGGATTTTTTTTTTTTTGCTGCTGTCGTGGGGAAAGTGAGTTATGTTTTTATACACAGGTTAAGTATTCCTTATTCAGCGTGTGGCAGAAATATTTTGGATAGCAGGGCATTGATACAGTAGTATCAATGCAAATACCGCATAGAGCAGTGCTCATTTTTGGGGACCAACGTCATAGTTTGCAGTGACGAAAAACGAAACAGTAACTAAATAAAAACTCAGTTAAAAGGACTAAAACTATGACTAAACTCCACTGCAATTTTCAAACATGACTATAATGTGACTTCAATTTTAGAGAGCCACTATTGCATTTAGCTTTTCTGGTTCTGGTTCCCTTGGATCTCTGCCAAAACCCAGTCTCCTGACTCTACCTGCAACTGGATTGGCCGAGGACACAGGTTCCCTGTGTCCGTCTGGCGCCTGGAACAATGCCCTGCAAACTGCAGAGGAAGAGGATACTCCTCCATCTGATTCGCCTGGTCACGTGAGTGTTTCCCCTCCTATCTCCCTTTTAAGTTAACTTAACACTGTGTAACGACCTTCTCAGACCTGTTCCCTCCCTCACTGCTGGAGATTTTAGTAGACTAAAAGTAAAACAATTCAGATCACTTAACTAAAATGGCATTTCAGTCAAAAGACTATCACTGAAACTGTATTGAAATTTGTCGTCAAACTTAACACTGGCATGGAGCAAATAAATCCCTGTTACTGTGATGTAGCTGTGATGTGAGGCATCGTTGGGAACCTGCCGTCAGGGCTTTAGTTCTGCACACGTGTCATTGTATGACCCTTTGTGGGCGTGGGGGAATCTGAGCATGCACGGAAAGGCTATATCACAGCTTAAGGGGGCTGCACACTAAAAATAATAATAACTGTTGTGCGCTGGCATTCTGACAGGTCTGAATGGAATTTGCAACTTGTGCCAATATAACAAAAACATTTTTGGATAACAGATCACTTAGGATAAGGGCTCAACCTATATACCTATGCGTAATATTTTGGGGATGGGATTCGGCTACATTATGTGGCTATTAACCCTGTTATTGCTTAATCTTTTTACATCACATTAAAAGGGCCTCAGACTGCTTTTAATGGAGTTAACCAGATCGGCAGCAGAAAATTACCCTTCTTAAATGCTACTCATTGTAATGATAGGCTGAGATGACCCTGTAATGCATAGCACTAGGATGGGATACATTCCCTCCTGCAACTTCATCCTTTTGATGTACAGTTGTCAGCAGTTCAGCCAAACAGCAAACACAGTGCCATCCAAGAAGTAACATTCTCACTCTCCAAGTGCAGCTCAGCTAAAATATCTGCTGCGTTCTAATTACTAATGAAGTGCTAATTAAATCCGTGTTAACTCTGTACCCTATAGTCTATATACCTGACTGGGGCAAGTCAAAGACTTAGAATTCCTGTCTGCACCATACAGATCTAATGTGAAATACACAGCTTTGTTTTTGGATCTGATCACTTGGGAACTTTGTACCTTGACAATCTTACATGTGTGTCTAACGTTGTGGAGAGATGGCAGTTATTGGGGCCTATTTTACCTCTGCAAAACCCCACCTTATGCCTGCTTGTGCTATTTCTTGCAAATCTATCAATATTTACCTATCTTGAGCTCATATTCCACACACTGTTGATCAGTACAACAACGACATTATCCATAATGCAGGAGATAGGCATGGAACGGCCTTGGACAGAAGACAAAGTCACAGAGCCACAACAGCTTGTGTTTTAGAACAGATAGAAAAATGGGCAAACAAGATGGACCCAGCGGCTCTTCTCTACCATTAACTTCTACATTTCTACTCGTATTGAGTGCCCTTCCTGAACCACTCTTTTAAAGTAGGTGTTCCTTTAAAAAAAAGTGTCAGCCAAGCAGCTAGGTAGGGGCAAAGTGTCCACGTCTGTGAACACCACTAAATGGGCCATCACAACCGCCAGTAAATTCCCACAATGAACCACGTCGGTGGCAACCCTTGCTGGCTGCTACTCCTCGTTTAAAACAAGACACTCTTACGAAACGTATATCCAATTCCATTGGCTTCAACTCTTTCCATTCTATAACAAAGATCCCGACCAGTGGTCATGTGACGTATTTTGCGATCGCGGCTCTGACGCCCTATTAAAGAGTCTGGCCGTTCATATAGTCACAATGCACCGACTCCCCGAGCACAGATATTACCAGCCAATCTCATTTCATCTCACAGGAAAAGATGGGGGACAACCTACTTGTCTCTCCTGCGTCACCATTTGCTGGAATCAGAGTTTATAGGTACACAGAAACACGGACACACATACATTGAATCTATTTAAATCCAGAAGAAGGTATATCAGGAGTTGACAAATCCAGCATTAATGAGTCGGAATTATATCTTGTTGACGAGTCAGGGAGTAGTACTATTTTAAGGGTTTACATGTTTAATCCACATGTAACGTGTGTCCCATTGTTCCGCAACAGTGAAGCATGGGATCGTCATAATATGTGCACATCATCATCATTGCCCATGCTCATTGGGCTTTTCTTGCATCAACCTTGGATCCAAAAAAGATGCTGGGAATTCACAGGAGAATGCACAGGAGAATGCCAGGGCAAAAGCCTGCAAACATTTTGCTTCAACGGTGTGGACAGTACAAAGCTGATCTGGTCTAATATTTGTATCATTTAGGAGACAAACAAACCAGGTTAATGTAAGGAGACAGAAATGGTACTTCTAATTTAAAATAATAATAATAAAAAAATCTGAGAGCCAGTTTTTGGGGTTTCAGTAGCCATGGCTCCTAGAATTTATCTAGTCCCAGTATAGTAAGCAAAAATGAAAAAGAAGTGTAATAAATACATATTTATGCCACGGTGCCAGTTTTAACATGCATTTATTTCTTAATTTAAAAAAAAAAAAAGAAAGAGATGAAAAGTTATGGTTGTATGCATATGTGGAAAATATACCTATACATTCATATACTGTACTTACCACATATATATATATATATATATATATATATATATACACATATATATATATATATATATATATATATATAGATGTACGAAGCAGTCATTAAAGTTACGTGGATGAAGGCATGCATACATATTGATCCACTGACAACAAAAGTCTGATTTAAAAGACAAATTGAATTGGCAACAGCACGAAAGCCTCTGTGCCTTCTGGGGGGCTTTCAATACTTGTTGCCCTTGTAACCGGGAGTCTGAGTGAGTGATAAACAGCGAACTGTCAGGAAAGAAGCTAAATACAAAACACCTCCTCTCCTGTACTCAGAGGATTAGATGTGTCTGCAGAGAGCTTTCCAAACAATGCATCTTGGATTGTTAAAGTCAATGCATCTGCAGGAATCCCTCAGTTCTTCAATTTGTCACATAGAGAATAGCTTTTTATTGATTCATTTCTAGGTCAGTAAACTTTTGTTGTTTTCAAAAGATCTGAAGTGCAGACATATGGGGCTGCTCTGATACTACACCATTGTATCTCGGCTTCAATAGTGCTCTGCCATTCAAAGCCCCCCCCCCCCCCCCCCCCCACCGAATGCAGGCGTGATAAGACAACTAGGAAGTAGATGGGAAGGTAAAGAGGGAGAAGAGACGGGCAGAAAGTTCAGTTATTTAACCCCTGTGTACAGATGGACCAAGCAGCAGCCCTCTTTGGCCGAAAAGGAAGAAGTTGGGTTTGTAGATGCCCACTCACACGAGACCTCTGAGAATGAGGAATAATTAGAGGCACTGTATCTTGCTCACCAAATTGTGTCATAATTACACTCTTTATTCTTTTTCGGTGTTAATAAACAGTTAAATAAACTTGACAAATATCAGGAGCCCAAGAGCTGTCGCTTCGGATTTCCCTCCCGCGGGAGCCTAACTTGGTTGGGTAGACCTCTTCAGAAGCACCATCTCCCTGGCTCCAAATTAGTACGATGGCTCCAAAAATGGCTCCTAAAATCTACAAATATATGGCAAGCCCTGGAAATTGCAGCAGTGTTTGTCCAGTAAGACTATTAAGTCAAAGAATAAGTTCATCCAAGTAAGTTTTACTATTTGTGTTTCATTTAGCAACGTCTCCGGATTAAGTGCATTGTTTTGTAGTGCCATGGTGTTATTTTTTAATGTCAACCTCGTGGCATGAAAAAAAAAATTATGATGGGGAGCTGACATTACCAGGCAGGAATTTCATTTTCACAATAGTGTGGGACTTCTAAAAAATCTCTAATTTATAAAGCTCACCAGAATGATGGTGGGAACAGGGGAGAAGAGTCCTTGTTTTAAACATTAATCCACTTAACGGCATTCTGGGCTCCTTTGGAAACTAAATTCCTGCCTGGCAATGTCAACCACCAGCATTTAAGACCAGATTATAAAATAACACCACAGCACTAGAAAATAATGCATTTAAACCAGAGACACAGCTAAATGAAATACAAGTTATAGCCCAACGTTATAAAACAAGTTGGAAAGGAAAGTAGACTAATCCATTAATGTTATGTATTCATATGGTTGTCCCCTATCACACTGTGTTGCTATCAGTGGCCCAGAACTAAGTGGATGGCCGGGAGCAGAGACAGCTGGTGAGTTACTGTTAAATAGGCCATGGCAAAATAAGGAATAATCATGGTAAAAATTGGGATAGATAAAATTAGGATAGTTGTGATATAGTGGGTTGAAGGGAGACGGATGAAGGCATAGGGTCAAGGAAAAAAATAAAACTATATTGGGGAGTAAAACAGGAAGAATGATAACCACAAAAAAGCTGATGGATTAATGGATACACAGAGAGTTAAAATAAATACAAGAATATATAGAATGTAAAAAAAAACTTCATGTAACATAAAATAATAGGTTTTAAATTAATTTCTTCTACTGCATTATTATAACGTAAATAAAGTTTGTAAAAATTCAAACAAGGAAATGTAACCAATGCTAGTTCTTGGTAAATTATATCAAATGAGTGTATGAATGATGATTTCATGAAACATGCTTATTACATACACAGGAATTATTGTTTGTTTAAAGGGGGCGCTACCATAAAATGATATACATTTTGTCGATGTTTCTTCGCAACGTGTATAGACCAGAGACGGAACTGCAGATGTCTGGGACCTATATATGCTACGATGCTCAGCCGTATGACATCTGCAGTGCCCAGGTTAGCCATCGCTGGCACAGACGACAATATAGAATGTAGCAGGATTCCGTCTGGCTGAGCGAATAGGAATTGTAGTTCGGGCACAGTTCAATACCCTGGAGTTATTCCTTGAGTGCAATGTCATGGGCGCTGTATAAAGGGAGGTTTTAATTTACTGCACAAAATAGTGAACAACTAGGATAAACCTGGTATACACAAAAACACACTCCCAAGCTAACACACAAAGAAAGAGCAAAGCAAAATATAGCAAAAAATATAAGCAATAGTAGATAAAAATTTCAACACATGCAAAAACAATATTGTAAATGAAACCAATTTAGATATCAAATTAATACAGTTGAGCAATGGATTAAATGTAAACATAAAATATATGAAATGAAATGCACATAAACAGCAAGTATATATAGAAAAATTAAATATGTAAAAAAAATAAAAAAAAAAATAAAAAATAAAAAATTTAATATTTTTTACATATTTAATTTTTCTATATATACTTGCTGTTTATGTGCATTTCATTTCATATATTTTATGTTTACATTTAATCCATTGCTCAACTGTATTAATTTGATATCTAAATTGGTTTCATTTACAATATTGTTTTTGCATGTGTTGAAATTTTTATCTACTATTGCTTATATTTTTTGCTATATTTTGCTTTGCTCTTTCTTTGTGTGTTAGCTTGGGAGTGTGTTTTTGTGTATACCAGGTTTATCCTAGTTGTTCACTATTTTGTTCGCTAATTAGGTATTGTGTAGTATACCTATACACACTCCTGCCCACTTAAGATCTAATTTTCACTCTCAACTTGAGACTTTTCCCTTTTTTGGGGGGGGAGGTCTCTTCATTTTTTCGTTTAATTTACTGCAGTCTGGGAGTCGATGGGGGAATCCTCTGCACTCCGTGGCAGGCAGCATATGTTTGCCCAGTTCTAGATTACATTAGAATCGATATAAAAACAAAGTGTCCCAAATTATTTATGTCCCTCAGTTCTCTGTCCGCGTTCCTGCTCTGCATCCAAAAAATCACCTTCTCAGTGGCGCTGCCTGCAGTGGCAGGACTGGCATTTAAGCCTTGCTCCGCTCAAGTCAATCCCCCTGGCTTTTAAAGAAAGACTGTAAATCTCTATATTTAGCTTTCTTTTTCAGATTTTTTTTTTTTGCATTCATAATGGCATCTTACCTCCGGCTGGTACGGCAGACACGAGGAACATTTCTACAGATCTAGGCTGACAGAGGCTATACAAGGGACGAATGAATAAAACCAAAACACTCAACTCTGGTGAAAACGTCTTATAAGACAAAGGTTTTACACGGAACAGCCGACCCTCCATAATGATTATATTCACGGAGCAAACCCAGACAGACCGGGAAATTGGTAATTCCCCTCATTTGGTCAACAACTGCAAACCCCAAAAAAATAATAATGAAATATACAGCCTTTTTATAGGAATAAAAGTGGGTAGAGGGGTCTGGCAGGCTATAGCCGCGCATGGGGGGCTCCTCTATGACTTTCTAAGAGGTGCTGGTTGAGGAGATTGAAAGACCTCCCCCTCGGCAGCACTCTCGTTGGAGAGACAGACAGGAGGTATCTCACGCTCCCCGCACATAGAGCGTCTGGGTCACGTGACCTCATGGCACTCAGCCTTCCACTGAGTGTGCAGGGAGCATGGCTGTATGAGAGACAACCTGAAGGATGGCTGCCTACCCCCAGGTATCTGCCAGCATGAGAGGAGGCTTGATCGTGCTATTAAAAATGGCAAGTTCATTTAATGAGCAATCCAAAAAGTACCCAAAAAGCTTGTCTTTGCCAGCAATACAGTAATGGAAATAAAGTTTTGGGGTTTTTTTTTTTTTTGGGTGTAAATATTGAAGCTATTCCAGTGTTATTCCTACCTAGCAATAGCCTTCAATGCTTCGTCGCTTTTGTCTCCTATGGCTTTTCGCCACCTCTCCAATCATGACGATCTTTGACAAATGCGCCGATTATAAACTCTCTAGTAAGCACTGCTCCAGACACCTCCACATACACTACTGAGGGAATCGTGTTAGTCCCAGCCTATGAAGTCAATTTATAGGGCAACCAGGGGGCAATTGCTCCCCTGCACTACTTACCAACCCTCCTCTGGAGTGGAGGCTTTTCATCTGCTAACAAATTTTATCCAATCAGTCATGGCCACACCCTTTTGTGGCTCTGCCCACGCATATGGTGTGGCTCTGCCCATGCATATAGCCGGTATTTTTTTGAGGAAAAAGGTGGCAACCCCCGGAAGACGGGATCTACAAAGAGCTACAGAGGGAGAAGACCGACTCAAGGTTGGCAAGGTCAAGACCTAGCGCTAAAGAAGGTGTAGGCAGCAGGTGTTGATGGAGAAGAGAGTCTGAAACTATTTTAATAATATAAGAAATATCTGTAGTTATTTATATTGATGCCGTGATTGCTATTACTCTAGGTTGGTATTGATTTTGAGGAGAAACCAATGATGGTGGCTATTTGCTTTATTATAATACACATCCCTTGGATTGTGACATGACAACATGACAAAGTTGCATCACGAATTGTCATGATCCTACCGGACATTGGACGCGTGTCATACTTTATCATTTTCACGCATGTATCAATTTACCCTACCCAGACGCAGGAAGTCGGACTTGCTTCATTTCAGCATTGCCATGTTTTGAGCTAGTAATTCCTGCTCATGGCTACTAAGCTTCATTTGTCCCAATTCTCAAGGAAAATTAATATATTAAAAAAAAAAAAAATAAAGAAGTGCACATGCAAATATTAATTAACCCACCATCCTGTGCATCTGTGCAAATAGGTCTCAACCAGGAGTTTTCATTAAAAGTTTCTATTTCAAATGTCTAAAAGGGACTGTCTGGTGCCCAAAATGCATAGATTCAGAGTACTTTACAATGCATATTTTACATTTTGCATTTCCTAAAATATGAATATCTTATATATCTTATAACACTTAGATCAAATTACAGCAGTTTTCAAGACACCAGGACTTCCCGCACTAGCTGAGTAAGAGTCAATTTTCCTTATCTTGTTTTTTTTTGCTGCAGGAACCAATGAGAATAATGCCATTCAAATGAATGACCTTTCCCGTTTCTCTAGCGATGTCATCAATGTGTTGCGCTGTTAAGGGATCCTATGTGTACAAGAGCAAGGTCACTTAGATTCCACACAATGTACTATATTCCACCCGCAGAGGAAGTGACTAAATGAAACAAAACGGATACATGCTCAGTGCCTCCATACAATCCATGCAGGACCTGTAGGATAGAATGCAGGGGAGTAGAATATAAAAGATGTGATTTATGCAGAATGTCTGCATGAAATCACACTGGAAAGAAAAAGCCTGTGCACCTAAGCAGTAGTCTTAAACCTGCACCAAACAGAGTTTGAGGACTAGACTGTCCCTTTAATGCATTCTCTCATTTATAAATAACAATTTTTTTGTTGTTTTTGCCTACAGTTGTCCTTTAAATCTGGGTGTGTGTACGCCCTGGATGCCACAATATTCAACAAAATATGACTTCACATCTTGTGTGGGTTTTACATGCTGATACGGTGCTGAAATATCTTACAATCCACAAAAGAGATATTTCACATGTCTATGGCCACAAGGCTTGCAGATTCATCCCGTGTGTCAGCTCTGTTTAATATGCACACGACGACACAATTTGGCAAACATATATGTTACTGAAACTGGCGCCGGGCCATTTAGCAAGGTAAATTCTGACAACTCTCCTTTTTTTTCCCGTATAATTACATTTGGCAAACGACTGTTTTGTATCTCAGCGGAGATTAACCCTTCTAAACTTATACAAGGTGATAAAGTCAATTATATTGACATGTGAAGAAAACCCCAAACAGTCAGGTTAAATTACATACCTAGAGGAAATGGTGTCAGCTAATTAAAACAGCTGAAACCCTTGCAAGGTTTGGTTTGTACAAGTGTGGACCTGTCTCTAAAAAAAAACACAAAAACCCCAGACACATATACAGAGAGGTGCGGCAATGCATGAGAGTGTGCTTCTGGGTGCCAGGCGTGTGAGCTATATATTATTTACAAGGTTTTCCCAGCCTTGCCATGTACAAATAACTTGTCAATAAAAGATCTATAAAATAAAAAGAAATTTAAAATTTTTTAATACGAGTCCCTTCTGTGTATTGAAGCTACTATCTGTGTTCGGATGAAGCTGACCCCTTATAAATAATTTGGGTTTAGACAAACCAGTGGACCAATGAGAATACCAGCACTTCATGCGAGCTCTGGTGGGTTCCCTTATTTGATGAGAGACGAGGCAATGTGGGTCTTGCCAAATATAAATAACCTTGCAATCAATAGAGGATTAGAAATAAATAAATAAATAATCAATATGTTGTGTTCAATTATTTAGAGTTTATTAATCAATTTGAGTCCTACATTGGTTGTAAAATCAGCTACAGTAAATAAAACACCTTATATTCTTTGTAGATGTATTGGAACTATTCTTGTGCCCCTTATCATATTTCGGCATGTGAAGGTATCGTGGGTAGGACTCCCCAAAATGGGTCTTACCATGTATTAAAAAAATGTAAAAAAAATTACAAATATTAGATTATTAAACAAGCTTTCTCCTGGTGTAAAATTAGACACATTCAAGTTATAAAAAAATCATTGTGAGTAAGGCTAAGGATAGGTGTATTCTGATAAGTATTATTATGATTACGGGGATAGTTCTAAGAAAAGCTACCAGTAAGTGAAATTAAACATAGAACCACAGACTGTGTCGGTAGATAAGTTGTATTCGCTCCATCTAGTCTGCCCAAGCTCTGCCAAAGAGAAGATTCCTCAATGTCCAATGATTTTGTAAAGCAAGCTGTATTTTTCACAGAACTTAGGTCGCCTAAAATTCAATGAACCCAGTGAGCCAAAAGAATCCGGCTTCAAAGCAATGAAAAACAAATCTCTTCCAATGCATTGCTGGGGCAGCTGTGACAGTCATGCCGTACCCTATACCAGGGGTGGAGAACAGGCCGCCCTCCAGAGGTTGCAGGACTACATTTCCCATACTCCTCTTAGCTGGACGAACATTATGGCATTATAGTTCATGAGATCAGCTGGAGGGTCACAAGGCCCTGCCCTATATTGATGGCACAGGAGCTAGTAAGACAGACTTTGGCGCCAACCTTTAAGGAAAAGGGGAGGAGCTAAAAGCAAATGAGCCATTCAGAAACTGCAGCAAGTAACGGTAAAAAGATCTAAAAATCAATCTGTGCTTCATTTTCCACCATTTTCCAGTGGTCTTGACTGTAATGAGGAGTGATCGGGGGCATGCATTTCTGCAAGGTGTGGGCTGTTCAAAGCAGCTAAGCCAGGGCTCGACAAACCCCAGGCGCCAGGTCGCCATGGCGACCAGGAAATGAGACCTGGCGCCTGGGTGAAGTTACCTTCCCTGTCCCCTTGCCGCTGCCATCCGATATTTTTTTTCTTTTTTCGTAGCGCGAGGGGGTAAAGTCTGTGCGTATAGCACAGACTGCAAGCTCCGCCCCCTCGCGCAACGCGTGTCTGAGTGCCGGGTGTCGACACGTGACATCCGGGCACTCAGCAGGCCGATGAGTGAGGACATGCTGCAGGACGGATGTCCCCCTCCCCTGCAATGAGGTAAAGCAGCAGGGAGGGGGGACACACCAAGAAAAGACTGTGTGAGGTGGGTGTGTGTTTGTATATATGTGTATAATGTAAAGTAGGTGTGTGTGAGGTGTTTGTATATATGTGTATATGTAAAGTAGGTGTGTGTGAGGTGTTTGTATATATGTGAATATGTAAAGTAGGTGTGTGTGAGGTGTTTGTATATATGTGTATATGTAAAGTAGGTGTGTGTGAGGTGTTTGGATATATGTGTATATGTAAAGTAGGTGTGTGATGTGTTTGTGTATATGTGTATATGTATGTAAAGTAGGTGTGTGAGGTGTTTGTATAAATGGGTATATGTAAAGTAGGTGTGTGTGAGGTGTTTGTATATATGTGTATATGTATAGTAGGTGTGTGTGAGGTGTTTGTATATTTGTGTATATGTATAGTAGGTGTGTGTGAGGGGTTTGTATATATGTGTATATGTAAAGTAGGTGTGTGTGAGGTGTTTGGATATATGTGTATATGTAAAGTAGGTGTGTGATGTGTTTGTGTATATGTGTATATGTAAAGTAGGTGTGTGAGGTGTTTGGATATATGTGTATATGTAAAGTAGGTGTGTGTGTGTGTATATATGTGAAGAAGCCGTGTGTGTTTATGAATTGCGTGTATGCTTGCGTGATTGTCTGGCTCCTAAATTTTGTGGCTGGCTCCTAAAATCTAATTAGATTTGTCAAGCCCTGAGCTAAGCGCATTAGTGTCCTGTATAACCATAATACTCGTAGGTGCATTGATTAACGCGCAAGAGTACTGAACCATACTATTCAACTGTCTTGCTAAAGCATGACCCTTTGTATACGTCTGTGCGCTGGTTACCATGACAGTGGCAATTACAGCCTTGATTTAAGACTTAATTCAGATTGGAGACAATCAAAGCAACATTGAATTTGCAGGGTAAGGGGCAACAAACTACATTTATATATATAAAATTAAAATAAAACCCAGATATCCATACGGCAGCTGGATTGTTTTGAATAATCATGCGCTAACCTACTGTATTACAGAGTCTCGGGAGGACCAGAACAATTACAATAAACAGTTTAATGTTCGGAATCTACTATTAGGTGGTGAAATTAACCAGGATAATGTGTGTCAAATAATAGAGACGAGCGTTTCAATTTCAAAAAGCAGTTAATCTTACTGTAATGCAATTTATTCCTACTTAAGGGCAGAGGGAGAATTCCCCCCACTGTACCGCCGGACACTTATTAGGTTGGGAGATTTTTCCTAAACGGTTTAAAAACTGACAGATCTTCTGGTGTATCGCAGCTTATCAGGACTAATCTCTGGGCTTGATTTCCCAAATATTTGCACTTGTTGTCATAATAATGAATGGAGCACATTGCAATGCCCATGGCAGATAATGAGCAGTTTTACATGTTACCAGACTAAATGGGAAATGAAGTGATGATGAGGCCTTCATTGGATGACTGAGTTGCTTTAGTCCTCACACTTTGTCTTTTAGTGCTTAATCAATCAAGGGATCAGTCTAGCTCATCAATCTGATCTTTCCCTGGCTGACACCGAGCTAGCATATACCATGCTTAAAGGACAATTAAAAAACATTTAAAAAAAAAAAAAAAAATTCTTACTTTGAGAAAGCAAGGGAAGATCCCCTCCTTTTCGAAAAGGATCAACAGAGGGGACGGGTGACGTATAGAGAGACAGTCGCTGACCTGATAGTGTAGCCTGTTTCCCATGAAGAGTATGGCAGCTGCCGGTTAGAGGATAAACTGCCCTGTATCAAAACTACATGCCAGTCTATCTAAATCGGTATATATTTTCCCTTAACTCCACCTACTGGCTGAATCTTAAGTATTCCAATTGTACAGCTGTATTATCGGCCATTTTGTCTTTTGGGTGGGGGGTGACAAATAACTTTTACAAGCTGCCCTTCTGAATGTCTAATTCAAACATGTTCAGAGGTAAATTAATTAATTAATCATGGACATTTCTGAAAGAACTTCTGATTGGTTAATGAATTGGTTTCCCCAGTTCCACTCTTGCAGTCTATATTCTTCACTGGAGCATAATATAAGTTTATAGGTGTCCTGTAAAAAACTGGGCAATCTGGAATGACAAAAGAAAAACCCTGCAGATGTTTGCTCTGTATAGAATCCTGTGCGATGTCCATACGTACGTGTGTATATATATATATCATATTTCAAATTATCTTTCGATTTTATTTTATTTAGAGTTTATCTCTTATATAGCAGGCCCAAAATCAAGTGTAATTAAAGGACAATTTTTTTTATAACACTGAGTCACTAATTAACTTAATTGAACTTGTTTTTTGGGTTGGGACTTACTTTGCCCTTTACTTAATCCAGAGAGTCCCCAGACTGGATGGGGGGGGACTTCTACAAACTACAAATCATATATATTTAGACACAGTTGCTGGAGAGAGTGGGAGCATTAACTTGAATAACTGAACGGAAAGTTTATAGAGGAAGAGACCTCACTGTGACTTAAGTAAATGGCCGATGATGTATGCCACTTATGCAAAACACAAAATCATAAAGCAAATGACATTACACTTTAAAGAGTTTTGGAGAAATAATTTGCAGGCCCTTTAGCAATAAGGACATGTTTATCTCATTTGCCGATCATTTTAGTAATGTCTTTTGTGCTCAATGTTTTGGAAGCAAACTCACTTAGAGAAAGCAGTCCCTGGATAACTAAGAAAGAAAAAAAAAATCTCTCTTTTTTTTTTTTAACTAACCAATAGGTAAATTGGCTTTTAAATGAAAGGCCATGAAAAGGATTTTTTTTTTATTTCGTCTTTTACATGTAAACGGTTTCTATTTAAAGATGTATGGCCCCCATGTTCCAAATCTGAGGCTAGCAAATTGACTGCAACATTAGCAAATGATGGGAAAATAAGTCATTTATTCATGCCAATGTATGTAAGTGTTCTGCATACGCTTTATTGGATCTCTTAGGCAGACAAGTAATGGGGGCTATTTAAAAGGACAATTTAGGCTAGCGCTATGCCCATTTGAAGCAGTGAATTACCCCTGAAAACTGCTCGCTAACCAAATTCCCATTCGTTCGCCTTGACGATTTAATACTATAACTGAGCAATATTTGGATTGCACAGAGGATGGGTACAAGAGGAGCACCTTGTTTTGGGACTGCATTGAGCAGGCACAGGATATTCTGCAAATCTGTAGTAGTCCAGGAAACTTAAAGCGACTCTGTTACCTAAACACTGAATACATTGAGAATTTGGAAAATGAAAATAAATATATCAGAAATGACCTCTACATTTCGTTAGCTGAATTCTAAGCCAATGCGTGAATTAAGAGATTTGTTTTTGTTTTTTTTTACATGTGTCTGTGGTGTCTCCTATATATGACATCACCTGGTGGCTTGATATGCAAATGACACATTCCTCAGTAAAAGTGTTCCATATCAAGTGTGGGATATGAAGTTACAAGACGAGGTTAACAGGAGAAACAACAGACACTTTTGAAACCTATTGTACTCTTAGGGGGCTATTCACAAAATGTGAGTTGAGGTGAGATGACCATTTCATCTCACCAATGTAGCTATATATTGTGCAGGGACAAACCTGGTGTGTATGTATATGTGTATGTAACTGGATGTGTATGTATGTAACTGGCTGTGTATGTGGTGTGTGTGTGTGTGTGTGTGTGTATGTATGTGTGAATGTAACTGGCTGTGTATGTGGTGTGTGTGTGTATGTATGTGTGAATGTAACTGGCTGTGTACGTGGTCTGTGTGTATGTATGAGTGAATGTAACTGGTTGTGTACGTGGTCTGTGTGTATGTATGAGTGAATGTAACTGGCTGTGTATGTGGTGTGTGGGTATGTGTATGTGTGAATGTAACTGGCTGTGTATGTGTGTGTGAATGTAACTGGTTGTGTATGTGTGTGTGAATGTAACTGGCTGTGTATGTATGTGTGAATGTAACTGGCTGTGTATGTATGTGTGAATGTAACTGGCTGTGTATGTATGTGTGAATGTAACTGGCTGTGTATGTATGTGTGAATGTAACTGGCTGTGTATGCATGTGTGAATGTAACTGGCAGTGTATGCATGTGTGAATGTAACTGGCTGTGTATGTATGTGTGAATGTAACTGGCTGTGTATGTATGTTTGAATGTAACTGGCTGTGTATGTATGTGTGAATGTAACTGGCTGTGTTTGTATGTGTGAATGTAACTGGCTGTGTTTGTATGTGTGAATGTATGTGTGAATGTAACTGACTATGTGGTGTGTGTGAATGTAACTGGCTGTATTGTGGTGTGTGTATGTATGTGTGAATGTAACTGACTGTGTATCTGGTGTGTGTGAATGTAACTGGCTGTGTATGTGGTGTGTGTATGTATGTATTTATGTATGAATGTATGTGTGAATGTAACTGGCTGTGTATGTGGTGTGTGTGTATGTATGTGTGAATGTAACTGGCTGTGTATGTGGTGTGTGTGTATGTATGTGTGAATGTAACTGGCTGTGTATGTGGTGTGTGTGTATGTATGTGTGAATGTAACTGGCTGTGTATGTGGTGTGTGTGTATGTATGTGTGAATGTAACTGGCTGTGTATGTGGTGTGTGTGTATGTATGTGTGAATGTAACTGGCTGTGTATGTGGTGTGTGTGTATGTATGTGTGAATGTAACTGGCTGTGTATGTGGTGTGTGTGTATGTATGTATGTGTGAATGTAACTGGCTGTGTATGTGGTGTGTGTATGTATGTATGTATGTGTGAATGTAACTGGTTGTGTATGCGGTGTGTGAATGTAACTGGATGTGTATGTGGTGTGTGTATGTATGTATGTGTAAATGTAACTGGCTGTGTATGTGGCGTGTGTGAATGTAACTGGTTGTGTATGCAGTGTGTGTGAATGTAACTGGCTGTGTATGTGGCTTGTGTGAATGTAACTGGCTGTGTATGTGGCTTGTGTGAATGTAACTGGCTGTGTATGTGGCGTGTGTGAATGTAACTGGCTGTGCATGTGGCTTGTGTGAATGTAACTGGCTGTGCATGTGGCTTGTGTGAATGTAACTGGCTGTGCATGTGGCTTGTGTGAATGTAACTGGCTGTGCATGTGGCTTGTGTGAATGTAACTGGCTGTGTATGTGGTGTGTGTGTGTATGTATGTGTGAATGTAACTGGCTGTGTATGTGTTGTGGGTGTATGCAACTGTCTCCGTGCGTTTATGATTTTCTGATGTGTCGTTGTCTGGCTGCTAACTGTTTGTGTTCTCTGTTAAATTTGTGTGTATGTATTTTAATATACTTTTTTCTACTCTATTGTAACAATGCAATGTTTTTGGACCCAGGACATACCTGGTAAAACACTTTATAAATAAGTTAAATAATGATGCTTCAATATCTGATCAATAGAAACACATCTAGCCAGATACTGCAGTAAAGAGCTATTTTTAAAGCATACCTTTATGCACATTTTTAAATTGCAGAGTTGCTTTTGTTTATACAGTAGATATAAAACCAAAACGAAAGGTAACCACGCAGCAAAAAATAAACAAAAGATCCCAAAAAAAAAATACAAACCACCATCATAGTTGTAGCACATATAACATATGACCAATTAAACATTGTAGCAAATATACCAACAGTGAATAACAAACATTGGGCTGAATTTATTAACTGGGATAAGTTATAATAGTTATAAAAATTGTCATCATTTCCCAATTTTCTGTAGTCTATAGGAAAATATATTTTGAAACGTTTATCTGGTTATACAAAATAAGTCTAAGAAATAGAAAGTACTGACCAATCAGGAGAAGCGTTCCCACAGCTAAACCACCACCTAGGAGCAAACAATTAAAATGTTAAGGCATCAAGGATGACGTAGAAACATAGAAAGTGTCGGCAGATAAGAACCATTCGGTCCATCTAGTCTGCCCAATTAGTCTGACTGGTCTGACATAAAACAGTAAATGATGAACGCTGCAAGTTTTTTTCGTCATACTTTTAACAGCAGGGGGTCCTAGGTCCCCACTGCTGATCCCATGCAAAAACTAGGCTCTCTCCGTGCTAGCAGCGAGAGACCCTTGTCTTTGGCAGATGGAGCGGGGTGAACTGCTGTGTCTCAGAGTGAGACACAGAAGATAGTAAACCCGTGTGTTTCTATAGGGATACATGTCAGGTTTACTTCAAAGTCCTGGACACATTTTTTTTAACCCTTGCTTCCTTCAAAAAAGGCGCAATGTTCCTTTAATTTCACCTAATGGCTGTATTTGGAGAATTCTGATTTTATTGCTGCGTGATCTGCTAATTTTTGCGAGTTATACTGCTAATACACCGCCAGCCACTTGTAACAGGTTAAGGTCTCTGCCATGCAACCGAGGCAGTGTTCTTGGTCCCGATCAGTGGTTTTCGGGTCATGTGAACACTGTGATTAGCCAATCACAGTGATCGCATGCAAATCAAATGCAAAGTCAACTTTGCCTCCAAGTCACTTTTTGTACTGAAAATACAGTGAGTGGCAGATTATATATATATATATATATATATATATATATATATATATATATATATATAAATATTATATATAAAATTACAAAAATTAGTTAATTTAAAGCAGTTAAGTTGTAATCAGTTTCCTTCCAACTTAATGGCACTCATTTTATTGTTCCAATTTTTTAAATTTGTATTTATAAAGGTTTTTTAAAATATATTATTGTACTATGTTCGTTTATATTTAGGTAACCCCTGCAGGCCTGTTCTGTAGGGTTTTTTTTTGTCTGTGGACCTTGGTTTTTCACAAATATTAGTTCGTTAATTGGGATAAGCGTGTTAGAGTTTGCATTGCACTATTTGTGTAGAATAACATTATCCTTTTAGCAACAACATATAATTTGTATGGCGTTACATGATGAAAAGGAAACTTACATTTAAACAACCACATATCAAAAATGTAAACATTGCCCTGGTCCCTGACCCAGAAAACCCCCAGTATTTATCTTGTACCAGTTGTAATGTCAGACTTACTAAATATAAGTCTTCTTTATTCTTTTAATTCGAGAATTCCTGGCTGCCAAGATTATGTGGAGTTATTTGCTGGAATCTCAAACACCAGTCATTGATATGAAAGTATTGGATTTTTATTGATAATATCGTGTTTCTTTCATTCAATATTTGAATGAATGGGACTGACAGCTGGATTGTGACAACCCAGTGTATGTGACGAGGATACTGGGATGGTTCAGTAATTAATGGCTAACCTGTAGCCTTCTATTATTTATAGATCATGCATCCTATGATGCTCAGCCAGCAATAACCGGAATACTACAGGTTAGCCATCCTTGCCCTAGGATGCTGCAAATGAAACTTAATGGCAAACACACCTAGGATGTGATCCAGGGAGGGCACCCCGGAGGAAAGCAAAAGCTGTCCATTATGCACAGAAGGCCGGGTCCCTCTGATAGCCGGGAGTTTCCCACGGACCTTCCTCCGAAAGCTCGTCTCGTTTCCAGCGCACATTTCTCGTCCAGCCACGGATTTATTCTCGGGCGCAGCCATGTTGCTTCACCCTAGATGACCGCGGTGCCTTGTGGGTCCAGTGACAGCTACCAATAGCCTATCAGAAAACGGTAGAGGAACGGCGAGCCAATTGGGAAGGGTTTTAGTAAAGGTCGCTGCTCCGCTCTGCTCTCAGCTGCCCGGCTTCAAAATATCCGTGACATTTGCTGAGGTGAGTGCTGAATGTCGTGGCAGCGCAATCCATGTGCTGGTTAAAGTGTTCAGTATTGTTACGGGCAGATGGCTAACTGTTACTTTAAGTTGCTGATATGTTTGGTTTACCTCATTTAATTTTATCTTAAGGTACTTTGACCTCCAGTCATCTCAACCAGCAAGGGGCGATTCATATTTTTGATAAATATATATATATATATTTTGATCTGGACAGTCCGGTATTTGGATATATAAAGGCAATACTGGACATTTGCATTACTTACATAATTTATAAAATTGTCAGGTTTTATGAAAGCTATTCCCTGTGTATTAACCCCCTCCCTGCCAATGGCTAGGGTTTCCACCTGGCCGGTATTTTACCGGCAGGTCGGTAAAATATTGGCATCAGGCCAATGTTAAGTCTATGGAGACAGTACCAAGGCCGGTATTTTTTTGAAGAAAAGGTGGCAACCCTACCTGCCATTGATAATTGGATAAGCAGTTATCTTGCACAGCAACACTTTTTTGCTGTGTGCACTTTTTTATGGATTCATTTCTTTGTACTGTAATGCATTACGGTACTAGATAGGCTCTTCTGAGAGCTATTAATCCCTTCTTTGCCGTAGTAGTAGACTGCTTAGGCACTGATTATGATGCCACTGATTCAAAAGGGCTGATTTTGCCCCTGGTTAGCTTTCTGATACAAAATCTAGTGATGTATCGGTGGCTGCTGAGCCCTTGCCACAAGATGTCGTGGGTGTCTACTTTAAAAAAAATAAATGGTTTGGTGGGGGTAAATAACATTGGGATATTTCTTTGAAGCAAGCCAAATAGGACATGGACGCAGGTTGATTACATGTCAAAATTCCAAGTTGGACCACTGAGATGCACATCTCACAAATGTGGCCTTTTACCCCCCAAAAAACCAACAAACCCATACAAGGATGGTATTGCTGTACTCAGATGTTGCTGAACATATATTGGGGTGTTGTTTGGCAGTGACATATACCAGAATCTCGTAAAAAAAAAAATAGTATGAGACCCAGCACTCGGTGTCAAAGAGAGTTTTAATAAGACAAAGGCGACGTTTCAACCCACTCAGGGTTTTTTGAGTGGGTTGAAACGTCGCCTTTGTCTTATTAAAACTCTCTTTGACACCGAGTGCTGGGTCTCATACTATTTTTTTTTTATGAGGAAAGGACTTGGGAGACTTCCTGTGACTTCGGCACCAACGAACAAATAGTGTGGTCTGTATCTATTACTTTTTACCCATATACCAGAATCTGTGAATTTATGCCTGAAGTACAATGTATGTGGAAACAAAACTCTGTAAATTTACTAACACAAACTTTGACAAAGGCTGGTGGTAGAATTAGTACAAATACAGTATTACAATACCATCATTTGAAATACCTTAGGATGTCTAGTTTCCAAAAATATGTGGTTTGATGGTGTAAAATACATTGACCGGCTTCAAACGTGTCCCAAATGAAACATGGGCGCAGGCTGATTACATGTCAAAATTCCAAGTTGGAAATGCACACCTCCCAAATGTGGCTTTTTAGCCCCCAAACAACCCAACAAACCTATGCATTGGTGGTATACCTGTAGTCGGGAGATGTTGCTGAACACAAATTGAGGGGTTGTTTGCCATTGATGTGGAAACATTAAAAAATGACTAACCAAACTTTTTTACAGTCTGGTGGTAGAATTGGTACATGTAAAGTGTTAAAATACCACCATTTGAAATACCTTAGGATGACTAGTTTCCAAAAAGATATGTTTTCTTGGGGGGGTAAAATACATTGTCCAGCTTTAAACGTGTACCAAATGGAGAATGAGTGCAGGCTGACAACATGTCAGATTTACAAGTTGGAAATGCACAACTCTGAAATGTGGCCTTTCTGAACTCAGGACAAATATTAGAAACTACGTAGCAGTGTTTTTTTTGTTGTCTCTTGTAGATGAGTATACGATTTTTCAAATAAAAGTCAGAAAAACTTTTTTTTTTTTTATATCAAATTATATGCTATTTTATAATTGCATCAAAAGAAAGCCCTTCTTATGTCGATTAAGAACAATATATAGTTTATGTGGGTACACTAAATGAGAAATAAATAAATTACAGCAAAACACAAACACCGAAGAAGTGTTAAACAGCCCATGTCACCAAGCGTCGGACAAACAAAAAGTCATGTCACCTAAGGGGTTAATATATATATATATATATATATATATATATATATATATATATATATATATCTTACAGCTAGATGAAATTACAGTAGTTTGCAAGAAACAAGGACTGCCCACATTAGCTAAATAAAAGGTTTTTTTTTCCTGTAAGAACCAATGAGAATAATTTCATTCAAATGAATGGAATATCCTGTCTCTAGTGATGTCATCAGACAATGTGTTACACTGTTAAGAGATCCCACTGTGTACGAGAGCAAGTATCTCACAGTCCACACAATGTATTCTATTCAAGCAGCACAGGAAGTGACTAAATGAAACAAAACGTTATATGATCAGTGTCTAAATAATCAGTGCTGCCGCACCTGTAGTAAACATGCAGAGTAATCACTGGGGGAGGGCTTGAGTCAAATATTAAAAATGTGATTTATGCAGAATGCCTGCATCAAATCACACTGGGGGAAAAAAACCTGTGCACTATACAAGAAGTGATAGTGAGTTTGGGGACTAGACTGGCCCTTTAATGCACACCGATTTTTTCCCCCCTTCAATTCAGACTAATTGTGATCTGAATAAATGTAATAATATGTAAAGAGTTAAAAAGATGATAGGAGCAATGAAAGATACTGTTGAGTGAGTGGAGCTGGATTAGGATGGCTCTTTCACAGCTGAGTGATTTTTAAATCATTACACCATGGTATTAGACAGTACACAATTTGATGTGTGATAATATTACACCTGGATAAATTGTTGCACTCCCTCCTCTGCAGTGTTTTTCACACTAGCTCCCTGTTTGGTTCTTTTAAAATCCCCGATATTTTTGTACCTGCGAAGGAATTTACATAAAACAAGACCTCTGCTGACTATTTCAGTTGTATGGTTTTTATAAAGTGTATTACACATTTTGGGGATGAAGAAACACTGCTCAATGAATCTTGAAAGAGTCGGATATTGGGCTATGGGAAAGAGACTGTGAATAATCATATGATGCATTTATTAAGTGTTGTCAGATTTACCTCCCCCCTCCTTCATCCACTTTAAAACTGGTGTTTTGATCTGTTGTAATGTGTTTTTCATGATTAAGAGAAGTTTAGAGTATTCATGTAATCACACATTACATTTGTTGGCTGTAGCTAGGGGCAGATATGTGAAGCGAATATGTTCGTGTAATGTGATGCCCTTCATTAGCCAACTGAGAATTTGATTGCAAGCTTGCAAGGCCAAGGCCACTAGGTCCATTTCTTTGGTATTAAAGAGGCAAAAACATTTCTCAACAATAAACTAACCTGAATCTTTTGTTCACCTAACTGATGTTCAATGAAGTCAACATTTTTTTATTTATTTATTTGAAAAAAATATTTAATAGGTCCACCTTTTTAAGATATATAGGCCCAAATAAAGACCTTTGGCAAATGCCACATCCATTAATGTGTTTTTGCAACACAGACTGTGTGTCTGTGTCTGCAGATAAGAATCATTGGCCCAATTTCTCTTGTAAATAAGACAGCCCCCTTTGCAGTTTATTTTACTTCCATTGTAGTCTTGTGTTTTTATAAAACCGGGCTTGAGAAAACGAGCTAGGAGTCACTGTTCCTAACATCCCTACTGCTGACTTTTAACTTTGTCCTAGAACTCTATGGAATTGCCATTTACCTTTTTCCTAAAAATCACATAAAAATGTGACCGCTCCTAAAGTATCACATTTTTGTCACACCCAATATTTCCTTTTAAAATCTTTTATTTTTTTTTATAGCCTAGTAGATCAATTTTATAGACCTGGTCAATGACCTGAGCCGATGCCTCTGTTAAAATTGTTAAAAGAGACCATGCGCACTGCCATTCTTCAAAAAATAAATCTACAAATAGAACCAACGCATTTCACGTTTCAAATATTTTTTTCCTCTGATTCTCTTGAATATTTTCAACACATTTTAGTTTGTTTTTTTTTGGGCTCGGAGGAAGGAGATTGATTCGGCGACTGGTTTCCCGACCGTGTTATCTTTCGAAAGTTATTGTGTTATGATAGATGTCGTTCATTTCTTTTCTTGGTTCCAGCATATTTTTTTAAAACACAATTGGGGAAAACTGCCGGGTCATCAGTAGTATTCATGGCCCTAATCTTCTTACTGGCGTCTGCCATTCTGCTCTCTCAAAGCCTCTTCCCTCGTCAGTTCTGGAATGCGAGGCCATGAGGTCCTGCCAATTAACCCTTCTTCAGACAGTCAAGTCTGTCATGCTAGGCTTGGCACTCCATTGACGCTAAACGGGTTAATATTGTACGGTGAGCAAATCAGATTAGCCAGTGAGTCAGCTGACTCTCTGGAACTTGCAGTCATGTGATGATGTGGCACATCCTGCTGTGGGGCCCCTGCTGTGTACAGAAACAAGGTATTTGGGTCTTGAGTTGTTTGTAAGTACTGAACAGCAGGACTCTTGGATTATGATTGCAAAGAAGATGACTTCATTTTCCTTTTCTACTTGTCAGACTAAGATGTGGGGTTCAGATCCTCTCATACCAGCCTTTTACCGTTTTACGCTGTTGTGTTCCACATAGGATGTTATTTACTACATTCCAAGGGACAAGTGTTTGTATTTGCAGTATGCACAAAATAACAGTAATATACCATTCTGCATAGACGGTTATGTTTACTGTGATTTTCTTTCTTGATTTTATTTGTTTTTGAGGTTTTTTGGGGGCTCTCCAGAACGCTGTTAGGCTTGGATATCCGGAACAAAATGATGTTAAATCATTGTTTTAATGTTTTGTTGTACCGTTTTTTTGTTTTTTTGTTTTTCGTAGATTGCCATTTGGCAGAGAAAGACCTAGAAGCAGGGTGGATAAAGCAAAAAAACAAACAAAGATTTTTTTGGATTTAAAATTACATTTATTTAAAGGAAAAGCTTTTTGGGGGATAAAAATCTATCTAAAGATAATTTTCAATTTAAGATACATTATAGTTCCAATGATATTCAGCATCAAATAGAGCTTAGTTGTGTAACATGAGGTCATAAAATCAAGTTATTTAAGCTGATATAACGCACACAGTAAAAATGGTGTATAATAAACAAATTTCAGTAAAATTGCTCTGCAAATCTCTGTACAAACAAATTACCAGTTCAGTGCATGCTATAGAACTGTGATGGTGAATGTTGTTGGGCCTGAGTGCCCAGTTTTCTGAATGAAGCCAAGTTGCAGATCTCAGTGACCCTTCTATACAACAAACATTATAGGCTCTCTGTAGGCCACACTATAAAAATAAAGAAGATTGGCACTCACAGGACTTGCTCCAGTGGCCAGCACCCTGATTGGCACTTGCAGGACTTGCTACAGCGGCCAGAACCCAGATTGGCCCTTGCAGGACTTGCTACAGCGGCCAGCACTCAGATTGGCACTTGCAGGACTGGCTCCAGCACCCCGATTGATTGATTGGCCCCTGCAGAACTTGCTCCAGCACCCTGATTGATTGGCCCCCGCAGGACTTGCTCCAGCACCCTGATTGATTGGCCCTCGCAGGACTTTGCTCCAGCAGCCTGCTGAAGGCTTGGCATTCGAGTTGTGGCATGCGTGCCATAGGTTCGCAATCGCTGCTATATAAGGTTCGTGTTCTTGAAATATGTGTGATTAACCTATTGGAGTAAAAATCAGTGCTGATATAGCAGTTTTTACTAATCTGACGCTTATTCTAAATATGAAATCTTCATCTGGTTGCAAATATTAAAACTGCCAGCAAAAAGGTAGCGTTACATTTAACAATCATGATTTAAATACATTTTTAAATGAGTCTGACTAGAGATTTTAAATCAAATTCCCCCTGTCTAGAAGCCAGGTCACCATGAAATATTACTCTTCCTTTTTGTGATTATTTTCTCTCTCTTTATGTTCAACGTTTCCTCCATGATTGGAAACCTTGGGGGGGGGGGGGGATGTATTTGACATGTGCAGAGGTGATACCTATCCAATGTGTCCATCTTTGTGAATATGGTCATCCAATGCTGGTCAGTTATGCACATTAGGGGGTCTCCATAAATCTCTATGGGATCCCCGTGATTGCTTTACAAGTGGTGTTGCATACGTCTATCATCCACAATGTCAAGTCTATCTCCAGACAAGAGACCTGCTCTCTCATCTAGTCGGCACATCACAAAGCCTCACCAGATCTCAAAAAAATGCAGCTTGACATATTCATTGGTTGCCAATTTGCAGTACACCCGGCCCGTCAAAATCCCTATTTGTTTTTTACTAGGGCTCTGCACCTGGTTGGTCCTGTTGCAGTAACTATATGAACCCGCAGTGGCTGTTTCCCTGTTTGCAGAGTAGCTCACCGCATTGCTTCCCAGGCCAAAGTGGTCCCATTGGAGCTGTGACACCTGTATATCAACACATACCAATCCCATTCCTACCAACGTTTCCCCCAGGCAAATCCTGCCGCCCCACCAAACTCTACCTCTATCCTGAAAAGTGGGACAGAAGTAGAGTTTGGCGGGACAGACCCCCTACTCCCAAATCTGGACTGTCCCGATCAAAGCAGGACAGTTGGGGGAGGGGTGGTACTCAATCCAGACAATATGAGGTACTTATGTCTATCTAAGTCTTGTGAGAGCCTCATATCTGTGGCTGAGTGCAAGATCATTTTAATAATATTTGTGTATAATCTTAAACATGTTATACAATTAACTACTGTACAGCAACATTGTCCTATAGGAAAAGGAGGTTGCCAGTGTTACACAGTAGCTCTGGGATAAAGATCTTGGGAGGGAGGGGGGGGGGGGGTGATTATAATCATCTGTTATTACCTGGTGGTTAAAGGGAATTGACAGAATGTAATAGAGGAGAGAGAGAGAGAGACCTTGTTAATATTTTTTCAGAATGACAAAAACAAGGCGGATACCGTTTTTTTTGGGTAGTCTTGTTTTGGATTATATGGTATTATTATTATTTATTTACTATTGGATAATTTTTAAGAACAAACAAACAAAAAAAAGTGTTGCCTAATTGAAATGTATTAAATGAAAGGATCAGCCCGTTGAGTTCACAACAGATACTATCACTTTTATTCTCTACGAGATTAAAAGCACAAACAGAATAATCAACATATTTGGCTGTCATCTGCAGAGCAGAAAGATCACAAGGTTTTCCCTAGCTGTAGCTGTAGCGTTAGTCTTTTTTTTGTTCCAAGCCCCCATCTGGGAAGGCCAGGATGTGTTCTCAGATGGAACGTGTATTTGCCTGTAATCTGCTTAGCTGCACTGCAGTTAAAATCTTCATTCCGTGTTTGTGTAATTTATAATTTTAATGAGACTGTGGTTTTTGTGGGCTTTGAAATTTATTAAAAACCTCCTTTTGTGCATATGCTTTTGTTCCTGGCTGATGGGCTCGCTGTATTTAAAAGTGATGAATTTTATTCATGGATATTTTTTTTTTTTTTTTAAAGAAATTTGAAGGGATTAACGATGACTCTATATCACTCCTGAATTGATATTTAGATGTGTATTTAATGACCAAAAATATATATATATATATATATTTTTTTTTTCATCTGGAATGTGAAAAGAATTGAGAAAACATTCTGCAGTGTGAGATGTAATTTAATATTATTGCCATTATTCCATATTAGTCTTGATTTTTAAAAGTTTGTGAGCTCCATGCTGTACTGGCACTCATCCCCCTCGCAACCCCCAAAGCTTCTCATTCACAAATCTAATGTACATCTTATAATTCAACTAATAAAAATACTGTAAACGGCAGGTCTACTTTTTTAAATGGCCCATCCTATAATCAGGCCGTTCTGGCATGTGCATGGACTGATCCTATTTCCATTTGTGCTGTTCATGTCTGTAATTAAAGATTTCTGGTCACCATATGCAGGTATCGTCACTGCCTTTCATATGAAATTTCTTTGTGGCTTCGCTGTCTCTAAGTAGTTGACAATTCCTTGTTTTAATCGGATGTTTCCTGTTTGACTTGTTCTTATGTTTATCAATCCTAGCACCATGAAAAGGTTGGTAACTTGGTAGCCAATCAGAGTCTCCCTTGGAGATGCACGGTGATGACGAGTGTGCTTGTCTGCGGCACGTGTCTGTGTGTGGTGTCGGCATTGTGTATACTTGGTGCTACACCCATAAGTTTCCTTGTTGGAAGTCCTGTTGATGCGCAGTTTTAAACGTACCACCGTACGCTCTGGGTTTTCAAAATTGGTCTGGGGGGGTGGATCATACTCTTAGTTTCCTTCATGCTGAATTGTGCATAATGGAGCAATCTTAAAGCAACATGCTACCCCCAAGTGCATGGAAAAATAGGTCACTGTGGAGACCTAGATGCACACTCCCCCTGCACTTTGAAGGGTTAAAGTGATTCTTGGCTGCATGAACATCCTATAAGGTGTCCAAAGTAATGTGTTACATGTTTCTTCTGAAGATGAAACTCTCGATCTTTGTGACAATCTGTGTTGCAAGATGTAAAAAAAATAAATAAAGGTCAATATGACTCAGAAGGTGGGAAAATGATCTTAAGGATGGAACCAAGACAACCAGTAGGATCACAGCACTTTTTTTATTTTTATTTTTGTGTAGGATCTCTCCTGTCCAATGCTATTCTAGACGCAATTGTTGTGAAATCCCTAGATTTGGAAGCCCATTGCCAAATTGGTTACATTATTACAAGTACTACAATCTTTTTTTTTTTTTTACACACTTGGTACATGTCACATATTCTATGGGGTAAGATATGTATGCATTGTGCTAATTAAATTGCTGCCACATGTATGTCAAGGCATAAAGTTGTTGCCTTCTGACGCAGCACTGTGTTTTGGTTTTTTTTCTTTCTTTTCTCACAATTTTACTTTTCAACTCCACACCCCAATTTTCAGCCGAGCACTTTTCCAGATTGTACATTGTACTTCTCACACATCTTGGCTTCAACCTTCTGTGTCCTTCTATGATCGTGTTGGATTTATTTACTAAGGGTCACATTTTAGGCTCTGACTAGAACAAGAGCAAAGTGTTCTTTTACATTTCTAAACTAACTCTCTCTAATGAAATCCACACAAACCTGGTGGCTTTGCGATATCTTGTTTCAGTAGCTATTCACATGCACTGTGCCACAGTGATTTCCCTTTTCTTTCCCCACAGTGCCAGACAACTCCATAAAGTTTAAATCCCTGCATTGATTTCTTAATTTTATTAAGTTCTCCTTTTGTAATCTGAAGCTTAGAACAAACCATGTGCTTTTTCTTTGGAATTAGAATTTCTTCGTCTCATTTGGACCACGATGTGTAAAAATAAAAGCTAGTACATGCATGATTCGAATCCTCGAGGGGGGAATCATGGTCCAAATGGCCTCATCGGAGGATTTCTAAAGCCACAGGCTAATTTATGTGACTCTATTTAATTTCAGCCAGAAAGGACATGATCTGTTCCGTCTGCCTCGCATACTGCGTGTTGCAAAGCAGTCTATAGAAAGCCAGTCTATTGCATATGGGTATTCCCTTGATATCATTCCCTTGCTGTGTAATCTTATTATGCAAAGTACTAATCTTTACCTACACTGAATGCTGGCAGGTCACAATACAGTCATATCAAGGTTTTAGAGGTCATGTTTCCTGATCCTTTGCTTATTCTAAGTAGATCTGGGATTTAAAGGGTATTCTCTAGACAGTCAGAGATGCAAAGCCCTTTTTTCCCCCCTTTCCTCTTCTTGGAAGAGGAGACCAATATGAGGTCTCTGGTAGGATTAATCTTGATTTGTAGCTGTTGGATTTCTTAACAGAAGTATTATTGGACAGGGAATAAGGGGCCCCCCAGCACAGTGAAATTGGAACAAGATTGGCTGCTAAAACAGCAGCTGCATGTGGATTTGTCTTCTTTCAGGTGAAGCGCCTTTCAGTCATTTGGAAAGGATGGGATGAAAAGGAACCTGAGTGATAATTTTGATGTCTGCGAGATTTAGTACCAGTGTAATGGGATTAACAGTAACACCTTCCGCGCAGAAAAAGCCACCTGGCGCTTTAACTGGCAGAAACTGAGAGCAAATCCGTCCCCCTCCATCTCTTGGATGTCATTCATCTTGCTCGAAGAGATTTCTTCCCTGCTTGCTGTGATTAATTTCATAAGCACAAATCAGGGGACAGCGGCGGTGAAAGAATTCCTAGGGAAAGTGGTCCGTGTCCAGGCCCACGGCAAGGAGTATTTAGAAATGGCACAGCTTTCTATGGCTCACTGCTAGGTGGGCTCTCCCCTTTTATATTCCTGTATGCTCTTCAACAACATGGAATGGTTAAAACATTGTGTCGTTTTGTTTTTCAGAGGCTGTTACAAGTTGTTTTGTGTAGTGTTTATATGGCTGCTGTAAGTATTTTTTTTCCCCTTCTGTTTTGATTTGTCTTCAGTGTGTTTGCTGTTTTTATATCCAATGGGAGGCGGCGATCCAGGGATAAAGTGTACAGTAACGTCTTATTCCGCACTATAAATGCTTTACGTAATCTTGAGGTTCAGATCTCCTCCCAAAACAAAAAACAAAATATAAAAAAATTAAAAATTCAATTCTGGGGAAAACATTTTAAAAAGTTGAGCCGTATCCATGGTAACCAGTGGAATACTTCCGCTGTTTAGATACCTTTTTTAGAACTTATTCACGATTGCTTAGGAGTTTTTTTGTTTGTTTTTTTGCATTGACATTGCGTTTCCATTTCCTGTTTTTGTTATCTGTTTGTTTTATTTTATCTGGATCAAACAAGTCTGATTCCTTTTAAAGTTGTATCTGCCCATACTGAAACTTCACACTAAAGTCACATCTTTATTAGAGTTGAGCGGACACCTGGATATTCGTGTTCGACAGTATGGCCGAACTTCGGAAAAAAGTACGGGTTCAGGCTCGAACTTGACCCCGAACCCCATTGAAGTCAATGGGGACACGAACTTTTGGGCACTAAAATGCCTCTAAAAAAAGTCCTGGAAAGGGCTAGAGGGCTGCAAAAGGAATTAAAATGTGGATAAGAGTAGCTCAAGTGCCCTGCAAACAAATATGGATAGGGAAATAACTTCAAAAAACATAAAATACATACAAATTAAAAATACTGTACTATTTAGCACCCAAAACTATTAGAATTTTTCAAAGTGCGCTGTAAGCACAGTATTTGATGGTTCTATTTGACTCTCAGATGTAATACATGTAATGCTATTGCTATTCTATAAACTGAAATAGAGTCCCCATTCATAAGAATAGGTCAATTGAATGGGGTCAATCAAATGTCCGGTTTATAGACTTTCGGCTTATGGAATACATGTAATGCTATTGGCTATCTATAAACCGAATGACTTTCGGTTTATAGACTTTCAGTTTATAGCCGAACCTCGAACTCCAACCCGAACATACAGTGAAATGTTCGGGTTCGAGGTACGGACACCGTAATGTTCGGTACGAACCTGAACAGTGCGGTTCGGGTTCGCTCAACACTAATCTTTTATATTTTTAGGATACCTTTTCCTGCACTCTCAAAATTCACTTAGTGTCTGTCTTTAACCCCGTGCCCCCCCCCCCCCCCCAGTATCCACTGCTCTTTCTGTAAAACAGGATTTTTGCACATTACAATTAGCACTTCTTCCCTCCAATTATAACGAGACCATAAACTCCCCCCCCCCCCCCCCCCCACTTTTGGATACCATGGCAGCCTCTATGCTTCCCTGTGAAGACCCTTTAACATGGTGAGAGGTAGACCCTATCTGTATCTCGAAGGATGCTCATCATGCTTCCAATGTACATGTGCCATTGCTTATGTAACATTGGCATTTATTAAAGTGGAGCAGGAGCCATAGAGTTTGAGTTTTACAAGGAATTGTTCTTATGGCAGAACAAACTTCATGGGTTAAGTAGAGCAATCGCCATGGAAACAAACCAAGTTTTTAAGCTAGTTGCAATATTAAAAGAGTAGAAAGCCCCCCATAGCTTTTTAGTTTCACTTTAAAACCTGCTCACTTGTACTTGTCTTTTTTATTTTTTATTTTTTAAATTATTGTGAAATGTTTCCTTCTTAATCCTAAAACATACTGTGGGACTTTATTTTTTATTTTTTAATTGTTTTATGATTAGACCATAATTATATTGTCATAGTTTTAGAAACGGTGTTGATGGAGGGGTTTTCATAGATTTTAGAAACCACCTTCTAGTAGGTCTCTTCAGTGTCAGGATTTTTTGTGTTTTTTTTTTGTTTGAGTGTGTTTTTGTTTTTTAAATCTATGCCAGTTTGTCAGCTTGTTACATTTTAAAGTATGCTAGTGGCTCCTAAGTGTTTCTTTTATTTTATACATATAGATATATAATTTTTTTTTTTTTTTTTGTGTGGTCTGTTCTAAATATGGTATTCTGAACTGTGTGTGTGTGTGTGTGTGTGTGTGTGTATGTATATATATATATATATATATATATATGTGTGCCACTCAGAACCCAGGAATATTGTGCCAGTCAGATACCAGGAATATTGTGCCAGTCAGATACCAGGAATATTGTGCCAGTCAGAGCCAGTATTATTGTTCTAGTCAGAGCCCATTAATAGTGTGCCAGTCAGAGCCCAGTAATAGTGTGCCAGTCAGAGCCCAGTAATAGTGTGCCAGTCAGAGACCAGGAATAGTGTGCCAGTCAGATACCAGGAATATTGTGCCAGTCAGTGCCCAGGAATATTGTGCCAGTCAGTGCCCAGGAATAGTGTGCCACTCAGAGCCCAGGAATATTGTGCCAGTCAAATGCCCAGTAATATTGTGCCAGTCAGTGCCCATGAATATTATTATATATATATATATATATATATATATATATATATATATATATATATATATATATATAATTTCTTTTTATAGTTGCCCCACTTTGAGAACTTTGCCGCAGAAAGATTATAGATCTTTTTTTTTTTTTCTTTTTTTCTTCTATTACACAATATTTTTATATATATTATTTTTAATCATTGTTTAGTTTTACAAGCCCTCTGAGCAAACAATCTTGAAATCCATTTGAAGTTATACTTGGCTATGTTATGGGCATTCTATTTGGCTATGTTATCAAGAAACCCAGCAGGATACAAATGTATATATAGACCTACAGTGCATGTGCTCTTTAATAAGCCCCCTCAAAAAGGAAGATGGAATCTCTACTCCAGGGGTGACCAGCATGAGCTTTTCCACTGACATTTATTTATTTGTCTGAGTGCCATCCTGTTCCACGGCACTCTGTAGGATGGGGAAGCAAAGCATAGAAATATCATTTAACATTACAAGTTAGACATACTGGAGGAAAAAGGTTAGGAAGGCCATTCTGAAACAAATGGAAGTATGTAGACTTCCTAACTCAAGGCTTTACAAATCCCTAACATTATTGATTGTAATACATAGAATTCTATAGAAGTTGTTTCCCTGGCTACTAAAAATAATATTTCTGGCTCCTGAATTGATCTGTCTGGCTCCTAAAGTCTACAGAAGTCGTTAAGCCCTGTCCTAATCTGCTTAAAGAGCAAATAATGCCAAAATTCTGAAAATAAACAATACACTGGCCCAGGGGCGTACCTAGAGCATTTGGCACCCGGGGCGGACCCTGTGTGTGCCCCCCCCCCCCCCCCCCCCCATAATAAAAATGCAAGAAAACACCCACAATTTTTTCAATGTTTGAAAATTGTACAATTATAGATACCAGGAATAGTGTGCCAGTCAGATACCAGGAATAGTGTGCCAGTCAGATACCAGTAATATTGTGCCAGTCAGAGCCCAGTAATAGTGTGCCACTCAGAGCCCAGTAATATTGTGCCACTCAGAGCCCAGTAATATTGTGCCACTCAGAGCCCAGTAATATTGTGCCAGTCAGAGCCCAGTAATAGTGTGCCACTCAGAACCCAGTAATAGTGTGCCAGTCAGATACCAGGAATATTGTGCCAGTCAGATACCAGGAATATTGTGCCAGTCAGTGCCCAGGAATATTATGCCAGTCAGATGCCCAGTAATATTGTGCCAGTCAGAGCCCAGTAATATTGTGCCAGTCAGAGCCCAGTAATATTGTGCCATTCAGAGCCCAGTAATATTGTGCCATTCAGAGCCCAGTAATGGTGTGCCAGTCAGAGCCCAGTAATGGTGTGCCAGTCAGAGCCCAGTAATAGTGTGCCAGTCAGAGCCCAGTAATAGTGTGCCAGTCAGAGCCCAGTAATAGTGTGCCAGTCAGAGCCCAGTAATATAGTGCCAGCCAGAGCCCAGTAATATAGTGCCAGCCAGAACCCAGTAATATAGTGCCAGCCAGAGCCAGTATTATTGTGCTAGTCAGAGCCCAGTAATATAGTGCCAGTCAGAGCCCAGTAATAGTGTGCCAGTCAGAGCCCAGTAATAGTGTGCCAGTCAGAGCCCAGTAATAGTGTGCCAGTCAGAGCCCAGTAATAGTGTGCCAGTCAGAGCCCAGTAATAGTGTGCCAGTCAGTGCCCAGGAATATTGTGCCAGTCAGTGCCCAGGAATATTGTGCCAGTCAGTGCCCAGGAATATTGTGCCAGTCAGTGCCCAGGAATATTGTGCCAGTCAGTGCCCAGGAATAGTGTGCCAGTCAGTGCCCAGGAATAGTGTGCCAGTCAGTGCCCAGGAATAGTGTGCCAGTCAGTGCCCAGGAATAGTGTGCCAGTCAGTGCCCAGGAATAGTGTGCCAGTCAGTGCCCAGGAATAGTGTGCCAGTCAGTGCCCAGGAATAGTGTGCCAGTCAGTGCCCAGGAATAGTGTGCCAGTCAAATGCCCAGTAATATTGTGCCAGTCAGTGCCCATGAATATTATGCCAGTCAGATGCCAAGTCATTTTGTGCCAGTCAGTGCCCAGGAATATTATGCCAGTCAGATGCCCAGTAATATTGTGCCAGTCAGAGCCCAGTAATGGTGTGCCAGTCAGAGCCCAGTAATGGTGTGCCAGTCAGAGCCCAGTAATGGTGTGCCAGTCAGAGCCCAGTAATAGTGTGCCACTCAGAACCCAGTAATAGTGTGCCACTCAGAACCCAGTAATAGTGTGCCAGTCAGATACCAGGAATATTGTGCCAGTCAGATACCAGGAATATTGTGCCAGTCAGATACCAGGAATATTGTGCCAGTCAGAGCCAGTATTATTGTGCTAGTCAGAGCCCAGTAATAGTGTGCCAGTCAGAGCCCAGTAATAGTGTGCCAGTCAGAGCCCAGTAATAGTGTGCCAGTCAGATACCAGGAATATTGTGCCAGTCAGTGCCCAGGAATATTGTGCCAGTCAGTGCCCAGGAATATTGTGCCAGTCAGTGCCCAGGAATATTGTGCCAGTCAGTGCCCAGGAATATTGTGCCAGTCAGTGCCCAGGAATATTGTGCCAGTCAGTGCCCAGGAATAGTGTGCCAGTCAGTGCCCAGGAATAGTGTGCCACTCAGAGCCCAGGAATATTGTGCCAGTCAAATGCCCAGTAATATTGTGCCAGTCAGTGCCCATGAATATTGTGCCAGTCAGATGCCAAGTCATTTTGTGCCAGTCAGTGCCCAGGAATATTATGCCAGTCAGATGCCCAGTAATATTGTGCCAGTCAGAGCCCAGTAATATTGTGCCATTCAGAGCCCAGTAATATTGTGCCATTCAGAGCCCAGTAATGGTGTGCCAGTCAGAGCCCAGTAATGGTGTGCCAGTCAGAGCCCAGTAATAGTGTGCCAGTCAGAGCCCAGTAATAGTGTGCCAGTCAGAGCCCAGTAATAGTGTGCCAGTCAGAGCCCAGTAATATAGTGCCAGCCAGAGCCCAGTAATATAGTGCCAGCCAGAGCCCAGTAATATAGTGCCAGCCAGAGCCCAGTAATATAGTGCCAGCCAGAACCCAGTAATATAGTGCCAGCCAGAGCCAGTATTATTGTGCTAGTCAGAGCCCAGTAATATAGTGCCAGTCAGAGCCCAGTAATAGTGTGCCAGTCAGAGCCCAGTAATAGTGTGCCAGTCAGAGCCCAGTAATAGTGTGCCAGTCAGAGCCCAGTAATAGTGTGCCAGTCAGAGCCCAGTAATAGTGTGCCAGTCAGTGCCCAGGAATAGTGTGCCAGTCAGTGCCCAGGAATATTGTGCCAGTCAGTGCCCAGGAATAGTGTGCCAGTCAGTGCCCAGGAATAGTGTGCCAGTCAGTGCCCAGGAATAGTGTGCCAGTCAGTGCCCAGGAATAGTGTGCCAGTCAGTGCCCAGGAATATTGTGCCAGTCAAATGCCCAGTAATATTGTGCCAGTCAGTGCCCATGAATATTATGCCAGTCAGATGCCAAGTCATTTTGTGCCAGTCAGTGCCCAGGAATATTATGCCAGTCAGATGCCCAGTAATATTGTGCCAGTCAGAGCCCAGTAATGGTGTGCCAGTCAGAGCCCAGTAATGGTGTGCCAGTCAGAGCCCAGTAATGGTGTGCCAGTCAGAGCCCAGTAATAGTGTGCCAGTCAGAGCCCAGTAATATAGTGCCAGCCAGAGCCCAGTGATATAGTGCCAGCCAGAGCCCAGTGATATAGTGCCAGCCAGAGCCCAGTGATATAGTGCCAGCCAGAGCCCAGTGATATAGTGCCAGCCAGAACCCAGTAATATAGTGCCAGCCAGATGCCCAGTGTAATATTGTGCCACTCCTCCCCCCCCCCCCCCCCCCCCCCATCACTTACCAAATCGCTGCTTCTCCCGGACGGACGACTCCTCCGTGCAGTCTTCCCTCCTGCACGGAGGAGGGAAACAGTCGCCGGATGTGACGTATCGTCACATCCGGTCGCTGTGATTTTTTTATTTTTTTTTTCACCCGGCGGCCTAATCCTCTGAAAAAGAAAAAAAAAAAGGTAAGCAGCGCGGGGGGTGCCGGCAGTACCGGTGGCACCCCCCTAGTCAGTGGCACCCGGGGCGGGCCGCCCCCCCTGCCCCCCCCTCGGGACGCCACTGCACTGGCCTTGTTTTGCTGATTTATCCACATTTTAAAACTGTATCCTGTTGTTTTGAAAGTTTGTCACTGAAAACCTAGCGCTAGGACACTTGCTTCTTGCAGCGTCTGTGTGTGGAGGTGGCCACGTCTTCATCTGATGGGCCAAAACCTGATCACTGAGATTTTTGTTTTTTTAATAAGTGCTTTCATGTCTGTCGTGACCAAGGCCACAAATCCCCTAGTGCTTAGTTTCTCTTCTCCCTATCTTCAAAACCTGTGTGAATTTAATATGGTATCTGAGATATTCCAATGTAAACAATAGGAAACCAGGGTTTTTTATATGGAGTATATTGGACATGAAAAATTGGTAAACTTATACTGTGGGCATTTGTTGTAACATCGTATGGATTTTGAACTATATTTTTAAAACTTAACTTACATTTTTTATATATAAATATATAAATTTTATTTATTTTTGGAACTGGTGAGTGGACATTTTATGATAACCTTTTATTGATCATTTGGCAGCCAAGACCAAACTGATAAACCTAATTTTAAATATATATACATATTTATAAATATTTTTTTCCAGGGCTGCTGCACCTCCTGTAACACGTTACCATGCTCCGGAGGGTGGTTGGAAAAACCTTGGGCTTCTTTGGTTACGCTATTCAATATGGCTGCATAGCGCACTGTACATTCGAATACGTCGGAGAAATCGTTGTAGTAAGTATCTGCGGATCTCAGACGGTGCAGGTGGTAATGCGGAGAAAGGATGTGGGGGCGGAGGGGATATTAAACTCTTGAAGGGCTAAACCCCTTCTGCAATGCACTGTAAATGATATAGCTGTATTATGACTTGTCTGGCCTGGTCTCTCTTTTTTTTTTTAATATTGTGTTTTTTCTGTTTGATCCACAGTGCTCAGGGCCCTCCATGGAGCCGACCATCCAGAATTATGATGTTTTAGTATGCGATAACCTCAGCCGCCACCTTTTTTCCATCCACAAGTAAGTCAACGGAACACTGAACCTATTGGCTTTATTCCATTTTACAATGGATTCCTCTACATCAGGATTGATGTGTTAGAAGGGGAGATATTGAGGCTAGAACATGAGACTTGGTCTCCTTTTTCTGCGCGGGTCTTCCATACATGTTAATGGAAAGCTTGGCATAGAATGTGTCTGCAGATAAGAGTCAGTCTGCCCAATTTCTGCCTAATAGAAATAACTAAAGAAGAAAGACATCTGAATGCTTTCATTAGTTCCTGGCTTTGTTATATGTAGGGTACCCTTATGCCTGGCCCATGCAGGCTTAAATGCCTTCACTGTATTAACCTCCTTCTGCTTTCGCTGGAAGGCTATTCCAGGCATCCAGTAGCCTCTAGGTAAAATCATGATATGATATGATCTGATATGAATTAAACCTTTGCCCCTTTAATTTAAGACTATTCATGTGGTAGTGGTCCCGCCCATGAGGACCTGGCTATTCCTGGAATATTTCGGTGGCTTTATACACCGCTGCTCTGTACTTGTTTTCTACTCTTTTGAACTGTGCTTTAATGGTCAGTTTGTGTAGATTATGGTAGAGGGATCTATAGAGGAGAGAGCGATGTATGCTATGGAGGAAGAGGAGTGGCCAATATAATAATATGGAGATTATGAAAGCCCATGGAGTGATGGAGGGGCACTATGGAATGCAGCAGTGGGGATGCTGGAGACCACTATGGAGCAGGAGAGTTGGACCATTTGGCAGAGAATTTGGCATTATGGAGTGCTGTGGGGGATGAAAGGGGGACTGCTGAGGATGAGACAAATTATTGACCACTATGGGTGATTATTGGGTGACTATGGGCAAGGGCTGTCGAAAACTATTGAATGAGGAAAGCGGAAACTATTAATTGCTTTGGGGGGGATGGGGATTATTGAGCAGGAGGCGGGATTGGTTACGGACATCATATAGTCATCCGTGTTATGTCGAAAAAGGGGGTTACACATGAAGACTAAAAGGTATAAAGGACTCTGATAAAGAGAGACCTATATTGACTAAGAAGGAAAGGTTGAGTGATTGATCTGATGGTTGGGGAGTACATTGCCTGACTAGTATGAAGGAGGGTGTCTGGCTGGTATGGAAAAGGTAGACATGTAGGTTCGGGTCCTTAAATTGGTTGTTCTGCGACACACCTACGGATATGTGCCTTCTGGTAAAGCAGGAGACCTGCACTTTGTTCAGTATTTTTGCAAGGACTCTCTTCTCCGTACTTTCCCTCCTCCAACCTTTGTCTGTTGGAAGCAGCTGGCCCTGTTCTGTACTGAGCAGTAAAGATGGGGGGGGGACCTGTCCCAGCAGAGCTGACACTGCTACCACTGGCTCCTGCCTTTCCCTGCTCACTGGAGCAGTGCTTGCACTAGTTTTGGCATGTAATGAGAACACCAGGTGCAGATACGATTTACGGAACAAACAAGGGAATAAGAAAAATCCCAAACTTTTCCTCTTTTTCTAGCTGTATCTGTTTCCTGTCTATACAGTGTACACTGTGCAGCATGTTTTTGTATAACAGTGTTTTGCTTTTCCCCATAGAGGTGATATTGTAATTGCAAAAAGTCCAAACAAGCCAAACATTAACATCTGCAAGAGGGTAATTGGATTGGAAGGCGACCGAATCTGTACCAGCAGCCCGTCTGCCCTCGTCAAGAGACACACTTACGTAAGTAGAAACGCGGTGCTTTACAAGGTACTGATTCTTAATCCGGAGTCCCAGTCCCCTGCTACACCGATGGGCCTTTAGAATTCCAAGGGAGTTTATTATAATAGTCCAGTTCTGGGGCAAAGTACTAGAAGTGGCCTAAACCGGGAGAACATTCCGTATGTTACCATGACGACTGCTCCACTTTGACAGCTTTGCCCCAGAATTGATTTTTAAAACTAACTTTCAATATGTCCAAAATTTAAGGACTAGATTTTCTCCCTTCTCATTTCACCCCTCTTTGTCGTTTTCTCACTGCTTGACTTGGATAAGTTATTTTCACCTGTGCCCCTCCTTTACAGAACCTTCTATATAAAGATTTAATAAAATGTATTCAATTATTGAATGTCCGATCAGGTCTTCTGGCCAGCAATTTCACTACAAATGTTATTCACCAAAAATGTTAGTTAATATACAGTTTCCCTCCCCAGTACTGCTCTCTGCGTGAGCTTATGTTCTACAGGCAGTGGGGAAACAGTTGAAGCACACATAAAGGTTTTTTTTTTTTATGGTGTCTATTTATTTAGTTTTTCCTGCAAATATCTACAAGTAAGGAACAGGTAGTTTGTGGCTTGATCAGGAGTTTCCGATACGCCCATTTCTTAGTAACTCTTTTGTACGGTAATTGACGTCGAGGTGCTGCTAAGTGTTTCGTGTAGGGGTCGCTGATCTGTTTTTTACTGGTAGATCTTGGGCCCCGGGATCTGTTTCGCAGTCTAGTCTAGCGATAGCCAAGCTCTGAAGATAAATGACTTCTTGTCGAGTGTTTTCACTGCAGAACGGACTTGCCTCTTCAGTTACATTTGAAGAAGAACTAACCAAGATTAAAAAAAAGAGAGAGAAGCAAGCAAACCCAACTGTGTAAAACTGACAAACTGGAACAATTGGATTTTGTTCCTACAAATAATTTGTAAAACCCAGCGCATCAAAATGTGCTTTCTGCCTTGGCACACAGGCTTTAGAATTGGATTATTTTAGAAACTTGTTACTAGTGCGACAGATTGTATACTTCTTCTATAAATCTCTAGAAGACTTGTTTACCCACCAACCTAACTTCTTAATCGCCCAGATATTAGTTCTGCTATAAAATTAGACCCCGGCTGTAATCCTCGAGGCGCTAGCATTAAGACTTTACAGGGGAGGACGTGAATATCGAACGTGTTTTAGTTCTGATCAGTCTGGCATAAAAATAAAATTTGGCTGCGGCCAAAGGCGCACATTATGTGACTTTACCAGTGGCACGCTGTGATCTCATTGAGAAGGGTCCAATGCATAGCAAGTTGGTATCAGTCATCTGATACGGTTCCCTCTTTCATCATATTTCATTTTAATCAAGAAAGGTAACGCCTGTGGTTTAGCTGCTTTTGAGAGAGGAACCCCTGCAGGCTATGAACCAATTACATTTGTTGCATGTTGGAAATTGGGGAAGCATTTAAATAGGCCTCAGTAGGGACGGGGGAGAAGGAAAGATTTACTTCTATTATCTTAGGCTAAGATTAAGTTCTGTCAACAGAGAACTTTCTTTAATTTATTTTTCCCTTAAATTTTTCACCCCCCTCAACAAGAAAGTAAGTTTGAAATCTTTTACTACTTTTTTGCACATTCTATAATGTAAATCAAAGTGCCACCTTGAGTTCAACTAGATATATAGTGCTTTTATTCCTTCGAGGGAATTGACCAGGGAATTTCAAACCTCAGGGAAAAGTAGCAGAGGTGGAAAGATTCTCCAATTCCACTCAAATATTTGAAATTCCCTTGTCTTTTCTTCCCTCTTTGATGAGTAAAGCTCATAATCTTCCAGGCTTTCTAGGTGCACATTTTAATTGGCCCAGCACTTGTGCTAATCATTGTTGGGGTAGAATCTTCTAATCTATAAGAAGATTAGAAGAGGAAGTATATAACCTCTCCACTCCTAGAAATGAGGGGAAGTTGCATCTTCGGTCATATTACTTTATTGGAGTTTTTAAAAGAGGATTAGTTATTTTACTGGAGGTGGCAGCAGAGGTGGGGATGGACCGGGGCAGTGATGACTAACCTTGGCTCAGCAGATGTTTGGGAACTACATATTCCATGATGCTCAGTCTGGATTTTGGTGCCGACTCCTTTAAAGGGACACTACCACTTACATAAGGTGTAACTAGATTACCTGTGCATTTAAAACAAACACATACATATATAAGACATTTGCCACTGTTTTTTTTTTTTTTTTCTGTTTGAATTAATGGCATATAAAAATAAGAATAAAATTAGGTGTCTGTCTCCAGCATCCATTTTGAGAATTTTACCCATGATGCAACATTCTCCAACATCTTCCAGCGAGTCTCACTTTACAACTGTGGCGAAAGCCTGCATGAGGATGTCATAAGATACACCCCTGCTCTTACTGGCTCCTGTGTATCACTAGTGGGCAGGAATAGGTGGCTGTGTACAACTTGTTTTTTTTTTTACCCCTTAGTGACAAGACATTTTCACCTTGACTTTCCCTTGGTGACAATGGCTGTTTTGACATTTCTAGGGTGTTTGTGTTTAGCTGTAATTTTTTTCTTTCTCACATACAGTACCCACACAAATTATATGTTGTTTTTATCGTCATAAGAAGGGCTTTCATTAGATACCATTATGTTCATCATATCTTATAATTTACTACAAAATAAAATCATAAAATATGATGAAATATTTTACAAAACCCACTTTTTCTAACTTTGACCTAAAATATAATTTACACAAATAAAATCATTAAAAAAGACCCCGTCTAAATAGTTTCTAAATGTTCTCCAGAGTTCAAAAATATGCATGTTTCCATATTTTTCGGTATTTTTTGGCGAGTTATGGGGCAAAAACCAAAAATAGTGTGTTTTGGTTTTTTCCTATATTGATCTTTTGACCCCAACCCGAACCCAAAATTTAACCCTAACACTAAATTTAACCCCAACTCTAATCCTTATTATATCCCTTAATATTTTTTAACTTTAATTTAATTTTAACCCTATCCCTTATGCTAAAAAATATTTAATTTTAACCCTATAGGCTTATATAGCTAAATAACCTGTTTTTAATTAACTAAATATGTATTTTAAATATTTTCCATTGCAATGCTACTTAACTACCACTAGGGGCAGTCAAGTAGCATATTCAGAGCGACGGAAGTGAAGTTACTTTCACTTCCAAAGCTCAGACCGGCAGAGGGCTTAGCCATATTGACGGAGCAGCATGCTCCGTCAATATGGCTCCCCATGATCGCTCCGTGGGGCGATCGTGGGGGTCCCAAAATAGAAATTTCGGTGCTGGCTATTGCCTCGATGTCGAGGCAATAGACCAGCACTGTTAAAGATCGTTGATCGCGAAAACCGCTTCATTCACTGCAGGACGTGCCAGGCACGTCCTTTGTCGTCAAAGGGTTAACTGCCTTCCAGCACAGAGAGGAGATTGTGATTAGATTGACTAGATCAAACAGGATCATAACTCCGCCCCCTTGTGATGTAATAGTTACATTACCCTCCCATTCAATGCAAGTCTATGGTCAGAATTCTGACTTATAGACTGCAACCCTTTTTAATTTTTTTGGTGGGAGTGTCCCTTTAAGGCAGTAATAATTAAGCAATTCATTTAATTAAAAAAAAATAAAAAAATTCTCAACATAAAATGGTTAGCATGGTTTTTGACCATAGCCATTTTGACACATTTGGACTATATTTATGTAATGAGATAATAATGGGCCTAGATCTAATAATTTAATCTTTCATATGTGCAGACAGATCATATATTCATTATACATCTATAGTAAATTCCCTCTGGACCAGTGATGGTTAACCCTGGCACTGCATAGATTGGAGAACCTAAGGTATACTGCGAACTTCATCTCCCATAATGCTCAAACATCTACAGTGCCAATGTTGTGCGTAACTGAACTAGACCATTGCTAGTTTTATATGAATTTGAATTAAACTTGTATATATATATATTTTTATATATATATATATTTAAAAAAACAATGTATGAATGTAGAAAAAGCCAGTAGCAATGAATCTTACATTGTGCTGTTAAGTTAATGTCAAAGAGCATGTTAAACATCTTAAAATTGTTGGATTTTTGTCTGAATGTATATATTTTAATTGGAAGATACTTCATCTTAAACCCAGAAGACACATACACCGCACAACAGTAGAGAATTTTCTCAAACATGACAATCACTGGTTTGTGCACCAAGATCTCTTCTGACATCCATTCATTAGCCCAAGCAGGGCAGATTCCAGTTCCGAGTGATGGGAGCTGTAGTCCAGGAGCTGGCAATAAACCGCATGTCGCCTGACCCCGCTCCTAAGGTCACAGTCATTAATTTTGCCAATCTAGAGAGGTGTTCCCTCCCCTTCCTGACTGACACTGTTGCAATGTGTTGTGGGTCTCGTCTGCGCATAGATTGAACTGTGATCTTAATTAGAACTTTGACAAGCCCACTCCGATAAAATGATTATGTGTAATTGGTGTCACAATCAATTACCATTTAACTCGTCGCGAAGGCTACTAACAGGTCTGGCCTTGGTTGTGGCCTCAGGATGTTGATGAGTGTCTGCCCTCTTCATGCTGTCACTGTGACAGGAGGGCTGAATTTCAGTCAACATCCTAATGACCTCTTTTGAAGTCTATTAAATTAACGAGCTGGCCCTGGTGCTCTAACCTTATCAGCGGCGCAGTATGTTTTTAGTGAATTAAGAAATCCTTTTAATTTTTCTTCCTATGGAATTCGGATAAATGTCTGTAAACCAATTTCATTGGCTGAAATCACTATTCTGGGGCATGATTGTCGGGAAACTGTACACAACACAAATGTTACAACAAAAAAAATTGCTAATGAATGAATCTGTTTTTATTTTGTCAAACACATTTCAATACAACAAAAAGTGTGGGGGGGAGGGAAAAAAAAGTAGGGGTGGGGGCCAGAATTGGATGGGGGGGGGGGGGGGGTGGTACACACAACTGTAGCAGCAGTGTGAACAATTTTCTCAGTCAATATACATCCAATAGTTCAGTAGCATGTTTAGAAATTGCTAATTAAAGGGGCAGTAACAGACATGATGGTTTTTAACCCTTACCTCCTACAAGGAAGCAAGGGTTAAAAAAAAAAAGGTTTTTGTTTTGCCCTTTAAAACAATTTACAGTTCATAAACATTATTTCATCATCTTTCATAAAGAAGACTTTGGATAAATTTGAGTGTCTACTCAATAAAGAGAGAATTATAGGAAACTGAGACAGGAATTTCAAACTTTAGGCCAAAGTAGCAGAGTTGGAAAAATTCTCCAATGCAGCTGGATGGGAGAAGTTTTACAGCTCGGCTACTTTGGCCTTAAGTTTGAAATTAACATCTCAATTCTCTTTGAGTAGACTTTTTATTGCTGTTTTTTTAAGACCCACAGACCTGCCTATTAAACTTGGATTTGCACTTTTTAGGAGATGGGAAGAGTTGAGGAAGAAAATCTGGTTGGTTGGTTTGTTTTTTTTATAAATCAATCTGGACGCTATAGGTGTCACTGCCCCCTGTAAAGGGACTGTCACCTACACGCTGTTTACACTGTGCATCTATACAGTACAATGTAATTCGAGTTGCACTATAGTGCCGTTTGTCTCTCCTTTTTGTATATTCCAAGTGCTACAACATACAAGAAACAAGTGATCATTGGATAAGTTTTAATATATTTAGTTTTTTAGAGGTAGCAAGATTGTCAATGTTCCCTGAGTCCTAACGAGCAAATAAAATCACTCTAACCCTTGCGTGCCATTTTTAATCTCCTGTGTTTTATTGTAGGTTCCAAAAGGCCATGTTTGGTTAGAAGGTGATAATTTGCAAAACTCCACAGATTCAAGAAGCTACGGGGCAGTTCCCTACGCCCTGATACGAGGCCGGGTTTGCCTACGGGTACATATCACATTTATCTTCCTGTTTTATTGTTTCGTTTTATATATATATTTTTTTGTGTTCGTTTTTTTCCCCCCCATGTAGGAAGTTTGTACAACATGTTTATACACTAGCACTTAAATCCAATGACTTCTTATGTAGGTGAATTTATACCATTGCAAGTGGATAATGTGTGGCTTTCAAGCTTTGGCTGAACTAGAATTCCCATTATGCCAAGCCGCCCTTCCGAGTTCACAATAGAAATGCAGTCAGGCAGCTCAAGTAAAAAAATAAACATTTTTAAAATGAAGATCCGTAGAACAAAAAAAATTTATTCACAGCAGTAATCGGTACAGAAGTGCCTGGAGTCACCCCACGCGTTTTGTGCCTGGCACTCGCCTGCACCGGTTACTGCTGTGGATAAATTTGTTTTTGTTCTATCTTCATTTTTGTTTTTTTGTTTTTTTTTTACCTGAGCTGCCTGACTGCATTTCTATTTTGAACCCTACCGTGCTGCCGTCGGAGCCTCGGTCTCAGTTTTGCTCCTAAGCGACCCCTCCGGTTCAAATGGGAATTGTAGTTTAGAAACAGATCCTTTAGCCAGGGCCAAATAAATGTGGCTTTAAAATCCTGCTAAAAAAAAAACTAGATAAATGTCAACTTTACAAGTCACTATAGCTTAATTCTATATATGTTAGATGCATTACTGAACTCCTAGAAGTTCAACTTCCTGGATTTAGTTTTTTTTTTTCTTTGCAAGATTGAAAGAAACGATGTCCCCTAAACATGGAGAATGTAGAGAATAAAAAGTGCAATGTATGTATGCTAGATTGAGAAAAATGTACGCTCTCTTGAAGGGACTGTATCTCCTAAACATTGTTACTACGGTGATTGTAGAGAATAAGAATCCATTGAAAATGATCTATTTATTGCATATTACAAATGTGTCTGTGGAGTCTCCTGCTTATGACATCACCAGAGGCTTGATATGCAAATGAGCTGGCTTTCAACGGGAAATGTGTAGTTTGCATATCAGGCTAATTACACGTTATAAACCGCTTAGGTGAATCTGTCCTTTTAATGACATCGCAGCCAACTCAGTGTAACGATTACATGACACTCCGTGGCACCATATGTAAATGAAGTACTGTCCTAAATAGAAGGCACATCATGCAGATACTGTAACAGCCTTTACATTGGAAATCAAATGATAAAGTGCCAAGTAAATGGAATCTCTGTATATTGAGACTTCCTAGCAATCCGTTCTTAAAGGGAAAATACATTGATTTATTGAATGCTACACCAAATGCTGCTTGTTTCAGTCTAGACAAACCTATGAGGTATGCCAATACACCACATAACAATGAGATTATGTACTTCTATGATGTGCATTATTAATCTATATTTTCTTCACTCTAGGTATGGCCTTTCAATTCATTTGGCACACTAGAGGCTAGTCCAAATGGCCGCGGAATGCAAGATGATTGACACTGGCTTTTTTTTGTATTTTTGTTTTTTATGTCTTCTAAACAAAATTCTACTTAATTTATATAAGTTTTATAGATTTACAATAAATTGTAATTAAGTGCAGTAGCTTTTTCTTTCTCGACCCAACATGCACTTTATTCAAACTATCTTTTCAAAGGGCAATAATCACACAGGTAATCATTAAAGCCGCAGTCCCAGCTGGCTTATCTTCTCTATTTCTCGCCTATTTGGGACATTATCAGTAGGACTGCCCCTTTTAACCAGAAGTTTTTATCCCAGCCTCAAACCCTGATCTGTTCATGCAGCCTTCCCTACAGTTTACTCTAGACTTTTTTGCTAGTAAAAAAAAAATAAAAACACGCCCAGTGTATGAAAATTATGCATTTATTTTGCGCAGTGTTGTTAATAAATTACATTTTATATACATGGTAATAAATCCTTTATCCGTTTAGAATTTCTATAATCAATGAACACGTATCGCAGTTTACCAACGAGGTTTGTTCCACATCATTTTCACCAAGTATATATTTTCCTCCACAACGACAGGGGAACAAATAATACTCTTCATCTGAAAAATAAAATTAACATTTAGGATCACACAAAAAGTTAACTAAAAAAGGAGAATAGATTTGTTTAGCGGCAAACACCAGACTAGTACCCCTTTAAATCTGAAAGAAGTGTTCTTAAAAAAACAAATGCTGGTTGAATCATATGCAAAGTTTAATACAAGGTGAATATCCCTTATCAAAACTTTCTGGCTGATTTCCACCAGAGCAGTTTGGACACAGGATAATTTCGAGGTCCCATTGTGAAGCTGCATGCCATGTTTCTGTCGCCACCTTGGAGTGCAGGACTGTACCTCTTCTGGTACATATCTGCGTGGGGCGCGACTGGCCTGAAGAATGACTTCCTGAAGCTGGAATGCTAGTTGCTCTGGCAAGTCTGCAAACCAGCCTCCCAATCCTCCAACAATGAGGTATACACTGCTAGGCAGTTCAGTTACCCCATTCCTATTCAAACATGTTATGTAATCCAAAATTATCCTTTATATGTAAAAATGCACTACGGGTCCCAAGCATTTCGCAAGGGGTATGCATTCTGTAAAGGCCGTAGCAGACTGTTCAGTACATAAAAGATAAAAAGTAGATAAAAGATCAACAATTTTCAGGAATTGTTTTAGAGCATATTTTTTTTGCACGACCTGACGCATTTCACCTGAAGAGGCACAAACTGTTTAGGTCTGTTAAGGTCCTGTTACTTAAAAGCAATAGGGTTAAAAACACAGCTCACACTAGTGAACATAGGGGAAAAATATATTTTTCGGTCTAGGAAATGGAATGGATACACCATCTGGGCGTGGAAACTAAAACAAAAAAAAGACTTAATCAAAACCTTATTTTTATAGTAAAAAGGTCTTAGAAGACAGACCTTACAATACTTGAATGCAATTAACAAATACAAGTAGGTAATGAGCTTAAACAACCGATTTCCAAATGATAATTGTAGCTTACTTTATTTTAAAAAAAAAAATAACACACCCCATGCAAATGCTCATTTACCCATACCTGTATGCAGTCTTATACCCATACAGGCATGCAGCCATCTTTCAGGAAATGAGGCATCATTATATAATATCGGGACATTCATCTCTTGGCATTACCTAGTGAGAAAACTGTCTCATTAGCACTGGCCCCACTAGCCGTCTTAATTTCCTTTAATATCCCTATAGGACCGCTTCCAGTTCTAATATGGCTGGCAGAGGATTATGGGAAATGTAGCTCTGCAACATCTGGAGGGTCACATGTTGCTAACCCTTGGCTAAGATGAACTGTAAGAGGTAAATATGACCTACAGACAAAATACTGCAAAACATACTGCATAAGTGGAACAACCTCCCCACCCCATTTATGTGTGAAGTCTATTGAGGTGATGTTTGATCCGGTAATACTCCATTCCTTCTCAACTGTTAATCGCAGACACTTTGTTTCTTTGTAAAAAGATGCCTAATATGCCTAACAAAGATTAGGGCAGGGGGTGTTGGACTAGGGCTGCCACCTTTTGTTCAGAAAAATACCGGCCGGCTACGGTCTCCATAGACTTAACATAGGCCTGATGCCATTTTTTTTTTTTTTTGTTACCGGCCTTCCAGTAAAATACCGACCAGGTGGCAACCCTATCTTGGACTGAGGCTCTTGGAGAATACATCTCCGCCAATCTCTTTGTTGATGGCGTACTATAGGAGATGTAGGCCAGTTTGACCCACCTGGCGTAGAGCATCTTTTTTTACTGTTGAACAATTCCCGTTTATACTGAATAGGGTTCCCTACCGTTGCTCCACGACATCTCTTCCAAGTGGATCCGACTGTCGACCGGCCACGTTCTGGTAATTTCAGATTCTAACGGGATCATACAGCGGAACATTAGACTTGTTACATATTTCATTTTCTTTTCATTAAACAAACTGATTCCCCCTCCCCTTGATTTATAGGAACAATGGTTTCCCTCTTGTATTTTATGCTCTGACGCGCCCGGAGGATTCAATAACTGCCCAATTACACGGCGGCTAATTTTATTCTTTCAAACAGCGTTTAACGGCGACTGTACATTCCCAGGGATAAAATTAACTTTTCACACCGCCGTGCCATCTGCATCTCCTGAATGGAGTCCTAATCGGAAGACGAAGTGTGGGAGATCCAATTAAAGCAGCAGGACACATCATATCATGCATTACCCTACTCCAAAATTCCAATTCAACAATCAAACCGTTTTTGTGTTTGGTATTAAGCAGTGATTTCTCCCTCCCTTGAGTAAATCTGCTTAAAAAAACCCAAAACAAACTGTAGCATGTATATCTAGACTGGATGATACAAGTATTTTATTCATTATGGCAGAATAGACAAAGTGGAAAATAGCCATGATCACATGCAACAGACGCAGGATCCGTGAGCACAACGATTCTATTGGTTGCAAAGGTGATTGTTCTTCTAGACGACATTTCTCGACTCCTCTGGCAGCCTTTTAACTGAAAGAGCATTATGGGAGATATAGTTCATCAGCAGCTGCAGCTTGCCTACCCCTTTTCTAGAACTTTGGCCCATCACTGATTCTAGAGCGCACCGTTTTCTGAGCAGTGAGTAACCCTAATGACCTTAATAAAGGCTTTTTAGTGACAGTCTGTAAGGACAATAAAGATATGGAACTCACTGCCATGAGAGGTGGTGCTATCAATTACAATAGATCCCTTCAAAAAGGGTCTGGATGTTTTGTTTTTCTGAAAAGCAGGACATACAGGGCTATTAATAATAGAACTTCTTGATACACAAAAAAATCTGATTGCCTTTTGGAGTCAAGAAATTAGGGGAACTTTGCCCCTAAGTGGCAAAATTCGAAATTGCTTTCTTAGGGGTTTTTGCCATCTTTTGGATCAAAAGCAGGAATGCTAGGTAAAAGGATTGAACTTGATGGACGTTTTCAACCTAAATTACTATGTATCTAAAAAAAAAAAAAAAAAAAAAATTGATAGTTTATCCTCATACCAGGGTCACATGAAGGCAAAAAATTTTTTTTAGTGGCTCTAACTTTTTGAAGTGTCTGCCCTCTGTCCTGCTAAGTAAAAAAAAAAAAAAACTTAGTTAATTTGCAGGCATAAAAAAAACCAATCTGGAATATTTTTTTTCTTTTTTATTATAGTTACAAAGGTCCCTTACAGAAATAACCTACTTAAATTTTTTTTTTTAAATACCCCACAAAGGGGTCAAATTCATCATGAGGAAAGTGTTCCTCCCATTTTTGTCATCTTCTAGAGACGGATGTGCCCATGACCTACTTTCTAAATGTGTATAAATGTTAAATACCTTGTTTTAGGCATATATATTTTTCTTTTAATTTAAATTCAGTTTTGATTTTCCATGCAGGATCTGTTGAGTTACGATCTGCATTTTTTTGGTGTCCGTAACAAAAGTCACATAATGGATATTTCACAATGAATAATAACCACGGACAAATGAAACACCTTATTTAACTGCCCTTAAGTACTGGTGAAAAAAGTAATTAACACGTGAAAAGACACTTTTCTCCATGCTGTTCATTAATTAACAGTATATTATGCTGCATAAAATTGGGATTATATATATTTTTTTAATGCTCTACCACACTTTACCTCTCTAAACTATGGATCTCCAGGGAATGAGTCCCGTAGTATAAGTCTGATTAATGTAATTAAAGCAGATCACTTAGCTTTAAAAAAAAAAAAAAAGACAGGATCAATAAAGCCAGTCTTAATAGATCCTAAACACCTACAGTACATTAAATATGTAGTGAGTAGGAAGACACTGGAAATATTCTACCCCCATTCTTAAAACTGCTCTTGAAGAATTGTAACAGCCGAGTAACTTCACAAATGGAAGATGGAATATATTAACAAACCTGGTTTTGTCTTTTCCTAGGAGGAGGGGGGGGAACAGAATCACAAGATATAAAAGATTCAGATAATTTATTGCCAAATTGTTTTACAAGGTTATAAAGGCAAGGCTATGTAGCATGCTACTATAGCTAAGCCACATTGCTGTCTTTTTTCTTTTTACTTTGCATTGTTAATTTCAAATTTATCTTTTGTATTTGTTATGCAAGTTTATTTTAAGAAGTATTTTACCAAACAAACAAGTGTGACTGGGCGCTGCCATTTTGTGAATATAGTGTTTCTGGGTGCCCCCCTCCCCACCCCACCCACAGTGACTTTACAGCACTAGTATCTCACTTTGGGGCTGGGGACACAGAATGCAGTCTATTAGTCAGAATTCTGACCATAGACTTGCATTGAATGGGAGGGTAATGTTACTATTACATCACAAGGGGGCAGAGTTAGGATTCTGTTTGATCAAGTCAATCTCCTCTCTTTCTGTTGGAAGGCAGGTAAAAAAAAAAAAGGTTGTACACAGCCACCTAGTATTTTCCTTAATCTGAGCCAAGAGCCTAAACAACATGTCTGCCCCCTGATAGAGCTATACAAGCAGAGAGGGCACAGTAAGTTGCTGTATTTATATTCTTTTATTAAAACATTTCTATTTAAAATGCACTTTAATCTCTCAATTAAACATAACTTCATTTTTTGCCAACAGTTGTCCTTTAAGTGTGATATTTTTCCACCGAAGAAGCCTCATATGGTGAAACGCATTATAATTCATGATACGTTATTAGATCTACTCAATAAAGAGAGAATTGCATTGAATTGAAATCGTTATTTATCTTAAAGTTTGAAATTCCCAAGTTGGAAAATTCTTCAGTACAGCTGAATGAGCAAATTTTTCCAACTCGGCTATTGATTCGTTGAAGTATTTAAAATTACTATGGCCTAAACATTCGTTTTCCTGTGACCATAGAAAACAAAATTATCGATACATTGTGTTAGAATTTCAAGCAAATGCTTATATTAGGAGAAAAATGTGTTTTAAATTTGTGAGTGGCGTCTGTTTATGACATCACCAGTGGCTTGATTTGCAAATAAACTGATTTTCAATGGGAAATGTGTAATTTGCATGTAAAGCTACAGGTGATGTCATAAACTGGAGACACCACAGATTTGCAAAACACATTTTTCTCCTAATTTAGACATGCGTTTGCAATTTTGCCAATATGTTTAGGTGATACAGTTCCTTTAAGATTTAGTTTCTGGTACGACGAACAAGCCAACCAGAATTGATTTTTTTTTTTTTTTTTTTTTTAAGAGAAGCGTATGAGAGGCGTGTTCAGTTCTATAGTTAATGCGCTGACCTATATTTCTCGAATGTACTGGTCGGGCGTGTTGGCCTTTAGCTGTAATCTAAAGTCTACTCCTCCGTCTCTGGTGTGAGAAAGCTTGTGTGTGTCTCCTATAATGTAATGGCAATATTAGCAGCAGGGGATCTAGGCCGAGTGCGGAGAAGATTCTCGCTAACCCTCTCAGCTCTGGCGGTTTGCTTTCTACCCCGACTCCGCTCAAGTCTGATGGTGACTGTGCATGAAAGAGAAGCCAGAGTGTGTTACTGCAAATGTGTCACCAAGTGTTTCCCCCACAGGCAATGCACTATTATTGACTCCCCCCTCCCATTAGCAGGGGAGGGTGGATATACATTTATTGAAGGTCCTAATGGGAGACTGAGGGACTCCTACCCCCGGGACCCAAGCAGAAAGACAGGCTATCACATCATGTAACGGGAACCCATGTGTGACAGATCTGACCTACATTTCCTCCCTTTCTTCCAACAGCCTGTCGCTGTTTTAAGAAGCCTTATTCTCCAATGCACAGGAAAAAAAATACATTTTTTTTTTTTTTTTTAAACAGGCTTGCAAGAGATGCTGATTTATCGAAATTTGGTAGCAGCTGAACTCATCCACCGCCTATGGAGTAGATATGGGTGTTAGATATGACACAATAATAATAATAATGATTAAAGATGTCAGATATTATTCTGTATCCAACTCATGCTGTTTGGCCAGGTCTCCACAGACAGAACTGTTTTTAAAGAAGAATTGGTTTTTTAAAAAAAAAGTCAGTTTTTCTCCCTCATCTGCAAGCTAAAGGGTCTACTCAATAAAGAGAGAACTGCTGGGAATTTCAAACTTAAGGCCAAAGTAGCCGAGCTGGAAACATTCTCCCATTCAGCTGCATTGGAGAATTTCTCCAACTCAGCTACATTGGTCTAAAGTATGTAAATCTCATCTCAATTCCCTGCAATGCTCTCTTTATTGCGTAAGACCCTTCAAGGGCTTGATCGGAGTGCCATGGATATAGGAAAAACGTGAGATTCCCACCATTCCAGCACTTAAAAGGACAGATAGACCTATTTTGGACTTTACTCATGGAGGGAGTCACAGGTAACAGAGAAAAGGAATAAGTTAGGGGTAAAGCTCGCATAGTTGCCAACATCGGCCATGTTTCCAGGGACACATATGTGTTCCGCATGCTGCAGAAAGATCATGCAAAGTGCACCCGGCAGTATGTAGGATGGATATACGCACAGACAGAATCCGTTTAATTAAATCGGGGTGGAAATCTCATTGGACCTACCTAATTAGATTGTGTCTGTGTGTATATTCATCCTACAGATTGCCGGGCTGCACTCTGCATGGTCTTTCTGCAGCATGTGGAACAAATATGTGTCCCTGGAAACATGGCCGATGTTGGCAACTATGAGCTCGGTGCTAGAACTTCAGATTGCAATGCTGTGTACTAAGCTTGGAATTAAATAACAGCTACTGCGCATGGGCCGAGATTGCTACACATAGATTCAATATGCTGCGCAGCCTCACACAGCAGTTGGCTCTAGATTCATCTGATCAAAGGAGGAGTAAAATGTCTGCTCAATCCTTGTGCACAGAGCACCGCTGGGGAGGGAAAAGGTGTATTAAAAAAATAAAATACAAAATACAATATTAATTTTATTTAATAATGGTTAAAATGCCATGGCAAATATTTGCAGAAGCAAGAAGCCAAACAGACTAATTCAGGAGCCAGCCTACTTGTTTTTAGGAGCCGGCAGTAGGGATTTTAGTAGCCATGGCTCCTAGGATTTATCAAGCCCTGCTCTTGAGAATTCCACACAACCCATGCATCTTTAAGCATGGCTTTAAGATACTCTTAAAAGTATTTAAAAATGTAAAAAATAAAAAGGATAATTTTACATTAACCCACTAACAGGTGAAAAACAGGACTATGGAGATAAGCTGTGCCAACAAGACTGACGTCTATCATGTATGCCCCATGCACAGCACAGGGTAGCCCGGCAACCCTCCATCCACGCCTGTGAGGACCTACCACGGAGCTGCAGGTCATATTCCCTTTTGGTCTCTTCATTCCCTAGAATTTTCCACGCCTGGTTGATTTCGATGAACCGCTCTGCCTTGTCATCAACTTGTTTGTCCGTCCCCTCCCTTGTCTGCTTGTCTGGGTGGTACTGCCCGTCAATGGGAACAAAACAAAACAAAAACAAAAACAGAAATTAACAAAACACACAAAAATGGCACAGCTAAAAAATATACAGATATATTTACTCAAGTAGAGTTCTGTCATTGTTGCTCGGAGGATTGGAGTTTGTCTTGAGCCGTAGAATGTTGATGACTTTAAAAAATGAAGCCCTTTGATACGCCCAATCAGCGTAATCAATTTCAGCGTAATTTGATACGCCCAATGAGTCTATGGCATACAATTCTAACACTCCATTTCAGAATTATAGAGAGTCATTCACATAAAACAGCCACTCAAAATAGCATTCGCTTCCTGTAGAAGCAAAAAGTTATTTTTGGTGGCTGTACACCAATGGGAGAAGCGGTTGTACTTTAGGAGGTAAACATGGCTTCTCCCTCAGCGGTTGGCGCGGGTGTTCGGCTGCGGGCATGTATGAAAAGTTCTCTGTGGTCAGCGGCTGTTGGTGTCCATGCCAGGTAGAAGGGATTATCACAATAAGAGACGCTCTGTTAAAAAAAATCAATGGATGGGAGATACCACCTCAGCCATTGTATTATTATGACTTTAATAAACTACAGAAAAAGCAAGACGGCAAATCAGTCGTTTCTAGGTTCTGCTACATCATACAAAAACACACAAATCAAGATGTTTCACGCTAGCTGAATTAGAGTGCAAACCTTTTTGCCCAACTGAATTACACTAGAGTGCAAGCTTTGTTGCCCAACTGAATTACATTAGAGTGCAAGCTTTGTTGCCCAACTGAATTACATTAGAGTGTGACCTTTTCTGGCCAACTGTGTGGGTGTGGTCTTGATGGGTGTGGTCGTGGTTTAGGTGGTGGGCAGCATTTCATCCTTGTACTCATTTCATCAGTAGTTATATAGCTGCTTTCCAAGAGTAAGTCTGGCTAATACAAAAAAAAGGCACTAAAAATTCAGTACGAATACTAGAAAAGCAAAAAAAAAAAAAAAAAAAGATTTTTTTTTTTTTTTAAACCAGGGAGAATAAGCGCCAATTTAATAATAGTGTGGTTATATCTAAAGTGCAACTTCTGCTAAAAAGTACAGGAATCAGCCAGCCCCACATCAGACCCCTAAATAGCTGGAAACTTAATAAAAAAGGTGCAATCACAGTTTTCTTATTTATAATAGTGATTGCGCTTTCCCCCCCCAACACTTTCAACTGAAGGATATTGTGCTACTCCAACACTTTCCAGTACGCCAGAGCAACCCACATTATACAAAGGTGTCGGTGCCAACAGCACCTCTGTTAGGTGCGATCACCTTCCCCCAAACACATTTGTCATGATTACAACAATGATCAGCCTCTATGGTAATTTACATAGGCACTCAACACACAGTGGGTTGAAATCTGGAGAGATTAGGACAACTGATCTCTTTGACGACCCTGAAGAAAAAAAAAAAATAAGTGTTTGAGAACCACAGAAGGGAAGCTTACTGATCAAACACAAGCTCTAGTCTTGTGCCCTTTTAGTAAACACAAGTGCTAATTTATCACAACAGGTTGGAGGACCCCATGACTTGTTGCACTGCAGGCACCTCTTCTACCAAGATACTGGTGAGGAGAGATGTTCTAGTTTGCCGACTTAATGATTTACATCCGACTTATGTAAATAGGTCTTGTAGAAGCAGCTAGCCTGAAGCTATATAGCTTTCCTTTGTGATCTGTATGGTTCATCAGCTAACTAGCATGTTCTGTCAACGCTTTCATGGGTTTTTTTTTTGGTCTATTAATTGATCTTTCTGCTTAGCTAAACTCTACTACAGCACTTACTCCCCAGCGTACTAAAGAAGGAACTAAAATCATTAGTGTACGAGTTCGTGGCCAAGAGAGATCTTATAGACAGAGTGCTCTTTACTGAACATTTCCAAAGCCTGGTTAGTCAATAGAAAGTGCTGGGTTGGCACTAGACAGTCTCACATGCCATACCAAACTTGCAAACCCTACCCCCCCAATAGTTGCTAAACATATTTATAAAATAATTTATATCATATAAGGAAATGTTCGTCTAAGTAAACATATTTTGTTAAAAGAACAAAAAATAAAAAAAAAACAAACACACCTTTTCCAGCAGCTAATATGGAAGTACAAATTAAATGGTTACTTTTTGGGGTACATGGCAGTTTATCCTCTGCTAATGAGAGTCTGTCTAACTGAGAGCCTCGATCAGATAGATGCGAGCAGCAAGCCACCACTCTAGTTGGCCAAGCGTGCTTGCATCCAGATCAGCCCTGCCTCACTTGGGTGACAAAGCTGGAAGTAAAACAAGGTGCATCTTGAAAATAAAAAAAAAAATAAAAAAATAAAAAAAAAAAAAAAAAAGGTACACGCTGGGTTTACTAAAGACAAAGGAGACTCGTTTTTTAAAACCTTGTATCTAAGGGTTTAAACAAGTTTAGTTTCCCTTTTCTAGGGAAACCAAATAGGAGTTTGCCATTTCAGAAAATGCCCTTGTTTTCTAAAACAATACAATTTGTTTTTTATTTTTACACGTGCACAGATAAGAGGGGGGACTGGCGAGGCAGTTTGATTTGGTCTTCCTAGCTACATGGTTACATTATAATTAATCAGTAGAAATTAGGATTTAATTGGAGAGATTGCCAATTCTATATCTGGTGACTGGCGAGGCTGCTACATTATATGTATGTCACATCTGATGTAGAAAAATATCACACAAATTAATATTCTAATACAAAGCATAGACAGAATGTACAATCCTCTCCTATCAACAATAATAGAGATATTTCCTTCGTACATACATACATACGGCTGGATAGTATGCACACTACAGGCAAATGGTGAGAAACATAGAATGTGTCGGGAGATAAGAACCATTCGGTCCATCTAGTCTGCCCAATTTTCTAAATACTTTTGTTAGTCCCCAGTTCCCTATCTGGGGCCTTGTGTCTATCCCACACATGCTTAAACTCCTTGACCGTGTTTACCTCTACCATTAGATACCTCTAAAAACAGGAGGCACGTAACTACACACCCTAAATACTGTATTATGGCTGCCATTTAACTTGGTGGGAATATTAAAATGGTGTTAGCAATGTGTTGTAATATTAATATCCAATGATCAGAGTTCATTTATTCCTGGTCATTGAATACTATAGACAGCAATATAAAAATGTAACTTAATGGCCACCGATAACTAACTTTATTAAATAAGGCCCACTGCTTTCCTAGAACTGAATCTAGTTATTTGTTCATTTTTAAATACACATATCCCTCATGTACCCCTGTCCTGAAAGTGGTATTAAATCCCGCAGTTCACCTTTTAAAAATCAGACAGAATACAACTTCTGAATAAAATAGCCTTTTTTGTGATGCTCCTGGGACGCACGGTTCAGAAGTAATTCACATTTGTTTGGGAAGTCAAACAGTGGCTTCCAGGCGGCCATGTTGTGGAGTTGGGTGCTTCATGACAGCAGCAGAAGACGTTCTCCTCCCCTCCCCTGCGATTGGCTGTGTGATAAGCAAGTGACACGCCCACAAACCAATGACAGAGTGAGACTGTGGCGGGAGCGTCTCTCTCTGCACTCAATCGATTGATGCTCCATGAAATAGGAGCCTTCAATCTAAAAGAATTCATAAATAAAATTAGGGCTTAGCCCCTTTATCAAACTTGGGACGCCTTCAAATCTTTCCGACCCCAACGTGTACAGGAAGTCTGCTGGTCCCTGAGCCGCAATGGTAAATCTCCCAAATATTCATCCACACTTTACTCCCCCCACTCAATGCTTAAAAGCATATTAAAAGGGACTTTAACATTGACTGGTGTGAACCGTCTAGCACCAGCCTGCAAGCCAAAATACAATTAATATATTGCCTCGCGTTTCACAGGGAACCTGAATGGGTGAAGCTTTCTAATTATGCTTTGTCTAATGGCAAAGGAAATTAACCCACAGAGAGACAATTGCAATTAACAGTCCAGTGTCACCTTTTTCCAGTACCGAAGAGGTGGAATCTACATTTACAAGTGTTGGGGGGGGGGATCTGGGGCTACTTAGTATTTGAGTCTCAAACTGTGAGTCAACTTAGATCAGACAAACATATTACTTTGGATTGTGTGGTATAGCATCAGAAATAATTACAGCTGAGCCGAAGGTAGCAGAAGAAGGGACAGGAATGAAGCTCGAATCCAGCACGGAGATGTAGGAAATACAGATTGCGACTGGATGACTTTTAGATAGATGCATTGCTTAGAGAACTCCTTGCGCACATGGGGATTCGAGCATGTTACTGCTCTGGGTATAGAGGAGAATTAGAACTCGTAAAGGGATATGGCAAGGTTGGCAAAATACGACACTCTACTGCCACCTAATGCATGTCAAAGGATAGAATTGGTCATCCGACAACAGATATACTCGGATTGTTCTGTGTCAGTCTCAGACTAAAGATTGACAGACTCAATTACACGAGTTCTCCCCCCAAAAAATGTCTTTAGTTGACTGGGATAAAAAAAAAAAAAAATTTGGTAGTTATACATTATGTTTTTGTGTAAATAGACACTACCACCGATTTATGGTAAAATACTGTAAAAGACAAGATTAACATACATGGCACGCTTACAGGTGACTTTCTGAAGTAGGGTACAAATATTGCTTTGCTATGTAGATGTTAATTGCAGAAGGTATGGCTTATCCAAATTCATCCCTATAATGATGCAGCGGGAGTTATGGCTAAAGATTCCCACGCTGGAATGTAAAAATAGAGGCGCAAGCGTTTGGGCGAGGTCCTCTGCGGATTCCTTGTGCACTTAGTGCTCCAAGAGTTGTAAAAATCTTAAAGTCTGCGACCAGCAACATGACGCAAGCTTCTAACATTTGTTCAGGTTAGACATTGACCTCAGGAGTCCCATGTGCTCCATTAACAGACCATAAATGCGCATACTCAGGGGGAAAAAAAAATATTTTTTTTTTTTTTTATCTAATTTTTTACTTAAAAGGGACACTAAAAACTTTTTTTTCCACTTGTGCTTATAATATAGAAATGTCTGTTGTCCTTACTATAAGGATAATCTTCTGGTCGGTGACCAGCTCTATTAACCCTTAACTAGGTCCCCCCTGCTGATCCCAAGCAAAAACGAGGGCCTCGCATTCGGCTGTCAGAGCGGGACACCGGGAACTGCTGTGTCTCGCATGTGAGACACAGCAGATAATAAAATTAAATGTGCAAGAAGTGAGAGCCAGACAAACAGTACCGGTATCCAGCAAACTGGAGCTCGGTCTCATGGGGACATGCCACGTCACATAACCAGGCCCCACCCTGCTTTGTCCAAGGATGTTGGCAGGTATGCAGTTCAGCCAACACCGCTAAACATTATATATATTTTTTACATTTCTGCATTTACAGTTGAAGCAATGTTTAATGTGATGCGCCCCTTTAAATAGCGGATGGGACGGTTCATCGCAGCTGCATTAACGCAGCCGCTTCCCGCCAGTTCATCATGCGAGAGGTCATCATGGGGACAGCTCATCATGGGATTTCCGAAGGCAAGTGTTATTGGGGGGGGGGGGGGGGGGTGTTGGGGTAGCATTAGTATTTGGGTTAATTTTAGCATAAGGGTTTGGGTCGGTTAATTTTAGGGTTCGGGGGAGTTCATTTTAGGGGGAGTTCATTTTAGTATTAGGGTTCGAGGGGGTCACTTTCAGGGGTTCATTTATTAGGGGGGGTACGTTTGTAAGCACTGACAGTTTAGCGGCGTTCCAACTGCCTTTCAAGTTACACATCCAACAGGACTTCCACATTTATAATACAATCCTATTATTTACAGCATATTTGTCTCTGCATTTGCAAAAAAAAATACCAAATAACAAAAGCCTTTTTTTTTCTGTATATTTCAAGGTCTTGTCCCCGTAAACAGCCGTTTCCAGACACACAACAGCTGCAAACCAATCCCCGGACAATCTGCACTGACCCAAAAATATAAAATGGGCAAAAGAAAAATTCATAGTGATGGAGTCGAACAATGGGTTTGAATTAGTTTCATAGTTTTATTGTCTCGGCAACAATTGTCTGTGCATTCATTGCTCAGAGTGATGTAAATTCATATCCACTTCATACAGCACAGGCTCTTCATTACCATAGAGACTTGGCAATGTGCCATAAGCCTCCTATTGATAGTTTTGTCTACATCAGGGCTTGAAAAACTTGATTTGATTTTAGGAGCCAGCAAAAAAATTTTTAGGAGCCAGACAATGGAACACAAACATGCACAAAGACAGTCACACGCACACCTCACAGATATCCAGTCAGTCACACACACACGCACACCTCACAGATATCCAGTCAGTCACACACGCACGCACACCTCACAGACATCAAGTCAGTCACACACGCACACCTCACAGACATCAAGTCAGTCACACACGCACACCTCACAGACATCAAGTCAGTCACACACGCACACCTCACAGACATCAAGTCAGTCACACACGCACACCTCACAGACATCAAGTCAGTCACACACGCACACCTCACAGACATCAAGTCAGTCACACACGCACACCTCACAGACATCAAGTCAGTCACACACGCACACCTCACAGACATCAAGTCAGTCACACACGCACACCACACAGACATCAAGTCAGTCACACACGCACACCTCACAGACATCAAGTCAGTCACACACACACACGCACACCTCACAAACATCCAGTCACATACACAAGCAATCAAATACACACACACACCTCACAGACATCCAGGCAGTCACACACACACACACCTCACAGACATCCAGTCACATACACAGGCAGTCAAATACACACACCTCACAGACATCCAGTCAGTCACACACACACGCACACCTCACAGACATCCAGTCACATACACACACGCACACCTCACAGACATCCAGTCACATACACAAGCAGTCAAAATACACACACACACCTCACAGACATCCAGTCAGTCACACACACGCACACCTCACAGACATCCAGTCAGTCACACACACACACACCTCACAGACATCCAGTCACATACACAGGCAGTCAAATACACACACACCTCACAGACATCCTGTCAGTCACATACACACCTCACAGACATCTAGTAAGTCACCTCACATACACAAACAAGTTAGCCATTTTTTTGTTCCCTTAAATGTGTCCTCCCTCCCTGCTGCTTTACCTCAGTGCAGGGGAGGGGGACATTCGTGTAGGTGCAGTGTCTGTGCCTCTAGAGGCACAAACCGTATTGATTAGTCTTCTTCCCGAGTGCCGGGATGTCACGTGACACGGCACTAGAGTGCGTTGCGTGAGGGGGTAGAGCTTGCACTCTGTGCAATCCGCACTGACTTTCCCCGCTAGTGCTGCGAATTAAATAAATCGGAAGGCAGTGGCTACATATGGCCAACACCACCCAGGCGCCAGGTCCGATTTGCTGGAAATTGCCTCCCGGCTGGGGCTGCTCCTCTTTTCACTTCTAAATTGCCCTAGTGCCAAAGAATCCTAATGTGGAACTACAAACCCCATAATACCCCACCAGCTTTCTAGAATGGCAGGGAATTGTGGGACAATTGTAGAGCAGAAACAGATGGAGGGCCACAGTTGGATGCCTGGGCCCTAGTCTGTAGCGGTTTCAATCTTTCTATTTAAAGGGACACTAAACGTTACTTTTCACTTGTGCATCTAATATAGAAGCACAAGTGAAAGGTTAGTTGCCCCTAGTATGAGGATAAACGGGGGTGTTCTTTTGATAGTACACGCCAGTTTATCCTCTGACCAGCAGCTGCCATGATTCCATAGGAAGCTGGCAGCCGTCTGGTCAGCGACTGGCTCTCTCTGCTAGTACAGAGGGTTTAAAATAAAAAATAAAAAGATATTTAGTTGTCTGTCTGGCAGTCTCTGCAATGCAACGGTCAGTATTCCTGTCCTGACTATTTGTGTCTGATGATAAGAAGTAGGCTGATGAAATGGCAAAACAGGCCACTAAATTTTGCCTCCCATGTACAGCAATAGAAGTTAAAATATATTTAAAAAAATTAAAAAAAATAAAAGTTTAAATATATTTGTAAGAATTATGGGAATTCTCTAGTTTAAAATGTATTGCTCTAAGACTTACTCCAGGAGACAAGGACAGCCATCTTTCATTCAGTCATCTGTGTCTCGTTCATTAGCAGTTTGACACCAAAAAAAAAAACAGCACTAAAAACCATACAAAAAGATAAAAATAATAATGAACATGGATCACAATTTTGATTTATATTTGAACTTATTTGATATGGTTTAATGCAAAATAAAAAGGTAAAGAATTAAAAAAAATAAAACCAATTTATAATGAAATAAATTATTAAAACAAAATAAAAATATAGTGCTAAAAAAAAAAAAAAAATTCTATTATTTTCATATATTTGTTTTTAATTTAGGATTTGTATGTGGGGTTTACACAAGTTAGTGCAGTGCTAATTTATATTATTTCATTTTTCATATTAGATATTAAAAAGGAGCACGTTCCATCCAGTTCATAGAAAAGGACATACATCCATTTTGGAAAAGGTCCCTTATAAAAGAGATTTCTGGGGGCAAGAAGGGTACAAGTGGTCAGGGACCGGTTGGATTTCTGTTTGGCCGTAGGTCTTCATGTTCTTATTTGAGGAATAGCAGAGTGCACACTCTTTTATTCACAAGTGTCACTTCACTCTCAAGCAACTAATGACCACACTTTCTTTGGGGGGGGGGGGCACAAATACTTCTGCACAGGAAGGCACCTCTTGTGAACTCCCTCTTACTGAATGAATTTAGAAGCCCCGGTAAAAAAAAAAAAAAAAAATGTTAAAATTAATTGTACAACTACATGAGAGCTGTAACTTCAAGTAAAAATAAGCATAACAAAAACCATGTACAAAACACACACACGAAAATAGGCCAAATGGATTTGCCTCTTAGAATTGGCACTATTTGGGAGTTGGGGCAGGAGTACTCGTGCCAACACCAATCAAATAAAATTTTGGAAGTGGCGCTTGACAGGAATCAGGCAGTGGTTGGGTTCTCACCTAATTACCAGTGGGAAATAAAATCTAAAAGCCGATTAGCATAGGCCCACTAGACGTCCTGGAGTCAATTCATTCTTTAGCCATTTTTCGCGGATGTCAAGTGTTAGAGGGGCGCTTACTGTCTCCGTTTCACTTCTCCAGATCTGAAGACTTGACGGATTTATAGATATCTCAGAAAGGATCGTTACCCTAGACCCAGTAAGGGAGGCTGGTGCTCTCCTGAAGACAATGCCATCATTTATGTTATGTGTCCGATTACACGGGACAGGTTAGAGATCCTTAAAAATATACAACATTTGGAGGCCTCATGGGGTTTTTTGGCTTGTTTAATAATAAGCCATCCAAAGTCTTGGTTTTGAAGAGATATTTATTGTACTAAATCAGGAAATCACATGTCACGGGCCACTTTTTTTAAATGCTGTGTTAATAATATATTTCAATGGTTCAGAAATTGGCCATGCTTTTATAGCAACAAGCATACCTGCGCAGTCTCCAGATTGGAGGTGCCCCATTTGACAGATGCCCGTCAATGTCTTAATTTTTTTTCCGCAGGGGAGAGGCATGTAGTTACACACACTACCTACTAGCCCATTTTAAACAATGGGAGATTCCTCCTTCAAGGTGCCACCTCCTTTTGTAGATATATTTGCCAATTTTCAGGGCCACCCCAGGACCGATACCTCCTTCCCACAGGGGACAATACAGCTCCCTGGACCACTGGACCTCCAACGTTCCAAAGTAGAATACTAAACTTGCTGCCTACAACCATGTGTATTTAAATGTATTTAATAAAACACACCTCATGACTGCTCTTACCTTACTGGGTACCTGAATAGTGCTCTGACCGTGGCGGTGCAGTGGAGGGAACGTGAGGTCTGTGCTCTGGTAGCACAGATCTCATTTATACTGCTCCTTTATGCCATGTACCATCCCAGAAGTGAAAAGTAGTGTAAGGGTGCTACCATAACACAGACCTAAGCCCCCCTCCTCAGGGGTTATGGTCTCATTCTCCTCACCTGGTCAGAACATTTTAGACCAGCAGGCATTACTTTAGGCACCACTGCTTTACACCTTTAATTTCAGAGGGTTATATTTTTCTGTACTTCAAAATGACACAGTTTTAAAACCAAATGCACAGGTTAAAACAAGGCGAGACAATTGTATTTTGCCTTTAGGAGCCAAGCAGACCAAATGTAGGAGCCAGTCTGGTTGTGGTAGAAGCCAGGTGGAAAAAAAATAAAATAATAACTTCCATAGAGCTCAATGCAAAACATTTAAAAAAAAAAAAAAAAGTTAGGATCCAGCAGGCTTCCTGGATTTGTCAAGCCCTGGGTTTAAAAGGAACTTACCTTTAAAGCAAGTTTCTGATATTTCTGTTTCAGCTCAGTCTGGCTATCCGTAGGATTAGCACCCAAGATGGCATACCACTCCTTCCGTGGCAGAGTTTCAGACGCCATTGGAGAGATCACATCTCAGGATACCTAAAAGCACAATTTAAAAACGAATTGAATGGAGGCATAATAATAATAATATGTTGTGTGGTAATAATAATAATAATAATGTTGTGTGGTAATAATAAGTGTGTGTGGCAAAGTCATTGAAGGTCCATAGATCATTAAATTGTCCATCACAAACGCCATGACCAATATTGGTAGCTAACCCTAGATACAATGCTCCATGACCCGTTACCGGTACCTTCCGTTTGGCGCTCACCAATATTATCCAGTGTCTTTTGACACCGGAGAATAAAAATCAGCAACGCAGGTTTGCAGTCCCAAATCAGGACCACCCCACTTGAGGTCTTGGACAGCGCCAAACGTACCGGGACAAGACCACAAGAAACAGGACTGTCCTGTCAAATTCGTGATTGTTTGCAACAATAAACAGCGTACATATCATTTTATGCTTTATGCCAACATGGACAAACACTACATAGGTGGGGGGCATCATCCAGCGCACTTAAATATAGAACAGGGACGTTTAAAGAAGTTAAAATGTAAAGAATGACATATGGGCACATAGTTGCCAACATCGGCCATGTTTCCAGGGACACATATTTGTTCCACATGCTGCAGAAAGAACATGCAAAATGCACCCGGCAGTATGTAGGATGGATATACGCACAGACACAATCCAATTAATTAATCAGGGTAAGTACTGTGAGATCTCTACCCTGATTAAATAAATGGATTCTGCCTGTGCATACATACATCCTACATACTGCCGGGCTGCACTTTGCATGCTCTGTCTGCAGCATGTGGAACAAATATGTGTCCCTGGAAACATGGCCAATGTTGGCAACTATGTGAGCAATATCATGTATATAATTATATACTGTAACAATGCCCCTCTAGTATATTATTATGCCATTATATGCATTGTTTCAGTTGCTATCCATTTGTTTTGTTTAGGAGGGTTACAAAAAGTATGTCTGCCCTGCGTTACACTCCCAATTGTAAGCAAGCCTCCAGCCTTGATGGCTGCCCCCATGGCACTCAAGCTGCTGACGACTACATTTCCCATGATTCTCATGCAGCTTTCATCCCAGAGCTGCTGGGTATGCTCAAGGAGAGCCAACGCTGGCCTACGGTGCTCTCTAAATCCACGCATCGTCACCCGTAACAACCCACCGTATAGCCCGGTATTTATCTTCCTGTGTACCAGGGAAAAAAAAAAAAAAGGACTACACGTCCCTGCGTGCTTTGCGGGAAACACGACGTCATCCTTCAACCAGCTTTATTGACAGTCACATAAGCACAGTGTTGATAGGCTGGGCCCGGGCATGGACGCCGTCACCATGGCAACCATAGAATCCCGAGGCTGACATACGGCTGTGCCTTCTACAACGTAAGTTAAAAACAAAATGCAACAAAATAACTCAGTGTTTAAACAAAAAAACATGTAATATTCCATATTTATAATTACATTAGACTTGAGACATTTTACTCCATGGACAATAGCAGGTGATATGTTATCTCACTGCTTGCATTGTCATTTAATACCTAGTAACATGTCATTTAATACCAATAACTTGTTTAAGACAAAAGCATTTGCCATTATTTTTTTTTATGAGTAAAACAAGTTTAATTACAGTTTATGTCTGACAGTGCAATGCAAGATCTTGTGTGTTCTATAGAGAGATTCGAAAAGGGGAGCAATCAGCAGGGACAGTCCATTGGTTTCCATGGTAACTGCTCCTCTTTGCTACATTGTTACATAAAAAACATAAACCCATTATTTTGTTTCTTTGCTGTGCACTTTCTCTGCCATGCAATACATAGCTGCCAAGGGTGGCCATGTTTCCAGGGACACATGTTTTCCACATGCTGCAGAAAGAGCATGCAAGCAGTATGTAGGATGGATATACGCACAGTCATTGTGGGGAGCGTCAGCACTTTTTTGTGTGTTAGAGCGACCAGACTGTGGGGACCCAGCTGCAAGTGCCTGCAGTTGGGTCCGCACGCAGCTAGTGCGGCGGGGGGGCGCAATGAGCTGTTTAATGTAGGACCTTCCATGCCGTCCTACTAGCGGGGATGGGACACTTCATCGCGGCTGCTTCTGCGCAGCCGCTTCACCGCCGACTCTACAGCACAAGACAGATCGTCGCAGGAGATTTCATCGCGGGACATTTCATCGCTAAAGGTAAGTATTTTACCGATTTTAGTTTGTTTAGAATTAGGGTTTAGGGGGTTAGAATTTGGTTTAGTGTTAGGGGTTAATTTTACTATTAGGGGTCGGGGGTTAATATTAGGGTTAGTATTGGGGTTTAGGGGTTTAACTTTAGTATTGGGGTTAATTTTAGTGTTAGTATTGGGGTTTAGTGTTTAGTGTTACTATTGGGGGGGATCATTTATTAGGGAGGTTATTTTAGTTTTACTGTTAGATTTGTAAGAGCTGACAGTTCAGCGCCGAACTGTCAGCTCTTACATAGCTGCAGCCACGGTGAAACGGCCGCGTTATCCTTCATTGCTGACATTTCAGCGTTCTAACTGCCGCGCTGAACTGTCAGCGATGAAGATGCGGCGAAGAAGTGTCCTAGACCCCCTACTAGCCTCTAGGCACTAGAAAGTAGGACAGCATGGAGCTTCCTACAAGCGGGAAGGGGTTAAAGAGACCATGTCACAGAAACGTAGCTTTTACTGTGAACGCGGAGAATGAAAAATGATCTATACATTGTATTAGCAAAATTGCAAGTAAATGCCTAAACTAGGAGAAGAGTGTGTTTTAAATGTATCTGTGAAGTCTCCTGCTTATGACATCACCTGTGGTTTGGTTTATTAGATGGACTGTCTGACAAAGCAATAGCAGAGATCATCTGTTGCTGATAGACCACACCCACAAGCAAGTAAACAAGGAAGTCATTGCCCCACAGCTTGTTTACTTTCTGCAGCAAATCAGCTGAAACATAGCAAACAAACACTAGAAAATGGGAATTTAACCCCTTTGTGATGCATGGTGCTTGCGTCCCAAACGACGCAAGCACCAAATAGGGTTGCCACCTTTTCTTCAGAAAAATACCGGCCTTGCTACTGTCCCCATAGACTTAACATTGGCCAGAAGCCAATTTTTTACCGGCCTGCCGGTAAAATACCGGCCAGGTGGCAACCCTAGCCCCAAAACGTCACAATTTGTTACTGGCCACCGATCGGTAGCCAGGAAAACTATGGCAGAGACCCGATCAGGGTCTTAATCCCTGCCAAAAAAACGAGAGACCTCCGGACATCATGTGTGACGTCACAGAGGCGTGCCCGAACCCGGAAGTTCGATTTAGAGAAATGTAGCCTGTGCTCAAAACACCTGTCAGACTGAGGCCACTCAAAGTGGCCTTATCTGAGAGGTGGGATCCTACTGCAAGTTCCTGCATCGGGATCTGAGAACATCTCATCGTGGGGAGCCGTGAGGAGCTGTTTAACACAAGACGTACCATGCCGTCCTAACGACTTTTAGGCAGTTAAAGTCAGGACGGCATAGTATGTCCTAACGTCGGGAAGGGGTTAAAAAAACTATCCAATGTGCAGAGTACGGCTAATTAAACAGGAATTTTAGACATTGCTCTATATTTAATATGGAATTAATAAGCTAAGCACCAATTTTACATCCTTTTAGTTAATAATGAAATTAAAATAATGTGGCAGGTATTCGCTTTTGATGTAATATGTGCAGAGGCGGCTCTCTAATTAGGCGAGTTAGGCAGCCGCCTAAGGCCTCGCACTCACGGGGGCCTCGCGGCTGCCTAACTCACCTTATTGCCTTTGATGTAACAGGGAGCTTAACGCTGCCGTTAATCTCCCTGTTACACTAACCTGTGACGTTTCCTCCGTGCATCTTCTCTCCTGCACGGAGGAAGGAAGCTCCGATCGCGTGTTTTTTTTTTTTAAACTTTATTGAACCCGGGCAGCTTCAATAAAGTTTAAAAAAAAAAAAAAAACGCGACCGGAACTTCCTTCCTCCGTGCAGGAGAGAAGATGCACGGAGGAAACAACGGAGAGCAGCATGGAGGTAAGTACTAGGGAAGGGGGAGGAGGGTGGTACAAACGAGCAAAGACTTGGCACAGTGTGGGGCACAATCCTGGCATAATGAGGTGAGGGGAAAAATCCTGGCATAGTGAGAGGCAATATCCTGGCATACAGTGGCAAAATCCTGGCATATTGAGGGGCAAAATCCTGGCACAGAGTTGAAAAATTCTTGCATATTGAGGGGCAAAATTCTTGCATATTGAGGGGCAAAATCCTGGCATAGAGTGGCAAAATCCTGGCAAATTGAGGGGCAAGATCCTGGCAAATTGTGGGGCACAATCCTGGCATATTGAGGGGCACAATCCTGGCATATTGAGGGGCAAAATCCTGGCATAGAGTGGCAAAATCCTGGCAAATTGAGGGGCAAGATCCTGGCATAGAGTGGCAAAATCCTGGCATATTGAGGGGCAAAATCCTGGCATAGAGTGGCAAAATCCTGGCAAATTGAGGGGCAAGATCCTGGCATAGAGTGGCAAAATCCTGGCAAATTGAGGGGCAAGATCCTGGCATAGAGTGGCAAAATCCTGGCAAATTGAGGGGCAAGATCCTGGCATAGAGTGGAAAAATCCTGGCATATTGAGGGGCAAAATCCTGGCATAGAGTGGCAAAATCCTGGCAAATTGAGGGGCAAGATCCTGGCATAGAGTGGCAAAATCCTGGCAAATTGTGGGGCACAATCCTGGCATAGAGTGGAAAAATCCTGGCATATTGAGGGGCACAATCCTGGCAGATTGAGTGGCACAATCCTGGCATATTGAGGGGCACAATCCTGGCATATTGAGGGGCAAAATCCTGGCATATTGAATGGCTTAATCCTGGCATATTGAGGGACTAAATCCTGGCATATTGAGGGGGTAAATCCTGGCATATTAAATGGCTAAATCCTGGCATATTGAGTGGCAAAATTCTGGCATTTTGAATGGCTAAATCACAGTGCATCCGGTGCTGTGAGGAAGAACAAAGTGCCAATCTTCTAGCACAACGTGGTCTGTGAGACCACTTTCAACATTGAGCACCTTTCCTTCTGGCTGAGTGTTTCTCTTAGTGTGTGATTGTGTGCTTTCTGAGTGTGTCTGTGAGTCAGTGTGTGCTGGCTGAGTGTATCTGTGAGTGTGTGCTGGCTGAGTGTGATTGTGTGCTGACTGAGTGTGTCTGTGAGTCAGTGTGTGCTCACTGAGTGTGTCTATGAATGACTGTGTGATATGTGTTAGTGTTCACATTTAGGACACAGCAATAACAATGTGAGTTAGTCAGCTGCACACAATTTTATCTATACCAAATGTTTATAGATGTTTGTAGAATAATTATGAGACAAATACAATTCTAGGAGCTGTTCATTTCTAGAAGCTGGGATTTGAGTCTGATCTTGAAATATGCTATTTCTACAGTTCATTTTTATTATCACTTGCATATATTTTATTTAATAATGTGTGTCCGTGAGGGCCTCATGTTCGACTTTCGCCTAAGGCCTCACAAAGTCTAGAGCCGCCACTGAATATGTGAGTGTAGAAATTACCTTTTGAGCAATTTGCTGCTGTAGGCTTGTAGGCTGGTATAGCATTACAGTAGAGAGGTGCCACGATCATTTCAGTGTGTGGAGAGGGAGTAAATTGTCATATTAAAGGAACACTCCACGAGCTCCTCACGGAGATATCGAGATTTGTTATTTTGAAACAAGTTGGCTATGTTAAAGGGACTGTCTGGCGTCCAAATTGCGTCTTCCAAATGTTAATGCGTATTAATGTGCTTTTAAAGTACTTTAAAATGCATGTTTTACATTTTGCATTGCTTAAAATATAAAATACTTACAGCTAGATGAAAATGTGAAATTACCTCAGTTTGCAGGAAACCAGGACTGCCCACAATAGCTGAGTAAAAAGTCAATTTCCTTTTTTTGCTGCAGGAACTAATAAAAATTAATGGAATTTCTTGACTAGTGATGTCATGAGACAATGTGTACGCTGTACAAGAGCAAGTCTATTACAGTCCACACAATGTATTCTATTTCAGCAGTACAGGAAGTAACTGAATGAAACATAACATTATATACTCAGTATCTATTTAATCAGTGCTGCTGCACCTGTAGTAAACATGCAGAGAAATCATTGGGGGAGTGCTTGAGTCAAATATTAAAAATGTGATTTTTGCAGAATGCCTGCATCAAATCAAACTGGAAAAAATGCCTGTGCACTATACACTGAATCTTGCACCAATGTGAGTTTGGGACACTGTCCCTTTTACTTTGATGAGGGGTGGGCAACCTGCGGTCCTCCAGCTACTGAAAAACTACATCTCCCATAATGCTCTTTATCTGGTGTCCAGGGCTTATTCCTTTGCATTATGTGTGTGTCTGTCTCTTAGACAAATACAATGCTGCATAGACAGTGATGATACCAGGACAGGACCATATTTGAAGGGACAGGACCTCAAAAAAATGGAACTCTCTTGGTAAAACCAGCACTGTTGGCAGCTATGATTTCTGGATGTTGGCCAAAAGTAACATCCCTAGGATACTATCTGTATGTAACACTTTGTTATCATTATATCTTGGGTGATAGATTGTTACAATACTAGTTACTGTCCAGATACAAGGGAAGAGATTTATAGTATAAGGCTGGCTCATGTCCTGAGTTCCTGGTAGGGTGACTACATTGCTGTTGTATTAAAGAGAGACTAAACCCTCCACTTTGCTCTGATTAAAGGGGATTTGGGGGTCTACTAAATACAGAGACAACTGCAGGGAATTCAGATGAGAATTTTAAACGTAAGGCCAAAGTAGCCAAGTTGGAAAAATCGCTCCCATTCAGCCGCATAGGAGAATTTTCCCAGCTCGGCTACTTTGGCCTAAAGTTTGAAATTCCCATCTCATTTCCCTGCAATGCTCTCTTTATTGAGTAGACCCTTTTGAGTCTGCTCTTTCCTTCCGTTTAGAACTGTGTCCCGGAATTGCACTTTAGAAGATGCCCGCAAGGCGTTTGGTTTTCTTGAGCAGCTATTGTCCTTGTGCAATTTGCAGACTGTGCAGAGTTACCAGTCCTGATTTCTGAAGTCTTGTATCATCAAACTGGAGTCTGTGCTGGCACCGGAGAGGTCACGGGGTCAAGCAGCATCACATGGCCACACACCCCTGCCATATCCCAGAACCCCAAGGGGGAAAGTTGGTAATCATGGCATAGTTGCCAACATTGGCCATGTTTCCAGGGACACATATGTGTTCCACATGCTGCAGACAGAGCATGCAAAGTGCAGCTCAGCAGTATGTAGGATGCATATACGCACATACAGATCCAATTAATTATTTATGGTAGGTCCTTTGAGATCTCCACCCTGATTAATTAATTGGATTGTGTCTGTGCGTATATCCATCCTACATACTGCCGGGCTGCACTTTGCATGTTCTGTCTGCAGCATGTGGAACAAATATGTGTTCCTGGAAACATGGCCAATGTTGGCAACTATGTCATGGGTGTGTTGTTGTTTTTTTTTGCATTTGTTCTTTCTAAATCGTTTCTGCCAAAATGACCACCTTGATGTATTATTTAATTTTAAAATACGGATCAGAGCATCACAAGTGTTTAAATTGTGCTATAATTTTTGAGGAAGACCAAACAATTTATTTATTACTCTTTTTTTTTTTTTCTTCTTTCCAAATATAGTAACTTCTTGCAATAGGACATTGTTTTTATATACCAAAATCCCAGCTGCACAAGTTTAGAGTTTTTTTCCCCCATTGAAAGAAGTTAAATATGGTGAATTTACATATTGTCAGGGGTTTACAGCTGAGAGACTTCCATGAATAACCTCCAATGTTTTGTCTTAGTAATATAATTATTTCGGTTTAAAATGTGTGGGCTTGAATATAACCATTAAACAGGCATCCTAAAAGGACATTCATTTGGGCCCTTATTGCCTCACACTACAGTGTCTAATTTGAATGAGCAAAAGGTGATAATTTGTAGGTTAAAATGTGTTAAGTACTTGAAATTCAGTCTATTTAACTTAATTAGGTTGTCTAATTAAAATGTCTCATTGCTGATTAGACTGAAACCACCTCTTGGTCTGAACATTTATTTTAAAGACTTTAAAAAAACGTACCCATAGGTCAATGTATATTGGCAATTGACAACTCATGTAAGATACATTTTATTATTCATTATAGACTAGTCGATGCTCTAGGGTTTAACACTCAAATGTTCTTTTCTTTTGTAAAAGACAACTGTATCAAAAAATATATTTTGTTTAATTAAAAGTGTATCAATTGTAGATAATTTATAAAGAAATTCTTTTATAAAATAATTCAAATTAAGTATCTTATTGAGCCTTCTTTACTCCATATTGTTCTCTTAGGGGGCAGACATGTTGTTTAGAATCTTGGGTCAGATCTTCACTCACCTTGCTTCAGATGAACAAAGATCTGAAGAAAGATTCTAAACAAAATGTCTGCCTCCTGGTAGAGCTGTATGGAATGGGAATTAGTGTGGGGTATTGCAATCAATTGTCCAAATGGAATTTTAGGGTAAAAATATATATCATATATCAAATATCATGGATCAGTGTTTGTAGACATATTCATTCACTATGTGTCACCAAAGAGACTAAAACAATTGTTATCCTCCAGCCGGAGCGTTCCTACTGAACCAGAGTTGCATCCTGGGAAATGATTTTTGTGCCTTTGAGAGTCTATTGGATCCTTGCATGAACCGTGCCTGTATTTCCGATATTGTTCCAAAGGGAGTCAGATCATTTATTTAAATTCCCAGACATAAGTAGTATTAATTACAGAAAAAAACATGTTTTCTACACTGTTTCTTCTGCATGCGAGCAGAAGAATGAGAATATATTATACAATGGAAACTTCCCCCCGGAGAATTAAATGTGAACAGCTCTGATCTTTGTTGTAAATATCATCAGAAAGCTATCAAACCAGTGGATTTTCAACCCATATACGCTTCGGTTTAAGTGGACCAATCAAACCAATTGTACTTTCCGTTGGTGCACTTATCTGTAAATTATAATGTCCTCCAGGACTCAATGTATTGATGGGGCTGAAAAGAAAGATTTGCAAAGTAGAAGAAAAATAGTAAAGGGAAATTTACCGTCTGCTAAGACTATTGGTAGGAAAATTGTACAATTTCAAGTATTTCAAATAAGGTGTTCTTTTCTCCAGCTTGGATATAACTCAGTGGGCAGTGCTTCTAACACCTGTCCTCAAGGACCCCCGGTGTTTAATTCTTTAGGGATTACCCAGTTGTGTTTAAATTAGAATATGTATAGCACCTGGTACGGCCTACTTTTCGTGCTGGTCGAAATTGACAACAGAGTGAGTGACTCTATTGCCGAATTCGCAGCTGCCTTCGGACCCTCGGATCTAACTCGTGTATTTCTGGGGGTTTGTGTGCTGGCTGTTCGCAGCACACAAACGCCCCGGAAATACACAAGATACATTGTGTCCCTGAGTGACAGGCGTGCTCCATACTGGCAGCACGCCTGTCACTCAGGGGCACTATACACCCTTGTCATGCACCCCAAATTAAGAACCAATTCGGCAGATCTGACTATGGTCATCTAGTCCACAGGTCTGACTTATTATCTGTGATGGGGCTGAACTAGTCATGCTATATACAAGGCATGTCACTTATAACATTGATTGGATGATCGCAGTTTATATAATGTACCAAGATTCTGGATGGCCATGAGTCTTGTTGAAGGGGGATTTATGAATAAATGTTTCTATTCTGATGTGTCAGGGATATGCAGTGACAGGAAATGATGTCATGCCTTGGCGCATTCTGTCATGCCTTCGCGCAGATATGTCTTTTGTTTTTGTAATGTGAGTTTATTTCATGAAATATTTTAGTAAACAAGTGTGACTGGGCACGGCCATTTTGTGAAATATAGTGTTTATGGGTGCTGCCCCCCCCCCCCCCCCGAGTGATTTTACAGCAGGAGTATCTCACTTTGGGGCTGGGGACAAAGAATGCAGTCATAGACTGGCATTGATTTGGGAGGGTAATGTAAATGTTACATCACAAGGGGGCGGAGTTATGATCTTGTTTAATCAGGTTAATCTCCTCTCTTTGAGTTGGAAGGCAGGTAAAAAATGTTGTACACAGCCACCTAGTCGTGCCCACTAGTGTAAGAGAGCAGGGGAGTATCTTATGACATCATCATGCAGGCTCCGGCTACAGTTGTAAAGTGAGACTTGCTGGAAGAATTCAGAGAATGTTGCATCATGAGTAAAATTCTCAAAATGGATGCTGGAGATAAACACCTAATTTTATTTTTTACTTTTATATGCAATTAATTCAAACATATAAAACAAAAACAGTGGCAAATGTCTTATATATGAGTCTGTTTTAAATGCACAGGTAATCTAGTTACATCTTATGGAAGTGGTAATGTCCCTTTAAAGTGTAGCTAAATGGGAGAACTTTTCCAAGTCCTAAGCTTGCAATTCCTTGTAATTCACTATTTTCTTGAATAAAGCCCTATATCTTTTTTTGGGGGGAGGCGGTACAATTACTGCTCATGTGATACTTGCTGTTCTAACGGGTGCTGAGCATCCCCAATGACGAATTCCTACCAGCGAAGTGTTCCGAAAGATTGGGATCATTTACCGCCTGTTGAATAGAAGCAATTATGACCTGTAATCTAACTGTTAATTGACTTAGCTGCCATTTCACCGCCACCAAGAAGGTGAAGGAAATTGTTATGAGGGGATGAGGTGCGATGTCAAGATGTAAGTGAAAGGGTGCGTCCTAAAAGAGAATTATTAATCCAGTGAGGTGCATCCATGCACATATTAATTCAACACAAAGCAGGGGCGTTGTATATGCATACCCCTGCCATATTCCTTTGTGTACTCTACGTGTGATTATTGCTTAAAGGTTTCCTAGGATTGAGGGTCAGAAATCATCTTTATATTATATTGCATCCCCCCCAAACATGCCCGATGTGAGATGCAGGATGTTAGGGGTGTGTCTGCTTGGGAGAGGTAGTGCCATATCTACTGCCCGACTGCACTGTCACTTACAAAGACAGTGCAATTTCTCATGCAAGGAATTATGTCCCAGACACCGGAGAATGAAGTCCACATATCAGGACTATCTGAAGGAAAGCAGGGGGAGGGGGGGGGGGGCTGACATTATTAATTTCATGAGGTATTATCACAAACCAGCTGTAAATGTTTGAGAACTTCATATACCATGGGGATCAGTTAGCCCTTGCAGTGCCAAGGTTAGCCATCACTGCCATCTGGGCCTTTCAGTCAGGACAGGAGCTGCACAGAAACATTTAAGGGACACTTCCAGCCCATGGGTCTTTACTAGAACATCAACGTTCTAATGTATAGTTAAAAATATATATACTCTTTGCATTTGGAAAAATAGTACAATGGTTTGAAGTAAACTTATTACCTGAAGAATCTTTACAACTATAAGGAGACTTGTAGTCAGTAGAATGTAAAACTGTTGTTTTACATTTACAAGTAGGCCCCTACTCGTATGCAATTTGCAAAAATGACTTACTTTTTGGCATTAACAGCTAACCAGTACCATAGCTGTCCCCAAACAGCTTTCCAGTGCCATATCTATGCCCAAACAGCTTGCCAGTACCATATCTATCCACAAATAGCTTGCCAGTACCATATCTATCCCCAAATAGCTTGCCAGTACCATATCTAAAGCTTGCCAGTGCCTATAATTCTATCTCCGGTATCTGTGTTTAATTCTGCAATTTGGTTGTCAGTTTATTATTTTGTTGTTTGTGAAAACGGACCAAGGCTGGCTCCACAGAGTAGCCTTTTTAGTAAACTCCACTTGAAGGCATGATTTTTCTGCTGGTGCTGGCGTAACCACTCTTGGTATAACTGTTGAAGCACATCTAATATCTAATGGCCCATGACGGAGTGACATTTAGCCCCTCCCACTCTCTTACTAGTCCCCTCCCAGAAATCCTTGATTCATTGGACAACCATAGATAACGACAGCAGACAGGAAGCAAGTGACCCATCTAGTTTATCCACAACAAAAGCTCAGATTTTTATTATTCAATTTAATACAGAATAGGAGTTTTCTATAAATGAATCTTTATATTTTTATTTTTTTATGTACAACTATTTCCTCATCAATATTCCTTCATTAATGTGGGTCAGGAATTCCCAAATGTAACTATTTTATTTGGAAATTTTCCTCTTCTGCAATATATATTATTCACTGAACCTTACGGTTAAAGAACAACTGTAGCAAAAAAAAAAAACATACATACTGTTCAATCGAAAGATGGCATCAAGTGTCGATTTTTTTTTTAAATAGAAATTTTTTAATGAAAGAATATAAATAAAATAACTTATTGAGCCCTCTTTGCTCCGTATAGCTCTAATAGGGAGCGGACATGTTGTTTAGAATCTTAGGGCAGTTATTCATTCACCTTGATGAAGATGAAGGAAGATCTGACCGATCTGAGCCAAGATTCTAAACAACATGTCTGCCCCCTGTTAGAGCTAAACAGAGCAAAAAGGGCTCAAAAAGGTACATTATTTATATTTTTATCATTAAAGCTTTTCTATGCAAACTATTTACACTTGCTGCAATCTTTTAAGTAAATATTAGTTAATTTTTTAACCTTTGTCTTTTAAATAAGACCCTATTGCTTGTAATGGTATTCTCTCTATAAAGCTTGAATATTTCACCCATTTTACACCCAAGATGTTTTAAATAATTCAGTACCTAAATGCTCATTTGAGGAACAATCTGCGCACTTCTGGAAAAATGCCTTCAAAGTGTGCAACAGAATCACCTTTCAGTACAGTCTTTTGTAGCTTATTAGCAATTCCTTTAATTAGTTTTCTTAGTGATAGATAGTTGAAGTAACAGACAAGTGACAGATTGTTTGTCTTTAATGATTTTCTTGTTTCAAGCCCATTACAAAGCAATTAGAAATCTGACAGCATTTTCACTGTGCATTACTGATCATCCAAAGTGATGAGAAATGAGAGGTGATGAATATTAATTGTATATTTTTCATATAATTATCATAAATTATTACCTTGTCTAATGTGATACAGGTGAACGCAAGAGCAAAGGAATAAAATGTAGTCAGATATGAGCATTTGGAGCATTACATGAGCAGCTTTACATCCCACGGTATCTAACATGGTAGATTATTATTTGTTATATTTGTGTCTGTTTAAAAAAAAAAAAAAAAAAAAAATTGGAAGCTTAATGGGCTCTGAGGCTTAGTGTGGGAAATGATAAACAAATAATTAGGCGTTAATAATAATAGTTTAGTGCATAATTGATTGTAAAGGAAATATAACACACATTTATCTCGAACCAAGATCTCATTAGATACATACCATGCTTTTTTTTTTTTTTTTACATTTATTTATAAACATATAAAAATACAAACATACGAGGAATAGAACAATACAAAAGATAACGATGAGCAGTGAAAATTAGGCTGGATATTAAGACAGAATATCTTTAAATAGAAATAGCGATAAACCCGTATAAATAAATAATACAAATACATACACAATATTGAACACAATAGTGGGGAACGATGTACCTTGAGTCACCGAGGGTCTTAAGGATGGGGCGCGGTTAGGGATAATACTAACCCTCGTTAAAGGGACTGCATCGCCTAAACATGGTTTTTACTGTGAATATAGAGAATAAAACACGATTAAACATGATTTATACATTGTATTAGGTATATTGCAATTAAATTAGCAGGAACACTAGTTTTAAATGGTGTCTCCTGTTTATGACATCACTTGTGACCTGATATGCAAATCACACACACAAAAAAAAAACAGTTCATTTGCATATCAAGCCACAGGCGATGTCATAAACTGGAGACTTCACATACACATTTAAAACATATTCTTCTCCTAATTTTAATCATTTGCCAATACAAGGTATAGATCATTTTCAATATATTTGTTTTAATTCTCTACACGCACAGTAAAAATAATGCTTAGTCTTTTTAACCATGTGCCTTTGACTCAAAATATTTTAAAATAGGTGGGAATAAGAATTTACCAAAATTAGGACCAATTCCATATTTTAAATGCTTTTCTTTTTTTTTTTTTAACAAAAGATTCTGAAATGTTTTCTTCGTTTATATGTTTTGTTCACATATTTTAAAATGTGTTGGCAGCTTTGCTGTTGAAGAACAATAACATGAGACAATTTATAAAAGAATAATTCATTTCTCAGATGAGTAAGTTCCAGAAAGCTTGACCTGGAAAATAATGCTGATATATTGCTGGCAATTATTTATTTATATATGGCTGGCAATTTATTTTTAAACATTTAACCCTACAATTTATGCTTGTTAACCAATTCCTTACCTTATTTATATTCCTTATTAATACCATGCACACTATTAATTATAGCGTTAGTTAATTTGTAATACAAACACAATGTATTAAAAAAAAATGTTAATAAAAAATAGCCGTAGACTGGGCCTTCATCAGGGGCATACAACCATTACAGTTGTAAGGGGTATGGCAGTCGTGGGGAAGAGACGGGGGAAGGAATAATAAAAAAATGCTGGCAGAAGATCTCCCCTCACAAACCCCCTATGCATCTGACTGGGCAGCTGGGTGTCTGTGCACTGCCCATGCGCATAGACATGCTTAAATGCTGCTTCTCACGCTACCCACAAGTGTTCTGATGGCACGCTTCTCACGCTACCCACAAGTGTCTGGGGTCACGTTCTCAGAATCCAGACACGCAAGGACTGCTAGAGACAGCATGGAAATTGCTGGCTGGGGTAAGTCCTGTGGGTGCTGAGGCATGTCCTGTGGGTGCAATTTTGGTCCTCTGGTTAGTCCTATAGGTGCAAACTAGGTGTTCTGGCAAGTCTTGTGGGTGCAATCTGGGTGCTCTGCCAAGTCCTGAGGGTGCAATCTAAGTGCTCTAGCAAGATCTTTGGGTACAATCTTGGTCTCCTGGCAATACCTGTGGGTACTCTGGAAAGACCTGTGGGTGCAAGCTGGGTGCTGTTTCAAATGTCATTGTACTGTAAGGTGGTGCTATGGCAAAGGTTGTGGTGAAAAAACCCCAAAAGGAATGCAGAAGAAATGGAGTGTTGTTCTGTAAGGTTCCCCAAAATTTCTGAAGGCAGCCCTGAGCACAGTAGAGATACATTTAGTAAATGAAATCTGGCATAGCAGAGATCCAGGAACTTAAAAATGAATGTTTTTGAAAGATCGGTTAAAACCCATCTGTCCATAAATATATATATATATATTTTTATTTAAAGCATAAATTGTTTAACAGAAAAATGCTTAAAAATGTATGGTGATTTTACAACTCAAATTTTGTATTCATGGAAATAAAAAAAAAATAAACCCCACAACACATTTAGAGAGCGAGTATGTAATCACAGCCGAAAAGTAAAAATATTAAGCAGGATTTCTTCGCACAGTAACACTTTCCATAATACCTAACAGTTATTATAAGAGTGCAGTGGACCATACGAATGTTTACATGACAATATCACACAGTGATGAGGCTACAGGAAAGAATACAGACTGACAGAATGATAGATGTATAGAAATGGTAATACTGGAGGCGAAGGTTACAATAAACATTGAAGCAGGAGGAGACGGGAGAATACATATATTAATGCATGAGGTTTGGTAACGTCAGTTGCATTTATATTCACAGTGGGAGATACAGGGTTTTTCTAAATGGAGGCCAAGTTTCCAATCTACTTGAATGATAGGGAGAAAAATAAAATTGAGAAAAATAAATAAGGAAATAGTTATAAAACATTCACAACGAGGGATTGTTTCTAAGTAACTTTTTTTTTTTTTCCATTCCCAAGTATCGTTCATGACCAAGCCAACAGTTCATTACGACCTTAGTTTGCACGGGTAGAGTCACAAGTCTGATCTCTTTGATTTCGAGTAGTCACCTTGGCCAAACTCTTCTTAATTCAGCAGAATCATTTAAAGGCTGTAATCCTTTCCTAGTTTAGGGTCTTTGGAGTGCAGTTCAAGTAAGAGGGAACTTGTAGGGTTAGAACTTAGCATCATGTGCGGTTTTTAGGTAGTTTTTTTTGGTCCACTCCATTGAGATCTGTCAGGTCTGCTAGGATGTTTACCTGAGCTGAAAGAAGAAGGATTGTTTCACACAGAACTGTATTGAAGTAAGTACCGCTTCCTAAAAATAACTAACCTCCTGAATTGGACTAATATCACCTAAAGTCTGGTAATATTTGTTGAGATCTCCCGTAACAAATGCTCTCTGCAAAGACATGCACAAACAATAAAAACATGTAACGGACTTCACAAAGGCTGGCAGATTGAACTATATTTATATATATATATAAATCCAAAAGTGGAGCACTCAACCCAAATACAAAAATAATAAGTCAAAAGTGCCTGGGTGCTGTGTTGCTATAATCTAACCAGTCCAAAAACAAATGCCCCACATGTGAAGGCAAACAAAATCACGCACTCACAGGGTTAAATAAATGAAATAAAGTCGATGTATTAAGAAAGGAGCATAAATTGCATAAAAAAATCGATGTTTCGGCTCCTACCAGGAGCCATTATCAAGATTCAAGTCTTGATAATGTATATATATACATTTTTCAAATGAAAAGATTTTGCATATAAATAAATATATTCAAGAACAAAATTCTGGCTTTTTTTTTTGTCTTTTAAATAGAATGAAATAAATGGCATTATATTTTCCCCTCTGAGTAATGATATTAATGATTACTAATTGTTAATTAGCAGCTGGCAGAAACAAAGGTGTGTACAAATATGCCAGTGGTGTTATATATTTTTTTTTAATCAAGCACATTGTTATTATTATAATTTTTTTGAATATCGGTTTTAAACACATACATTCTGTTTATCTGAGTATGTATAGGCATATGGATACTATTAAAGGGACAGTCTAGTCCCCAAACTCACTTTGGTGCAAGATGAAGATTACTGCTTGTATAGTGCACAGGCTTTTTTTCCAGTGTGATTTGATGCAGGCATTCTGTATAAATTACATTTTTAATATTTGACTCAAGCCCTCCCCAGTAATTACTCTGCATGTTTACTGCAGGTGCGGCAGAACTAATTCTATAGACACTGAGGATTTAAAGTTTTGTTTCATTTAGTCACTTCCTGTCCTCCTCAAATTAAATCTATTATGTGGCCTCTGAGTGACCTTGCTCTTGTACACAGTAGGATCTCTTAACAGTGCAACACATTGTCTGATGACATCCCTTGCAAGAGACGATATTCCATTCATTTGAAAGGCCTTATTCTCATTGGTTCCTGCAGCAAAAAAAAAAAAAAGGAAATTACATTTACTCATCTAGTGTGGGCAGTCCTTGTTTCTTGCAAACTGCTGTAACTTCACAGTTTCATCTAGCTGTAAGTATTTTATATTTTAAGCAATGCAAAATGTAAGACATGCATTTTAAAGTACTTTGAAAGCACATTAATATGCATTAATATTTGGAAGATGCATTATGGGCACTAGACAGTCCCTTTAAAAGAGGTAAAACATTTAGGATAATTTCATACCTATCATGTGTCCCTTATTTGCACCCCTATACTCCTTCTCCCCTCTCCTCTTTGCTAGGTACATAAACAGCTAATTGCAGAAAGCCACTTCCTGTATTGGATATCATAGTAGCCAACAGTCTCAGGATAGTCCTTTTTAGGATGCACCTGGGCAGCGCACACACACCATGCCACCGTCATACTGCAGAGAGGTTGGCGAGCCTGCGCTTCTGCTGGCGTTTTTTTTGTTAATGAAGCGGCATTTTTAGCCACCCCCCTAGGCTAGTGACACCCTATTTTGCTGTTTTTATCCTGATCCTCTAATTCTTTTTTTGTTTGCTTTATTTTTACCCTTTTCATAAAAACTTCAATAATTATGAAATAATATTTTTAATTATTAAGTATTTTAATTTTCTGAGCTAATCTTAACCTAGTTTATTCACGGATATGTATATTTATATATATATATTCTTGCTTAATTTTACAAAAATGTTGCATTTTTTGCTTCATTGAAATTCGGAGATTTCTAAATATATCTGCTGGTGACGTGTTTAAAAAAATAAAAATAAAACCTACCCCACTGCATTTATGGCTTCACGGCATTTAAGTGCCCAACAAGAACCCAAAGAACTTGCATGTTACACTGTCTGTAAAATACAGATATAATTAAAATGTATCTTTTTTTCTAATGGTTTCTAATGGACACCAGCTGTGTCAGAACAATGTATTGAAGTAGAAACAATTGTTTTATTTGCACTAATGGGCTCAGGGCTGGCCTTAAGTGTTCCGGCACCCTGTGTAGGCCACCCCTCCTCTCTACCCTCATGTGTGTCTGTCTCCTCTGCCTCCTCATGCCTGTCTCTTTCCTCTCACTCCATGTATGTCTCTCTCCATTCCCATGTTTGTCTCTTTCCTCTTCCTTGCCATGTCTGTCTCTCTCGCCATCCCCACCATTTTACGTCTCTCCCTTCCTATGTATGTCTCTCCTCTCCTTACCCCCATGTCTGTCTGTCTCTCTAACCCATATCTGTTCCCTCTCCTCCTCTCTAAATCTCTTATCTCTTTTCCCTTCCAATATCTCTTCTCTCCTCCCATACCTGTTATCTTTCCTCCCCCTGATATCGATTATCTCTCTTTCCCTCTTTTCTCCTCACTCTCCCCATATATCTTTCCCTCTCCCCATATCTCTTTCTCACTCTTCATATCTCTTTCCCTCTCCTTCCCCTCCCCACATCTCTTTCCCTCTCCCCATATCTCTTTCCCTCTCCTTCCCCTCCCCACATCTCTTTCCCTCTCCCCATATCTCTTTCCCTCTCCTTCCCCTCCCCACATCTCTTTCCCTCTCCCCATATCTCTTTCCCTCGCCTTCTCCTCCCCAAATCACTTTCCTTCTCCCCATATCTGTTCTCTCTCCCCTCCCCATATGTTTTTCCCTCTCCCCATATGTCTTTTCCGCTCCCCAAATCTCTTCTTCTCCTCCCCCATATCTCTTTCCCTCTCCTTCCCCTCCCCACATCTCTGTCCCTCTCCCCATATCTGTTCTCTCTCCCCTCCCCATATGTTTTTTCCTCTCCCCATATGTCTTTTCCTCTCCCCATATCTCTTCTTCTCCTCCCCCCATATCTCTTTCCCTCTCCATATGATTTAACCTTAAATGATATTCAATTATTTCATTTAAGATAGATGGTTTTTATTTAGCTTTAAGATATTTTTTGTACCAGGTGTATGGATGTATATATGTGAACCAAGCCTGTATTGAGAAATGAATCTGAGGATCAGTGGAATGTTGGGAAGCAAGGGCATTGAACAGTCGGAGTCTTGCTACCCAGGGATGGTGGTTATGTGGTGGCTTTGTGTGTCGGTCCAAGTGGTTCAGGAATCTGAATGGATCAGTCTGAATTTTGTGGGCCCAAGAGACTGGGAAGGAAAAATAGCAACTAAACTCATCCAAGAATGTGGGCAGAGATTGGAAGCAAACGGAGAGTGACAAAAATAGTTGGGGAAGTAATTAAGAGAGAAATAGACTATTTAAGATTTAAAAAACTGGGATGTGATACATTCCAAATGTCATAAACCAGAGTATAGTAAACAAACATTTTAGAGACAGACAGACATGAGCATAAAGTTAAAAATGAGGTGGTTTGTGGCTATATACCTAAGGAAGCTTTGTAAATCATTTGCTAATACCTATATATCAGTAATTAATCATCATATTAAATAATTAGAACATCTTAGCCATCTGTAAATATGTTTACATGAATGAGCTCTACTCAATAAACTAAATGTATGTATCTATGTGATTAACATGGACTGCAATAGAAAAATTAGTTAAAAATTAGTGTTAAGTGATATCTCATGCTATTCCACAGACCCCAATAATTTTAAAAGAATATTTCTCGCAGATGAGTTTAATTTTTTTTAAACCAGCTATGGTACAGCAAATTGCATATTTGAGTAAAAAGACAAATGGATTGATGGTTTCATAGCATTCTACCGATGATGCAAAAGGCCCACTTTGCCCAAGGAAAAGTTTGATAGGATTCCTTATTCAATTTTAATTGGAAAAAAAAAAGCAAACAAGCTTACAAACGGCTCTAAAAATAATCAGCACAAGAATAGGCAGATTTATTATAATAATGGAGAAGACGAAATGTGCAGTGATGTATTGTGTTTAAAAAAAAATAATACCTTATAACATAATACAAACACTCTCTGCGACGCTGGATTCTTTTATGAAAATGTAAAATATAATTCTATTACAAAGCAAACTATCAGCAGCATAAATATATGTTCTCTGTGTGCAGTCGTTACAAGTGAGATCTCAACATAGCAATTATTAAATATTTTTTATGTTTTGTTATTTTTCTCTTCGTGTAGGTATTTGAATTATAAGGACAAACCGTACCCCAGACAAGATCCGGAGCATACCTTTTTTTTTTGCAGATGTTTTTTTCTGCTTAGTTAGGTACGTTTTAAATCTAAAAAGGTGCAATTTATTTTCAGGGGTTGACATATTTCAATTCTAATTTGTGAAATTGTTCATTCAGCGAATCAAAGTCTGGATGAAAAAAAAAAAGAAAAAAGTTGCCTCACCTGATTAACTCTGCAGCATGAAATACGTCGTAAACCTTTCAGGAGTCAAATTCCCGACAAAGACGAGTCTGTCTTAAAAAAAAAAGGCGTTTCTCGAATTCTCTTATTCTCGAGTACGTTGAATTGAAAAAAGAGGTTATGGACAGCTAGATTCATTCGCTGACTGGGGTGTAATCGTGGCATTTACTATCGATTTCAGATTCTCTGCCTCGTCATTGACAAAAATACATTAGTTAGCACTATTCTTAATTAACTGATAGTAAAAATAAAACAACTAAACAAAAATACTATTAAAAATACAGAAGTTGGAGAATAATGTGTATTGATGCAGCTATTAAAGAGGCTTCTGTCAAGAATAAAAAAAATCGGAAAAAAAAAAAAAAAAAGATCAGAGCAGAATTGCATGCAAATTCATAACATAAAATAAATATATGTTTTAAAGGTGTCAGTGGAGTCTCCTGCATATGACACCACCCTGGGGTTTGATATGCAAATGACACATTTCCCATTGACAAATTGTTCATTTGCATATCAAGATGATGTCGTTAGAAGGAGAGACCACAGACACATTTTTCTCTTGTTTTCTGCATGTGCACGGTTGCCAACGTCGGCCATGTTTCCAAGGACACATATTTGTCCCACATGCTGCAGAAAGAGCATGCAAAGTGCAGCCCGGCAGTATGTAGGATAGATATACACACAGACAGAATCCAATTAATTAATCAGGGTAGAGATCTCATATTACCTACCATAATTAATTAATTGGATCGTGTCTGTGAGTATATCCATCCTACATACTGCTGGGCTGCACTTTGCATAGTCTTTCTGCAGCATTTGGAACAAACGTGTGTCCCTGGAAACATGGCCTATGTTGGCAACTATGCATATGCAATGTATAGATCCTTTATTATTTCTTTTTTTATTGTCTTCATTCACAGCCGAAGCAAGGTTTAGGTTAACAGATTGCTTGTAAGTACAAATAGTTCTTCTTTTCATAGGCTATGCCAGTTTTTGTTCTTTTCTTTTTCCACGATTTCATTTCACGCAAGAGCTTCGTAGCAGAGGTTTTTCTTAAAGAGAAATCTTGAATTATTTCTCATATTCAGTAAAGTTAGTTACAGCTTTACTCAATATCAGAAATAACTCAAGATTTGAATTTAAATGTACTATTGTGCTAATTTGTAGTATCGTGAATAATATATGCAAACACAGATCTCCCTGTTTAATATGCTTGTTACATTGACGTTTGTCATTTTTGCTCTAAAGGTCTAGGGAAATCCTTTAAGGTTTTGGAGGCCATCTTTAAACCTGCCTTCTTCCTGGTTCTCTATCCCACAATAATGATGATGTGTGGCGATACCTCGAATGTTTTTTCCTCCGTCGTTGGGGGAATCGTGATGTTATCATGTTATTCATTTTGTTTTTTTTTTGTTTTTCCTCTACAGGGATATGGCTGGTTACACCAGACCGCTAAGCGCTTCCTCCACAGTTAGCCGATCCTCCGCTTCTTGCTCAACCCGTACTTATTCCACCTCAATATCCCGCTCCGAGCTGAGCAGTTTAGAGGATGTTATTGTGAAGGAATATGAGGACAGGTTTGAAAGACCATCCACGCAGCCACAGCTTCTGCCCCAGTAAGCAGTTTAATACATTTTCGTATGTTGAAGAATAGATACAACAATGTATTGTGTTCAATGGGGACATGTTTTGGTGCTTGGGAAACATTATCTCATACTTCCCAAGTGTCCCTATTTAGAAGGGACTGTCCACATTTTGCACCCACATCCTCCTGTCCATGTTTCCACCTCTGTCGTCCCTCTTTTAAGGGGAAATAAAATACCTGTTGGGTTGGGTGGGAACTCTAATGAATGAATGGTGCCTAAAAGTGATGCTATCCTCATCTGCATCCATGTATAAGACAGACACCAGAGAGCTGGCTCAGCCCATGAATAAATAGACCTGAAAGTGTCTTAATCTATAAAAAAAAAAAAGGCAAAATCAAAAGGGTTTATTCACTAAAGGGGGAGTTTCAGGTGAGATGAGGAAGGTTGAGGTGAGATGAACAGTTGATTTCACCAATTTAGCTATACATTGTGGAGGGACAAGTCTGGGGAGTTTGCCTCCTGTGGTCATAGGCAGTACTGCAGGTCCCCCCCCCCCGCCCCAAAAAAGGAACCGCTACCATGCCAGTTGCCACAAGAGCAGCACAGATGCCATTTTTTCCATAGCGGCCTATGCATGAATCGTTAAGTATCCAAGGTTGGGCTGGCTACCCGAAAGCAAAAAGTCAAACGTATTCATTCAAAATAAAAAAAACAAACAAACAAGAAAACTTTTAGTCCAGTCCTTATACAATTAAGACACCGCTGAAATGGAAATGGCAGAACTGAAGTGCCCATGGCCATTCAACAAGCCACCAGCACCTTACACACTTCACCAGGGGTCGTTTTATTAAACTGGTTTAAAAGGCTAGTATAAATTCCTTTGAAGCCTATCTTCAATGCATACATCGTGGCCCATAATGATGAAATCATACACTCTGAGTAGGAACTATTCAGTACATAATAAAACCATTGGTGTCAGAAGTGGGGTAAGAGATTGCTCTCTTGGAAAGCCAGCCAGACTTATAATGCAGGTCTGGATGGGGAGAGTTCCCCAAACTTGCCTTGAATGCAAGGTCTCCAATACGGACTCATCTTCCTATGTCTCATTTCGCTTTACATGACATCATGTGCAAGTGCAGAGGATAGGACAAGAGTGCTAGACACACTTTTTTGATGCGCTAGACACAGACAGTTCACACCTGACACTGGTCCACCAGGGATCCTCTCTCATGAAAGGCGTGTATGATGTTGTAGATAAGGGAGTGCAAGGTTTGGGAAATTATAATCTGCAACATTTTATCACGTTGTGGAAAGATGCTTCCCTCGTGTGCTTTTATGTAGAGCAACCCCCCCCCCCTTTGTCTTCCCCACAAAAAAAAACTAGTAGAATAAGAAATGAAGCACTGCAATGCAAGGTGAGGCTGGATTACAAATATAAGCAGTCTGTCTTTGCTAAGACTTAGCCCCACTGTCCAGGATTGAGAAGAATTGTGCCATTTTGCTACCTTGTAATGAACATTAATCCTACTACAACATACGTTATGTCTTATTCACTAAAAATACTATGCAGTTTTTTTTTGTTTTGTTTTTTTAAATATTAATCTTTATGACATTTTTCATTTTTTTTACATTTCTTCATAAACAAATATATATATATTTTATACTATGCAGTTTTACTTGTTTTATAAAGATTACTTCACAGCAACTTCTAATTCTTGTTATCTTTCCCCAGCATCACAGCAAGAATGATCTAACCTACCATTAGCAGAGTTGATAATGTCTCATTCTATATTCCACGTTCCCTATAGAAAATACAAGTCGCCATACGCTAAAACATCGTCTAGGCAAGGCAAGGGAAGACGGCGCGGTGAGCGACCCCGTCTTAGCACTGCCTCTTCTCTTCAATCCTTGCACGTATCAAGAAGGTCAGCCTATCAAGATTGCTCCTCACTTCAAACACAACCTGTTGAGAGCAGAAATGGATCTTTAGACCTCAGCAAATCAGACAGCGGTGCCAATCCCTGCCTCTCATCATCTTCCAAGAGAAACAGGCCTGTCAGTGCTCCTGCGGGTCATGTTAGGTAATCAAAGCAGGTTCTCCTTGCCTTCCCTTGACTGTCAATGCAATGTTTCTTTACAAAAACAACTTACACCGGCTAAATAGAGTTCATTTGTTTGTTTGTTTTACTTTGGTTCCTGTATCCCCCTTCGCCAGTCTTCTGGCATTTTAACAAGTTAAAGGACCTTTAGTTGAAAAGAAAATGGATTAAACTGGTCCACGAATTCTCTTTATTGCTTTCCGGGTGACATAAATTCACTCGAACATAAAAAACTGTAATTTTGTACCATCAATTTGAGTTCAACTCAGTCGTGACAAAAAGAAAAAAAAAGAAATACAAATTTAAAAGCGTAAAAAAAGGGCAGGAAATCGACCCATAGGTTTAAAAAAAAAAAAAAAGATATATATTATACCATCTGTTTAATAATCTGTTTATTTAAAGGGGTTTTAACTGAAAATTTATATTTTCTCCAAAATCAATTAATTTTGGTTTTGCAAAATAGGACTATTTTTTTTATGGTGGTGAAGCTTTAAATAAACACTGTCATGATTATTTTTACATTTATTAAAGGGACTCATCACCGAAACATTGGTCATACTGTGAATGCAGAGAATGAGCTATAATCAAAAATGATCTATACACTGTGCTATCAGCATTGCAAGCAGATGCATACATTAAGAAAAAAAATAGGTTTTAAATGGGGTGTCTGCTGTTTATGACATCACCTCCTAGCTAGATATACAAAATGCTAATTTAATACATTTACCATTTACATAGAAACATAGAATGTGTCGGCAGATAAGAACCATTCGGCCCATCCAGTCTGCCCAATTTTCTAAATACTTTTATCCCCAGTTCCTATCTTATATCTAGGATAGCCTTGTGTCGATCCCACGCATGCTTCAACTCCTTCACTGTGTTTACCTCTACCTCTTCCGCTGCAAGGCTATTCCATACATCCACTACCCTCTCAGTAAAGTAATACTTTACTGATATTACTTTTAAATCGTTGCCCCTCTAATTTAAGACTATGTCCTCTAGTTGTGGTAGTTTTTCTTCTTTTAAATATACTCTCTTCCTTTACTGTGTTGATTCTCTTTATGTATTTAAACAGCTAATTCGCATATCAAAACAAGTGATGTCATAATTGGACATCTCAGGTATATTTAAAACACATTATTCTCTTTATTTATGCATTTGCTGGCAATTTTGCTAACACAATGTATAGATTTTTTTTTTTTTACTATTTTAATATTTTCGACATTCACAGTATGAACATTGTTTATGCAATAATTAACTTGTAGTTCACCAACATTTTTTCTTGGTTGAATAAACCTCTCTCTGTTCAACCCTACAAATTTTATCAATTGTTTTCTTTAATAAATTAGATCTATTTTATGCATTTTGGTTTCAGTCATTATTTGTGAATGTAGTGTGATTAAGTAATTTACACTGAACACACAAGACCTGTTTCAAAGGGGCCTATTCAATAAAAGGTGAGTTGCAGGTGAGACGAGGGGGGCTGAGGTGAGATGAACATGTAATTTCACCATTTTAACTATACATTGGGCAGGGACAAACCTGGTGAGTTTCCCCCTGCTTAGCATGCTCACCAGGTTTGCCCCTGCACAATATACAATTAAATTGGTGAGATGATATTTCCTTCTAGTGAATAGACGCCTACGTTTCGATTATTCTTAAAGAGCTGCCACATTTGACAGTGTAACATGGTTTAACTTCGCTATTATAAAGTTACAAACGTGTGTGTTATATTTTCCTTGCTGTTACGATTGTTGCAGATATTCTTTCACAACGCTTCACCCAAGAGGCTATTCCGCAGTTCCACTTTATAAACGGCAGCCCTGGGTGATTAGAGCACTGGCCTACAAGAATGGAACCAACTCCATCCCGGTCAAAGTGTCTGCCCCCACCATCCAGCTGGTAATTAGTATTATTATTAGTTCATTCATCTCTTCACTTGTTCATATATATATAATGCTAGTTTGGCTAGCACAATATACAGAAATATTGTTACCGTATTTGCTCGAATATAAGACGACCATAATTAAAGACGACCCCCCCCCAAACTTTGTATATTCCTTTAGGAAAAAAACTAAAAGTCTGAATATAAGACTACCCTATAGGGGGAAAAAAAGTTTAACTTGTATATATGTAAATTGCTTTTTAATATTTAATAAAAAATTGATATTAAACAAATACATCTCTTGTTTTTATTTCCTTTTATGTGCCAATGTGGCCTCTCTCCCCCTCCCCCAGCTGTCTGTCTCCCCCCCAGCATTGTCTCTCTCTCCCTTCCCCCAAACTTCTCTCTCTCTCCCCCCCTTTGTCTCTTCCCCCTCCCCTTGTTTCTCTCTATCCCCCCTCCCCTTGTCTCTCTCTATCCCCCCCTCCCCTTGTCTCTCTGTCCCCCCCTCCCCTTGTCTATGTCTCCCCCACTCCCGTTGTCTGTGTCCCTCCCCCCCTCCATCCCTTCCCTTGTCTGTGTCTCCCCCCCCTCCTCCTCCTCACATTGATTCTTTCCCTGGTGGCTAGTGGGGGCAGCTGGGGGATGTCTGTACAATTCGAGCAAATACGGTATTATCTGTAGTATTATCCACAATTTTTTTTTTTTTTTTAGAACAGGTACATTTTAACACTCCAAATTTTGCTAAATTGTGTTGTTTGTTTTATATATATCCATGGCTTCCAACTGTTTCATTTGCGCGGGAGAGTAATGATTTTTGGAGGCTATCACCAGAGCCCTACCCCTGTCCTGCTTTTTCGGGACAGAAGTAGGGCTCGGTGGGATAGTAGTATTTGGGATACTGTGGATTTCATTCTCCAGTTGACTGAGAAAGCACCGGTCTGCGCATGCCCACTGGCACTGTCAGTTTGAGTGACAGAGCTAGCACGCTACCTCCCAGCTCTGCACCCCGCCATACCCATTTGCAGGGGGACAGAATTTGGGAGGTATGTACACCTTTTTTGCTCAAAGTTTAAATATGTTAAATCAGTTGATTGTTCTTAGATGCTTCAAGCTTTAGTGCCAGTATATTGAGTGAGCTGACACTACACCTCCCTGGCCTTCTATGGCTTCCTGTGTTGCCTGGAGGTGTAATGTTGGGCAGTATGGGTTTGGCCTATAACCTCAAGTACAGTAGAGAACCTAAAAATATTTTATTATATTACATTGTTTTCATTAGCGCAGTATACCTCGTAGCATTGCCCCCTTGTCAACGCTGGTTTCCAACTAAGCTATTCATGTCTGATTCTCACAGATCATTTATCAGTTGAACTCTTGTGAATACCCCTTCTGTCTAGCGGCACAAGGATATAAACCCAGCCCTCCAGAATGTCCATCGAACATTCTGTTCTTTCCATGTCTAGGTTAGCAAATGTATCAATGATGTTATACATGGGACTTTGTCATGTATAGCATTACAGAGTCCCTTTAAGGATACTAGGTTATTGATTCATCTCTCTTCTACCCTGCTTTACCCCTTCTAGCTGCTGGAGAGGTGCACTGTGAACTTGAGGCTAAATATGGCCGCCAGACGGGTATTTTTGGCAGACGGCACAGAAGCTATCGAACCAAAAGACATACCCCACGATGCCAAGGTTTATATATCCACCGGCGAGGCTTTTATAGATCCTCACAAAAATCTTAAAGGTACAGAAAAAAAACCCCAAACAACAGGCTGTATTATGGCTTTAGGGTTTGCAATTAGCAGTGATTTTTTTTTTTTTCACCCTTGCTTTTTGCATGGTTTAACAAAACCAATGTTTACCAGTTTACAGTTCAGTATGAGCATGATCTGCCTAATGAAAGAAAAATCTACTGACAGACAGGTTTATTGCTCTTCATTAGCGTTGGAGCTTAATTTATTATAGATCTGAAGAGACATTAGGGAGCCTGCAGGAGGTTAAATGGTGAAAATATAAGAAATTAAATCACAGATTATTGAATTTGCGGTTCTAGTTCCAATGACAGCTAACGGACACAATCCATTAAGCTTCTAATACCCAAGAAACCGAAAACATTTTAATCTAAGATAATTGAAATATAAATGTACAATAAGAAATAATTAAAACACAATCTAAATTTTAACATTGTAATATATCGACACACAAAACATTTTTTTTTTTTTTACTTATTTGATTAAGTCATTGTAACACCGCTCATCCCACTAATAATATTTGTACTAATATTTAAACAGCTTTAGTGCCTCCTCCAGGTAATTTAATCGTAAGTATTCAAACTTTGAAAAAAAAATCTTTTTTTATTTTTTATAAATAGATTTTACAACACATAAATGTAATTATTCAGCTGGGGGGGGGGGGGGGGGGGAGATATATGTACAAAAATTGTTGCTGTAATTAAAGATAATGAAAAAAAAAATTGCACATGAAAGCTTTTATTAAGTGAGAATGTTTCCAGAACAAAAAGTGCGGAAGAATCTGCCTAATTTTCAGATACGTTGTTAAAAATAATATTGCATTTCTCACTGTAATTTAATGAATATAAAGTAATTTGATAAAATATTCTTGTCAGGTGGCTTAGCTCTGCTCTGTTGGATGCCCCATTGTATTCCAGAGCTGTTTTGGCTTTAAGTCACATCCACATAATAGTTATTCATAGAAGGGAATTGCAAAGATGAGAACAGAAATATTGCCAAGGGCTGTTTATTATTGTTTAGAATTCATTGTGGAAAGAATCATTTTTTTTTTTTTTTACACTCAGACTCTGCAACACATATATATTGATTTATATTTTTATTACTTGCAGATCATCCTTGTGTTTATTTTCACTCTTGCTTAATTTTTTTCTTTTTTCCTTTTTCGTTCTCTTTGCTTATTAAATTTTAGTACAAAAGTGTAAGTCATAATATACAATACTAATTACGGGAAAAAGGACCAACAACACTAAACAAATCACTGTGCATCCATATCGCTTCGTTATCTGCCTCTCTCATTCCTCATTCCCTCCCTCCTTCTCTTTCCCGAATTCATCGTGGAAAGAATCGTATTCACTCTCCTGAAATCTAAAATTCACAGCAAAATTTTTTTTTTTTTTACATTCTTATTATTATAATTAATATAATTAATACCTCGGAGTGTAAAACTATCACGTGAAATCAGTTTTGGTCACCACCAGTTCTCAAGCAGCTTTATCAAACGTTTCTAATTAAAATAATAATAAAACAAACAAATAAAATAACAATTTTTTTTTTTTTTATAAAATAATGTAAAAATATAGTTTTCAAACTCTACATGAGTGAATAATTACAGCTATTTTTTTTGCCTTTATAATAAGTATATAGATTTTATTTTTAGCTCACAATTTACACTTACAATATATGAGGTATATGTTTTAGTGAGAATGAATATCTGCAGTTTATTGAATGATTGCAAACTATATTAAGGTACAGCAGGATACGTAATATTTTATTTTTATTTTTATTGCTATGCTAATACTATAATAAATATATTATGTATACTGTAGTATATGTTAATACTTTTAAATATATTTCTGGTGCGGAAACAATACTACTTGCAATAACATGTTAATATTATTGGCCCATTACCCTTATGGTAAAAAAAAACCACACACCTGGTTGTTCCTGCTTTATCCTTAAAAATAGAAATTTCAAGTTAGTTTAGTGTTCGCTGCTCCAACCTCAAATTATGCGATGGTTGGTAAAATGTCTATAAAAATAAATAAAAATAAAATACAGACTAGGCTTATTTTCATGTTGTTTTTTTGTTTTTCTGATGCGCTGACAAGTTATTTAGATTACAGACTTAGTTTTCTAGGAAAAAAAAAAAAGAGTTTTCTTAGGTTTTAATCCATGTTATTTAAAGGGACTTTTTCCACCTAAACATTCTTTTTACTGTAAATGTAGAGCCTAAAAAATATTGAAAATGATTTATACATGGTGTTAGCAAAATTGCAAGTGTATGCCTAAATTAGGAGAAAAATGTGCTTTAAATAAAGTGTCTGTGGAGTCTCCTGTTTATGACATCACCTGTGGCCTAATATGCAAATGACACATTTCCTATTGAAAAGCAGTTCATTTGCATATCAGGCCACCGGTGATGTCATTAGCAGGAGACTCCCCAGACACATTTAGAGCACATTTTTTTCCCCTAATTCATGCATTTGCTTGCATTTTTGCTAACACAATGTAGAAATAATCTTCACTTATTTTTTATCCTCTACATTCACCGGAAAAACAATGTTTAGATGACACGGCCCCTTTTACTATTTGTACCTCTTTGGTCTGCTAATTCTGAAACTGGGTCACTGATTTGCACCCGATACAGTTAACCTGGGCAGACATACAAACTTAATTTGCTCTTGCATGGAAGGAGCTTCATATACCTGTCAGTTACCTCCCCATCACTGTTATAGGTTGCATCATTCGTGGCTCTAATTGCATTACTATTTGTCTGTGAAGCCAAAAAACACCTTGTATAATCTGTATTATTTTTCCATGTGACTGATCCTTTGGCTGTAAGTGGATGAGGAATGTACCTTCTTGTCTCTATTAAAAGGCATTGTTCCTTCTGATGACATTTCAATGTTAAATACAAAGCTAACTTAAGTCACTGAAGCAACTGTTAACCCCTTCCTGTCGGATGGTGCTTTGGTCCTTAACGACCACTGCACCATCCGTGTGTCTGTGTGTTCCTGGCTGCCGATCATGAAGTGTTCGGAGCCAGGAACACACAAAAAGGGACCCGATCAGGGTCTCTATAGACCCTGTCAGCCCCTGCCGGCATCACGCGGTACCTCAGAAGTACCGCAGGGATGCCGGAGATGTAGCGAACGCTCTGCTCAAAGTGGCCTCATCGGACACTGGAGATCCCGCTGCAAGTCCCTGCAGAGGGATCCTCAGTATAGCTCATCGCGGGAAGCCTCGATGAGCTGTTTAATGTAGGACGTTCCATGCCATCCTACAAGCCTCTAGGCACTAAAAAGTAGGACGGCATGGAATGTCCTACAAGCGGGAAGGGGTTAAGCAAACTTTGGGTGCACAGAATAACTCCTGGGGGTTTTAAAGGGCCTCTGTCACCTTAATATAGTTTGCACTGCAGTGAATGTGAATGTAGAGAATTCAAAATGATTGGTGAATTTGTTTTAGCAGAATCTCAAGCAAACCCCCAGATTAACCCCTTCATGACGTTTTGAGTTTTTTTAAAAATTTGCCTAAAAACGTTCTTGTCCAGGCTCCGACGTGAAGGAAAAATGTTTCTGTTTTTGGGTGTGTCTGTTGTCTCTCCTTTATATCACCTTGCGGCTTGATATGCAATAGGAAATGGATACGTTATCAAGCCACAAGGTGATAAACAGGACACACAGATCAGACTCATTTAAAACACAAGGGTCAACTCAGGGAGCTCCAATTTTCTCTGAGATGAGTTTGGGCCCCAAATGCGATCACTTCGGTCTACTCAGAGACTACTGAAGTGATCTCAAATCTTAAATATGGCTGATTTTCCAGCCGACATTGCGGCAGTAGAACTCCAGAAAGGTGGGCTCAGTCCAGACTTTGGCTTATTTCGGGGAGACCCTAGCTATTACGAAAATAGCCAAAGTGATTCCATAGTAGTCAGTGGGAGGACTTCGGCTTTTGCAACTTCAGGGCAGGGATTGGTCCTTTAGGAGTTAGCGACATCCGTGGGATTTCACTGTCCAACCCCCCGAACCAAATGTGGGCGAAAGTTGGACCAAGAATGGATGAAATTGATTATTTTGGTCCGAAATCGGCCATACTGGGTGGCTGAACTGCGGATTTTTCAGAGACTTGGCTTTATGCCCTGATATGGCCCAACTTTGGAGTCGATCATATAATGTATGATGGCATATTTCATCCCAGACCTTCCTAAGACATGTTAGTATTCCATCAATGGCACTGCATACAAAATCCATACAATGAGTTTGGAAAGGATTCAGAAAAGCTGCCCTAAGACTTTTCGGACACTGTCATGAGATATTAAATCTTTCCTGTTACATCTTTAAGATTATTTCTTAGATTATGGTGAAACCGTTTTTGAAGGAGCAGGGATTTCATTACAAATGGATTGTGTTTACATCTATTGACTCTTCCACTATCCCAAGAAAAGCACTTGCCTCTCGTCTGGATGTAAATAATAGTCGTACATGTCCCCCCCCCCCCCCCCAACTAGCGTTGCCTCCCAACCGGTATTTTATCAGGCCGGAAACATATTTGTGTTGAAGCCAAAGTTAAATTTATGGAAGCAACAGCATGGCCGCTATTGTTTTGGCAAAAAGATAGTAAACCTACCCCCAACCGTCCTGCTTTACACAATCCTATGGTCCCGATTTTAATTTTCCAGTATTCGGAACACCGGAGAAAGAATACTGCACATGTAGTGTTGTTAGTTTGATTGACAGCACTAAGGGGCACACACGGTACTGCTGACACTTAACATCGCAAGTTCTGGACCCCCCCCAAAAAATGTTTTGCCGTAGGGTCAACAAGCCCCATTTAACTGGACCCGCCTCTCACTGTGAGTTTTGGATACACGCTGAATTCATTCACATGCAGTTCCCAAACCAGTGCCAAGGTTAGCTATCACTGCCATAGAATGACCTCGTAGTTCATTCAGAGTCGTGCCTTCTGTCCAGATTCCATGTTGACGTCACCACCATACGCGCGTTACCACCATACACGTGACTCTTTTTTTTTTTTGGTAAAGTTTTACCTTTATTACATACACAAGTGCAAGGGGAAAGAAATCCAACGTGCCCTTTTTGGGGATTTCTGTTATAAAATAAAAATGTTAAGAATCCACATTCTTCACATGTAACAGAAAAGGTCACATTTCTGCTTAAAATTATATAAGTTTTTTTTTTACACAGCCTGTGGTCATAAATCACATCACTCAAATGTGCCAACATCCTGGGACTGTCTCCCAGAATGCAACAGGGACCAGAGTCACATGACATTGCGTGACCCCTGCAAGGCACCAGGTGTCTGGAGCTCACTTTTTGCAAGTTTAGACTATGTATGGCTTATAGCAACATGAAAGCTGCTCCGACTGGAGTTAAGGACTGGAGAAACGCTGTCCTCCTCACCTGTCATGTTTCACCCGAGATACAGGCTTTAACCCCTTTAACCCCATTTTCGGCATAGAATGTCCTGACTGTAACAGGCCCCATGATGATCTGTGCTGTGGGGCCGCTCCAGGATCTGTCAGATGAGGCCACTTTGAGTGACTGGAGTGGCTGGCCCATCTCTCTCCATGATTATCCAGATTCGCACATTTGCATGCCTGACCTTTGCCTCCAATGCATTTGTTGGATTATTAGATTGGCAGTGTCGGGTTATTTTTTGGATTTTTAAATTAATTGCAGTAGTAGTGGTTTCTATGACCGCCACCGTTTCTTTCTAAGCAGTCACATCTGTTTTAAGCGCAAGTATGTCCGACTTCCACCCCTGCAGCTCACGGATAAGTCTCTGAATATCGGACTTGGAAGCCGGGAGTCTGAAGGGGATGCTTCCCCTTAGAAACTTCTACTGTTTCTCCAGACGAGAAGTCTTAGTCCTCTGTACGCAATGCACGGGCTGAAGTAGGAGTTTTAGTCTGAGGCCTAGTCGAACTGGTCAGCAGATCTCCGATATCTAGTTTTTGTTGCGGCTGAGGCTTGTCAGTTTTTCTTGGCTTTCTTGCCCATGAATTTAAGATTTGCTGGGTTGCTATTTGTTGCAGATTTAGCTGGTGTTCCCAACGGTAAAGTGCTTTTAAAATCTCCAGCACGAGGCGCTCCAGAAGGCCATGTCCTCTATCCTCTGTAGTCAGCCCCCCCCCCAAAATTAATCCCTTTTGACAGCAAAGAGGTTAACACTACAATTAAATGGTTTCTGATCTTTATAAATTACTATTTTTTTGTTTTTTAACAGTTTGTTTTAACTCTGTTCGTTGGTAAACTCTCCTTGGCAGTAAATACCTCTGTTAGATATTAAGCGAACTTCTTCCTTGCCAGGAACGACTATATAAAAAAAATCCCCGAGCCGGCTTATTCTCACACTGTTTTGCCTCCTGCTCCCATTTTTTCCTGTACTCAGCACATCAGTACGTTAGAGAGCCTGCAGGGCACAGGCAGTTTTATCATTCTTATGGCAATCGTACACAGTCGACTGGACATTTAAATGAATATCAAACTTCATCAAGCAAATTTTGTGATCTCACTGTCTCCGCTGGTTTTTGTATCTGTCTTTTTTTCGTCTCCCTCTCTGCAGATTCTGAGCTGGGGGAAAAAAGTAGAACAAAATGTATATACCGCTTTATTCTGATTCTGTTTAGCTGTGGGTTTTTTTTTCTGATTTGCGCTATTGTGTGTTTTATTTTTTTTTATTTTTATTTTTTTTTTATTAAGTACCGAAATATTGGCACACGCTGATGTCAATTTCACACCATCACTTGCTGGATCAGCAAGCTTAACCTTCCAAAATCTGGTGTTGTGTAATGTTTCTGACTGATAATCAATCTTTTGGTTGCTCGACAGTTGTTACTGGGACACAGACTAGAGATAGTGGCAGATGTGTCTTGTCTTCTGAGAAAAGAGGTTGTAGGTGTTCTTGGCGGGGTAAAAAAAAAAAAAGAACAATTCACGCATATCCAAATCACTCCCACTAATAAGAGTAAGCAAATTCCATCTTTGAAACAAACTTACCATTGAATGTGTTAAAAATCTTCAACAGGAATCTGATTAAACACAAATGTCATAGATGTATACACTAAATCTAAGAAAAATATATTAGTTACAGGGAAGCCATGCATACAGATCTATCCCGGTATTAATACTGCCTATGCACATACACTTTGTAAACACGGAGAAATAATGTGTAGACAACCGATATCTGTAGTTCAATCTCACTGGGGTAAAATCGCACAGTCTACCTCTTTTTTTGCACCACACCTAGCGTACAGGAATACTAAAAAAAAAGGTTGACAAATATACATATTAAAGGGATTCTGTCATCGAATTATTGTAGAGAATAAACATTTTATGTTATTTTTTTGCAAGTTACATGGCAATAAGTACAAGTAGTGCAATGCTATTTCAAAACTAGTGATAGTGACATTATAACATGCACATATCATACTTCCCAACAATGCCCCCTGGCGAATTGAGACACTGGGGGGCGGAGCCTGGGGAGGGGCATGGCATTTGGGGCGGAGTCTGGGGGGTGACAGTGCTAACTTGGGGTATTTTGAGACTTTTGGTGCAGTCATTTTACCACCGAATTTTGCTGTATTTTTTTGTGGGGGGTTTCCACACACTCAGTACTTCAAGTCTGAATTTACAGGGGTTACATTTATTGCCAAACAACACCCCAATATATGTTCGGCAACTTGCCCCGAGTATAGTGGTAGCCCACATGCATAGGTGTGCTAGTGTTATGTGGCAGATACAAGGCCATATTTGGGACACATAAAAGAATAGTATGAGACCCAGCACTCGGTGTCAAAGAGAGTTTTAATAAGACAAAGTTTGTCTTATTAAAACTCTCTTTGACACCGAGTGCTGGGTCTCATACTATTCTTTTATGAGTAAAGGACTTGGGAGACTTCCTGTGACTTCGGCACCAACGAATAAATAGAGTGCGGTCCGTATCTATTACTTTTTACCCATATTTGGGACACAGACATCGCAACTTTGAAATGTATAATTTTTATGTACTGCTTGCAGACTACATTTCCTGTCATGTTCAGCCAGCCCAAAGCAACCATAGCATCATAGGAAATGTAGTCTACATTCGGAAACACAGATCGTTGCCACCCTTGCTAACCTGCGGCTGCATGGATGATAATATCCAGCTTCTATGAGCCAACATTCTAAACATGTCCGCCCCCTTGTAGAGCGACACAGGGCAATAAAGTACTCGATTTTTTACTTTCATTATGGAATTTCTTTTTAAAATTCCTACACTTGATGCCATCTTTCCATTAAGCATAAGTCATTTTTTTGCGGACACTTGGCCCCCGATGGTGGTTACGTATTAACAATCCAGCAGACAAAAGTGATGTGACTTCTAAATAAAATGTAATTGTTTTCAAACATAACGAATGGGGATTTTTCCCTTTTTAATTTCCTTTCACGGACGGGAATGTTTCTATATAAACCCTTTACAGTCACCATATATCCCGCTTCTTCTGTTTAGTTCTTAAATAACTGAAATGATGGGAAAGAATGATACATATTAACACTTTGCTTTTCTCTTGATACAAAATCAGTTTGTCAGTGTTGCTCCCACTGCCTTTTCTCACTGTTTGTGTGTTATCCAGCAGACACACTTTCCTCAGCTTGTAATACCTAAGAGGCATTTGTGAGAACCGGATTAAAATAGAAAGAGTTTGATAAATGCCTTGTGATGTACAGCATGAAGATTATTTCCTGTGACAAGTAACGATTAACAGCGATACTTGCGACGACAGGTCAAAATGGGCTAGCGCCGTTGAAATTTGTGGACGTGTTAACCACGGGAAAACCCTCCCTGAAAAACGTGGGTCTAGGTTAATGAGACTCGCCACATTGTGTCTATAGGTAACAAAAATAATAGTTATCTCCCCTCTAAGGTATTCTTTAGACCTCTGGTTAACGAGCCGTCAACATTTGTTTTAGAACTTTTGCTTCTTTTCCTTAGTAGTTAAAAAATGATTCGACTCTGGTTTGTAACTCCGACACGGATTTTTACAGATGCGTGCCAGGTTTCTGTATTTAGCTCTACCTCTCAAGTGAGGCAGCACTGATCTGGTAACAGTCACGGGCTGAATGTCTCAACCAATCAGAGCTTAAGTTTATCGATTTGCCAGAGTAGAAAAAAAACACTTGTTTTGAGATATAATCATCCATTTAGGGTCCCTTTTATTGATTATATATAAAAATAATGGTTTCTCACTGGCCTACCAGATCATGGAGTCTGCCGGTCAGAGGTTAAAATGGCATTTAACTTAAAAAGTGCATGCCATGTTATCCTCACTTGGCCCACTATGTTTTTCACTTGTGCTTCTACAATGGACGCATAAACAAAAATCAAAGTTCAGTGGCTCCTTTAAAAATGTTCAATCATCCCTACTCTAGAGGAGTAGCAGCGGTATGAACACTTCGCATCACCCCCCAGCTGTGCGCGGGACAGTCCTGGATTTGAGACTTTCGACCCGTCGAGTTCTACCTCTGTCCCGCTTTTCAGGACATAGATAGAGTTCGGTGCGACAGCGGGATTTGGGACTGCAGTCCCGACCGATCTCATTCTCCGATCTCTCTCTCTTTTTTTTCTGGGACTGTTTTTCTTTGTTCTAAGCCTGACTGGGGCAACTTAGTATAAGCTGAGGTTAGTTAAAACTTAAGAAACTTGTAGAGCAATAACTATGAAAGGGTCTTTGGGCTGCACGGCCCTCGACACTTTGACCTAACCAACTATATTCATTTTACTTCCAAATAAATTCGAGAAACATTCAAAATGTTGCTTGTAGCAATCTGCCCCCCTGCCTACAGTAACCTTTCCTGCCTTCTAACATTCTCACGTAAGCACATTAATTTCTTTCTTTAATAAAATCGCTCGCTACAATGGTTCTGAGTAAATATTTATTCACTGCTAGAGCAGTGGTTTAGCCCCAATCTCCCATGCACAAGTGTCTTACATATTTCAACAAACAGTTGACGATGATAAAGTTCACATGGGGGTGAACTCCCTGTGATTGGCACCCAGACGGGGCGTTGGCTATTTTAATCAAATATTACGAGAAGGAATACCGCACTTCAGATTTCACGTCAGGATAATGTTATTGATTATGAGATTTAATGACAGCTACTGTCGTAATTAGTTAGAGATAACCCCGTTGCCCGTGGCCATGTGTGATGACACCAAAAAAAAAAAAAACAAGTGCAAACCTATTTAACGTGAAATAGGAATAATCACATGGAGGAATGTGACCAAGGCACAATGTATTTACCAAACGCAGAAGCAATTGTACGTCTGACAAGTGACATGATACAATGTGACATTAACTTTAATTGCCATCAGCGCAACTGCAGGTTGATATGAGTCCCAAAAAAATACAGGTTTTTCTATATATATATTTTTTGTGTTCCGTTCGGCACATATAGCAAATTGTTTTCAATTAAGCCTTCTATTATGTAAATCCAACACCCCTCTGCAGTTGGAGAAGTTCTGAAAATGCCAACACCATGGGGAAATGGAATAATGATTCAAAGCGACGTGATGCTCTAATATTATCGTAGAACATTTCATTGTTTCCAGCGGCTCTGTCGTATGCCGTTCTGACAAAAGACGCACACGAACGAACCTGCACAAACAACATACAAGTGGATCTTTACAGTAAGGACGGTCAAGGTGTGGAATTCATTCTCCCGAGACGTTTTGTTGATGGGTGCTGTAGAAATGGTTTCTTATCGGTTGCGTCAGAGGTTTCTGACCATTTCTCTTTTACTCAGACAGTTAAATGGGGATGTGGGTCTTTGACACATTTTTTACGTCCACAGTGCTGTTACACCTACAGTGCCCCGTATAATAAAAATCACTTGATTAAACAGATTGGGGGACGTGTATAAAAGTGTTGAGTTTAAAAACAAAAAAACTATTACAAATTCATGGCTGTTACATATGATTATATTAAATAAAAAGATAATAACCAGCATATTTTTTTTATTTCGGTTGTTTTATGATTTGTGGTTTTTTTTTTCTTCGAAAACCCCACCAACTTACTGATCACCTGTCACAATGCAGACACAAACGATAAATAATGTGCAGTGAAAATGCTGTTAAAAATCCCTATAAAAGAAAAGCTTATATTATTTTTTAATTGTAAAGGGAAGTTGACATGTTTTTGTTTTTTTTCATTTATTATTATTATTATTTTTTTTTTTATGCTGATGAGAAGCTCAATGATTCCTTGATCAGTGATAAAGGCATGCTAAGGTGAATTTTAATTATAACTAAATTGTTGTATTACTGTTTCATACCCTGAACATCTGTTCCCTTCAACAATGATGATTTATGCAGGCTATCAGAGCAGACAGCTTGGTACAGCTTATGTCATGCTTAGTGGGAAGCTGGAGGAACCACTTCTGGAAATGCCAATATCCGTTTGAAGAATTCAAAGGGTACTGAGACAAGTGGAGGGTTCCATTGTGACTCATCTTGTTTATTTATTTATTTATTTTCCAGACCATGTGCGCTTAAACAGTGAAGTGACATGGACTATGAACGGTCTGGCGCTTCCCAATGATGACAAACGAGGGAAAACCAAACCGGTACTGTCCAAGCGCATGAGAAACCTGGCCGCCAAAGCTAGCATGAGAATCCTGGTGTTTGCCAATGGAAGCGGGCGGAGCGGTCAGGAGATTGTGGCAACGATGGATACATTGGAAAAGGTTTGTGATACTGAGAAAGCAGTGGGACCTTGCCAGGGTCCATTCGGTCAACAGAGTACGGTACATTGACAGCCGTGAGTCTATCTTTTCGTACAGATGTATCTCTACCTTGTGTTTGCCAAATTTCTAATGTGTATAAGTCATATGTTACCGGTGAGAAATCAATTAACCCCTTCATGACGCTAGGACGTTCTATGCTGTCCTATTTTTTGGGGTCCCAAAAGACGCTCGGACGGCATGGAACTTGCTGGCGTTAACGGCTCATTGCGGCTTACCATGAGCTGTGCTTGGATCAATCTGCAGCAGGATCTCACCTGTCAGATAAGGCCCCTCAGACCAGCTACATTTTACTAAATCGAGAAGTCTTGCGATTTTTTGGCCAGAGACCTACAGGGTCTATTAAGACCCTGACTGGGTCTCTGCAACTGTGTTCCTGGCTACCGATCGGGGCAATGAAGCATCTTCTCGGACGCAAGCACCATGCGTCACCAAGGGGTTAACTAATTAACGTGGGTTCTGTGGGATCCGATCATTAATTAGTTAATTTATTTGTATCTGGTCACATATAACCTCTACATACTGCAAAGCAGCATACAAACGTTCCCTTTCTACAGCTCCAGCAATACTCCTATGACTGACTAAGCCTCACAAGGGTTTGAGAAGTCCTAGGAGAAATGGCTAAAAAGCCCCCACTTACTGAACATTGATAGGTTTATATAGAACTCAGCAGAACAGCTTATAATTTGGCCTGCTTGGCTCATGAAGTCTACAAATATTTGTCAAGCCCTGCCATGACTTTGGCACCCCTACTGCTATGGACTACAGCTGTCCTGATGCTCAGCCAGCCATTTTCAGGAGTTGTAGTCCATAGTTTTAAGGGGAACAAACAATACGTCACAATTTCTCTCCCCAGTTTTCCTAGTGTCATCATCTGGGGGAAATGGGTCATTAATTTCTGATGAGGCGGGTCGTGGTCTGTGCTACCAAAGATGTAAACCACCCTTGGTGATCTTTTGCACTCCCTCTTGGTGAAAGATGAGTTATAGCACCAGGATGTAATGTCACAAACTGACACTCATTATTTAGGGCATGTGGCTAAGGGCAAGGAAGTTTTTGCTGTGCGTCACAATGTAGAGCCAGTTAGGGCCATCTGTTTTTAGCCAAGAGGACGGGGAGGTGGGGAGGGTCACAGTCCATGATAAAGTGACTTATTAAAACAAGACAAAGTTGGGGCGCATGTACCAGGAAGAAAAACAGAAAGCAACAATAGTGCAACACAGTTTAAATATAATTGGATGTATTGTAAATATCTACAGGGGTGCACTCACAAACGGATATTGAAATCAGGCTCATCAGAATATTGTAGTCAGTCGGTTTTAATCATTTCCATCTAAAAAACATTAAAAAACCATTGCGCAGTGGCTAACACAAACCAGGCAATAAAAACAATGAATACACGTACAAAATATATAGCACTGAAAGTGCAACTTGCGTGAAAAAGTCCCGAGAGGTAAAACTTCTTTCCTGCTGCCACCAGGATGAGACACTCAGGCACTTTTCTTTGAAGAAATAAACAGCTGGATCCACTTCTCAACGCGTTTCGCCGGCTCTGCTGTCGGCTTCCTCAGGAGATTGGTGCTTTGTGCAGCACTTTATTGCAAATTTGCACAAAGCACCAATCTCCTGAGGAAGCCGACAGCAGAGCCGGCGAAACGCGTTGAGAAGTGGATCCAGCTGTTTATTTCTTCAAATTTTTTTTTAGATGGAAATGATTAAAACCGACTGACTACAATATTCTGATGAGCCTGATTTCAATATCCGTTTGTGAGTGCACCCCTGTAGATATTTACAATACATCCAATTATATTTAAACTGTGTTGCACTATTGTTGCTTTCTGTTTTTCTTCCCGGTACATGCGCCCCAACTCTGTCTTGTTTTTCTATTGCCAAGTGCCCGAGGAGCACCTTAACGGGTGCTGCAGTGCCAGAGGAGGAGTATAATTTAATTACCTTTTCACTTTATTCACTAATTTTGTTCACTGTTTACATTTGGGTTAGTGTCACACCTTCTTTCTTTTTAAAGTGACTTATTACACAGTCCTCCTGGCTCTAGATCAATGATGGCAAATATATTTGAACTTGAGTACCCATGAAGCCAAGCTGAAGCTCTCATTGTGCCCTCTCCTCTCAGGAATGTTTCTGCCCACCGGTATCAGCCACCCTGCTCATTATTGCTCTCCTTCCATTCCTATAATTCTCTTGCACCAATGTGTTACAAGTAAAAACTGTGCATTAAAGTGCCTAATATCCACAAATATCAGTCTTAGACCAAGACATTTACTGGGTCCTCCCTAACTGATGGTGATACTGGAGACACATGCTGAGTTCCACCTCAGCGATCCCCAAGTACTAATTGTGGCACCTGTGCCATAGATTGGCCATCTATGGCCAATCAGTGCTCTTGAGGTAGAGGACAGATTAGCACTGTTACATGTTACACAGAGCATTGCTGTGATTCTGGACGTCCAATCAGCCTCAGGCAGCATAAGTTACACGGCTGACATTACCCTAATGAGAATTAATTCTAGGTATTTCAGTAATTCACTACCCTCATCATTACTTTAGCTATGTCACCAGCAGCATAAACTATGAACATCATTCCACAAATGTTTAATAAAACAGGGAGGGGGGGCAGAGAGACAGGGGGAGGGAGGGAGGGGGGCAGAGAGACAGGGGGAGGGAGGGAGGGGGACAGAGAGACAGGGGGGAGGGAGGGGGGCAGAGACAGAGTCAAGGGGAGGGAGGGGGTTAAGAGACAGAGACAAGGGGAGGGAAGGGGTTAAGAGACAGACAAGGGGAGGGAAGGGGTTAAGAGACAGAGACAAGGGGAGGGAAGGGGTTAAGAGACAGAGACAAGGGGAGGGAAGGGGTTAAGAGACAGAGACAAGGGGAGGGAAGGGGTTAAGAGACAGAGACAAGGGGAGTGAGGGGGTTAAGAGACAGGCAAGGGGAAGGGGGAGAGAGAGAAAAATGGGGGCAAGGGAAAGAGAAAGGCAGCATTGGCACATAAAAAGAAATAAAAACTAGAAATAAATTTTTTGATATCATTTTTTATTAAAAAAGCAATTTACATGTGAATATATACAAGTTTAACTTTTTTCCTATAGGGTAGTCTTATAATCAGGCTTTTAGTTTTTTTCCTAAAGGAATATCCAAAGTTTGGGGGGTCGTCTTATAATCAGGGTCGTCTTATAATCGAGCAAATACGGTATATTTTGACATTTTAGAGGATTGAACCTATCACTTTACAGTTAGTATCACTGTGTGTTCAGCCAATCGGAACTGCTGCTCCCTGCCGGTATCTGTGGCGGTCTGATATGTGCAGACCGTCACTGGCGGCTGGGGCGTAACTAAGTACACTGGCACCCAAGACCCAAGATGGAAATGATTAAAACCGACTGACTACAATATTCTGATGAGCCTGATTTCAATATCCGTTTGTGAGTGCACCCCTGTAGATATTTACAATACATCCAATTATATTTAAACTGTGTTGCACTATTGTTGCTTTCTGTTTTTCTTCCCGGTACATGCGCCCCAACTCTGTCTTGTTTTTCTATTGCCAAGTGCCCGAGGAGCACCTTAACGGGTGCTGCAGTGCCAGAGGAGGAGTATAATTTAATTACCTTTTCACTTTATTCACTAATTTTGTTCACTGTTTACATTTGGGTTAGTGTCACACCTTCTTTCTTTTTAAAGTGACTTATTACACAGTCCTCCTGGCTCTAGATCAATGATGGCAAATATATTTGAACTTGAGTACCCATGAAGCCAAGCTGAAGCTCTCATTGTGCCCTCTCCTCTCAGGAATGTTTCTGCCCACCGGTATCAGCCACCCTGCTCATTATTGCTCTCCTTCCATTCCTATAATTCTCTTGCACCAATGTGTTACAAGTAAAAACTGTGCATTAAAGTGCCTAATATCCACAAATATCAGTCTTAGACCAAGACATTTACTGGGTCCTCCCTAACTGATGGTGATACTGGAGACACATGCTGAGTTCCACCTCAGCGATCCCCAAGTACTAATTGTGGCACCTGTGCCATAGATTGGCCATCTATGGCCAATCAGTGCTCTTGAGGTAGAGGACAGATTAGCACTGTTACATGTTACACAGAGCATTGCTGTGATTCTGGACGTCCAATCAGCCTCAGGCAGCATAAGTTACACGGCTGACATTACCCTAATGAGAATTAATTCTAGGTATTTCAGTAATTCACTACCCTCATCATTACTTTAGCTATGTCACCAGCAGCATAAACTATGAACATCATTCCACAAATGTTTAATAAAACAGCTTGTAGTGTGGTGTTTGTTATTACCGTATTTGCTCGATTATAAGACGAGATTTTTTTCAGAGCAAATGCTCTGAAAAATCCCCCTCGTCTTATAATCGAGGTCTCTTATAATCTGACCTCAAATTGAGGTCAGATTATAAGACATGGATCCAGGTCCCCAGCAGAGCTGCAGGGGACCTGGATCCCCCTCTCTAGCAGCAGGGGAAGTCTGCGCAACGAGCGCAGACTCCCCTGCTTCCGCCCGGCACGACCGCCGGGGCTTCTGTGAAGAAGCCGGATACTTCCGCTTTCGTCACAGAAGTCCCGGCGAGCGTGCCGGGCGGCAGCAGGGGAGGTCTGCGCTCATCGCGCAGACATCCTCTGCTGCCCCACTAGGCACCAGGGAGAATCGGGCAGCTGGGGGATGTCTGCACGATACGTGCAGATATCCTCCATGCTGCCCGACACGGCAGACTATTATGACGGACAGCTGTCATAATAGACTGCCGTGTCGGGCAGCATGGAGGATGTCTGCACGTATCGTGCAGACATCCCCCGGCTGCCCCCACTAGCCACCAGGGATCAAGGTAAGGGGAAGGGAGGGAGGGGGGGCAGAGAGACAGGGGGAGGGAGGGAGGGGGGCAGAGAGACAGGGGGAGGGAGGGAGGGGGACAGAGAGACAGGGGGGAGGGAGGGGGGCAGAGACAGAGTCAAGGGGAGGGAGGGGGTTAAGAGACAGAGACAAGGGGAGGGAAGGGGTTAAGAGACAGACAAGGGGAGGGAAGGGGTTAAGAGACAGAGACAAGGGGAGGGAAGGGGTTAAGAGACAGAGACAAGGGGAGGGAAGGGGTTAAGAGACAGAGACAAGGGGAGTGAGGGGGTTAAGAGACAGGCAAGGGGAAGGGGGAGAGAGAGAAAAATGGGGGCAAGGGAAAGAGAAAGGCAGCATTGGCACATAAAAAGAAATAAAAACTAGAAATAAATTTTTTGCTTTCATTTTTTATTAAAAAAGCAATTTACATGTGAATATATACAAGTTTAACTTTTTTCCTATAGGGTAGTCTTATAATCAGGCTTTTAGTTTTTTTCCTAAAGGAATATCCAAAGTTTGGGGGGTCGTCTTATAATCAGGGTCGTCTTATAATCGAGCAAATACGGTATATTTTGACATTTTAGAGGATTGAACCTATCACTTTACAGTTAGTATCACTGTGTGTTCAGCCAATCGGAACTGCTGCTCCCTGCCGGTATCTGTGGCGGTCTGATATGTGCAGACCGTCACTGGCGGCTGGGGCGTAACTAAGTACACTGGCACCCAAGACCATGGCATTTCCCTTGTGTGGACAAGCTGTCTTCCCACTGGGCACATACTAACAATCTCCTTGGCTATCATTACAGCTCCAAAACCCTAAAAGTCTGCTCCCTACACAGACATAGGAGGGTGCCATTGTCAGGCGTGTAGCTTATGGTCGCCACCTGTCTCTGGTGTGGCTACAGAACTGGGTGTCACTTTACAGGACTGCTGCATTCAATGCTTGCCCCTTGTGTCTCTGTAGGGTGTAGGGGACCAGGGAAGGCTTGTGTCATCTTGGTGCCTGGGCTTTATGTTCGGGAACTCGTGGCAGATGAGGGAACGCGCAGGAAGCGGAGCTCTGCCTCTCTCCTCTCCTTCTGGATACTGTCTCCCTGGCCTACTGACCCACAACTTGACTTCTCTGCTTGCTGTCTGCCTCTCCTAACCTCTGGACTGTTTAATGCATACTCCCTTTTGTCTTGGTACTGCCTCTCTGTATGTTCCTCTGTACAGGGGAAGGCTGGCAATTGCCCCCCCCCCCCCCCCCCACCCCGGACTGCTCTCTAATCTGCACCACTTTTCACTATTAAATGCCCCAGTCGATAACGCTTTTGCTCTTTCAACCCAATTGCCCCATCTGCCTGTCAATCTCTGAACCTCATCTGTCAGCAGAGGTGTCTTGCATGGTCTGTGTGTGTCTGTCTCTGAGGTGGACCAAGGATGGGCAACTCAATTCCTTGTGCCCGCTGTGGCACCATCCACTCCTCGTGAGTCCTTCATCTGGGGTGAAAAGGTGGTGATGACAACTTGTTATAGATTTAATGACAATGACTATGTGTTTAACCCTTTTGTGTAGTGTTCAAGTACAGTAGGTGTAAGGAAATATCCTCTGTCCCTTAATGCGACCGTCTTGGTTTGACTTGTAAATACTGGATCCAGGAGAGCTATCTCACAGTGAATAACTGAGACCGACACCAATGCAACTGTGAAACAACTCTGATTTTAATTGTTTAAACAAGCATATATATACAAAGATAAAAACATTAGTTACTACGATATAATTGGTTATTCTAATATTCTAATATGTAGAAAGGCGTGTTTTATAAGAAAATGCACTTGAAACGTAATATGTAAAATAGTGTTACAAAAGTCGTTCTTATGGAAAATTACAGAACTTTCAGAGACAACTTGTTGATGTTCCAGAAACCTCTGTTCTAGCCTTGGAATAGAAGGCTGGATAAGACCATTCTAATAACAATTAACGCTACTGGCGTGATCTGGCCTTCCAGAAGGTGCTGCAGACATCAGCTTCTTTGACACACTGTCGGCTTTTAACCCTCACAGATCCAAATTAATCCTTTCGATCCCCTCTTAGAACCATATGATTCATATAATATGGTTCTTCCCCTTTTGCTTCTGTCTGTAGATCTGTAAATACTGTCGGTATCCTTCAGGGGTATGTTGTTAGGGATCAAGGGGTAGGTTTGTTTCAATCAAAAATACCACATCCATAATAAAGCATATAATAACTGACTATGGCTGTCCTGTTTTACCGGACTGCCTCTGGACAATACTGATTAGGTTTAGACCTTTGGCGACTGTGCAGACCTTGGCTTCACTCAGCAGAGATATAGGGCTTATAATCTAAAAAATTAAAAAAGTATCTCTCTCTTAAATATGGAAGGCCTGCCGTAACTATCTAAATATGTTACATAATATAACATAATGGCATGGCCTGATGACCCAAAAACGCATGTGGCCACAAAACTAAATTAAATATCTGTTGTTCATTGCTTCTCTTACCCTGCCTAATAAAACCCCTAATGGTATTAGTTGGCAGTTGTCTAAAACCAATAAATATATGTAAAAAATAAAACATATTATTCCGGAGTTTGCCATTCCCCAGGACTGTTGTTGACTAAATACTTTAAAGTGACTTGGAGCAAAGCTGAACATGCATTCAGAACACACAAAATGGCATACATTCAGAACATAAAGCGTCAGTCAGACAAAATGGCAGCGGACAAAACAATATGGTCTCCCATCCACGACGTGACTCCAGAGGCCCCTACAGTCCATATAATATTCATACTCTTCTCCCCTTTTATTCTTAGAAATTGACATTGTCTGTTTTTAAGGATAACCATCAGGAGTTGCCTGGTCAACACAATCATTGTATCCAAGGTGATAAGGCACACTTCCTCGATTTCACACATTGATAGGTCATCCAGCTTAGTTGCATTGTAAGCTTCCATAATGGGGAATATCTGAGCAGTGTCTTCCATTCTTCACGTAGGGGCATGATGTCAGTGGTCAGGATGCACTTGAGGATGAGACCCTTGAAACAAACATAAACACAGACAATTAGCAACACTGATCTCACACATGCCAAACCACTTACAAGTTTCGCTCCAAGTGATCCTAGCCAATTTCCCAGTCCCAGGGGATCTCACAGATTACCTGTGAACACTTTTTAACCAACTACTAGGAATGTGCTTTACGTAAATAACGTGGATCCAGGAGTTGATTTGAACAATATATTCCGATAAATTTGGTGAGAATCCAGTTACATGAATTGGAAAACTTTTTCTTCTTTTAAAAATAAACTTTTCTTTAGAAATAGTTATGATCAGCATTAAATTCGTTGGTGCACTTTGAACTTTTCTTTTGTTGGCTGTACAGCTTTAATCTATATGAAAATAAAACTCGAAAAAATTCCAGTTAGTAACATGCAATATTTCACTAAACATCTTATTAATCTTCACATTAAAATATAATTAAAACATATTATTACTGCTAACCTGTGTTGGTAAAACTTGTCAAACTGAACCATTCTTTGTTCTTGAAATATTATTACCATCTTATAATCATAGTTGAATCAATTGATAATGTGAGAATATGTTCTGATACATAATAATTATGTATCGCTTTACCATTAGGACAAATAATATCATGATTAGACTATATAACCATAGCACATAACACACAGAACTTCTCAATAACTAACAGTAACAGTAATTCTGGCCCGTTCTCCCCCTCCCTTCACAAAAAGAAAAAATAATAATTTTGCAGCTGCAGCTACAATTCTCTTATCTGCAAATAGACTGTCAGAGAGAAGGGGGGCTTCTGGGGAAGCTTTCTCTCAACTTCACTATTAACTCCTACAACTCTAACAACACAACACAACTTGTCACATAACTCGACACTCGCTAATTCTTTCCACTTATCACTGACATACGTACATTCTCATATATCATATTAAAAACTTGTCTTGCATCTAAAACTTTAAACAACATCTCAATATTCTCTCACCATGTATCACCATATTTCACATTATTACTTATATCTTCCTTTAAATTAATATTCACTTTAAAATCCTAACGGTCATATTCTTAGACCATAACATCTTCTCTTTGTACATATTTGCAACATGACCTCTCACCTTCTACAACATACAAAAACCTTTTATGTCCAGCAATTGCCATTTCCACAGTGTATCTTTACAACACAAAATTCACACCTTAATCCTTTATTACGAATAAACGTTACTCAAGTCTTTCTCTAGTACCAACTCTGAAATTCTGCTTAAATCTAAAACACATCTGTATCTGTGCATACAAATACAACCTTACAATGAAGGCATCTTCACTTATCTAATTACTTTATCTAGAGTATTGGAAAATGTGATATCTTATCTAAGGAAAAATCTAAATTAAAAGCTTAAAACACAAAAATCCTTCTAAACTACAAAAAAAATGTAATACTTGTCAAGATACCTAAATACAAAAAGGAAGAATGTACCATAAACAAATAAACATTTCTAATATGTAACATGTAAAACCTGTTAAAAACATAGTCTGTGTCTTTAAATTAGCATCATGCAAGTTTTAGATTGTTTTTGCCAGAACAAAAAACTGGCTGGATAGATTTTAAAATATTTTATAGCTGTTATACTATCCAATGGATTGATCACGTATATTTAGCGATATACCTCGGACACTATATGACTCTTGCTGTTTTACACAAAAATATTTCTATTTTACTTACTTACAGCAACAAATTAATTCAAAACTTGTCTTGCATACACTATTAAAATTACTTACTATGAAACTTCTCATCACACTGATGAATATAGCTTAGAAGACCGTTACTCAAAAATCATTCAAAAATTATTATACTAGCGGCAGAACGTGCCTATTTTTTTTCATTGAGCGCTCGATTTTGATTGATTCAGGAGATATGTCCTCTCTACTCCACTAAATATAAAACACTTACCACCTATAAGAGAATACAGTAAATACAGTAAATTTCCTTAGACGTACACTTACCACCCGTCTATGGTTTCTTATGACTTTATAATTAACCTTATATATGAACACAAATATACAATTAATATGCAAAATTACAATTAAACAAGCCAAACCAAGAATAGTCTAGTCTCCCTGAGACTGTAAATTTAAGTGTATAATACCCCTGGTAATAAAGTGAAAGATCTCCCTGAGATCTGGCTATGTGTCCCTGACACAAAACCAAAAAAATAATAATAATAATAATAATACCCCTGGTATTAAAGTGAACGATCTCCCTGAGATCTGTCTGGCCTCCCTGAGACTGTAAGGATCTCCCTGAGATCTGTGTGTTAGCCTCCCTGAGACTGTAAGGATCTCCCTGAGATCTGTGTGTTAGCCTCCCTGAGACTGTGAGGATCTCCCTGAGATCTGTGTGTTAGCCTCCCTGAGACTGTGAGGATCTCCCTGAGATCTGTGTGTTAGCCTCCCTGAGACTGTGAGGATCTCCCTGAGATCTGTGTGTTAGCCTCCCTGAGACTGTGAGGATCTCCCTGAGATCTGTGTGTTAGCCTCTCTGAGACTGTGAGGATCTCCCTGAGATCTGTGTGTTAGCCTCCCTGAGACTGTAAGGATCTCCCTTGAGATCTGTGTGTTAGCCTCCCTGAGACTGTGAGGATCTCCCTGAGATCTGTGTGTTAGCCTCCCTGAGACTGTAAGGATCTCCCTGAGATCTGTGTGTGTGTCCCAGACACGTGAATGTAAGTATCTCCCTGAGATCTTTGTATGTGTCCCAGACATGTGAATATAAGGATCTCCCTGAGATCTGTGTATGTGTCCCTGACACGTGAATGTAAGGATCTCCCTGAGATCTGTGTATGTGTCCCTGACACGTGAATGTAAGGATCTCCCTGAGATCTGTGTGTGTGTCCCTGACACGTGAATATAAGGATCTCCCTGAGATCTGTGTATGTGTCCCTGACACGTGAATATAAGGATCTCCCTGAGATCTGTGTATGTGTCCCTGACACGTGAATGTAAGGATCTCCCTGAGATCTGTGTGTGTGTCCCTGACACGTGAATGTAAGGATCTCCCTGAGATCTGTGTAATATAAGGATCTCCCTGAGATCTGGTTATGTGTCCCGGACACAAAAACAAAACATATTTTAAGGATGTATGTCCCTGACACACAAATATAAGGATCGGGATTTGGCCAGTGCCCTCAGTCCGATAGATAAACCAAAAAAAAGTATATCTTACCGGACAAAGGATGACCTTCCCGATCCCGGACGAGCCCCCAAATTGTAAGGAAATATCCTCTGTCCCTTAATGCGACCGTCTTGGTTTGACTTGTAAATACTGGATCCAGGAGAGCTATTTCACAGTGATTAACTGAGACCGACACCAATGCAACTGTGAAACAACTCTGATTTTAATTGTTTAAACAAGCATATATATACGAAGATAAAAACATTAGTTACTACGATATAATTGGTTATTCTAATATTCTAATATGTAGAAAGGCGTGTTTTATAAGAAAATGCACTTAAAACGTAATATGTAAAAAAGTGTTACAAAAGTCGTTCTTATGGAAAATTACAGAACTTTCAGAGACAACTTGTTGATGTTCCAGAAACCTCTGTTCTAGCCTTGGAATAGTAAGATAAGACCATTCTAATAACAATTACGCTACTGGCGTGATCTGGCCTTCCAGAAGCTGCTGCAGACATCAGCTTCTTTGACACACTGTCGGCTTTTAACCCTCACAGATCCAAATTAATCCTTTCAGTAGGCTAGGTGGAAGGTCTTTGATTTGCTTATTTGTTTTAAAGCAGATACAAATGTAGATCAGGGCCTGGGGAAAGATTCTTCAGAATCAAGTGAATTTGCATCCAAATGAAAGACTGGACAAATGACAGGCTCTGTAATCATTCAGTGATTTCCACTTCTCACAAGTGTATTTATACTTCTTATACATGATATATCCAATATAAGGCTCCGTTTTATTTATATATCATCCACTTGTTTAGCGTATTGCCTGTCTATAGCTACACAGAGGCGCGTGTGTAGGAGTGCTTGTCTATAATACTTTAATGCATCACTGAAGAAATGCTGTAACTAAGGAGCAGCATCTAAATCCAACACATAATTTAGAGAACTTTATAAAACACAGTACCTGCTTCCCCAAGAGATTGATTTCTCCCACACATCCGCTGATTGATGCTAGCCGATCCATTTACAAAGGGCGTGGTTAACACTGGGCTGTTTGGACATCCCGTGCAATATATAACTGTGTGTTGCTGGATAAAGGGGGCAGCGTGAATTTATGGCTGGCCCAGGAACAACGTTTGGGCTCAATCTTATGGATTAGATCTGTACAGGATTTATCTATTTAATGATAATAACATGACGTGCCACAACAAAGTATCTGGGAATTCTCTTCAACCCTCAAAGTGGCACGTTTTGAATCCAGATCCGGTCAACTCAGTCTTGAGCTTGACAAAATGAGTACCATTACGTTGGTTAATAGTGACATCCGTTGGTTCCTTGGATGTTAAGCAGTGGTAACAGCTCCAGAATATACTGGTAAATAAGAGAATATCTCATGTCTATTTTTCCTCTTAGCCATATCATAAACTTCTGAACTTCCCCCTTCAGCATATTGGGGTGTTAGGGGCGGTGCTTAGGAGGTTGCGTGCAGGGGCGTATCTTGCCCCTGAGTGAGCCCGGAGCACGCCTGTCACTTCGGAAGGCACGACGTCTCTCGTGTATTTCCGGGGGTTTGTGTGCTGAGAACAGCCAGCGCACAAACCCCCGGAAATACACGAGTTACATCCGAAAGGCGACGCCAGCTACGAATTCTCCAACAGAGTCCATCACTATGTTGGCAATTTGACAAGCATGAGAAGAATACCAAAATTCGTATACTTTTAGTGCTTGTCGTGCTCAGAGTGAATGACTCTGTTGCCGAATTCATAGCTGGCGTCGCCTTTCAAATGTGTATCTGGGGTTTGTGTGCTCTCTGCTCGGAGCACACAAACCCCAGAAATACACAGTGCGGGTGCTATGGAGCATCCACCACTGGTTGAGTGTCAGCACTGATGTGCATAGAGTAGTCACTCAAAGTGTCAGCGCTACTGTGCTTGCGCGCAATGAATTAGATGGGACTGTGATCTTGAGGAATCCCGTGGGAAGCAGGACAGCTGGGAGTCATTAAACCACAGTATTCATATCTTGTTTGATCGTTAATATCGCACAGGCGTTTATCTAATTCTCTCCTGTTTTGTTTGTAGTTTTTGGATGTGTGCACTTCACGGCTGCAGCTCGGGGCCTCTGCCAAAGGACTCTTTGACTTCAATGGAGACACAATTGAAGATCTGAAAAAAGGTAAGAATAAAAATTATTTTATTGTTTGTCTGTAAGGATCCAATAAAGGATTAAACTTGTAGGGTGTCGTGTATAAACACGGCGCACACGCCGAATACACCAAAATACTGGCGCAATCGGTGTGTGTGCGTCAGTCTTTAAAGCAGACTCACAGGAGTCTGCGTTATCTACGCCGAATGTGTAGATTTAGGATGTGTTGACGCTCATTTTGGCCGAACACAGTTTGACAGAGGTCCCTTTCCCTCCCTGCAAAATGACGGGAGTTTTCAAAAATATGCAATCGCCGTTATACATATACAATTGTGATTGCGCCTTTTTTATAAAACTCCTGACACTTTGCAGTGCGGAGGTTTTTATACATGTCCCCCATTGTTCTCCTTACTGGGCTTTGAAATACTGCTGTCTTTCCTGAACAAGGTGGGGATCCAGATTCCTAAACCAACCAAGCTGAAGAGCTGATCTCTGCACTGGCGAGATTGTGCAATGGAAATCAAACATCCAGAACTGTAAAGTGTTTTCCTTGTTTATGCTCTTATAGGGCAGATCTCTGCTGAGGAAAAAGATACCGGCCCCTTATAGAGATTGTATCATTGTTTTTACTGTGCATGTCGAGAATAAAAATGATTGAAAATGATCTAGACATTGTGTTTTCAGATTTGCAAGTAAATGCCAAAATTAGAAGGAAAAATGTGTTTTGAATGTATCTGTGGAGTCTTCTGCTTATGACATCACCTGGGGCTTGATATGCAAATTACACACCCCCTATTGAAAATCAGTTAATTTGCATGTCAAGCCCCAAGTGATGTCATAAGCAGGAGACTCCACAGATGCATTTTAGAACACATTTTTCTCCATAATTTTCTAGTTGATTGCTAGATCGTTAAGACTCTAGAATGTGGTAGGATACCCAATAGAGTTTAATTGCTCAACTAATACACACCTGGAAGCAGGAAAACAGGATTGCATGGGGCATGGGAGATCCTGCCCTGGGTCACCCAGGACTATGAAGATCTGAGTACCTTAGAACTTTGTTATACACTTATAGTCACCAAGCATACCGAGCTCCAAACAAATGCAGACAAATCATGGGGTGAGGTGATCCGGTTCACTAAGACTGTAAATCCAAAATAGGGGCACGTAGGAGATATAAATGATGACACAGTAAGCCCTGCCCTCTGCCAATCATGCCGCTCATACATGTCCATCATAACAGCTGGAAAATACAGAACCAGGTCAGTGAAGAAGGTGGAGGCAACGAGTTGCTCAGTGCAATGAAATTGTCATGGCTTATTTCTTGAATACCGTTATCCTAATAAATACAATGCCTAACGCGTTTCGCAATCATGATTACAGGTGTCGGGAAAAGCAGAGATTACATCTGTTCTCACTTCCACTAATCTGCTTGAATTGACCAGAATTGAACTATCTTAAGCCTTTTTCTTTCCCCTCTAGGAGAGAGAGATGTTTTCCCTCCCCCCCCTCCCCCCCGAAATAAAGTAGGATAGCCTATGCATGCAAGACTGTTATTATTCAGAGACGGGTTGATATACAATGGCCTGGAAGCCTTTCTAATCTTGGAATATACGGATAAACTTGGCAGAAGATAATTTACCTAGTTAGGTAGCCGTTATGTCGTGTAATTAGCCGTGCATTATAGGTATTCTGTACATGTACATAATGGTGACATACTTACAGAACAGTTTTAAAACATTGGCACAGAATTACATCTGATGTTTATGACCTAGAGCTACCGGATTTCTTCTGGATCAGCGAGTGAGAGGAGAATGCATTTGATCATTGTATAATGAATACATGCGTTCCACAGCAGTAATTGCAGCAAGCTAATTATATTGAATATGCCTCTGCTGTGATGTTGCAAAGTCAATATGTGTGCTTCTGGTGAAACATCCTCAAATCAATATCTCGTGAACTTCACTCTCTTAGCTATTATTTAAAAAAAAACTCAAAAAGAAAATACTCTAGACTTTCAAGATATGAATGTGATTTGTAGCTAAGCACCTGGGCACTCAAAGCTCGATCAAGATAATCACCTCTTAATAAAGTCTACTTTGCTACAGAACACATACAATATTATGTCAGGCATCCGCCATCATCTTTACCTTCCATAGTCTTTGGAATGCGGTGATGTTGGGCATCTTTCGAAAGTAGCGCAGTTTTACTGTCCACATCTCCAAGGAGAATGAACGAACCTGCTGTGCTTGGGGATGGAGATATGCCATCATCACAAGCGAGGGACACGAATTCTCACGGGATGTTTGCTCGTTCATATATTGCCCAATTTATATGACCCTTCCAGTGCTTTGGGTCTGTTTCAGGATTTTGTCTCCAGTCTGTCTTTGAGCCACCTATCTATTTGTGACCTCCTCTACCTTCTCCATCTCGGTCTCTCAGACCTACATTCAACCATTCTCTTGGATGTTATACTTTTGCCTTTGGTCTTGGTGGCCACTCGCACTTGAAGGTTTTACCCTCTGGGGAAAAGTGGTCAATCTATTGTACCCTGTTCAAGTTTCCTGAGTTATTCTACCGATCACCCACTTTCTTCACACTGCCTCAACTGTTCTTCATGTTGACACTGGACCATTAATCTAAACTGAGAAAGAAAAATGATTCCCCTTATATTGTTTGGAAAGACGAACAAGGAACACTGTGGGCCTACTCATTGTAAGCTGGAGGTCCAGAAAAAGAGACTGTTCAGTAAAAAATGATATCAATAAAACTACCTATTGAATACTCTTACTACCCGCATGTCCTTCAATCCCAGATCCAGCATCATCCCCTTAGTAGCTGTCGCCCACTTCAAAAAGGAAATAGGTAGAAGTGTTTCCTCTTTCAGAGCTTCTCATATGTGGAATAAGCCTCCCTGATTCTGCCAAATCATCCTCTAGTCTAAAATCCCTCAAAATGAGTGTCTCCCAACTTCTAAATACAGAATGTACCTGTTATTAAACTTACAAACTCCTATATATACTGTACATGCAGGGCCGTCTTTAACGCGGGGCAAACGGGGCAGCTGCCCTGGGCCCATTTACTCCTGGGGGGCCCCAAGGCAGCTGTCCCGTGGGCCCCCAGCCCCTGCTTGCCGCATTCACAGCGCATTGCGCTTGTGAACGCTTTTTTCCGGCAAGCCGCATCCGGTGACTGTTTCCCTCCTCCGTGCAAGAGAGAAGACTGCACGGAGGAGACATCCGGCGGGGGACACGGAGCAGGGTTATGTAAGTAATAGGGAAGGGGGGGGGGGGGCGGGGGTCTGACTGGCACTATATTACTGGGCATCTGGCTGGCACAATATTACTGGGCATCTGGCTGGCACTATATTACTGGGCTCTGATGGGCACAATAATACTGGGCATCTGAATGGCAGAATATTACTGGGCATCTGGCTGGCACAATATTACTGGGCATCTGGCTGGCAGAATATTACTGGGCATCTGGCTGGCACAATATTACTGGGCATCTGGCTGGCAGAATATTACTGGGCTCTGGCTGGCACAATATTACTGGGCATCTGGCTGGCACAATATTACTGGGCTCTGGCTGGCACAATATTACTGGTCTCTGACTGGCACAATAATACTGGGCTCTTACTGGCACAATAATACTGGGCTCTGACTGGCACAATATTACTGGGCTCTGAATGGCACAATATTACTGGGCATCTGGCTGGCACAATATTACTGGGCATCTGGCTGGCACAATAATACTGCGCTCTGAATGGCACAATATTACTGGCATCTGACTGGCACAATATTACAGGCATCTGACTGGCACAATATTCCTGGCCTCTGACTGGCACACTATTACAGGCATCTGACTGGCATAATATTACAGGCATCTGACAGGCACAATATTCCTGGCATCTGACAGGCACAATATTCCTGGTATCTGACAAGCACAATATTCCTGGTATCTGACAAGCACAATATAACAGGTTTCTGACTGGCACAATATTACAGGTATCTGAATGGCACAATATTCCTGGGCTCTGACTTACACAATATTCCTGGTATCTGACTGGCACAATATTCCTGGTATCTGACTGGCACAATATTACAGGCATCTGACTGGCACAATATTACAGGCATCTGACTGGCACAATATTACAGGCATCTGACTGGCACAATATTACTGGGGTCTGAATTTCACAATATTCCTGGTATCTGACTGGCACAATATTCCTGGGCTCTGACTGGCACAATATTCCTGGGCTCTGACTGGCACAATATTCCTGGGCTCTGACTGGCACAATATTACTGGGCTCTGAATGGCACAATATTACTGGGCTCTGACTGGCACAATATTACTGGGCTCTGACTGGCACAATATTACTGGGCTCTGACTGGCACAATAATACTGCGCTCTGAATGGCACAATATTACTGGCATCTGAATGGCACAACAATTATGGCATATGTGTGTGTGTGTGGGGGGGGGGGTGGGTAACATTGCGATGGATGGCGGGATTGCATGCAGGGGAGGGCGCAGGGTCCAGGGGGCCCAAGCAAATGCTTGCCCAGGGTCCAATCACTATTAAAGACGGCCCTGTGTACATGTTTGTTGTTGTTGTTTTCTTTAATTTTCTGTATAAATAAATATTACCCTGTATGTTCTCTCCACAACTGTCCTGTATAAATATAGTCTGTATTTTTTTAAAAATCTGCTGTTAAATGTGAAACTCTGCGTAATACCGTTCTGGCCATGAGAAAACAAGAGAAATCTAAATTTATTCTTCCTGGTAACACCTTTTCTAAATAAATAGTAATATGTAGTTCCTCTGTACCCTAAAGAAAGATCTGCCCTTATACCTTTATCATATTTTTTAATTATGACAAGAGGTGCCCACCTCTAGGTGATAGTGAACATGTGATACCCAATGCCCCGAAATGTGGACGATTTTCTCATCAAAGGACCAAGATTTGCAAGAACCTGAGGAGCAACCGAAAGGTGATAAGAGAGTTCCTGCGAGTCAGGCAAAGGCGCGCGATTGAGTCAGGCTGTGGTAACAAAGGACGGGGCCTGACGCCCAATCGGTTATGATTTGTGACTATAATGAATGCAAGAAACAAGATAATGGAGTCTAGTTACTAAAAAGTGAACTGACTGGGGAATTACGAAAGTAAGGTGAGTAGGAAGGATAGGCAGGATGAAGAATCAGTCCAGACATTCTACCTGACTGTCACGTGAATAGACCCCCTTATGTTATGATGAAGCCGGGTCCTTCCGGCTTCATCATAAAAGTCCCGGCGGAAGTGCTGGGCAGCAGCGGAGGATGTCTGCGCATATCGTGCAATGAGAATAATGCCATTTAACTGAATGGAATATCCTGTCTGTCTAGTGATGTCATCAGACAATGTGTTGCACTATTAACAGATCCTACTGTGTACAAGAGCAAGGTCACTCAGGTAGGGTTGCCACCTGGCCGGTATTTTACCAGCAGGCCTGTAAAAAAATTGGCTTCAGGCCAATGTTAAGTCTATGGAGACAGTACCAAGGCCGGTATTTTTCTGGGGAAAAGGTGGCAACCCTACTCATAGGCCACACAATAGACTCAATTTGAGGAGGACAAGAAGTGACTGTGTGAAACAAAACTTTATATCCTCAGTGGCTATATAATCAGTGCTGCCTCACCTGTAGTAAGCATGCAGAGTAATCACTAGGGAGGGCTTGAGTCATATATTAAAAATGTGATTTATACAGAATACCTGCTTCAAATCACACAGGGATAAAAGCCTGTGCACTATACAAGCAGTGATCTTCATCTTGCACCAAAGTGAGTTTGGGGACTAGGCTGTCCCCTTAAGTATGTGTGGGATGGGCACAAGGCTATCCTAGACATAAGATAGGGAACTGGGGACTAACAAAAGTATTTAGAAAATTGGGCAGATTAGATTTGCCGACACATTCTATGTTTCTATGTTTCCAAAAACATATATAAAAAAAAACTTGTAGAAAATACATTGATATATTTCATTGTTCTACATTAGAAACATAGAATGTGTCTGCTCAATTATTTGAATACTTTCATTAGTTCCTGGCCTTATCTTATACCTATCCCATGCATACTTAAACTCCTTCACTGTGTTTACCTCTACCACTTCTGCTGGAAGGCTATTCCATACATCCACTACCCTCTCAGTAAAGCAATACTTCCTGATATTACTTTTAAACCTTTTCCCCTCTAGATCATGTCCTCTCATTGTGGTAGTTTTTCCTTGTTTTACTTATACTCTCCTCCTTTTACCATGTTGATTCCGATTTTGAAAATGTGTTCATGATTATATTCATTTAAATTCGTTATCCATTTTTCTTTTTACACTTTTTGTAACTCAGATGACAAAATATTTTAAGATGCTCCTTGATCTGTTATCGGGATATGGCATTGGAATCCAATGTCTTCATTAAATAAAGAGGAAAATAAACTTTAGTCTGTAAATTACTGGAAGTATAATCAAAATATATTTAAAACTAGCGTAGAAATATATTTAATAAAAATAAATATACTGTACATCTATCTATCTATTTATCACTCTTTCTCTCTCTTTCTTTTTCTCTCTCTGCATATATAATTATACAAGTAGCTATGTATACGTACAGAAATCGCACTCTACGGATAAAAATATATCTATAAATATTAGGAACCTGTAATCAAAACGGTAATTTTGTTACATTCTAGAACACGATGGATTGATCTATTTACAGATGCCTATTTTGGTACAGACGTTAGAATGTGTTCTCAAGCCTCGAGTTAGCGGACAAGTAGACATTTGGTATCGGTAAACCTTTAATCACACATATCCGTGAACCGTTAACGGCAGGAAGTGAACTGAGTAATTGTATTCTAAGCCAGCTTGTAAAACATTGTTTCCCCCTATACGAAATGAAATTAGCGTCTTGTGGCTGGCGTAAACCAATCCGATTTCTAGCTCCTGTCTCAGGGAGCCTTGCGTTCTCGTACTAGAGTAGGAGGGTAATGAGAAGTGAAGTCAGACAGCTGTAAGTGTGGCTGCTTGGGTTTCCTCATTGACTCAGCACAACAACAACAAAAAAAGAGAGAGTCTATTTTCTGGTCTTAACTAATGTTTACCGAGCCATTCCCAATTTACACCACATTACACAGAATTACACTGCAATTTCTCTGCTCGGGGTGATTCCTTAAAAAAAAAAAAAAAAACTCTTTTAGTTGCTTAACATGAGAATGTACAAAACACATCCATCCCTTTGTTCTTGAGCACCTCCTACCACGAAGAGCCGATCAAGCAAAACGTCGAAAAAGAAGAAATGTTAAATGTAAGGGGTCAACAAAGATCTTCTCTCTTTGTTTTTTTTTCTTTTCGTTTTTTTGCTTTGTTTTTTTTTTAATGGAAGATTTAGCACTGAACAAAAAAATAAATATTAGGTCTTGTAATTTCTGGAGGAAAAAAAAAATAAAAAAATAAAATGAAAGAGATAGGAGCTGCTGCTGAGTTTTTGTGAATGTGTATTCCGTCTTGGACTGCCATTCTTTTCCAACCTACTCGTTCGGATGACCCCTTTTTTCATGCAGCATGCCATTTCAGGCACCAAGATATTTAATTAACATAGTTCTATACATTGACCTGTTATACTCGCCTGTTAACTCCAAAGAGATGGGCTCGTCGGTGGAAGTGTAACAGACTTTAAGTGTATTGGAATACTCTCAAATGTTCCCTGCAACCGGATCCCATTCAGAAGCAGCAAGCGTATGATCACTCAAGTTCTTTTGAATATCGTCCACTGGTTCCATGCTGTTTTCCAGACCAGCCTTGAGCATGGCAAGTCTTATTTCAACACACAGTACCTCTTCACTCTCAATTTAACCCAAAAATCTGATGAACCCATTACCGCAAACTTGATTTCATGGAACAAGGAGTAGATATACTTACAAATGATCAATCACAGGCTATGAACTCAAGAAACATGACATTAACAATTCACACCATTTAGGTCCACTTGCTGAAGCAGAAGATGTGGCAGCATATTTAATGCACAGTTACTTTTGTTAGTTTGAGAAAAGACATGACTCATGCTGTATTTAAGAAACCAGGAGAGGGGGGGGGGGGGGGGGTATGGTTTTTACATGATGTTGTTACCCTTCTTATAATTGAGTGTCAAAGTGTACTCCACTCGAAACAATTAAACTCACAGGTGTTTGGAAAAGTTTAGTTCTTTTTTTCTTTTCTTTTCTATTCTATTTTCTTTTTTTTTTTCTTTGATCGCCAGCAGAGAAGGCCATAAAAATAATTTCAATGTTCCTTTAGACGGCACTGTGCCGCTCAACCTCATGTTCCAAAGCTTTGTAACATGGTAGACCCCACAGGCGTATGCCGTCAATTTAATGGGATCAGTGGAAAAAGCCAAACAGCTGTGAAAGATTGCTGTAAGTACGGCAATCGTGTGCCTGTCATCCTGCTCAATGGTGGAAAAATCCAAATTCAGATAGGCATCAGTATTTAAGAAAAACGACTGCTAAAGCATCTCTTGTAAGCACCTTGGGGACAATAAGATCTGACGTGTAGAATGTAAACAAACAAAAAAATATACGCAGCAGATGTTAGATTAGTTCGGAATAAAAGAAAAATGCCATATTCACAGCCTTATCAATGGAATAAAATCTTGACTCGTCCGCCTTCCTATAGAACATCAAGCCGGGTACTCTAAAAGTATAAGCGATTTTGAGATCAATTGGTACTAAAATAAGGACCCTCTCAAATTTCAACTTGATAGCTAATTTGAATCATGACGAAAATCCAAGTATGCCAAACAAGAGGTTAACTAGTATACCGGTAACCTAGCTCGCCATAACTGATTATCTCCACGTGTTGTAATTCATACAATTAATTCCTTTTGTCTTAAATTAATTACAGATCAGAGATTAGCACCCTAGTCTAAAAAGTTTTTTTTTTATTTTTATAAAGTAGCCTTCTTTAGTATTTTAAAAATACAAATACTTTTGGAGGCTTTCAGTTACGATCCTGCGCGAGACTTCGTGATTAATCAGGCCAAGTTTATCGTCCACCGTTAGTGTAGATTTTTCGTAGATTTTCCGTGTTTAAAAATAATAACTATATATGAGGTCGTAACGTATGGTTTTTATCACCGGCTTTTCAAGCGCTGTTGACTATTAATAAAATACAAAAATATAGCAAGCTTCTAAACTCAAAAAATTATAGATTGGGGGGTGGGGGATTATGGGGGGGGGGGGGGGTTTAGAAATTGGGGGTGTTGTTGTCTCTGAGCTTTTGAAAAGGGAGCTGGCAGCACATGTCTTATAATTTTATCAGGACAATGCAAGTAAATTTCAGAGAGGTTTGTTTCAACTCATCTGTGTTAAATGAGAAGATAAGGCAGTTGGATCACAACATGAGACTTTGCCGCTAGTTAAACACTCTTCAAAACTGTTCAGGTGTGTTCACACAGCTAAGGAGTCTTGCACAGGGGGTATTTCACTATAAATGCTTCTTTTGATTGTGGTCAGAAATCATGGAACACTTGCTTTACAAAAGAGGTCATATATAAATAATCAGCTCTACAGACCTTTGGATTTAGGGCCAAAAAATAGTGTATTTATTTTATTTTATTTTTTATACATTTTTTTATTATTATTTATTTTTCAGTTCCCCTGCTTGACAAATGCCTACAAAACTCTCTTACACCTTTGCGAGGACCTGTGTGGGTGTCTAAGGGAGAAGGTTTCAGCCCTACAGGAGTTAAGATCTATATACAGGGAGTTTTGCGGGCCCTGTGTCAACGGCTACAATCTGCAAAGGACTATGACAGCCAGGTGAGTTATCAAAGTATTTTCTATTGTGTTTTTATTTTTGTCTCCTCTGTACTGGTATCAAAGCATCGATTGGCAAAATGTCATAAAGAGGTGTGACATCTATACACTCTCAGTACTCCCCATTAGATGCAAAGATTCCATCTCTGTGCAAAGGTTAAACTGCTATAATACCGCTAATTGTATCTGTCTTGCATTGCGAGCATGTCATGGTGTCAATTTTCCTTCCTGCATACTGTGCCCAATTGATGCTCAATCTGACGCGCACTGTTTTAGCAATCTCTTCTTCCTACAAAAAAAATAATCATCATTTAAAAAAGCCCCATAGGTTATTGTATATTTCCAAATATATGAATTCCGCCATTTATTTATTTACCTGTCATCCTATCTCTCTCTACCTTTTGTTTAATGTGTTGTTGTTATTTTGTCATTTATTGGGATAAAAAAAAAAAAAAAAGAATTCACTGTCACTTTTGGCATTTATTTAAACCCCGATTTCACAATAGGGCCTATTCTGTGTGTATTTAATGTTCACCTTTTTTTTTTGGCAGTTAGCATCTTCGCTGTAGGCGTAAATCTCTGCCAGATTTGAAAGCAGATTTGTTTGTTTTTCTTTTCTTACAAAATTAAATACAGAGCAGGTGATTCTCCCCCAGATCGTGCCTATCTATCATTGGCGTCTCTACGACTTTGCGCATAATATATAGTCTAAAGGCTTTAGCTTTCATAGAGCATTTGGTGCTGCTGATTCTTATTAATACTGGATCCCGATCTCTCTGTTAATTATGATATATATGTGCTTTATTCGATGTTTAAATGTAATGTGGGCCATGTCTAAACACTAACGAGCAGACCTGAGAGTTTTGTATGATAAAAAATGATAAGGAGCATCCACAAATTACTAAACAATATCCGGTCTTACACAGACACTTGGATTTTGTGTTTACAATCAGTCTGTCTGTTTTTTTGAATATACTTTCAACAGACCAATACCCCACAATTCCTGCAGCGTTAACCTCGTTTTTGATGAGTAAGGCTACCGGAGAGGTGGGCAAAGCACTGTGTTTGTTGGCTGCCGTGCTGGCACTTATAGAGTTAAACACAGACCCTCGAGGATATATATATATAAATATATATATGCAGTAAAGGAAAGGTGAGCAGGTCCATTCCAAACCTGCGGTTGGAATGTGTTTCTTTTGGCACTGTACGGGCTATGTTGCCTTTATTTTATTTTTTTTTTGGGGGGGGGGGGGGACACTGTATTGGTGGTGGGCACTTTGTTCACCTTTTTTAAGTGCTCAGCATGTACTTAAATCAACAGCGCCACCTAGGCCGCCACTTGAGATTAACAGGCAAGAAGGAGCCACAACACAGGGGCTTGCTATCTTTGTGAGTGGCAGAGAAGTGTGTCTGTACTGGAGGGGGTAGGGGGGGTTGGTTGGGGGCTGATAATAAATTACACATCTAGTGCTTGAGGGGTTAAGCACCAAGCCATACGACAAGTGAAAGTAGAACAAATATCTTATTTTACCCAACTTCCCAAGAATACATGTGTTAATGATCATTTCTTTATACAGAGTCGGCATGTTTGCAGGGCTCCCTCTATTAAACACTGCCATTTCTAAGAATCAGGCATCAATAGTTGAGGTCTCCACTCAGTGGTGGCTGTCCGCTAAAAAACTAAACTGAACTTGACAAGTGAACTGCACATCGCAGGCATCAACAGCGGAGCTGGGAAGACAGGCTTTTCTTTCAACTTTGCTGTAAAACGCCTGATTTCTCAATCCACGGATCTGTTCACTGCAGTTCGATGTCTAGTAAATCGATCCAAGAGTGATATCTTAAAGGGACGGTATCACCGAACATCGTTTGGACTGTGAATGGAGAGAATGAAACAATTGTGAAAGTTATTAGGAGAAAAATGTGTTTTTAAAATGTGTCTGTGGGTTATGACATCACCTGTGCCTTGATATGCAAATGACCTTCTTTTCAATGGGACAGGTGTAATTTGCATATTAAACCACAGGTGATGTCATAAGCAGGGGACTCCACCGACACATTGAAAACATAGTTTCTCCTCATTTTGGTATTTGCTTGCAGTTTTGCACAATATAGAGAGAATTTTTAATCATTTTTTTTCTCTACATTTACAGTAAAATCAATGTTTAGGTGATACTGTCCCTTTAAAAAAAATGCAGATCGTAAAAAAAAAAAAAAAAAAAAGCTCTGGGATGAACCTGGGGAAGGGGTAGAAAGGAAGAAAGGAGGGCGTGTGAGGCATTAAGTGGGCTATTAGCTTGCTCATCATGTCCGCACCACAACCCAGCATGCAGGCCAGCTTCCTGCACCGAGGCCACTTTCTGCAAGCTTGCCAAAAGTCCCAGATGTAATGAGACAGTCTCGTTTTTTTGGGGTGTGTGTCCCTGCTGACTATGTACACAGTGCTCAAGTAGAATTGCATTTAAACAATCTCTGTCTATGAGTCTGTCTATAAGTCTAAGTGCCAGACACCAAGTACCTGTACAGGTGTAATCTCAATGGGTCACGCAATATCGCCCCCTGCTGCCTCCCTGGATCCAGTCTTGGGATGCAGGCAGGTATGGAGTTGGGATATCCCCAAACTAAGAAACCGATATATTTAAAGGGACTCTGTCGCCTAAGTATTGTTTTTACTGTAAATGTAAAGAATAACAAGAAATGCGACACAGTCTGTCCATTGTGTTCGCAGAATTGCATGTAAATATTGATTTGTTGTGCTTATGACATCACCTGTGGCCTGATATGCAAATTATACATTTCCCATTGAAAGTCATTAATTTGCATATCAGGCCACAAGGTGATGTCATAAACAGGAGTCACCACAGATACTTGCCCATGCGTGCATGTGCTTGCAAATCTGCCAACAAAGGATAGATCATTTTTCTACATTTGTAAAAAAAATTATTTTGTGGGCTTACAGTGAAAGCTATGTCTAGGTGATGGAATCTTCCAGTTTTTAGACTGTAACCCGGATAAACATAGGCAGTGCCTGATTGGCAGAGGGTAATACGAGCAATAATGGAACTAAAAAAAATGACTGGTAATAATTTAATTAATATATTATTTGGATTTTCACTTGAGCACAGTCTGTAGAGTGCGATAAACAACCCATTCCCATCTCTCGTGTAGCATGTTAATAAATATCAGATTGTTTTGTATGTTTCCTATGGTAATGTCTTGATCATATGTAATTAGTTATTTATAAAAGTGATTTTTTTGTTTCTGGGTAGGTGGGCTACTGGGCAATGGCAGATTCCTGGAGTTTTTATTTGCTGAGATTTTTTTTTTATTTTTTGAATTAAAGGTACTCTGGCAACCTAAACATTGCTTATAGTGTAAATGTAGAGAATGAACACTTGTGAAAAATCATGAATACATTGTGTTAGTAGAAATGCAAATAAATGTATAAAAAAAATGTGCCTGCTTATGACATCACCTTGGAACCATGTAATTTGCATATAATTCAACAAAGTGATGTGATAAGCAGGAGGACACTACAGACTTATTTAAAACCTACATCACCCTTATTTTGTGCTTTTACTTGCAATTCTGTTAACACATTTTATATTGTCTGATTTCACCCATCATGGCAGGGATGTGGCACATGAATGGCAATGACAGCTGATGTCACAAAACACGCTGTATTGTTCACGACAGTTTTAAAGACGTTGAACCCACTAATCTTGGCTTAAAGGTGGTAGAAACCCTATATGTAAACTGTCTGGTATCTGCCCATGGGTAATTACTCCAATACTCCATGATATACTGCTTTGATTACATTTTATTTACATTTATTTATATAGCGCCATACAATTTACATAGCAAAATAAGAGAAGGGGAGGCCGGAGCAAAAAAAAAATAAAAAAGCAAAATAATTATATCTAAACAAATAGGATCAGCGTGTGTGATCTGTCTTACATACTTAATGCAATACAAGGTCACAGGCAAGAACTAGGGTTTCCCCCACGCACCTTTACTTAAATAATGGATTTTTTTTAATGAGGTAATGGGTAAAAAGTGGGCTGAGCATGGATTATCATAAATAACTTGCGGGATTTTTCCCTGAAAAAGTGCAGAGCTTTTCTTGCAGGGAATATAGCCAATGAATAAATTACTACCTAAAAATATATTCTTTTTCTAGCGCATCCATTTCTTTAATACCCAATGATACTATAAGCCTCCATTACATTGTTGTACTGTTTTCCAATTTTAAAGGTTGGGATAGGGGGGTCACAGAAAACCCATGGCCGTCACATCAGAGCCTAGAGAGGGACTAGTCATCCATTCACACTCAAGCTGTCTGAACTCACATGAGAAGTTTACTGGGTGGGGGGATAAATGAAGTTGCTACGGGGGGGGTCCAAGTCTCCCCAATTCCAATGCTACAAAGATATCAATTCTACCCTGCATTAATGAAGATTCCATGTTCGCGTGTGACACATGAGTAATCTATCTACACCTTCAATCACCGGCATAAACTGGTGTTTATCACTCCCGTATATTGTGCTAGGATTCCGGAGGACGAAAGAGTTATAACAAAGAGTCTAAACTTGCCATGGTTCAGTGATCTGGAGTTAATATTCCAGTACACCAGTAACGGTGAAAATAAGATTGCTATGTAAATGCACTTAACACATTCAATGATCGGGACTGATTGTTCTAATTAGCATTCTTGTTCTGTAGTTCTGCTGTTGGTATATGTGTGAGTGTGTGTGGGGGGCAGGCGGGGGGTGGAGGTAATGGTTGGATCTGGAATGTCATTGTGCCTGATTCTAGTGTTTGCGGACAAACACTGTTGTGGAAGAATGTGTGAAAAGGCCGCAGTACTGTCTGTGAATGAGCAGAGCTGCCGTTTCACTGTGTTTCAAACTGGGGAGCCGTCATTCACAGACATAAGTTGAGGCCAAATCAGAGAAGGTGGAATACAGTATTTTTTCTCTCTCTTTTTAATATAATGCATAAAAGTAGCATTTAATCAGGCCACATCAGAGAAGGTGGAATACAGTATTTTTTCTCTCTCTTTTTAATATAATGCATAATAATAGCATTTAATCAGGCCACATCAGAGAAGGTGGAATACAGTATTTTTTTTCTCTCTTTTTAATATAATGCATAATAATAGCATTTAATCAGGCCACATCAGAGAAGGTGGAATACAGTATTTTTTCGCTCTCTTTTTAATATAATGCATAATAGTAGCATTTAATCAGGCCACATCAGAGAAGGTGGAATACAGTATTTTTTCTCTCTCTTTTTTAATATAATGACTAATAGCAGCATTTAAAAGGCTTTTAAAAAGTGCTTAGTGTTTTGACGGGATGTACAATTAGTAGCCCAATCAGCCTCGAGCATATTCAAAGTATATGTTGTGACAGAAAGGGATTGTGAATAGTAGTTGCAATGACACTGTTTATGAAATTCATTGCTTCAAGGAATTTAGAATTCAGGAACCTTCCTCTGGATTCTGGAAAAGTTTCATTATATTTGTGCAGATAATGGTTCCTTTTTATGTTTCTTCCCACTCTAAAATCCTTCGATTGATTAAAAAAAAAAAAAAATTGTACAAAATATTAGAATCCATTGTTTTAAAATGATTAAGCATTTTAATTGAAAATGATAATTAAAAAAAAAAATTGTGTTCTGTGTTTAATTGTCAGTAAAATTAAAATGAGGGATTTCTAAAAATATATATATTTATTATTTTATTTGTAAAGTGCCCATATATTCTGCAAATCTCTCACTAAGTACCTGTTAAAAAAATATATATTTTACAGATTAAAAACAGGTAATAGAAATACAGTTCGATAATATTCCTATTTATTTTGGTATTCTGATTTTCAGGTTTTTCAAAAAATACTTTGAGTAATAATTATGTTAAATACACTTTGTGCAGGAAGCCATAGCCTCTGCAATTGCACATATATGTATTTATTTATTTTATTCTAGAAATTGTGAAAAAAACTGTTGGGAAACCAAGATACTTTCCACCGTTTCAAGTTTTCTAACATTTTTGCTTATGGTTGTTTGCTTTTAATAGTCAGAGTATCATAAAAATATATAGTAATTAGAGTTATATATATATATATATATATATATATATATATATATATATAAATATAAATATATAAAAATATATATATATTTAAAAGTTTGCTTTAAAAGACTAATTAAACAAATACATGCATGTTTCCATTTTCAGCACTGATCTGCTGACCGCTAGTGTCTGTTGGGGTCCGTCAGATGCCAACAGATCAGATACACTCTCATTTTCACATATACCCAGTAGTAGGGATCTAGAAAAGGACACTGGGTGAGAGACAAAGGTGAAAAGTAAAAAAAAAAAAGTTTAGTGGCTCTTTAAATTTTAAGGTCTAAAAGCGGAGCAATCAGCAGTAAAATCCCATTGGTTTCCACGATGACTGTGCTACTTTCAAAACTTTGCTTCAGATTTATTTTCCATGTAAAGCCTCTTTGTATGCCGATAATGGCAAAGTAAGAGACATAAAGATTCGGCTTGGTAATTGCTACATCTACAGTAGCTATCTTTAGTTCTTAGGGTCGTAACCTTTTTTGGTCTGGTGCAGTTATATAGCATAGTGTAATATGTATTATAGTGCAGTAGCGTTGTCACCTTTTCTTAAAAATAAATAAATAACAGCCCATGCTTTACCCTCCTTAGACTTAACATTGACCTCGGGCCAATACCCGCTGTGCTCCAACCCTATTAGTTGCTATTATTATCATTTTAGACTTTCACATTCAAACACTAAGTCATGAACTGGTTGTTTTTGGTTTGTGTGCTACGTACAAGTTCCATTTTGAGTTTTGCGTTGCACTTCTACATAGATTACTACTTTGCGAGCCTGGAATGCCACCCAGGCAACCTGACTCCATTATATTGCATTCTGGCACCGCTTACAGCCTACTACGGCATTTGGCTTGTACCGCCGTCGCTAATGTTGCCGATCCTCATCAGGATACGCGGACTGGCTGTTTTGAGGAGTCGAAAAGGCTTGCGCAAACAGTGCTCGTTTTTTTAACAGACGGACAAAATCCTGCCCTCAAACAATCCGACGCGTCTGAAGTATAGTATTTTTAGGAAACCGGAGCTTGTGTCGTTTTCAAGTGTCAGGCCTTGAACAGGCCCTAACATCAGTTAAATGAAGTGAAAATTGTATTCTTGTCTTGATAGAGATGAAAATGGATTTCTGGTCATGAAATAGATGTACTTGTCACTTTTTAAAAAAGAAAAAAAAAAAAAGAAAAAAAAAATAGGTGTCAGCAGTTTGCCTCGGAGAGTGAGGTGCCAATTTTGTATGACAGTAAACTTGTGATCTGAGCAATCAATAAAATGCTTCAATAACTTCTGCTTCATTACCCTTATAATAAGAGGCTATAGATCTATGGCACATAAAAATCTTGATAAAGAGACTATGTAGCTGCTCCCGGTGACATTTTTATCACTAGCATGATAAGTACAATATTGCCATCTAGAGTTTGTGTACAAGTAATTTGCTTTGTTTTTTTTTTCTGAAACGTCTGCCTTTCCCGAGAACAATGAGGTAATTTTTTTTTCTTTTTTCAGTATTGTGAGTGAGCAAACGTTTTTTCACCCCCCCCCAAAAAAAATCAGACATTAAGGTTGGGGTTAGGCGGCACAGGACTGTTCTCCGCTGCAGTTTCATCGCGGACCTTACAGTTGCTGACAGTTCAGCGCGGATAATTAGTCACGGCACGAACTTCATGTTAGTTTTAAAGTTAATTTTAGAATTATTTGAATAATAGAATTCTTCTTGTTACATAGCAAAAAAAACTATTCTACACATTCTTTTAGCAGAACTGCATGCGAAATGTGTCTGTGGTGTGTCACATCTATGACATCAAGCATTTACCATTGAAAGTAGTAAATGAGCACCTGAACCCGCAAGGTGATGTCATAACCAAGAGACATATTTTAAACTCTTATTTCTATTCGTCTGCACATTGTAATCAAAGTGAGGCCAACAAGGGCTATGTTTACAGCAACAAGCTTTATTTAAACATGTCCCCTTAAGATTCATAGAATCACATGAAGAATTTTCTTAATTGGGTACCAATTAAATTAGTAGCCTATTGCCCTCCTCCAGCCAAAGCTTCTGCATCCACATTAAAAAGAGTTAGACAATGCTGCTCTATTACATGTATCAGTAGGGTATACTGTGATAATCATTATATACATTATTAATATTGATTACGACCACTTTCCACTATACCGGAGCTAAAAATAAAACGTAACTTTTCAGATGGTATATATCGATCTTGCCGAAAACCACTATAGAATCTACTGGTCCTATCAATGCAGTAGACATGCATCTAATATACCTTCCTGCATAATATCCATTCCGCCCCCCCCCATTCCATTTGGATTATAAGCCTTGTATATTCTATCGCTTTGTATTACTTCTTCTAATGGAGTTTGTAACAACTCTTTAAACTATGTTTCAAGCATTGTGTAAATTCTTGCCACCATATAATTAACTTATATTTACATTTTTTCTTTATTTTGCCATGATCTGAGGGGGTTTTGATTTCGGAAAAGGGCTTGGCGGATCATTGGGCTGTTCCTGCTACAAAAAAAATACGTGGACCAAGATGTGCAATATCTGTAAAGCCATAGACCTAAGAGGACAATCTGATACACATCCCTGAAATTACAGCTACACACAGTGGTTATTGCTGTTCCCAAATAAGAAATACATTTTTTCGAAGTGCCAAACACGAGAGAGGGAGAGTGTACGTGTGATAGATTTCCTAAACAGATTCAACGCCCACAGGTATTATTTGTAAGAAAACACTCATGCAGATACATTGGCTTGTTAGAGAGAGAGTGCTGTTTTCTGTCTTCACCTGGCATGCTATCTGTTCTATCAACATCCTGTCCCCTACATACAGCCCACTCCATCTCCCACAGCATCGCTCAGTCAGGGGTTTCTGTGAATAGGCAAGAATATCAATGTTTTTTTTCTTCTTCTCTCTGTCTCTTTTAAATTCTTGCTGGTATTGTAGTCATGTTGGTTATATAAAAAGCCCCAAAAGATTGGCTTTAGGATTGATTGCCCTATACACAGCTCCGGTCTTTGAATTTCAGTTTTGTTTTCAATTCTGCATTAACTATTTAGGGAACTCCATCCTGACTACAAGGACCAGCAATTTAAATCTGTAGAATTGTTCCTTTTGTTTGATTAAATGTAAATAAGGCTGTAAAAGGCATTACAGTTATTATCCTCTTAATTTTGAACAGTATATTTTTTTAAATCGTGTTTTACATTCGTAAACAGATTTTAACAGTCTTGGATATTTTTAATTTGAGGACAATCACCCTTTTTCTGCTAATAAAACAATTTTTTTTTTAATTTAACATAATTTAACACCAAGAAAAAAAAAGTGTTTTTTTTTTCTTTTTACAATATAAATGTATCTTAATATTTGTTATTGGTCATTATAAAGTTATACTATGTATTTTTAAAAATTATTTTCAAATATTGCTACCATTCTAAAACCAGAGAAATTAATTTAAATATTTTAAGATGATTTAGAATTTAACTTTATATCATTTAAAAATATATATTTTGGTGGAAGTCTATTTGAATCTAATTTTAAAATAGCTTATTACATTTGTGCATCTTAATATTTTCTGTAGTGTTTTTAAAATACATTTAAGGTTAATTAAGAAATATATTTAATTTTAAATCAATATCTACACCTGGAAGAAAGCTATAAACCTTCTGAATATTGTTTTTATGAATAAAGCGTCCTGTATTGCTTCATCTATGTGTATTACATTAAATGGACTCTGTCAACCTAAACGTTGCTTATATGTTTCTGTAGAGAATAAAAAAAAAATGAAACATGATCTATGCATTGTGACGCACAATTTCATAAAATAAGAAACAAATGTATATTTCCCATTGGTAATTAGTTTATTTGCATATAAAGCCACAAGTGACACTTTAAAAACCATGTACTTTTATATTATTTTATGCATTTAAATGCAGTTTTGTTAACACGGTGTATAGAAATTTTTTAATCTTTTAAAAAAAAAAAAAAAATTCTCTGCATTCACGGTATGACCAATGTTTAGATTGACCGAGTCCCTTTAAGGCAGCAATATGCATTATAGATCACTACAAGTCTTTTCTTCTATGAATATAACTTTGTTGTGTTAGGCTTAAATGGGCAAGCGTAGTTCCAGACACCACTTTTTATTGTTAGAAAGGTTTTTGTGTTATAGGCAGCGGACATGTAGCAATCGCTGATTGGACAGTCCAAACGAACACGCACTTCCTCAACAACCAAAGCCATTTTGCACCTGCATCAAAACCATTTTGCAAATGCGTCACCGGCATCTTCAGTTGGCGGTTGCCAATGGCGCACAGGCGAGATGGTGTCGCTGCTGGTGCCTACACCAAATTGCGTCAGATGTGGGTGTTAGCGGTTAGTACAGTCAGGTTCTCTCCTCAATGTTTGTAAACCAGGCTTTCCCCCCCCCTTTCCGCACCTGACAAGACCGCTCAATTGGGAAATTAACTAACGATAATTTGCATTTTGCGCAGCCTCGGCCAGTGTAAAAGCTTCATTGCATCTTGCCTTTCCAGCCAGTATTGTCTCTCCTCAGTATCTCCACTTCTACAGCCTCAATCCTGAGGCCATTTAGTTCCCTTGGATCTCGTGACTGGTCCACTTTAAGAGGCTGTATCTGTTGTAAATGCCATGCTTGCTTCTCCTGCAATAATAAGTTTGCTCTATTTTTATGGACGGGGATAGTAAAGAACATCGGGTTAGGCGTGACAATGTTATTACTCTTCGAGAGTATCATATAGATTTCATGCAGTGAATTATTAACTGGAATATAACAAAACAAACTAGTAAACATGACTCATTAGCTCACTAATCCGTTCCTACCACACAGATATGTCTCCTCTGTTATATTTGTGTGTACAGACGTGTAGATTTGTTTGTACAAACGACTTGATTAGTTCTTGGAGTATGCTGTGAATGTCACTGCACAATTAACATCGCAGGCAAGATCCTTCTTATCTGCCTTGTCAAGCTAGATAAGAGTCAATCCGGTGGCCCAGGATCGGTTTTGAATTATTTGTTAAAGAAACTTTGCTTTCACAGTGGACCCACCTATTAAAACGAACGTTGTGCTAATCAGAAGAGCTTAGAAGAACGAGGTCAGTGACGGCAAACGTTTTACGTCCTCTGTGCCCATCGTTTTGCAGGATACCTAAGTAAAAGTTCTCAAAGTGGCATTTTCCCTGAGATTATGCTTCCCTCTTTTATTTCCATTGCAGACTGGACATTTTTGCTCCCCCCCTTCTCTCTCTTAGTGCTCTCTTTCCTTTTGTTGTCCCATCACCATGTCCCACCATGGGCTCCTCTTACCTTCATGTACGATGATGGTGACCATGCACTCAGAAGCTGAGTGCCACCTCAGAGTCTCCTGAGTGCCACAAATGGCCTTACGCGGGGCACTTCATTCTCCGGTGTCATGATTCATTGGGACACTGGTGGGAAAGGAATGAGTTATGAACATGCACAGTTTCTATGTCCCATATGTGCCCATTGCAGTAGCGCTGACACTCCTCCGTCCCAAGCCACGCCCTCTGGAATACCGCATTCCAGTGGGGGGCATGTTGGGAGGTATGCCCAATGGAATAATTGATTCCTTAGTTGGAAGGGGTTCTACAGCACATTTGTGAATGATCACCATGCTCTCTGTTAGAACCTGCTCTCTAGTTATGTCCCGCATCAGGTGTGGAGCAAATGGAAAAGGTTTTAAAATACAGGCAATGAAGAACCAATCTGACTGAAAAGCCTGCTGGTAAATATTACAGTATGGAGACAGAGTTGCTGGAAATGGAATATTAAAAACTTAGTAACTGGTTTTTGTGCTGTTCATTCATGTCGAGTTAATACAGATTTTTTTTTGTCATATAACAGCACATAATATATGGTAACATTCTGCAAGTTAGAGTGGAATTTCCATATCTTTGATAAGATTCCAATTGTAAAACCTCTTTTATTATTCAGGTTATAGTAGGTTGAGTAGCTCATACCCAAATATCCGGTATCCAATTTGTTTCCCCTGATTTCACCAAGAGTTGCATTCTGACAGGTGTCTTTTCAAGCTCACAACAGTGTATTCAGTGTGCAGCCCCCTTAAGCTGCGATATAGCCTTTCCATGCATGCGCAGATTCCCCCACATCCACAAAGGGTCATACAATGACACGTGTGCAGGCCTGACACGCCAACGGCAGGTTCCCAACGATGCCTCACATCACAGCTTCATCACAGTAACAGTGATTTATTTGCTCTATACAGTATTTACATTGATATTACTGTATTCCATGAGTGCTGAGAGGCTTTAATATATCTTAATGGGGAAAATGATCTGTTATCTGAAATGATCTGTTATCCAAAATACTACTGGTCCCAAGTATCTCTGAGAAGGGATACTCAACCTGTAGTTTCGAAGGAATCTCTTCTGAGATCCCTGAAATGAAATCTAAACACTACATTCCCTTTAGTCACCATTTAATTGCCAATAGATCTTTTGCTGTTGATACCACCCTAAACACAGCCTCTGACATGGATCCCTACTGTCCGTCTGCTTATCTGAAATACCCCACCCCTCACACAAGTTATTTTTATCTGCAGTATTTTGCTTCATATTTCGTTATAAGATATCTTTAGACAGCTGTATATTCCTATATGTGTACACCTAGCGAGATATGGACCATACTACATAAATACACAGACATAAGTTCTCTGTAGTTTTGCTGCGATTACACACAAACTGATGCATACACATCGGGAGTCCAAATGAATTTCCGTAGAAACTCATCAAGGCTCATTCTTTTGTGTCCTCAAACCCTGCTACTTCCAAACCGCACCCATCCAAAGCCACACCGCCATGTTCCGTTAATGAGAGAGGAATGTTGGAAGGTATGAGGACCGAGCACTCTTTTTTTTCATGCTCAAACCACTCCCAAGTGATTTTGTTTGCCCAAGCATCAAGAAAAAAAATTCAATTATAGAATAACACCACAGCACTATAAAATGACACATTGCAAAATAAGACCATGCTAAATAAAACACAAATACCATCCTATCATTACAAGACAAGTGTACAGCAGAATAGACTATTCCTTTAAGATTCATTTAACATCTGAGAAAAACATCCAGACAACTTTTTTTAATGTGTTACTTTTGTTTGCTGGCCTGTTGTTTATATATAAAAAATAATACTGCAAGTCAGTTTGCAATATGTTTTGTTATCTTATCAAAATGTGGGCTGCTTTCATTGACCCGTGCATTTTCCCAAGGCCAGTTTAAGGTATATTGTTACTGGAAATGACATTAAATTAGACCTTAGTCATCTGCTTCTTGTCACTTCCTATTATGTTCTACTTGTTCATCAATCCTGAGGGGAAATCAGATTCCATGTTGCTTCCTTTCTAATCTGCATAATACTGTGCAATAGCGGACCCTGGATTTACAGCCGTGTGTGTAAAAGAAAAAAGAAAAAAAAAGAAAAATTAAAAATCTATAATTAAATATATATATATTTTTTTACCAGTCTTAAAAATGGCAACAAATAATATAATTCTTCATAGACTGAGAATAATGCTGTAAATAAAATATCAATTATTTTTTTTGCTTTAATATTAATAAAATGCATCAGTTTTGTGTGGGGGTTGATGTTTTTTTTAATTTTTTTTCTATATAAATTGCAATACCGGTCTATGCGCTGTACCTATCACTATAATTGCTGGCGCTATATTAGTAAATGTTAATGTAGTGTAGAAACAGATAAAGTTATTCTCCATAATGCTCCCTTATTCTGAGGGGTTCCTTTCTTCCCAGACTGCTTCAGCCGATTTGATTTTGGGGAGGGGGGGGGGGCTACTACTTCTTTAAAAGGGACCCCATCATCAAACATAGAAACTGAATATATTAACAGAACCACATGCACCTAGACATACACATGCAACAAGGCATATTACAAACCTGTGGACTGCAGGAGGCATAAGCAAACTAAGGAAATGGGGGGAACACACTGTAGAGAGACCAAGTAACAAGAGCAAACCCGAAATGGCACACAACAAAGCAGGCAGAAAGGAAAACCAGAAATGGATCAGAACAGGGAACAAAGGAAACACAGAAACAGAGAACAGGGTAATAATGGGTTTCGGAGAGGGGGGCCCATACATGGTTCAGAGAAGGAGACCCTCTAAGAGGGTTCGGAGAAGGGGACTCTTTAATAGGGTTCGGAGAAAGGGACTCTTTAACAGGGTTTGGAGAGAGGAAGCAATTTGATAGGGCATGGCCAGGGGAAGCCCTCTAATAGGGCATGGCCAGGGGAAGCCCTCTGATAGGGCATGGCCAGGGGAAGCCCTCTGATAGGGCACGGCCAGGGGAAGCCCTCTGATAGGGCACGGCCAGGGGAAGCCCTCTGATAGGACACGGCCAGGGGAAGCCCTCTGATAGGACACGGCCAGGGGAAGCCCTCTGATAGGGCATGGCCAGGGGAAGCCCTCTGAAGGGGTATTGCCATGTCATGCCCTCTGGTAGGGAATGGCCAGGGAAAGCCTTGTGGTAGGGCCTGGTCATTAACAGGGTTCAGCATAGGCAGCCTCTTAACAGGGTTCCAGATTGGGGTAGCCCCATGACAGGGCCCAGGACAGGGCAACAAGGAAGGGACTGTGACAGGACGCAATGAAGGGGCAGGAGCATGCATAAATAATAAACAGAACAGCAAGGACAGAAAGGAATCCAGGATAACTAGACATGGGATGATCCTGCATGCAGGATGCAGTAACATTATCTTCAAATCTGGCTTCCCAGTGTACTTAGCGGGTACTCCGCTAGGCAGGATTTACAGGGAAATCAGCAGTTAACTCTGCAGTGATGAGTTTGAATCCAAATAATTTGCATGCCTGGCAGTTCAAGGGGAGTGCATGGAGGCTATGTTCCTACAAGTATTGCTTCTTCAAAAAAAAGCATGACACCATGGAACTCTGTAACAAATCAATATCACTCCTTGCTCACTTTGAATTACCATTCCATCTGTTCCATAGGACTGAACCCCCCAAGGGTAGGAATGTAGTGAAACCCCTGGGCTCAGTGTGACGATTTAATAGCCGGTCTCTTATGTGCGTGGTTCAAGGTGCTACTAGGACCCATACTGTGGCATATCATTATCTCCTTCCATCAGGCTGTATTTTCATAATGATATTAGCAGATTGAACAAGTCGACCTATTGCATTTGATTAGGGGCTTAAGTGTCAAATTAGAATTTTTGTTTTAATGCCGCAGGTCAAATCCACAAAGGAGTGTTAGTTTAGTGTCAGGACTCATACTCCATGGAGTAACTATGTGAATACTACAATATAATAATAACCTGGAAAGGAGAGTTATTTTAAGGACAATAATTAAACACAAATCTACACACACCCGAGAAGCCAGAAGACTTGCTGTAACCAAAGAAATCTTACAGCGCTACCACCAGTGCAGGGGATTCTGGGTCGGTATATGCAAATAAGGTAAACAATGATCTCCTTTTTGCTTCTTTATCCATTTTATACACATTAGCATAGTTGCCAACATCGACCATGTTTCCAGGGACACATATGTGTTCCACATGCTGCAGAAAGACCATGCAAAGTGCAGCCCGGCAGTATGTAGTATGCATATACTCACAGACACAATCCAACTAATTAATCATGGTAGGCCCTATGAGATCTCCACCCTGATTAATTAATTAATTGGATTGTGCCTGTGCGTATATCCATCCTACATACTGCTGGGCTGCACTTTGCATGCTCTTTCTGCAGCATGTGGAACAAATATGTGTCCCTGGAAACATGGCCGATGTTGGCAACTATGCATTAGCACTGCAAGCTTAGGATTGGGGAAGCAAGCAACATTGGATGGTGTGTGTAAATGTGTTTAAAGGGACTGTATCTCCTAAACATAATTTTTTGCGGGTAAATGCCTAAATTAGGAGAAACATGTGTTGTAAGTATGTCTGAGTCGCCTGCTAATGACATCACCTGTGGCTTCATATGCAAATAGGGTTGCCACCTACCCGGTATTTTACCGGCAGGCCGGTAAAAAATTGGCATCAGGCCAATGTTAAGTCTATGGAGACAGTAGCGAGGCCGGTATTTTTTGAAGAAAAGGTGGCAACCCTATATGCAAATGAACTGGTTGTCAATGGGAAGTGTAATTTGCATATGAAGACACAACAGGTGATGTTATAAACTGGAGACTCCACAGACAAGTCAAATACACATTTTTTTCCTAATTTAGGCAAGGTAGGGATAATTTTTCAATCATTTTTAATTCTCTACATTTACAGGATGAGCAATATTTAGGTTGACAGAGTACCTTTAAAGGACAACTGTAGGTAAAAAATAAGTTCTGTTTAACAGAGAACAGAAGTTTGCACAAAGTGTAGTCATTAAAAATAGAAATGCTTTAATGAGTGAATATAAAAAAAAAGTACCTTACTCTAGCTCTATCAGTGGGCAGACATCTTGACTCAGATGGGTCACATATTACTTTATTTATAAAGAGAACTTTTTCTTTTTGCTGACCGTTGTCCTGTAAGAAAACATTAAATTAGTTGATAATCAAAATAAAAATTTAGATTTTAAGACCTACATAGGCGTTCATGCTCTTTTACAATGAATTACTGTTAATTTAATTTTCCTGCAGTCTCGGGCGCTCCCACAAATCAATCTTATCCATTATTCCATAGGTCTTTTCAGTGGAATATGCATTTGCTGCCTGTCACATGTGACTGTCAGCGACTGTGCTATGTTTAAATTTTCCTGGCATCTAGTAATTAACCACTAGTGGAATACACGTCGATATCCTGCGATGTGTAAAATTCATTTTAGAGAATCCATTGTTTTAAGCTAGTTGACAGCTACCCTTTTTTTTATTATTCTGCAAATTGCGGAAAGAACAAAGAGCGTGGACATACCGTGCTGATTTATTATTTAATATCAATTCAATAACAAGTTTACTCTGTGCTAAAGCCATGGGGCTTTTTTTTCCCATTTAAAGTCGATAGGTTAGAACAAAGTTCTATGAGCTGTGTGTGTTTAGAATATGTGATTACATTTTTTTTTTTTGCAATTTTTATTTTTTATGATTCTTAAAATGATCCTTCCCTGTGTTCCATAAAGCCAGCAATGTCTTGCAGCTCACGGGCCGGAAACAAAGTCTGCGGTGTGATAGCGGGACACTAAAACTACATGCCTGGGGGTGGAGCTTAGGAGGTCGCTCATATGGCCAGCGCTAACCGAAAGAGATGGGGAGTGAAGGATTGTTGTACTGAATCCCACTGTACTGCTGGCCTCTACCTTTGTCTTGAAAATTGGGACAGAGATAGAGTTCGGTGGGATAGTGGGATCTATAATGTCATATTTGGTTTGTGAACTGCAGGTCGGATAATACTGGCTGGCGGGCTGAACGAAGCCCGTGGGTTGTAGGTTGTCGACCCCTGCCACAAAAGATTCAACTTGAAAGGGATACATATCAAAGAGGCATTAAACCCTCAGCAAGTACTTTTCTAAGTAGTTTTAATCAAGCAGAAGACCACTTCTATCTGATTAACTAGACGCTTGATGGAGCGCCATTTAGAAGTGATGACCAAGTCTCTTTGAGAGTTTCAGGCTGCAATGTCGATGTTTCTCTCGGACCTGGCAGCTCTGACTGGTGTACAGTGTCTGTGATGGACAGAGGTCTGGTTGTCCAGTCTGGTCGGCGACTGCTTCTCTGTGCTACAACAGAGAGAGACCCATGTTTTTGCATAGGATCAGCAGAGGAGACCTTAACTAAACCTTGCTCTGATTGGCTGATACTTTATAGCTATTTATGTTATTTGGTAACTCCTTTAGAATAAGAATAAACCATTTGTTTATGAAAACTAACATAGAAACGCAAGACAGATTGTCTTTTCTTCCAAATACCTCGTGGATTACTTTTTAGTTTAAGCTTCTTTTTACAAACATTTAGTGCATTTAATGGTCCGCAGGGCAAAATGGTGGACTTCAGCATAACTATTGATCCAGATGATGATGAGTATTTTTGTAGACAAGCGTTGAAACCCCGAATATTTGTAATATGACCATATTGATATTTTCCCAAACTTGTATGTTTATGTCACTTAAACTTCTTAAAGGACAACTGTTGGGGGGGAAAAGTTATGTTTAATTTAAAGAGCACAGTAGAAATGTTTTAATGAAATAATACAAATAAAGCACCTATATGGAGTACTATAAGGAGGCAGATATCATGGGTCAGATGGATCAGATCTTCCCTCATCTGACCCAACATTCTAAACAACATTTATGTTGTATTGTTTCATTAAAGCATTTCTTTAAAATGCCTACACTTGATGCCCTTTAACTTAGTTCCTTGTTTTGGACAGTTTACTCTAGAGATGGGGAGGGGGGTAAGTAAAAGTGTTAATATCAGACACAAAGTATGTGGAATTCTGATACCTTTTCATCACTTGTACACTAAGAATTCTATTTTTTAAATGATATCCTGCCAGCTCTTTCACAATCCATTAATTCCTGGATCAACATCAGACGGCATGTCAGAGTGGAGTGAAATTCTTGTATGACACAGATGTCAGGCTGAAAAGTCAGAGACATTCTCCGAACAGCAGGGAAGCCCGCTTGTTAGACCTAATCGCAACAATTAGTATATGCCATGTGACATTCTCTGCCGATAGGTCTGTGAAGTTTACTCCATTGCTAAATAGAAAGAAAAAAAAAGTATTTTGGAAGTCAAAAGAAAAAAAAAAAAAAAGATGAAACAAATTGTCACTTCTCCCCCCCCCCCCCCCCATATTAAGATAGCAATCGGGGTAGTCTTTTTCTGTTTTATCTTTAATAGGAAGGTATGTTTTTGAAATTCTGCTCTAAACTTAAGTTGTTTCTTCTCCCTGTTTTGCAAGTTATTTGGGTTCTTGTTGGCTTAAATGCTGTGATTCCCCTCTGGGCTTGCTTCTATTATTTAATGGTACTTAACCCTTTGTGTGCCAAATGTGTAGAAACTCTCCGGATTTGTTAACACTTATACAAGGGTCGACTTGGGAGTCGACCCCCGAAATGTTGCCTCCAAATTGTGGGTGGATAAGGGGCACACCCAGGTAGCCCTGATGGGCCCCCAAATAGATCATGATTCATAAATCATAGCCGATATCTCCTGACACCAAAATCAGCCGAGTCACACCTAAACAAAAGGGATGCCTCAGACTTATTTTGGGGCCATTTCTGGAGCACCTGGACTATTAAGGAAATAGTCCCAAAAACATTGGGGAGCTCATTCAGCCATGAGTCCGCACTCTTGACAATATTATTTTTTTGTCTATTGATATGGTTGGGCACAGGCATGGAGGGTCGCTCTTTTGTCTGTTTATTTCTAATACAAAGGGAGGAGGGCATGACAACCCCTCAAAAAAAAACTCTGTTATCCCTGCTTGAATGGGTTCCATTCACAATATTTCACTTTCCCCACAATAGTGGGACACTAGAGAAAGAACAGAGGTCAGGACTGTCCCTGCTTGCTTCCGGATGGTTGGGAGGCAAAATAGGCCATTGTTTTAATGGGTTAAAAAAAAGTATAAATCACCTAAAACAAACTGATACATGATGAACAAATTATAACAAAGAGTTTATTGTGCCAGTGACCTTTCCCTCCGTAGCAGGGACCTTTAGCATAAACATCGCTTGACGTGTGGGCACTACGCCATTTTGTGGGATCTTTTTCAGAAGCTAGTCTGGTATAGGCTCCAGTTTCATTTCCATTGTCAAACACGCCTTTATTAATTAAGCAAAAGTCTAGTGGGGGAAATTGCTGAGCAATGGGGGTCTTTCTCCCTCTTCTTGTATGAAGGGCTGTCTCAAGAGCCCTCTTAAGTGCCATTTATACTCAAGTGTTGCTGATTCTATCACAGTTAGCTCAGTGTTCTACAACACACAGACAGGAAAGACAATTTCATTCTAGCACTTTATGGGTATTAAAGAGGAATAAAGTTGGGAGACGGGTAATTATGTGAAACGTGTGTTGGGAATTTAGTAGCCAAGGAGGTACATTTTCTGCTTGGCAAATTCACGAAAACAGCACTAGGAGCCTAGAACTCTATTTACCCCCATCAGATATACAGCTATGCAGTAACAGCGGACGCTCTACTCAGAATTCATAGACATCAGTTGCAGGTCACTTGACCCACGGCGGACAGGAGGCACTTCAGATCTCCAAATTATCCTCGCAACGTTGCAAACGCTTTTTCTTCCAGAAAACACCTTGCCTACATGCAGGCCCAAAACATTATCTCACCATCTCTAAACCATTGTTGCCTGACTTAAAGGGACGGTATCCCCTGACAGTTGTATGTATTGTGCATGTGTACTAGTGCATAAAAAAATTATTATCTATACGTTGTATTGAAAAAAACCCAAAGAGAAATGCCTAAATTAGGAGGAAACTGTGTCTGTGGAGTCTCCGGCTTATGACATCACCTGGGGCACGGCATGCAAATGAACTGCTTTTCCATTGGAAATGTATAATTTGCATACCGTGCCACAGGTGATGTCATAAGCAGGAGACTCCACACAAGCATTTAAAACAAAATCTTCTCCTAATTTAGGCCTTTGCTTGCGGTTTTGCTCATACAATGTATAGATAATGTTCAATCACTGTTATGCTCTACATGAAGTGTAAAAACAATATTCAGATGGTACAGTCCCTTTAAGGAGCATAGGTCGGATACAGCCTTCTTGAGATTGATGTGTGGCCTCCCCCCCCAGCTACCTTGAAATTCCAGATACTGTGAATTCATTAATTTAACAGTATCTGGCCCCAGCTGAGGCTTCTATCTGGTACACTGTCTCCTGCAAGAATGGGTTTGACAACACTGAGATGAACTGTTGCTAGTTTGCTAAATATTAAGTCAGAAAGATGGCTCTAATCAAGTGCTTTGCCTAATCTTAAGGAAAAAGGTCCACACATGACCTAGCATAACGATGGAAAAGGACTTTGATCGTAGGAACCCAGTTTTATGCAACAAGCCAAGTAGCCAAGTACCATTTCTCCCAGTATTATGCCCCATCTCCCATTTTTATTACAGCCTCTCTTCTTTTTTTAGATTCCCTTTCTCCCTGTTTTTGTTTCTTTTTTTAGTTGCTCCATCTTCACATCCCTCCATATATGATGCATTTAGATGCCAAGTGCCACCACAGAGGTTTCTGAGTGCCGGAGGTGACACCCATGCCATAGGTTTGCCATCACTGACCTAGCAGGACAGGATCTAGTGTTATGTTAGCCTGCCTCCAGGAGGTTCGCCATCACTGACCTAGCAGGACAGGATCTAGTGTTATGTTAGCCTGCCTCCAGGACGTTCGCCATGACTGACCTAGCAGGACAGTGTCTAGTGTTATGTTAGCCTTCCTCCAGGAGCTATGTGTCGTCCATACTGTCTCATAACAGTACATCTGGCTTCAAAAGTACCTTCATATCTCTGGAAGGCAACCACAACAGTACCAGATTGTGATGTTTTCTATGATCCAAGCTAGGGGGTGTGCTTATACAATTCATTCTGTTTATTTCTATTTATAGTGTAATTCCGGGTCAATAAAAAACACAGGCAGTGACTCGGTGGGTATCTTGGAAATAAGGGAAACTGAGTTGTAATATTCGTTTGCATATTTGTATTCTGTGACCTATGATATATATTATATATAATTTGCTGCATTTCTATAATTTAAAAGTCTATTAAAAAAAAATAAAACGCAGGCAGAACCTTGTAATCATCTTTTAAAATCTTGCAAGCTATTTGGCTTCTCCTCTACATCTGAATTTTTTTTTTAAAAATAGTAGAAAGAAAATTTAAAATGCAATAAATTCACCAGAACAGGGTCCAAATGATTACATTTATATTTTTATAATCAATTTAGGAATTACTCCCTATTTCACAATTAACCCAAGTGTCGGGAACCTGATACTGATAGGGTCGAAAGAGACGCCATAAAAATCCGTTGAAACAGCTTCATTATTTTCGTTAGCTCAGATTCCCTAACACCTTCGCTGCTGTTTCCAGCAGTAAACCATTGTGGCGCACTTAATTATTTACTCCCCATGACAAAAAGAGGGCGATACAAGTGTACGCAGAACAGCAAATTGTTTAAAACATTTGTTTTCATCCCCTCCTACCTTTACAAAGATATCAAATTGATTCCCCGTTATTGATTTTGAAACTGCCAAATTACTCGGAGCGTTTGATTCGACTGAACAGTTTCGTTTGCGTTGGATGAGTTTGCCTAGCCGCGTCCAAGTCTGTGACATATCTTGGCTAACGACCCAAGATGAGCATTCTGAGACATATACTATTTCCTCATCATTAGGTTCCCAGTCAGAACCCAACAATCCAACTTTTCTTCTCTCTGGTTACTGTCTTCGGAACTGGCTACCGACTGATTGTGATAAATGGGCAAGCAACTAGTAATGAGCATAGATGGGTTGTTCAAAGGTTTTTTTTTTTTGGGCAAAGATTGCCAATACCTAGCAGGGGTATTGAATACAACAAAGGCTTTGAATTCCCCGATGAGATTCATTCTTCTCTAATGAAATAGAACTCAATTCTAATACCTGTTTCTGTATTCCACATACACTTCACAAGGGAGATGCAAGTTGATTGATCCAAAGAACAGATGATTTCCTTTTTATTTTTAGTGTGGAGCTGGGCTCTCAAGAGTATATAAACGTAAGGTACATGCTGGGAACATGTAATCAAAATGTCAGATTGTATTCTACGGGCCTTTGGAAAAACAAGTTTGAATCCCTAGGAATTTTTATAGCATTTAAAAATCTATACAAAACTGTTAATTGTAAAAGAAAATGTGTCATGGTCCCACCATCTGAGACCTTTCCATCCTAGGTTCTCTTTTGTTCATTAGCATCTCCTTCGCCATCAGACCTTCTTCAGTACCTCTTCTAAGTCCCTTATAACAGGGCTTGCCACATATTAACTCCAGTCTATTTAGTTTTTACGAAACATAGAAACATAGAATGTCGGCAGATAAGAACCATTCAGCCATCTAGTCTGCCCAGTTTTTCTAAATACTTTTATTAGTCCCCCGTTCCCTGTCTTATAGCTAGGATAGCCTTGTGTCTATCCCACGCAGTGGCGTAGCGTGGGGGGTGCAGGGGGGGCCGGCCGCACCGGGCGCAATATCTGGGGGGGCGCACTAGCCCTATGCGGCCGCCAGGGCCGTCTTTAACGCGGGGCAAACGGGGCAGCTGCCCTGGGCCCATTTACTCCTGGGGGGCCCCAAGGCAGCTGTCCCGTGGGCCCCCAGCCCCTGCTGCCGCGTTCACAGCGCATTGCGCTTGTGAACGCTTTTTTCCGGCAAGCCGCATCCGATGGATGCGACGGCCGAAAAAAAAAAAAAAAAAAAACTGCCGCCGGATGTGACGTCGCGTCACATTCGGTTTCTGTTTCCCTCCTCCGTGCAAGAGGGAAGACTGCACGGAGGAGACATCCGGCGGGGGACACGGAGCCGCTTCATGTAAGTACGGGGGGGGGGGGCTGGCTGGCACAATATTCCTGGTATCTGACTGGCACTATATTACTGGGTATCTGATTGGCACAATATTACTGGGTATCTGATTGGCACAATATTACTGGGTATCTGACTGGCACTATATTACTGGGTATCTGATTGGCACTATATTACTGGGTATCTGATTGGCACTATATTACTGGGTATCTGATTGGCACTATATTACTGGGCATCTGATTGGCACAATATTACTGGGCATCTGATTGGCACTATATTACTGGGTATCTGATTGGCACTATATTACTGGGCATCTGATTGGCACAATATTACTGGGCATCTGATTGGCACTATATTACTGGGTATCTGATTGGCACTATATTACTGGGTATCTGATTGGCACTATATTACTGGGTATCTGATTGGCACTATATTACTTGGCATCTGATTGGCACTATATTACTGGGCATCTGATTGGCACTATATTACTGGGTATCTGATTGGCACTATATTACTTGGCATCTGATTGGCACTATATTACTGGGTATCTGATTGGCACTATATTACTTGGCATCTGATTGGCACTATATTACTGGGCATCTGATTGGCACTATATTACTTGTCATCTGATTGGCACTATATTACTGGGCATCTGATTGGCACTATATTACTGGGCATCTGATTGGCACTATATTACTGGGTATCTGATTGGCACTATATTACTTGGCATCTGATCGGCACTATATTACTGGGTATCTGATTGGCACTATATTACTGGGTATCTGACTGGCACTATATTACTTGGCATCTGACTGGCACTATATTACTGGGCATCTGATTGGCACTATATTACTGGGTATCTGATTGGCACTATATTACTTGGCATCTGATTGGCACTATATTACTGGGCTCTGACTGGCACAATATTACAGGCATCTGACTGGCATAATATTACAGGCATCTGACTGGCACAATATTACAGGCATCTGACTGGCACAATATTACAGGCCTCTGACTGGCACAATATTCCTGGCCTCTGACTGGCACACTATTACAAGCATCTGACTGGCACAATATTACAGGCATCTGACTGGCACAATATTCCTGGCCTCTGACTGCACACTATTACAGGCATCTGACTGGCATAATATTACAGGCATCTGACAGGCACCATATTCCTGGGCTCTGACAGGCACCATATTCCTGGGCTCTGACAGGCACCATATTCCTGGGCTCTGACAGGCACAATATTCCTGGGCTCTGACAGGCACAATATTCCTGGGCTCTGACAGGCACAATATTCCTGGTATCTTATTGGCACAATATTATTGGTATCTGACTGGCACAATATTACTGGTATCTGACTGGCACATTATTACTGGGCTCTGACTGGCACAATATTGCAGGCATCTGACTGGCACAATATTGCAGGCATCTGACTGGCACAATATTACTAGGCTCTGACTGGCACAATATTACTGGGCTCTGACTGGCACAATATTACTGGCATCCGAAAGTTACAATATTACTGGCATCTGAATGGCACAACAATTATGGCATGTGTGTGTGTGGGGGGGGGGGGGGGGGGGGGTAACATTAGAGGTACAGGATTGAGGAAGTTGGCTCCATCTAGCCCAGTCTTGGATCATCTACAGGGTATGGTTCCATTTTGATGTTTAGTTTTTGTTCTTGATATTTTTTGTCGTTTACGATGGTTGTGAGACGACATATAATAGCATGGCCCATGCTAGGTTACTACATGTGTATATTTGTATTCATAGACCTGCTGAAAATGTGGAGAATGTGTGTAATGCATGTTCGCACTCAATAAAGTGTTGGAAAATAAACTTGTATTTAGATGCATTTTACTTTAATTACATAAGTATTTTCATAACAAACAATACATGTGCTTGGGGGGTAAGGGTTTCTTTAACTAATCTAGTAGAAGAGACTCGAGTGCTAAAATCCACGGGTTAGGGGGCGCAAATTACTTGCCTTGCCCCGGGTGCTGACAACCCACGCTACGCCACTGATCCCACGCATGCTTAAAATCCTTGACTGTGTTTACCTCTACCACTTCTGCTGGCAGGCTATTCCATACATCCACTACCCTCTCAGTAAAGTAATACTTCCTGATATTACTTTTAAATTGTTGCCCCTCTATTTTAAGACTATGTCCTCTAGTTGTGGTAGTTTTTCTTCTTTTAAATATACTCTCTTCCTTTACTGAAGGCTACGAGCTAGAGAAAAGACCCTGCCCTATAATCCAATGGACCCCTTCTCATTTCGCACATTTTACTTGCTTCAGTCCCGCTTCGTCCTTACAAATAACGTACAAAATCCCAATGCAGCCGCAGTTGGGTGTGTAACCGTGACCCATCCATGCCTTGCTAAACCTTGTTGTTTATTAATTGATATATTGTTGGATATTTAACTCTGCTGGTAAATAGTGACTGAATCAAAGCACAAACTTGGTCATTGGAACTGGATGAGCAATGGGTGGAGCCAAAATCCTATTTTTAGGTTCAAATCCTGCCCATTTACTCATGCCAAACCAGTAGATGCTTGCTCCAACCAATTTTCACTAATATCCCACCGACAAAAGCTTTTTGACCCGACTCTTTATAGCATATAATGTAACGAAAACAAGTTGATCTATATGTTGTGTTATCAGAATTTCAAGCCAAGGTATAGATAAAGAGAAAATTGTGTTTGCAATATGTCTGTCATGTCTGCTGTTTCTGACATAAGCCTTGTGGCTAGTTATGCAAGTTAACTATATCCAATAGGATATGCCACAAGGTGATAAACCGTATATATTTTAGAGACATATTTAATATAGGTTTTCCTCTTATAATATGCATTTCTGCTAGGACAATCTATAAAACAAAAGTTTTTTAAAACCATTTTCTCACTACAACCAATGATTAGGTGACAGATGGGCCTATTCACTAGAATTCGACTTTGGAAGTTGACTTTGATTTTGAGACAACCTAGTTGACTAAGAAAAAATGAATCCCAAGTTCAAATCTTTCCCACTGAAAGTAGTTGGAGAACAAATGATCAAAGCTATTTTTTTTGAGAATTCAGCACCCGAGTTTGACTTTGAGTCTCAGGAATAGCTTTAATCATGTTACCTCCCTTTCATGTTACCTCCCTTTATTTTCAGTGGGGAAGATTTGAACCCGGGTTATTTTAATTTATGTGAATAGACCCAAGAGTTGGAGCCTGAAGGTTTGGCCCCCTAGGGCATAGATGGGGTGAATTCATGGACATGTAGGGTACAAGGCACTGTGAGCCCCTATACAGTGTCTGGACCCTGGACAGCTACCCTTACTCAAGGCCCTGACAAAACATAACCAATTTAGCTATTTTTGTTTTTCAAGCTGTCCTCTAGAGAATAAAAATGATTACATTCAGTACATTTACCTCGATTACTAGCAGGATGTAGATACAAAGTCTTCCCTGAAAGACTACTTTCACCTACACAAAACTCTATCCAGGTATTAGACAATGTTCATAGTTGCCAACAATCCTGATGTTTGCCAGGACATTTTGTTGGGTTTCTGTCCTGGGAAATTTGCCTTGCCTGCTCACCAGTGTGAGCTCCAGACACCCAGTAGAAGAATTGAGCTCCAGACACCCGGTAGCTATACCGGAGGGAGGATGGAGCACAATCTTGCGGAATCTTGCAACCCGTTGACTCATTAACCTGGGACCAGTGGTGTATCTTGGTTTTGTGCTGCCCTAGGCAGGCAAATTTTGGGCACCCCCCTACCCACGATGCACACCCACGACATGACCCATCACCCACGTTGCACACCAAGGACATGCCCCATCACCCCATTTACATGCCTCCATCACCCCATTACATACACATTGCCAATATTATTTGCCATTAATTTTCCCCAGCTAATTTGCCCAATAATATGCCAGTATCATTTTCCATTAATATGCCCCAACCAATTTGCCCAGTTATATGCCAGTGTTATTTGTCATTTAATATGCCCCAGCCAATTTGCCCAATAATATGCCAGTGTTATTTGCCATTTAATATGCCCCAGCCAATTTGCCCAAGAATATGCCAGAGTTATTTGCCATTTAATATGACCCAGCCAATTTCCCCAATAATATGCCAGTGTTATTTGCCATTCAATAAGCCCCAGCCAATTTCCCCAAATCCCCCCATCTCCCCAGCACTTACCTTTTTCCCTGGTGGCTTGTGGCAGGCAGCATGGTTTCCTCCATGCTGCCTGTTCGTCTCCCAGGCAATTGTGCCGACAGGTCACGTGACCTGGCGCGCGTATGACGTCAGCGCGCCGGTCACGTGACTGTTGGCACTTCAGTGTTACACTGCACGGGGAGCCGAACAGGCAGCATGGAGTTTTCTCTGTGCTGCCTGTTCGGCTCCCCGTGCAGCCTGCCGGCAGAGGGAAGGTGAGGGGGGATCGTCTTTTCTTTCTTATAGGGCCACATTTTTTTTTCTTAATTTTTTTTTCAGTGCTGGGGGGAGGTTCCGCCCCCCAAAATTTGCCACCCTAGGCATCCGCCTAGGATGCCTCGTGGTAAATACAGCACTGCCTGGGACACACTCTGTCGGAATTGGCAGATATGAAAGTAGTGTAGTTACAAGAACACAAAGCAAATACTTTTGAATGGACCACAATGAACACTTTGTAAGTCTAGGGGAAATGGGATTTTCCAGGGTAACAGCAGGTTATGACAACAGGTATATAAAAAAGCAAGAGATAAGATCATAGATAAGAGAAACAAAGCCTACAGACGTAGCAACCAGCGTTATTAAAGTATAGCAAGTTTTTGGCAGGAGATCGAGATGAGTAAGCGAATGTTACATGTTTGGCATTTTAGATAATTCTCTGCAAACGATAAGGAGAAACCCTCAGGCCAAAGGTAGAGCAGACAATGGAAAGGTGTGATGGTCAGAAGGACAGAAGTGTAAGTACCTTCCGACGTGCTGCTGATAGGATCTGACAGCTGACATCAATTAGTACCAGGTCAACAAGATGGTGTCACCACTGAAACAAAAACTGTTACCAAGCTCCTGAGGACCCCTTCAGCAACCTGTAGCTTCATCATCATTAAAGTCTTATCTGCTCTACTTTAAATGGAGCCTGTCAAACGAAGGAACTTTACATTGGTCAGTCGAGCATAAACCTGTCAATGTGTTTGTTAATGTGGCACTATAGATTTAGTTTGGGTTTACACCCCCCCCCCCCCCCCTCCACACACACACTTTTAGCTTGTTTTGTAAAAGCAAACTTTAAAAATTCAGCTACGCTTGTCCTCTGGAAACTCGAAAAAGGTGTATCTTTATAGATAAACAGCGGGTTTTACAATCAGTTCTGTCTCTTAGCTGAGGCAGACCTGAGTAGGCAGAGGCTACACGCAGTCTTGGGTCAGCATATGCTCAACCAATCAGAGTGGGGGCTTGCCCCTTGCATGTGTCGGAGTCTGCTAAGTGACGACTGTGTCTCTTTCTGCTACTACAGGGAGACTCGCTTCTCAAGGACACCAGTAGCTTCAGATTTCCCCTGAGCAGAAGTTGCAACCACCTGGGACAACGCTTTTGCTGGACAGGAAACCAAAGACACCCACTAGTAGCCATGAAATATCTGTAATTATTATTTTTTATTTATAAGCAACTAATTTATGGACCCTAACCAGTAAATTGCTTTAAAGGGTTAAAAAATGATGTCCTGCCATCTTCCAAGTGAACCCGACGTATATCGTAATAGATACACGCAGGTTTACTCTCTGCTGTGTCTCTCAGCCGAGACACAGCAGACACAAGTCTGTCAGCTTGTGCGCACAACCAATCACGGGGGTGGCACTAGCAGAGAGAGACAATCGCTGACCAAACCAAATCATGGCAGCTGCCTCTCAGAGGATAAACTGGAATGTACTGTCAAAAGTACCTGCCAGTTTATCCTCATACTAGAGACAACTCGTTTTTCATTTGTGCTTCTAAATAGAAGCACAAGGGAAAAATAACGTTTAGTAGTCCTTTAAGATTTAAAAAAATTGTATATGCTTTTCCAAATATAACTTTGAATTGGGAGAAAGATTGGCTACAGTTGTCCTGGAGTATTTGGCATAGCATGCTGCTTTTGAGTAGATCAAGGGAAAACAGATTCATTAACACTTCTTTTGAGGCAGTCCAGATCAGGACGTTGATGTAAGGCACAGCAGGAATTGGAGAATGCTTACTGCACCCTACAGAAAGACTGCAACAGACTTAAATAATGAACTTTGCATACACATTTTGGCAATGTACTCAGTTTAAAGGGAGAATGTTACGAAATGCCTTTTCATGCAGGACCATTGAGGTCTATTCCCTGGAAAGTGTACTGGAAATCTAGAGAGTCTTCTTAGTTATCACCAATCTTCTCATTGAGAAGATCAAAGCTCCGAGTTTTGGACCACTTTGGATCACAATGATGATCCAAGCAGCCCTTAAGTTCAGAGAACACCAATGCGGTGCCCAATCAGCACAAAAAACGTCCATGGTGATCGATTTACGTGCCAGAATCTCAGCCAGCTAAACTCCAGATTGCCTCTATCCTCCTCGTAGACTTCTATGGGGAATATCGGATATGGAGGACTTTTATTGCGAAAATAGCTGTAGTCATCCCCCCCCCCCCAAAAAAAATAAAGAAAATAGCATCTCTGAGGCCAGCGACGGTATTAATAGACTAGTTGGATTAAGCAATTTCAAATTTTGCATCATAATGTAAATGGAATTGACAGTCAATAAAATGTTATTGAATTATTGTCAATTTTATCATTTTATAGCACTAAATGTTCTACTTTTGTAAAAAAAATAAAATATCCAGACCCCTTTATAAAATATCTATCGTATTTGATAGCACCACCTCTCTTGGCAGTGGATTCTATTCTTTTAAGTTCCTTCACGTAAAGTATGCCTTACTTTGCTAAAAAATAACACATATGTTGTAGAAACCTAATATCACATCTTCTGTCAAAATCTACAACTCCTGAAATAAAAAAAATAGATTGTATTTAATGTTATTTTTCTTGCACTGAAAAAAAATAATAAAAAAGACTGTAAGGATTACGACCCCATTGTCAAAGTGTTTTTTATTTAATACGGCATTTGCTCCATTCTCTGTTGACATAAAGGTTAATGATGTATTTAACTGTATATTTTGCATAACACACCTCCTGCTGAGCCCAGCTGGATATGTTTTAATGTTTATTTAATGCCAACTTATTTTTAGCTAAGTCTGCATTTTATTATTATTGTTATTTTTTTCTTGCAGTTTGAGTGCTTTAAAGCTCCTGTTTTGCATGTTACTGAATTGACAAGTGAGGTGCATGGGTTTTCTAAATCCATCTGGTCTTGCCCCAGTGATAGCTGATTCGATGCTTTGTAACAATGGGGCCTTTCCGTTCACAGCTCGTTTTATCGTTTCCTTTGTAAATGTAGGTTGATTGTCCAGCCTGATGTCACAAGTCCTTGAATGTCCGTTGCTACAGCACCTTACAACAGTCTGGACCGGACTGATTTTGGATAGTTGGAAAATGACCCTCCCTTTTAAAAAAAAAAGGTGTATGGGCGACATTATCCCTTGTGGAGGAAGCAGTGGTCTGTGTCTAGGAGCAGTTCAGACCTTTCATGCCTGGCTTAATGTGACCTAGCCCTGTAATATGACATCATAACATGGAGTGCATGATAAGGCTGTAGCACTGACCTTTGCTCCCGCATGAGAAGGCACCTGGAAAAAGGATTCTGGTTTAACCGTACATTCCAAAGAGAGTATGGCTTCTCTTTTCACCCATAGCCAAGGGGGCTATAAATTAAATATAGTTCAGTATCACTGGTCCTTACCTCTTACCTTCCCAGCATCTCCCTTCTTCCTCCGGCAGGCACCTCAGAACCTTCCCTCTTATCTTGACCTTGGAGGGGGAAGCACATGGTCGTGGTGGTCCATTGAATAACACAGGCTTGCGTCTTCAGACAACAGCGCAGACCCTTATTGATGCTGTTACACACTTTTAATGATTAATTAAATAATTAATCAGAGCATTGGGTGTCTTTGGTTGCCGTGGGGGGCTATTGATGAAATGGTCCTGCAATGGTGATATGGGTTTCTATGGGTCAGGGAAGCATTCAATAGAGGGCTAAAACTTAGAAATGTAAAATGCATTACAATATTTTTTAAGCAGCTTTATCCTTCAATTGCCCCTTTAAACTCCATCCTGCTTAACCCCCCCCCCCCCCATAATTTGAAAACATTTGGTAGAACAGGCCATGCAACAGGACATGCAACATTTTGCATTGTGTGCGGACAGTAACCCAACTAAAGTAACGATTTTACAAGGAAATTTCTCACCCATCTTAAACAGGTTTTGTAAAAACAGTAAATCCATCTCTTCTTGATTAGCCCCAGCTAAATGCGCCACTCCTATTGGCTGTGAAATCGCAGATTTCCGTCCTATCCTGTGTGATGTGAGAATGGCTGGATCATCAGACTGAGTCGCCCAGAGTGATCCATCAAGAAAACAAGATAAAGTACCGCCAAGACAAACAATAACAGCAACAAATAAAACCAACAGCTTGATCTTATTCTGTGTAGTCAAAAGAAAACAAAAAAACATAGGCCTTTGTCGGAGATAAGAATGGGGTTAGAATACCATATAAAAAAATATGAAAAAAAAAAAATATAGAAGAAACAAATAATATAAAAAAAAAAAAAAAAAATACTGCCTATACTAATTAAACCCCCTGAAACAAAATCCCATTCAATTTGACCTGGGATGTTGAAGATATCAAAGCGTTTTGTGATTAGAATTCTCCAAATACTGCAGAAGCTTGCAGAGGGGGGATTAAGGCAATCTGATGCTTGTGTTCGGCTACAGAGAGACACAATGAGGATGTTTAGTGAACACCTGCCATGGTGTCAATAAAGACAACTGTGAAGTGAAAATGGCACTAAGCATGAAGTGACTGATGATGGGGTACAGGTTATCCTGCTGACACCATTCACAATTTTAAAGAGAGATCTGCTATTATACACTAGAGTTTATATAAAATATGCAGTGTCAGAACTGAATTACACCTGGTATTCTTGTAAAAGAGCTTGCCTTTTAATGCAGCAAGCGGGGTTTATTTTTCTCTCTCTTTTGCCGGATTACTGGATAGTTAATTCCCTGCGAGTATTAATTTACTTGTATGCGTAATGACTGATGTGTTCTTCTTTCATGGGCTTAGGAGGTTTTTTTTGTTTTTTTTGCGGGTAGAGATACCGTGCTGTAATGAAACGGGGCTGCTTTAGACCTTGTGGGAAACAATAAAATAAGCAGAGTATTGATTTGTTTTTTTTTTTAATACTGGAAGAATAAATAATGGTACTGATGTAGTGGTGTGACAAGTACTGGGATGGAAGTCTGGTACTCGGAGGCAGGTAGGACTGTGACAAGTACTGGGCGGATGTCTGGTGCTGTATGGAAATATAGGGCTGTGACAAATATTGGTATCTGTGTCAGATACTGGGGTAGTTATGTACTCTGGGGGCATGTAGGGCTGAGACATATTGGTGTCTGTGGCAGATACTGGGGTAGTTATGTACTCTGGGGGCATGTAGGGCTGAGACATATTGGTGTCTGTGGCAGATACTGGGGTAGTCTGGTTCTCTTGGGTCATGTAGGTCTGTGACAAGTACTGGGTAGAAGTCCAATACTGTGGGGCCATGTATGGCTGTGACAAGCATTGGTATCTGTGGCAGATACTGGGGTAGTTATGTACTCTGGGGGCATGTAGGGCTGTGACAAATATTGGTATCTGTGTCAGATACTGGGGTAGTTATGTACTCTGGGGGCATGTAGGGCTGAGACATATTGGTGTCTGTGGCAGATACTGGGGTAGTCTGGTTCTCTTGGGTCATGTAGGTCTGTGACAAGTACTGGGTAGAAGTCCAATACTGTGGGGCCATGTATGGCTGTGACAAGCATTGGTATCTGTGGCAGATACTGGGGTAGTTATCTATTCTGGGGGCATGTAGGGCTGAGACATATTGGTGTCTGTGGCAGATACTGGGGTAGTCTGGTTCTCTGGGGGCATGTAGGGCTGAGACAAGTACTGGGTGGAAGTATGATATTGTGGGGCCATGTATGGCTGTGACAAGTATTGGTGTCTGTGGCAGGTGCTGGTGGAAGTATGGTACTGTGAGGGCATGTAGTGCTGTGACAAATACCGGGGGTGGAAGTCTGGTACTGTGGGTGCATGCAGGGCTGTAACAAGTACTGGGGTAGTCTGGTACTCTGGGGGCATGTGGCTCTGTGACAAGTACTGCGGCAAAGTCTGGTACTCTGGGGCCATGTAGGGCTGTGACATATTGGTGTCTGTGGCAGATACAAGGGTAGTCTGGTTCTCTGGGGGCATGTGGGCTGTGACAAGTATTGGGTGGAAGTCTGGTACTGTGTGGTCTTGAAGGACTGTGACAAGTATTGGTGTCTGTGGCAGGTACTGTGGGGGCATGTAGTGCTGTGACAAGTACTGAGGAGAAGTCTGATACTGTGGGGCATGTAGGGCTGTGACAAATACTGGGGAGAAGTCTGGTACTATGGGGCATGTAGGGCTGTGACAAATACTGAGGAGAAGTCTGGTACTGTGGGGGCATGTAGGACTGTGACAAGTACTGAGGAGAACACTGGTACTATGGGGCATGTAGGGCTGTGACAAGTACTGAGGAGAAGTCTGGTACTGTGGGGCATGTAGGGTTGTGACAAATACTGAGGAGAAGTCTGGTACTGTGGGGCCATGTAGGACTGTGACAAGTACTGAGGAGAACTCTGGTACTATGGTGAATGTAGGGCTGTGACAAATACTGAAGAGAAGTCTGGTACTGTGGGGCATGTAGGGCTGTGACAAATATTGGGGAGAAGTCTGGTACTGTGTGGCCACGAAGGACTGTTACAAGTATTAGTGTCTGTGACAGGTACTGGGGAAGTCCGGTACAGTGGGGGCATGAAGGGCTGTGACAAGTACTGCTGGACTGAGGCAGGTACAGGGGGAAAGTCTGGCACTGTGCAGCGCACATCTAGCACATATAGAGTCAATGTGCCTGGCTGTTTAACTAATGTAACCCGCATAGTGCCGCAAAGGCTGGCTAGCTAGTGAGATAGCTCAGCTGGTAAATGCTCCAACAGCAGTTCGAAGCTCATGATCACAGGTTAATCCATGACAACAGGTCATCTCTATGGAGTAACCGTAACATCCATTATCAGCTGCTGATTTAGTGAACTCTTTATTCATGAAAGAAGGAGCTACAGGGAATTCACAAGGGCACTGCAACATTAAGCCCAAAATAGCAGCGTTTGAAGTATGGCTGAATTGGATAATTTTCCCAACTCAGCTACTCTGCCCTTAAGATTGTAGTTCCCTTGTCAACTCTCTGCAGTTCCCTCTTATCTGAATAAAGCCCATAGCATGTGCACTAAAATGGCTTAATTGCCTAGGAGAAAGCCTGCAAAGGGTTGGTGTTAAGGACACATGACATATATACATACACCATGAATGTAAAATGAACTTGGTTAATTGAAAAAATTATATTAAATTCTATGTTAAAAGGATAAATATGGCATTAAAAAAAACTTGTCTAGTGTCAAATTGAGTCTTTTTAAGTAGCGTCTACATGCCTTCTTCACCATTGGGTCCTGTGAAAAGTGGCTGAAGACATGCTGATAAGATCAAGCTGTAGTTTTTGATAAAGAGGAAGTAGACCTGGATCCCCTAATAACACAGCTAATAAGAAAGTCAATGAAAAGTCTTGTAACAAAAGAAAACAAAAAAAAGTTAATTTTGAATATCTTAATATTTTATAATTATTTGAATTACTTTATTGCTAAACCCCCCTGACATGCAATCAATTTCATCCAGTTTTCCTAAATAGCATTTGAAGAAAACCTTCTCCAAATGAATTTACACAGAAAACAATATTTGTTGAATGTTAAGGCCATATGTTTGAAGGTGAAATATGAGAATAACACATGCCGACAAATGTGCTGAATGTCAAATATAGCACACACGTTATTTTTTTTTTAATCCAAAATGCTAATGAATGTGGCTGATCATTTTTAGGCTAAGTCACTTGTAAAGTGATTTGCTGGTACCGCTCCACTGCTCCTGTGAATGCTATTTTTGGTTAAAAAAAAGGAGAGTGCTTTTCCAAATATTTTGTATTGCAAACTATAATGTGTAATTGTCAAGGCAGGAACAGCCTTTCCTTAATGCAAGAAAATGTCAATTGTTTTCTTTAATTTGCCGCATACATGTATCAGAGGTCTCCCAGGCTTTAAGCCTGAAAAAGATTTGAAAACCTGTATTGTAAAATAATTTACATACCCTAAATTGTCCATTTCTTATCAAATTAGGTATAGTATAAAGAATCACATACATGACCCAGTGGTGTATCTTGGTTTTGTGCTGCCCTAGGCAGACAAAATTCGGGGCTACCTCCCCACCCACGTTGCACACCTACGACATGCCCCATCACCACATGACATGCCCCATCATCTACATTGCACACACATAAAAATGCCCAATCACCGCATTACATGCCACCATCACCCTCATTACATACCCCCACCACGTTCATTACATGCCGCCATCACCCCGATTAATTGGAAGGAGCTAAAGCTTGCTGAACAGTGGGGGAGGGAGCGAAAATGTTTGAAGCGCCAAAGGTGTTTGCCTTGTGGAAGATACACTACTGACATGACCTCTAGTGACATTACATGTTCTGCTAGGTTACATGCCGTAATATGTAGCGCAAAGAGAGACCCTAATTTTTGCATGGGATCAGCAGGGGGGACCTAGTTAAGTACTGAGTTATAGTGGGTCTAATCCCTCTTTAAATAGAACATATGGCGCCTAGTTATTCTAGATTAAAAATGTTTATATGTAGAACCTTGCATCCTTAAATGAAGGGGTTCAAAACAACATTTGGATACTTTGATAATTTTATGTTTCGGTGCTGTGTTCATTCTCCTTTATAGCTTGGATTTGAGCCCATTATTTATGCTTTGCCCCATCAATGCCAACAAGTGGCTGGCTTGGAAATTCATTATTTTTAAATTATTTATTTAAAACTTCCTACCCATGCCCTGACCAGAGCTACACCTTCAGCCACTCCCCCAACTATAAGAGTCCCTCTTTGCCCATTTGAAAGCTTTATTTGGGTAATCACAAGTACTTCTTATTATTTCTCTTGCACCAATGAGTTCAAGCGAAAACTGTGCACTTCAATGCCTTCTATGCTCAAAATGTCAGTCTTAGATCATAACATTTACTGGATCCCCCATAAATTATGGTGGAACTGTAGGAACATGCAGAGTGCCATCTCAAAGATCTCCAAGTACCGTTTGTGCCATATGTTCGCCATCGCTGTCCTACAGTCTAAATGTAATGCTTTGTGGTGCCAAGTTGATTCTTTCAGGATCTCACATGCAGTGCCTGAAACAATATTCTTAGATAAGTACTGCACCAGGTGAAGTAAAGGAAACAAAACCCATATGTCTTATCAGTGTTTTCCCCAACACTACCAATCTCCTAAAAATTGCATATAAACTTGGAAACATCCCTACTCGTCTCCCCAAGCCGTCCTCCTTTCTTTTCATTACAGTTCGCTAAAACCACTCCCCTTCTGCATTCCAAGCACTTGAAACAGCTGTGCCCGACAGAGAGTGATTCATTCTAAAGTAATAGCTAATGACAGCACTTTCTCCGAGAGGAGCATGAAAACAGCTGCAGAGGATGACAGCCGGCCTCCTGTCTACTCCCTCTCCCCCATTTCACTGAATTTAGGAGCCCCGGTAAAACTACAGGAGACCTGTTATTTGTTTTAATGTAAAATAAGTGCATTTCACATGTATTAAAAATCTGTGCATTAGAAAGAAAATAAGCCAGGTGGAACTGTGCCTTTAACTTCCCCATGTATAAACTCACACACACACACATTACATACATATAATCATTATACCTTCTCTCCAATTCCTTAGCACATCACATACTATTGATTTGTCTAGTTCAAAGAGACCATCTCTCACTTATACATTTGAAACATCTTTTTTTTTTTACATTTTTTTACCCTGAGTGCAATGTTTGTCCAACATGCAGGATTAATTTAATGGTATATGGCATTATCCCACCATCGTTTGAAGTCAGAGGCCACTGATTGTCACTGTCTCCTACTGTAATAAAAAACAAAGAAGGGAAAAAAAAAAAAAAAACCCTCAACATTTTATTCAAAAGGAGCAGTGCAATGGTGTATATCGATTGGGCATCTTCACAGCTGCTTCTAATAAGTGGGATGGGAGAGACGTTTGTATGGGTCTGGAATTAGTTTTCGATTGCTGGGGCCACAGTGTTGCTACTTTTTTTTTTATTTTGCTATGCCACCTTTTTTGATCAATACCGAATCACCCGGCAGATAGTAATTAGGTTGGAGAGAAACCATTCAACAGAAATCTGTGTTGACTGCAGAAGACACAGCCAAGGGAAAGGTCACACAAAATCAGCAGCCAACTAAAAGGTGATGGATAAAGAAAAGACCCCTTGCCTGAAAAGTACTTAGCTCTCTTTTAATTACTGTAATTTTCAACAAAAGTCAGAGAGTGAGATGATGAAGTGTAGCACTTTCCTTCCTGCTGTTTCTGATGAGGCTTGATAGGCCTCCAAATTACGCACTGAGTCTGCGTTTCAGTTTTCCTAGTGTTTAGTGCTAATAACCTGTAGGGCCTTTTTTTAAAATATCCTTTGTACCTCTCAGTCCTAGTGTCACTCCAGTAATTACGCTCTGTGAAATCTGTACCGCAATCACAGCTGCTGACACGTAGCACCACAGACTGGGTCAGGCTTAGCCTTGGCAAAATAAAAAAGGGGCTAATGGTTGCGAAAGAGAGAATTGTTTTTTTTTTTTCTTTCTTTCTTTTTTTCTTTTTTTTGTAATGCGTTTTAATAGAATCCGTCATTTTCGAAAACTGTGTACAAACATTCCCTAGTTCCTGGAAGCATTAAAGATTTAATGGTTATTGTTCTTTTTGTTATACACTCAAGCCTTACATAAATAAAATCATAAGAAGTGATAATTATATCCATTTAAATAGTTATTATCTATAAATAGAGTCATGTAGGCATCCAAGAAAATTGTCGTAATTCCCGTCTTGTAGTTCCGAGAAACGTGTTTAAGTAATTGCGAGTCTTTAGTTTTGCAGCCTTGGAATATAAACGGAACAGGACTTGGGAAAGAAAGGATATCAATTACCTAAAAAGCTATGGCAAAAGGGATCTGAATAACAAATAACATTTTTATTGGGTTTCTTCTAAATCACATTCAATAAGAATGTTATCTGTGATCTAGATTTCACCCCCCCCCCCCCAATCTTGATTAAAGTTATCTACAAAAAAATAACTTATGGATAACTGAAAGATTGTATCAAGTGTAGGCATTTTAAATAAAAAATATTTTAAATAATAAAACTAACTTATTTAGCTCTCTTTGCTAGTTTAGTACTATAAAGGGGCATAGATTATTAGACTGCTGGGTCAGATCTTCCGTCATCAAACCCAAGTCAAGAGAGGTCTGATCCAAGATTCTAAACAACATGTCCGCCCCCTACTAGCGCTATAGGGAGCAAAGAGGACTCAATCAGGTACTTTTTTGTGCCATTTCATTAGAGCATTTGTATTTGTAACACGTACACTTCATGCAGTCTTTCAATTAAACATAATTTCTTTTGTCCTTTAAATGTAACAAACTTAAAGAGGGACAATATCTTTGCTGCAGACGCCCGCACACTGGGGTTCAGTTATATAGTACCGAATGTGGAGCCAGTAGTGTATCTTCCACAAGGCAAACAAGGCACTCGCCTAGGGCGGCACTTTGCCAGAGGGCAGCACTTTGGCAGAGGGTGTTAAAGCACACTTCTGGTGCTTCAAACATTTTTGCTCCCTACCCCACCGTTCAGCAAGCTTTAGCTCCTTCCAATTAATCAGGGTGATGGGGGGTATGTAATGAGGGTGATGGTGGCATAAAGTGGCATGTAATGGGGGTGATGGGGCATTAAGTGTGTATGCAATGTGGGAGATGGCAGCATGTAATGGGGTGATTGGGCATTTAATGTGTGTGCAATGTCTGTGATGGGGCATGTAATGGGTGTGCAACGTGGGTGATGGGGCATATCGTAGGTGTGCAAGGTGGATGGGGGGGGGGGGGTGCCTGAATTTTGTCTGCCTAGAGCAGCACAAAACCAAGACACACCACTGTGTGGAGCAGTCACCATGGCAACTAAAGCAATGTTTCTGCGGATTGCTCTGCTTTTGTAACACTCTCTTGCATGAATTGTAAATCAGTTAAGAAGCATATAATAAAAAAACAACACAATATTGTCAATGAATAACATGACACATAGAGTCTAAAAAGGTATGTTAATATTTCCAAAAGAGATTGATCGATAGGTAGACAGACAAACAGATAAATAAAAAGACCGTTAATGAAATAATACAGGATATTCTTTCATGTCAGTCTTTTGCAGATCATTTAAATTGAACTATAAGAGAATTACGAAACTCCCCCCCCCCCCTTTAATCTGTTGCATGCCTGAGTGCCTTCAAGTGACGTGTTTGGTGTAATTCACACACTAGTAAAGGTGCACTGACTGCTAAAGACATGTGAACATCACTTTCATACTGCATTCCCACCTTTTAACCATGTAATTTTCCTACTTTGCACGTTTGCTCGTCATTATGTATAATACCGAAATTATTACTAAATGTTTCATTTCTCAAGGTTCCCCTGAACATCATTTCTATATGATTTAATCCTCTCACAATAATTATCCCCATTTGTCCCTACTAACTAGTATTTAGTACGTCTCATGAAACTGCGTGCCCGCATATATATATATTTATTTTTATACACACGTATATTTTTGTGTACATTATCAGGACCTATATGATGATTAATAAATCTCATCCTGGCCCACTTCTTCCCTTGACCATACCAAGAAATTATAACAATTTTACCATAATCCTAACTGTCCCAGTTTTGGACCCAGATCCCTCTGTTTCTCTCTCCATGTCTAATGTCCCTCTTTTGTAGCATCTCAGAATGGGTGGTGTGTATGAGTGTAGCACTGGGCTTCAATGCAATACTATATAAAACTGTACTGAAATTGTTCATCTGTTAGTTTCTGTACATATACCATCTCATTCTTAACCTAAAGGATTTACCAATTTGCACAATTAACTAAAAGTTGGTAAAAAAAAAAAAAACCTTAATTGTGTTAAAAAAAAAAAAAATCCCTGTTAGGTTAACTTTTTAGTAAATAGACCCCGCTGTGCTATTTTGCATTGATCTTTATGGACCAAGGTCTCTTATACCTTAATTTTAAGTCTAATTATATATATATGTTTATATATGTCCTGTCAACATCCTGGGGCTGGTTGAAATGACCCCACGAAATTGAGATCCCGTCTACCTAGAACTAGGGGTAAGGGGTAAATATATATCAGCCTTGCTGTTGCCTCCATCGACCTGAAGCCAATTTGTTCCGGGGGCTTCCATTAAAATACTGGCTGGATAGCATCTCTACCTGGTATAAATACTGGGTGTCTGACGTTCATTTCTTGAGCATTTAATCTATGTATGGCTCACAGGCAAACACAGTTTAAAAGCCATCCTGCTTGTGCACAGGGCAATTCACTATGCACAGGTGGCCGGTAAACCCCCAAATATTAGGGCATAGGATTCTAAAAAAAAAAAACAGACAGTCCCGTCAAATACAGGACTATTGGCAAGTATGTGTATATATGCACACCTAATCTGATCAATAAAAAAAGTAAAAAATACTGTAATTAACTCCATGATTCTTGCTGCGGGTTAAAACACATGAGTTTTATCTTAAAGTCGGCAAAAATAGAACAGAAATCTGTTCTGTGCTATAATTTCTCTGGGATTCTTCACATTCCCACTTCTGCTTTTTTTTTGTGACCAAAAAAAAAAAAAAATATATATACCAACAATGTGTAGTGTTGATCCATTCTTGCACGGCAGCAGGATTCATTCTGGGATAGCTTTCTGAAAGCATCCACAATAATACACAATGAGTTATTGACTTGTTTAGATATGAGGCCTCTTTTTCACTAACTCAACTCCGACTCCCACAGTCTGGACAAGTGATTGATTTCCTAGCTGGAAAAAAAAGTGAAGGGGGGCGGTGAATGGTGGTGGTGGGGGGGCCTTACTCTACCACCAAACTCTGTAGTGCAAACGAGTTCTTTGCCTCCCTCCTCTCATTTGTTTTCATTTTGAATAGGACCCCTATTAAAATGCACTTTTCACCACTACCTGCAGCTGGCCTTTATAGAGAGTTCTGTATATATAAATAGCTAATTTGTGCCGGCCTTTTGTTTCTTTAACAGCTCGTTGGAGATTCTTGTCAATGCATATGAATGTTTTTCTTGTTGCATTGAGTATGTATATTGATATGCGTGTAAAACATAATTTAAAATATTAACCAATCAGTACGCGCTAATTGGCGCACAGTTACTCCTGTGCATATAGATTTTCTAAAACAGGTTTCATTTAATAAATATGATATCATTATCTTGCTGATATTAAGATATGTATCTTCTATTTTATGTATGTATATAAATATATATTTATTTACCTATAAGAAGCCTTTTCTCGGATTATGTCATTGTGTTAGTTTAGTATTTTTAATAATATAAACATATGTGTCTTATAATACTAACTTTCTATATATATTAGTATATTGTAAAATACACGTGTCTTATACTTTCACATTTATACATGGTAAAGTCCAAAGGTTTTCCATGAAAACATACTTCAAAAGAGCCAGGATGTCGTCAAGATTGAAAATAATGATTTAGATTGGAAAGAAGGCTAGGTTAATTAGTTCTTTGATCAACAGACTTCAGCTGGATCATATATATATCTGCAAATAACAGAAGCACTCACGGATCTTGAAAATACAAAAATTGTTTATTGGAACATCATTCGTCGACGTTTCGTTCTCCCATTTGGATTCTCTTTTAGGACATAACCTCATGGATTTGGATGTTTTCCAGGATTTATGCACCAGGGAATTTTTGGATTATAGTGTGCCATCCACTTCTGGGAAAACATGTTGTGCTGATTAAAGAACCAATCGAACTATTCATCTTTAGAATATAAATCATTATTTGGAACCTTGTCAACGTCATGACTATGTTTCCTATTCATTTCGCAGCTCATTTGATATGTATGTTTTCATACACTACCGTTCAACTTTTGAACAGTAGTGTATATATAAATAAACATATATATATATATATATATGTATATATATATATACAATCTTTACATAAACAAAGATCTTTGCAAAGCCTCAAAGTGTGTCATTGGGTTGGTTTAATTATTTTTTTAGTTAATAGTATATGTATCGTATATGTTATCCTATATTTGCATATTATATTTTATAGAAATTCCTTGGAAAGCTTCGGGTTTGTTATGTTTCGTTTTATTTATTTTTTTAGTTTCTAAAATATTCAAGTACTACATATGTCGTCGTGAATTAAGTGACCGATAAATTGAGAACATTTTTCTTACCTTTCTGAATCCTAACAAAACACTTGGGTTTAACGAACGGCTATGACTTTTTAGCAACATGGTGGGGCTAATTTACTAAACGGCGAACAGCAAAAATTTCAGGCATTAATAGCCGAGTTAGAAAGATAGAGGCAGATTGGAGAGTTTTTCCAGCTGTGCGATTAACGCCTGATTTCTGTCATTTTTGTTGTCAGAATAACAACAAACTTGTTGCACTCTGAGCATAATTTCTATCTTTTTTACAGTTGCATTAAAAAAACCTATTGGTTTGTCTTCGTGCTCTTATCTAAACAGCCTTCATTTTCCTTTTGAGCTTCTTAAATGAAGCAAGGATGGTGGGCCATGTTTTTTTTTTTTCAATTCAGAAGCCTGTAATACTCAGGAGGGCCACTAGAAGGCAGCAGTAAGTGCTGTCAATCCATGGTCTACTTTACTTAAACAAAATTAAAATGTGTAGGTCAAAAAAAGGGATCGTACCTCTTTTTAATAACGTTACGCTTGGTAGGCAAAGTATTGGGGTTGGTAAAGTTGCATGCATAAAGAAATCAAAACAAAGAGACACAACATATTACAGCACAGAAACCTATGTTATACTTTTTATTTTTTTAACGACACGTATCAAGTGTCGTAGCAGATATTATATTATTTAGACATACTGACTGTCTGGTTCCCTTGACTTGCACCTTAGTTTTTAATATGATCTCATTGTACAGAATTCCTCTCGCAGATACTTCTACAGCGGATGATCCTTAACGAGCACTAGTTTATCATTTTTTTTAATGTTGCCTTGGTATTATGGGGCCATACTCTAGTGTAGGGGTAGGCATCCTGCGGCCCTGCAGAGGTTGCAGGACTACATATCCCAGACTCCTCTGCCAGCCTCTTCGCTGAAAGAGCATTATTGGGAGATGTAGTTCATCAGCAGCTGGAGGGCCCCAGGTTGCCTACCCCTTGCTCTGATGGCTACTGGACATTATGAACTCGGAGCACTATTCACTGGACGTCTCGTCACTTAGACGTAGATAAAACAGACCCGTAGCGGAATAAAAGTTGAGTAGGGTTGACAGTCAAGAGCAGGGTTGTTAAACACATGTCCTTTAACTTCTTATGGCTTAAAAGTCTGGCAGGGGAATATATAAGATGTAGTCCTCCAGCAGCTGTAGGGGGTGGCAGCTGACACACCTGGTCTAGAAGAAGTGGGGTATGATTACTTGACACCGATCCAGCCCCACCTACATACCTACAGGGGAAGATGAAGCGTTAGATGGGCCTTTGTTTGATGGCATGATCTCGGAGAATCGTGGTGGATTTCGAGGCTAAAATGGGATGAGAGTCTTTAATTATCCCGTGTCAGGTGTGATCAGACTTTACCAAGTGTACCATCGGGGTGGATAATCAGAATAATACCACTGCACTAATAAAGCATATAATAAAAGCAATATATTTAGTATGGACATCCTCGCACGTAAAGTGATATAATTACATCTTCTGCCTCAAGAGACAACACGCTCTCGGAACTCTTGCTTCCCTAAAGCATCCATCGTGCTTTGTCACCTTAGCAATATTTTACTTTGATATAAGAGGCTGCTTCAGCCCAAATCATCCTTCTTCCCCCATCTTCCATTTTGCAGTTGGAGCGTTTCATGAATGGCCAGTCACACCAAGTCAGTCGAAAGGAAATATTTTCCATGACAGGAGAAGAACTTTATAATGCACACGAAGAGGTAAGACGCTAATCAATTCAGCCCCTATTTTTTTTTTTCCGCCACATGACCAACTCAACCACATTACGAGATTTGTTCAATGACATTTAAAGACCCATCTTAATGTTCATTACTCCTCTGAGATATGCAAGTATGGATTATGCCCGCTTGTTAGAAAATCGATATTAACTGGGTAAGTTCACCGGCAGATTTTCTCGGCCGCATTTTTTTTGCGACTTTGCACAAGAGCCGACTCGGAAAGTATAATAAGCAGTGGAAAGATTAAAAAAAAAAAAAAAAAAAAAAAAAAAAATGAAACTAAAAAAAGCACTGTGTACGGTGTCCTTTAAATGTGTCGAAACTTTTGATGTATAGTTTGCTTGCTCTGTAGGCAGCAGCATTCTTATGTTTTATCCCTATCAAATAATTGCAATTAGTTTACAAGAGTAGAACAGCTTTTTTGTTAAAAGAGATCCTCTAACCCCCTGGGGTGGAGCAGGAGGTACCTTGCCACGCAATCAAGCTGGCCCAGAAGAGAATGGGTTAAGTCGAGATGACGTTTTTTTTTTTTCCCTTTTTTCTCTCCCCCAAAATCTCATGCTGGGAAGCTGACAGCACGGTGTATTAAATGAAATAATAACACAAGATTGGTCTGCGCAAATGTGGGATATTATTTTATGTAGATTCCACAAACGCAGAAACCACTTTTATTTTTGTAGGTAAAAGCGGTATTTGCCAGTTTTAGTCCATTAGCATCAGAAGCTTAAGATGAGAAGAAAGTCACCACTTAATGAATAATACATATACTTAATGCTCCCCCCGCACACCCCCCCACCCCCGTAAACACGTAACTGTTATCTCAAATACGTTTCTCTTATTATAATTTCGCAATCATCTATATTTATGTAGTATCAGCCTTGACATTCGCATTGTCTTCAGGCCCATGTGGTTGGTGGGGTCCGGTCGGTGAACAGACCACCATCGCATGGATATAATGCAAATCTTGGTAGTTGGCATAGCAGATCTCGGTAATAATCAATATTTCCAACTACCAGACAATAGATTCCTTGTCTATTCCTACCTCTGTCTGCTCAGGGTGTTGTAAGGTGGACATTTTACATAAAAATAATGTGTTCAAAATTACACATTATTGACACGTTTTGAAAATAAAAGAATAAAAAAATAAAATAAAATTACAAAGTCGCTTATAATTCTTGCTTTTGATATTTGTTTAGAAATAAAGGTTTAAATGTCGATATAAACAGGAATATAGATAGATGGTGAGTTGGATATATAGTTTGCCATACAAACTAGATAGATAGGTAGATAGATAGATAGATAGATAGATAGATAGATAGATAGATAAGCTTATTTACTAAACACTAAAAATCTGGCATTAGAAGTCGAACTGGAAAAATGATTTCACCTGCCTGTCTATCCAACTCCTCTATTAAGTGTCCACTCAAGCAAAAAAAATACTCTTTGCACTGTTTTAATACTTACCTATTACTTAGCCTAAGCAACCAGTCGTCTCAGTCAGATCTTCTAAACTGAATCCTTTTAACTCGAGTAGATCTTACGTATGTTCAACCATTTTTTTTGGGACGGACACATATAACTTTTCCATGCTGCCCTGCATTTCATATGGGATCATAGTGAAATCTGTTAATTAATCCATTCCTTGTGGAGGAATTAGCTGGTTCCCCTTGGACACACATACCTTCTTCATTCTGCAAGGGAGTACGAAAAAGTTGCGTGTCGAGCAAAAAACGGTCTGACATGGCAACCCTAGATGTACAACTGGTGGAAAAACCACCAAATGTTTGCTCTCTACCGGCTGCTGTGTAATATATGTATGCCCACCTTGCAAGCATAATAATCATTTCTAATACTTTTATTTTTAAACTTTTTTCAACAAACAATTTTAAAATGTAGATTTTTTATTTTTTGCTCTATCAATACAAGTTAAGTTTCTTATTGAGTCCTCTTTGCTTTGTATAGTTCTATCAGGAGGCTGACATGTTTAGAATCTTGGGTCTGATCTTTCTCCGACTTTGGATAGATAAAGGAAAACCTTAGCCAATATTCCGATCAGCAGTGTCTGCCACCTGCTGGAGCTATACAGAGTAACGAGGGTTCAACACGCTACTTTATTTGAATTCTTTCATTAGAGGATTTTTAACATGTGTACACGATGCAATCTTTCAATTACAAATACGTTGATTGTACGGCTACAGATGTGCCTTAAACTGTTCCACGTAGGTGCTGAGGCGCATGGGAAGTCTAGATGTTTTCACCAGTCTGTTTTGTGCCCTTTCTTTCTGTAGTAATCAACTCGTTTACCTCTGATCCACCCAGCTCCTGCATAAGTGGTCCTTCCATGCTGAGTTTTTGCCAAAGAAAGAACAGTAAAAATCTGTAGAATTTTCGGCACAATGAAAACTTGCATCTCCCCCCCCTCCCACCCCAGCGTATGGATACGTAAGCCCCCTTTTGTGAATAGAGTGGATAGGGTCAGATAATGTTTGAAGGGAGAGTCTTTATGTGTCTGAGGCTTGCGTATTTCTACATGGATGAACCCTCCACACAAACACATTGAATTATGGACAGACCCATTAATGGGGAGCTCACAAGAGGTCAAGTTTTTTTTTCTTCTTCTTTTTCCTCCATTCACAATTTCTCTTTGAAAAAAAAAAAAAAGGGGGAGGGCTTTTGTAATAAGAAGGAGAAAAAAAAAAAGATTCAGAATTATTTTCTTCAACTACTTTATCGACATTTGAGGGAAAATGGTTATTATTTGTAATTCTAAACTCGTTGGGGGTTACGTGTTATACTTGTGCTGAGTAAAGTGTCAGGAATAAAGGAAAAAGGTACAATCATTAAGAGCGAATTTATTATAGAACTTGTACCTTTTTATTTGATAAATTTCAAAATTTTGCTGTAACTCCACTAAAATGGATTAGACTAATGTTAACCAACACTTTTTTACTCGGATTCCAGTACTCGTTTTAGTTTACATGGGCAGTAAGGATGCCAGCACAACCCGGATCTTTGGTTCTGTCACACACAGCACCCTAGCGTCATACATCTGCACACGCATAGATAGTACCATCATTTAGCGCAGTTGGCACGTGCCTTCATACATAAACTCCCACAGCTCCTAATTTCAATTAAGAGCTGCGTTCCAGGTTGAAACGCGTTAGGCAGGTCAGTCTGTTATATGTGCTTACTTCCCCTTAATGCCATAAATAAAGAAGATTTCAATGACAAATCTGACAGTGTTATTGTCCATCTGATTTAAAATACTGTGTCCCTGGACAGCATGGGTTCCAAAACGGGACTGTCCCTCCAAGTCCTGGACAGTTTGAATGTATGCCTTGCATAGGTACATCTGTAATTTCTTACACACATCTTCCTACTTCAGGAGTTATGCCAATCTAGCGGGGTTATATGCATGCACAGATTACATTCTTACAAGCCTTTCAAACAGGGCTGGAGATTTTTTAATATTTTTGGTATGATTTAGAAATAAGAGTAATGTTCTACTATCATGCTATGCATCTCTGTTCTTTAAATAAAAAAAAAAAGAATAACATTTATATAGAATATAGCTATTGATCCAAAAAATAATCTAGAACTGAGTTCCGTATTGGATTTTTAAGTATTTATGGGCACTTTGCAGGGACGAGACCAAGAAACGCTTCTCTAGATTACGGATTATTACCTCTTGTGTATGCCACTTCACTTCTCTTCCAAACTGTTTACATTTTCCCTTTTCAACCTTGTTCACATGTCTCCACTTGGATGACATCAACAATTATATCGCGCTAACGGCTCTTGTAATTTAACTCCTTCAGGCGAATGAGCTGATTGACGAATTGAAAACAGCTATCAAGAGGCACAGAGGTCAGCTGTCTAAACTGGCCCAACAATTACAGGCTGAACAAGAGCAGTGCGCTACTTACATCTATCAGCACATTAAAGACCTTCCAGCCAGCGCTGTTGCTCCACAAGGGCTGCACTTAAAGGTGGGTACTTACACATAAACCTGTGTTTAAGGAAATTGTTGTAGCACATGGTTCTCACAAACACATACAACAATAGATTTGTCTTCGCCACCACTTCAAAGGACACTGTTATGGCACGCCAAGAGCAATGATGTCTCTTGTAGGTTCCACAAGATTCCTCCTCAGGTCAGCACAAAGTCTCTCAAACGGGCTACAATCACTCTCAGCCCTGCTCAGTGTTCCCCCAACCTAACGGACAAGACCGGTCTTGTTAGCCTAAACAAAATGAGCACACTTTATTTAGTAACACACATACCGTATTTATACATTACAAGAGCAGATAAAAATAGAATGAACAATGACATTTAAATAGTTTAACTCAAACACAATAGAAATTGGTGCCAGAATATCTGTCTGTTAAGGGAAGTCTGTTAAGGGGCCAGTGATTACAGGTCTTCTAGGAGCTTTTGGCGTTTTACACGGACAAGGTCCGTAGTCTCCATAGGCAGGAGGCTGGCCCCCTGTGCCCGCCAGGGCTAAGAGTCACGGTGGGTACCGTGATAGACACCTTTAAGAAAACCCTCCTTCAGCTTGCAACATAAAAGTAGTAAGCAGTGGTGTATCTTGGTTTTGTGCTGCCCTAGGCAGACAAAATTCGGGCACCCCCCTACTCACGTTGCACACCCACGACATGTCCTATCAACCTATTACATGCCCCATAACCCACATTGCACACACACTAAATGCCCCATTACCCCCATTACATACCCCCACCCCATCCATTACATGCCCCCTCACCTTGATTAATTAGAAGGAGCTAAAGCTACCTGAACAATTGGGGAAGGATCGAAAATGTTTGAAGCACCAGAAGTGTGCTTTAACACCCTCTGGCAAAGTGCTGCCCTCTGGCTAAGTGCCGCCCTAGTCGAGTGCCTTGTTTGCCTTGTGGAAGATACACTACTGGTAGTAAGACCTTGTGGACAATATTACTTTAAATTAATTCTACAGTCAAGCACTTTGCATATAAATATGGAATGTGAAGAGTTAATCTCGTTTTACAGGTTTCGTAAAAATAATTTTTACTTTTTAAAAAGAAAGTTTAGTTTGTAAAGTGCCGACTTATTACCCATTGCTCTAGGGGAAATATATACGGTAATATTAAGATACATAATGAGCACAATAAAAATAATAAAACAAGACAAGAGATACAGAAAGACCACGGGAGCAATAGGTATGTTCAAGTGAGACGAACATTTCTTCTCACCGACTTGACTGTGGGGATGGGACGGACATCAGAACTACCGCCACAGTTCACACGGGGATGGTACTGTTCTTCGCGGCTGCTTCATTGCAGCCGCTTCACCGCAACCTCTCGCGCGATGGCCAGTTCATCGAGCAAGAGTTCATCGCAGAGAGTTCATCGTGGGACAGTTCATCAATGTGAGTATTATTAGGGATTAGTGTTAGTGTGACAATTAGGTCTTAGGGGTTAGTATTAGTATTACTGGTTGGTGATAGTATTAGGGATTAGTGTTAGTATTAGGGGTTAGTATTAGTACTATGGGTATTAGTATTAGTACTATGGGTATTAGTATTAGGGTTCGGCAGTTAGTATTAGGGCTCGGGGGGTTAGGATGGGGGTTCAGCATAAATTTTAGGGGGTTTTAATTTAAATGGGGTGTTACTCTTACACTGCAGTGGTGAAATGGACGCGTTGCGTTACCTATACCTATTATACTAATGAATGAATGAGATAGCAGTGCGTTTTGGTGCATGGCATTTAAATTGACAGGTTATTTGACATGGAAGTTTCTACATATATGCCCAAATACCATATTGTTTTAAAATAAATATTCATATCTTCAATTAAACCATGCATTTTATTTATCAAATATATTTATATAAGGGCATATCTGTAACTATTTCCATATGAATTAGCCACTTTTAAAAAGATGTTGGACTTTAAGGCCCTTTATAGTTAAATTCTCCACATAATTGCTCTGGTTCGGATGCAATTGGTGGTTATAGAATAGGCGAAATCCTAGACGCAAAGGTTTCCCCAGTCTGAATGCCGATGATTTGTCGACCCAAGATCGAATCACCAATTAAAGACCGATATTAGCCATATTGAATAGCCAAAAGCCGAATTTACCAAATTTCGACTATATACTCTGTTCTGGGAGGATTTAAGACCTGATCATAGCATATTAAATCAATATAATAACTGTTTATTTCTACCGGATCTTCCAGTCATTGTTTATTATTACCATGTGCAATATATTGGTAAATAACCAGTGGTCATTAAATTCAGTGGGTTGTAGCCATTCTTCTAAGTCGTAAACCAGTAAATATGTATTTATTATATACATGACCCATTTCATACCTCCCAGCATTTGAAATGGCCAAAGAGGGACACTTTAATTTTTGGGGGAGAGTTGCTGCAGGTGTGGGGGCGGGGCTTTTTTAGAGGAATTTATGGCCACTTGATAGCTTTTAACGACATCTTGGCGAGCCATTTAGAAGAATAATCCAATTTATAAACACATGTACTGCACTTTTAACACGCTGTATGATGAGTTTTATTGCTGCGGAGCTCTGTGATACACTGATACACATGTATCATGCTGAGCTCATCGAAAATAGAGAAACCACAGGAGGAAGGGGGACAGAGGGATTTGGGGGCAAAAATAGAGACCGTCTTTCCTAAATCTGGAAACTTGGCAGGCATGGCATTTGAAGCTCTCATAAAACAAGTAGATCATCTAGAAGTAGTATAACACATCTCAGCCTACCCCACACATTCACGTTAACCAGACCAGTACTGCAGTGACCTCAAGTGGCCAAGGGAGAATTACATGTGGTTACAAGCAATCTTTATTGTCTTAAAACGCACATACATGATTGTACTTGTTGGTGTACTTTATTTTCATTACTGTATAAAGAGTAGTACCGTGTTAGCCATGGAAAAACAGGACACAAGTAGAGTTAAAATGATACCATTTATTGGCTAACTGAGGGTTTGATTGCAAGCTTTCAAGACCAAGTTGCTAGTTCCCTTCCTCAGGCATTAACAATGCGAAAACATTAAAACGTTTAATTGCTGTGGTTCTCTGTGATACAGTTTTACAAACCACAAATTACATACTCCCAGAAAAGAGGGGGACAATGGAGGAGGAAAGAGGGAGGGGGAGATTAGGGTGGAAAATAGGTACTGCCCCTCCTGAATAAGGGCACCTGGGAGGAATGTCTAATACACGTAGAAAAAAAACGAGGACTTGCAAAGTCCAGGAAGTTCATGGGAAAAAAAATCACGTGGAATAAAGGCCTCACTTTGGACACTTTGTATGATGTAACATAGTAATTTAGGTTGAAAAAAGACACAAGTCCATCAAGTTCAACCCTTCTACCTATCATTCCAGCTTTTGATCCATAAGAAGGCAAAACCCCCTGAGGAAGCTATTTTGAATTTTGCCTCCTAGGGGGAAAATTCCTTCTTGACTCCAAAGGGCAATCAGATTTCTCCTTGGATCAATAAGCTCTATTATTAATGCTTATTCTATTATTAATAGCCCTGTATGTTCTGCTTTTCTAAAAAAAAAAAAAAAACATCCATACCATGTTTAAATGCATCTATTGTGGTTGATAGCACTACCTCTCTTGGCAGTGAATTCCATAACTTTATTGTCCTCACCGTAAAGAATCCCTTCCTTTGCTGTCTATGAAATCTTTGCCCTTCCAGTCTCAGGGGGTGGGTCTAGGTCACTTCTTCGCCGCATTTTCAATCGCTGACAGTTCAGCGCGGCAGTTAGAACGCTGAACTGTCAGCAATGAAGAATAACGCGGCCGTTTCACCGCGGCTGCAGCTATGTAAGAGCTGACAGTTCAGCACTGAACTGTCAGCTCTTACAAATGTAAAAGTAAAACGAAAATAACCCCCGCTAATAAATGATTCCCCCCCCATAGTAACACTTAACACTAAACCCCAATACTAACACTAAAATTTACCCCAATACTAAAATTAACCCCCTAAACCCTAATACTAACCCCCGACCCCTTATACTAACCCTAATACTAACCCCTGACCCCTAATACTAAAGTTATCCCCCTAAACCCCAATACTAACCCTAATACTAACCCTAATACTAACCCCTAATACTAAAGTTAACCCCCTAAACTCCAATACTAACCCTAATACTAACCCCCGACCCCTAATACTAAAGTTAACCCCCTAAACCCCAATACTAACCCTAATACTAACCCCCGACCCCTAATACTAAAGTTAACCCCCTAAACCCTAATACTAACCCTAATACTAACCCCCGACCCCTAATAGTAAAATTAACCCCTAACACTAAACACTAAACCTAATTCTAACCCCCTTAAACCCTAATTCTAAACCAACTAAAATCGGTAAAATACTTACCTTTAGCGATGAAATGTCCCGCAATGAAATCTCCAGCGATGATCTGTCTTGTGCTGTAGAGTCGGCGGTGAAGCGGCTGCGCGGAAGCAGCCGCGATGAAGTGTCCCATCCCCCAGGGGGTAACCTCTTGTTCTTTGTACATTTCTGTTAATGTAAGCCACCGTTCCATATATGAATCATTATGGCCCATGTGGAATATTAGAGGTAGACAACAAATACGTCAAATCGTTGGAAGATTTTCCCTCTAGAGTTAGCTTTTTAAATTCTGTTTGATTACGTCAGATCAAAGTTCAGTCTCATTGGGACATTATTACTTATCAAGACTTGATAACAGTCCCAATCAGCGACAGAAAGGTTGATCCCAGTCACCTGTATTGAAAATATAATTGCCTAAATCACAGCTTAAACACTTCGTCCTTTTCCACATTTATTTGTATATATATATATATATATATATATATATATATATACAAATAAATGTATAGATCAGAGTATATATCTATCTATAAACGCTCTGATATATACAGTTCCCTGAACTCGCCACAACTCTTCGATGTGTTATTTTATTTATTTATTTATTTATTTATTGCGACAATTAGCAGGCTGTACGTGTGCCAAAAGTTAATACTCCAAGGCCCTTATCTCCCTTCCTCCCCTTATTGATGTGTAAAATATTGAGCTAATAATCAGTGTTTTATGTTACACTGTAGTGATCACTGCTTCAGTAGCTGCTACATTATATGTAATTATGCTTTTTGTTGTTGTTGCTGAAGTAGTGATAGTGTCAGACAAGTATATGGAATATACATCTATGTAGAATGTACCGATTTTTTTTTTATAAATTCCCATTCATTGGAGATAATATTCTAAACTGGAATGGAAGAGTTATATTTTTATTTGAAGACAAATTGATTCCCTACCCAGAATGCACTGGGACAACAATGTTGACTAGTAAAATGTATTGCTCAAAAATGAGCACCATGAATTAAACCGGGTTTTTTTTTGTATTGAGAAACAGGCTTTAAACCAATATAGAATCCAAAATAGAGTCACCATACCCAGAATGCATCATGGCAATGGAATGGAATGTATGGATCAAATACAAAATCTGCTCCATGAATTATATCTGCTCTTTTGAATTGAGAAATGTGCTGTAAACAAATGTCATCGGTATATTTTACCACATACATCACTATAAAAAGAAATTTTTAATTCAGCGATGCCATTTTTAAAAAAAAATATTTATTTATTTTTCTATTTACAGGTGGTAGAATCCATCTCAATAAGTGATATCAATGTGATATACTCCCCCAAGCAGTACGGTCATTGTGTAAGCAGAGTGCGATACCTGTGAAGTGTAAAATGTACTGGGGGGAATTGTATAACCATCTGTTAAGCGTTACACTGATACTAATTGTGTATAATCACATAAATATAAACATGTATAATAAAAAAATAAATATGTGTTTAGAGAATTCCACTGCAAAAAAGGTGTCAGGGGTGAAGATAACTCCTCTCTTGAAATTTAATTCACACACTATGTAAACAATTAAAATAAATTTGTGTTACCTACGTGGTCTATACACTAGAGATGAGTTGGCAAATGAGTTACAAAAATTAGTCCAAAATAGCTGAACTGGACTGGCAGTTTTTCCATTTTTTTTGCACCTTGGTTGTCAGTTCCCCCCAGTGCACGGTTTACAAAGCTGACTCTAGGCAGTTGACCTGGGTGCACTGCACTGGGCCCTCCGCCAGCAGGAGATGAAGCAGGTTAGGGGGAGGTACATGGAAGCAGGAGGAAGAGGGTTCTGCGCTACCTGGATTTTGCATAGACCATAGGCTGACCACTAGACCACCATGGATTGTACTTCCCTCCTGCCCAAAGGGAAGCATCCAAAACTGCTCTATCCTCTTGGCGCCACAGGGTGTATACATGCATCCTGCTTTTGCTTGCAGTTGGTGACACAGGACGTATTTGTCCTGTGTTAAAATGAGCGGTGGAAGCAATCAATGATCACTTCCACCACCGCTTTGGTGTCGAACTATAATTCAACGGCAAAATTGGGCCCCTCACTTGACGGAGTGATCGCGGGCGCCATATTGGTAGGCAGCATGCCCCTCTCAATATGGCACTGCGCTGTAGCCAGCAAGAGCAACAAAAGTGATCACAGTTCATTTCCATCACTCTGTTGCTAAACTGCCTCTAGAGACATTGCAATAAAAATATTCCCAAACTAACCCTAGATCTAAATTCGCTCTAGATCTATGGTTACAAAAGGGTTGAAGTTATAATTAGGGTTAGGGCTTGGGTTAGATTTAGGGTTGGGGTCAAAAGGTCACTGTAGGAAAAAATGTTTAGGAAACAAAAAAAAACCGCTACTTTTGGTTATTGACCTATAATTTGGAAAAAACAAACAACACAAGCATTTGTATTTCTAAACTGAAATATTAGAAACTATCTAGACTAGGAAATCTTTTTACCATTTGTAATGTTAGAAAAGATTTTTCAGTTCAAAGTTCTAAACAGTTTTTTTTAAATTTGACATCATATTTTATGATTTTAGTAAATTATATGATCTGATTAAATAATGGTATCTTAAGAAAAACTTTCTAATGGTGACAAAAACAATATGTAAATGTGTATGGGTACATTAAATGAAAAAGAAGAAAATTACAGCTAAACACAAACACCACATAAGTGTAAAAACAGACATTGTCACGAAAGGTATGACATTTTCTAAACATTACCAGTCACTAAGGGGCTATAACTATACAGCTCACAATAATAGGTGCTGTGAGTGTATCACAGAGCTCTGCAACAGAAACACACACATACATTCCCTGATCTTTCAAATATATATAAAAATAACACTGTAAAAAAAATTTAACGTCTGGCATTGCAAACTCTAGAGCCTGCACAGACTGTTTGTTTAGTGATTAGACCAAATGTGTTTTTTTTTTATAGTAGTAGACTGAGCCAGAAGCTATCCACAGTATATTTGAGCCTCCCCTCTGCCCTCCACTTTAACCACAAAATTCTCAGTATAGTAAAAGACAGCAACTAACAAAGGGGGCACGAGGGAGGTGATAATAGAGAGCTCTATTAATTGTGAGCTTAAACTTGAGGAGGGGGTCATACAATGTTGAATGATTTCCTGCGGCATCATGTGACTTGACCTCCTTTTGGCTCTGCCCCACCACTTTCGGCTCTCAGAATGTTGGCATGGCATGCCTATACAGCATTGGAAAGTAGTCCAGACAGCTGGAGTGCCAAAATATTTGATTGTAAGTTGAAGACAGGTGGTGAAGAGTGCGAGATCTGGACTGTGTCCCTGTAATTTGCCGTAACGCCTTTAAAGGTCGTCCACACACTGAAGACACATGACATTCAGCCGGAAGAAGACCTTAGTGCCATTGGCCACACTTGCTAGGTTCTCTGTAGGATAATGTGTTCCACACACAAATTAGTGGATCGACTGCACCAAATTCTAGGAGACTGGCTGCCTTGACCCAAACTCAGATAAAAAAACGGGGGGGGGGGGGGGGGGGGGGGGGGAATAGATAAAGACATTATCAGCCCAGGCAAAGAGACAAGTGAAAGGTCAAAACCAGATTTCATCCACTAGTACTAGGTCAAGGAATCAAATGAGGAAATCCATTGGAAAGAAACGTCCTGTCCACATAACAAAAAATGAACAGAGGATCTGTGCATGGTGCAATCTGATAAGGAATGATGTTGTTATCTCTCTAAGGATGAATGGGGCCTTCATAACATAACTGAAAATGTACACCCCACTTATTTCATATCAGTTGAGATTGAAGAGGTGCGAATGGAAAAGTAGCACGATATCCCATTGCTGACGTACAATCCGTAAGGGCAAAATGGTCATGTAACAGGACATGTCAACTGCTTGTAAGGGATTAAATTAGCATTACTTACACATCTGTATCGTACACCCATCCCCAACGCCTCACACAATAAGGTCATAGGGCCACTCGTCCACCAGTGACGTCACTCCCAATATGTCAAGTGACCGGAGTGGGCCACCTTTGCTTTGGGGGAGTGGCTGCAGAGGTGGTGATGGGTGGAGCTTTTACAGGGACATTTTAAGTGAACTTTACAAACTTTATTTACAAATTCCAATATATAAACACATGAATATAGGACAACACTGTTGTATATTAGAATTGTATTGATTCATTCATAGGCAGCAACAATTTTGAGATCCTAAAAAATATGCCAGAGTGACATAGGGAATTGGTTTGAATGTAGGGACTGCCTCTCCTAAACTGGGACACTTGGCAGGTATCTGATATAAATAATAAAATGATTATTAAATGTTCTGGGGGGATGATTGCCTAATTTGTTTTTACTTGGCTTTAATCCGTTACCAACGAATGAGACACATTCTTATTATATTCCTTGTTTATGTCGTAATCTTAATATGGCTAAGCAGATGGGTTGTATAATTTTATCCATCCCATTGTCTTGTCTGACTGCCTTAGTATTATTGAAGCACAGCGAGTGTTATTTGCTTTCGCAGGTGTATGAAAATGGCAAAGACTCTGGTGGGACCGTTATATTTATCAGCAACAAAGAATTGCAAAATAGTCCTGTCCATCATCCCGGCGACACAATGCAGCAGGTAGGTGTTCTTTCAAGGGAATGGTAGAAGACATTTAGATAACAAATCTAGATACGGATATACAAAGATCCACACAAGTCGCACCTGTACTGTTTTTGATCACAGAATATCTGAGAATTCGTCCCCCCCCCCCACCTGTGCTTCTATTCATTTACCATAGGATCACGTAATGTGTCGGCAGATAAGAACCATCTGACCCATCTAGTATGCCCAATTTCTGCCTAAAAAAAAAACCTTGACCACTTCTGCTAGAAAGCTTTTCCATTCATCCACTACTCTCTTAGTAAAGTAATACTTCCTGATATTGCTTTTAAACCTTTGCTCCTCTAATTTAAGACTATGTCCTCTAGTTGTGGTAGTTTTTTTTCTTTTAAATATACCCTCCTTCTTTACTGTGTTAATTCCCTTTATGTATTTAAATGTTTCTATCATATCCCCCCTGTTACGTCTTTCCTCCAAGCTATACATGTTAAGATGCTTTAACCTTTCCTGGTAAGTTTCATCCTTCAACCCATGAACCAGTTTAGTAGCCCTTCTCTGAACTCTCTCCTAAGTATCAATATCCTTCTGGAGATACGGTCTCCAGTATTGCGTACAATACTCCAAGTGAGGTCTCACCAGTGCTCTGTACAATGGCATGAGCACTTCCCTCTTTCTACTGCTAATACCTCTCGCTATCCAACCAAGCATTCGGCTAATACCTCTCCCTATAAAACCAAGCATTCTGCTAATACCTCTCCCTATACAACCCAGCATTCTGCTAATACCTCTCCCTATAAAACCAAGCATTCTGCTAATACCTCTCCCTATAAAACCAAGCATTCTGCTAATACCGTTCCCTATTCAACCAAGCATTCTGCTAGCATTTCCTGCTGCTCTATTACATTGCCTACTTACCTTTAAGTTCTCTGAAATTATTACTCCTAAATCCTTTTCCTCAGATATTGAGGTTAGGACTGTACCAAATATTCTAGAGTATCTGTAACTATTAACATACCTCTTATCTATATGTACCAGGCGTATACATGTATCTCCCCTGGTTTCCATAGGGACTGCTACAGAATTGCAATGCAGACACAATCCCCCGCGTATCAGCATTGCAAATACTGTGTTCCACAGTTTGGTAAAGTTAAAATATTTGTTGTGGTACCTCTAGTATGAAGTCATGAAATAATATGACCTGCCAGTAAAACGCTACATTCCTCCCAACTATCCTGCTTTGTCATGAGCTCTGCCTTTTTGGGACAGAGGTAGAGCTCTGTGGGACATCAGGACTTGGAGGGGGGGGGGGGGGGGGCAATTCTTCAGCATAAGTTCTGATCTTCGGTGTCTGGGACAACAGAGACTGGTCGCTGCAAGTTCCTACCACGCATATGGGGTAGCGCTGACACTTGACCACCCGAGCTCTGTCCCCCAGCATCCTGATTTGCCGGGTCAAGGGTTAGGAGGCATGATACTGGCTGGGTGTAAACTCTACTGATGCTGATGCTCAAGATTCCACAAGCCAGTGTTTGATTACTACTTCCTTCATCCAATCCCCCCCTCCCACGGGCTACCGCACTGGCGCTATCATGAGACCAGGCCAATCACCAAATAAGGAGTTTAGTCAGCCTGCTAAAACAGCCGCAGTGATCTCGGCGAAAAAAGCCAGGCATTTGTGCTCATTGATACAAGGCTCACACAGCCATTACTGCTTTTTTTTTTTTTTTAACCCTTCAAGCGCCCCTCGAGTGCAGTCCATGAAATGAGCAACGAACTGCTGACTGCCAAAATACCGGTTCATTTACTAATTGACCTCCTGAGTCAATTCCACACTGTTTGTGCTTTGTGTCATTCTTGTGCGTTTATAGTTTAAAAAAAAAAACTTCACTGGAAAAAAGGAGCTGACTTGGTCTTGAGAGCAAAATGCCGCTATTGCTGCACTTGGGAACAACTGTTTTTTTTGGGGGGGGGGGAATGGGGGGGATAGGGGATGGTAGAGCCCAGTGATCTTGTGCTCAACAAACCTGCAGGCCCCAATCAAATTCTTAGTTGGCCAGCAAAGCGTATCCCATTTCCCCCGGCTTGATTCCTACACAAACGGGAGTGCCACCACAGGCCACATGTCACGTGCACTGCAGTTTAGGATGTGACATTTTTGGAAGCCGGGCCCCCATTGTGGTTTTAATCTGGGCTGCTTCTGGAAAAAAAATGCATGCTACGGGGCTGCTTTTGCTAAAAATGAAGACTCTAGTCTCTATTCTATTAATTACATCTCAGAAATGTATAATTATTATACATTTCCCTAAATAACACATGGATGTAGTCACCCTGCTTAGTCATTATTCATCCATTGTTTACACCGTTCGGTACATGAAGTGCATTACAATGCTGCCATTCCCATCGGTGGTTGCATCCATTCTATGCACATGCCCGGGGACTCTCCAGCTCTCCGCAGATTTTTTTTTGGGGGGGTGGGGGAAGGGGGGGGGGGGGTAACGGACGAGAGCCTACTGATTTCTGCTTGGTTTTTGTAAACCCTTGGGGAAAAAAAAAACTATTAGCAAACATGGTAAGAAAATGGAGTTTATAATGCGGTAAAACAGAAAGATAATAATACAAAACAACAAAAAAAAAGGTAACCTTTCACAAAAGGACTAATGTAGTGCATCTCTGCAGAGTGCTCCTTGCGTACGACTGTCACATCAGCTTCCAGCCTCTGTGCCGAAGGGTCAGAGCTCAATCATAATCCTTTTGCACCCCCTGCTGGTTAAAAGCCTGCGCTCATTTTGTTACTCTGCTCTGAGCTAAACATTGCAGTGATTTCACACTCCCTTTAACATTGTATATGAATTTAATTATCATGTGGATGGACTTTGTTTGTAATGGAGTAAAGAGGATTTGGCACAACCTGGGTATTTTTATGTTTTTCCCTTTTATTTTTATTGTTTTCTTTCGCCAGGTCCTTACGACTATTCTGCACCGAATCCAGCAGGCCGCTGATTTCGGTTATGTAGGCCTCAGACCTTCCCGACTTTTCGATGAAAAAGGGCAGGAAATTAAGAACCCGCGATCCCTCCAGAACGAGCAAAAAATCTGGTTTTCCTATGGGGAAGATTTCAGGTAGGAGCACAGATATGTTCCCCTTAACAATCACATTGTCACGATTGTCTCTAATGAAGGAATAATATCAGAACTATAACAAATAATAATTAGAAACATAAAAACATAGAATGTGTCGGCAGATAAGAACCATTCGGTCCATCTAGTCTGCCCAATTTTTGAGTACTTTTATTAGTCCCCCGTTCCCGGTCTTATAGCTAGGATAGCCTTGTGTCTATCCCAAGCATGCTTAAAATCCTTGACTGTGTTTACCTCTACCACTTCTGCTGGCAGGCTATTCCATACACCCACTACCCTCTCAGTAAAGTAATACTTCCTGATATTACTTTTAAATCGTCGCCCCTCTAATTTAAGACTATGTCCTCTACCAATTAAGTTGGTACATAATGCTTTTTGCACAACGGCTGTAGCGGACTGAACCAAATCGGTAGATGGGAACAGATATCATTGTTATCTGACTTTATGGTACTCATTTTAACAACCTTGAATGGACAAATGGTTGGATTGACCCTGCTGGGATTCGAGCCTGCCCCCCTGAAGTTTGGCATTCCATACCTCCCTGTATAGGTCCAGCACTATATCCGCCTTGTGTCTAAATTATATAAGCTTTTGGGTATAAAAGATTTCAGCTTATTTAGGCAGTCTTTTGAATTTTTGGACTACTTTGATACGTTTTTGCCCTTTTCTATTTATTTATGTATTTATATATGGCTTTGTATTTTGTATATTGTTTATATATATATATATATATATATTTTTTTTTTTTTTTAAAGACAGTGCGAATTATATATATATAAAAAAAATTATTCTTATGTACCAGTGGGTGGGTCGGCCATTGATGACAAGGAAGCTGGGTCCAGTGCGATTTTCCCTTAATACATATAACCAACGTATATATAATGGATATTCTTGGTCCATTCCCTGGCATAAAAAAAAAAAAAAGAGTTTCTAGAAATGTAGAAGTTAAACGTCTTTAAGGGCCCAGTAATGACTTCAGTAAAGGGTTAACACCCCTTGCAGGTGACAGATTTGTATAAAATTCCAATAAAAGAACCAGAGTCCTGTTGGAGGCTCAGCTTTTTTTTGAGATTATGACAACCGTCTCCCTGACACAGCCTTAATACCTTGTCATAGTTCTTGATGCCTGCCTATCAGCACAGCACGAGGGATTTTGTCATGTCTGACTAGTCACCTTAATGATAGCAGATGGAAACACTACAGGGGGTCCTAGCCCATCACACTGTCATTGTCACAGGCTGCCCTGACCCGTTTTCCCCTCCTCTATTTGTTCCTTTTTAAGAGAGAAATGGATGGTAATTGAAAAGCATCTTCAAGCGCCTCTCTCTCCCTGTAGTTTTTTTTTTTTTTTTAAACAAACATAAGAAATGAAAGTAGACATCTTTAACTCTTAGGAGACCGTCGTTAGGTAACAGTATACCCATATTATATTTTTCCTGGCACTCGTCGTAATCATTTCTTTTAAAAATAAAAAAATAGAATTTTTTGGGATAGAATTTTTCTCGGAGCAGATCAATAAATTCCACCAAACCTTTCCCAGGAAAAGTATAATAAAGATATCAAGGTAACTTGTTTGCTTTTAAAATAGTCATCCGAACATTACCATTCTAGGAAAGCCAGCTAGACTCTTCTGTTTTATCTCTTCTGTTTATCCAAAACTGAATAAAAGAAAAAAAAAATGGATAATTTTTTCTTTTTTACGTACTCCACAAACAAATATACATTTTAGATTAAAATAACTCAAGGCAAATTAGCCACATAATTAGGCCCATTATGGCTTATCCAGCCCTTCTCCTCTCTTGGTGTTTGCATATTTAATTAATTGTTATGTATCTTTTTTTTTTAAATACAGAAGTTAAAAATACCAGCGTTTATTTTTACATATCGACATACGATTTACTATGTCTGCTTAGCAAAGGAAGGTTCAATTAATAGAGTATTGTACAATATGAATATTTTAATCCACATACATGTAAATATATATATATATATTTTTTTTTTTTTTACATTTATATTCGTTGTTTTTCTTATCTTTTAAGAAAGCTAATTTTGCAAATAATATTCGGACACTATAAAATTATTCTCCTATCTTCTAAATAGAAATGGTTAATTCAGAGTTTGATAAAGCAATTCATTATGTTTAAGATACTAGTGAATTTTGTTTATTGCAGGCTCTGTATCCTCTTTATTGTAGAGATTAATAGATACTAGTTTTGTAGGGGTTTTCTGCAGTTTATAAATTATGTTTCAGGGTAGTTTAGTCTCTTGTAGAGGTTCCTTTGTACCACATTTTTGTAGATTCATATTTGGAGCATCATACCTATCAAAATATACATTTTTTTGAGTGCTTTATTATTGTAACCTATTATTATTGTTATATTTCAAAGGCTTTAAAAAGGTTGCAATGGAGAGTTAGCTCAATCACATTCTATTTTTATGTCTGTTTTTTTATTTTTTATAATGTGTTATAAAAAAGTTATACGTTAAGATACCAAGTGGAAAGATAGTAACAGGTGTTGCACAAAAAAAAAAAGGCAGTAGCATTAGAAATCGGACATTCTCAATCAACATCACCACCCAAGGTATAGATTCTCTGAATAGGTCTAATTAATAAAAGAGAGATGTGCAGGGAAGTGACACAGGAATTACAAACTTTTGGCTAAAGTAGCTGAGTTGGGAATAAATCTCCAATGCAGCTGAATGGGAGAATTTTTCCAACTCAGAGACTGGGCTTAAGTTTAAAAATTCCATCTCAATTTTGTCTTTATTGTGTGACCCTTAAGAGTCCAAACCCGTACATCTTCACTTCTTAAACATGACTTGGAATTAAATAGTGAAACTGAGCCATATTGAGGTTAAATACAGAAATATGCAGATATATATCCTGGCTTAAAAAAAATATCTAAACAAAAAAATACAATAAACAAAATCAATGGAGCGAATAATTATTTTGCTTCTAATTTCATGTCTGTCTTTTTCAGGTTTTGTCTTACAGCATGAATAAGAATTATTGATGCAAACAGGATAAAAAAAAAAATAACACTCTAAAATAAAATATATTTTTTTACTGGAATTGTAACACTTCTATCGAGGAACTAGAGCCCCCCCCCCCAAAAAAAATATATTTTCAATAAAATAAAATGCATTTTAAAATAATTTTTCTAACGTATCAATCTCTGCTCCGAGCTTGGATTGAGCTCTCTGTAATTTCTTTTATGCTGGCTCCACGATTATATACATATTTAATTTACAAACCAGGTATGCCATTCCTCCAAAATGATATACTTATGCATGATATACTTATGCTTAATGTCTATAGTTTTGTTTTTGTTGTTGTTGTTGTAATTTAAAAACTATTTAAACTAACATTACACTTTCAGGATTTCTGACTATAAAACCAATGTAAAAGTAATAGGTACAGATGTTATTTCTTTTTATGCTCTTGAAAGGGGATTTACTCTATCCGTGATGATCATCTTGCACAGAATACTGAGTGAGATTTATTTTATTTTTTTACAGTTTTTTTCATTCTCTTATTTTAAGATTTGTTTATTTCATTGTATATTTTGATCCCTTGTTTTTATACTTGCTGACAACACACACACACACACAAAATAATTATTATTTACTCCATTTTTTTTTATACTTTTAACATCACTGCTGCACCATAGCTGCAATTCTCAGAGAGGGTCAGTCATTATAGACGAGCGAGGATGTTGTGATTACATTTCATCTCAGGGGACCCTAGTGCACTATAGCAAAAAAACCATGTGAAATTAGTTTTTCTTCTCGCAGTAGTGCAGAGAATCGCTAGTTTGCTGATTAGAGCAATGTATCAAAACTGGATTGTGTACCCTAGAACGTGTGAATGAGGGAATAGCAAGTATTTGAATAGATGGATAATAATCCTTGGTCTTAGATGAATATATACAGTTGCAATATCAATGACCGGAGAGACTTGTTTATTCTACTGTTTCATAAAAAAAATTTTTAGGATTAAATGGGTGGCACAGTAATGATCAGAGTTGTAAAAATGACCTATAGTGTTCAGAAAAATGTAAGAAATTAAAATGTATTTGTAAAAAAAAAAAAATTATATATATATATATATATATATATATATATATATATATATATATATATTAGAAAATCAAAAACAGTGTGTAGTTTATTTGTGTCTCTTAATATACTTTTGGCTTTCTGTTCCTAAATAAGTTTAAATTTATAATATATTGGGAACTTATATATTTGAACACTTTAAGAGCTCATTTTAACACATGATGAGACTAAAAGCTGCAGGGCTAGTTCACAATATGAACAAAAATTGGATCAAAAAGGTACCAAATCTATCAAAAATAGTAATTCCAATGGAATCAACAGGGGGGGTATAGGTCCAAAAAAAATAGATGTGATTTATTTATTTTGTTGGCCTTGGTTATGCTCCAGTTTTCCAGTTGGTAGACTTTGATTAATAGACCACACCAGGGTTTTGATTTACTAGGAGAGATCCAACGTTCTCAAGAAACTGTGATGTTATCTTCTACCTTGGTCAGTATGATCATTTTGTTGAAAATAGAATGTTGGCAGCTTCACGGAGAAGGAGCCCAGCTAAGATGGTAGGGTGATGTGGTCTAAGATGGTAGGGAGATCTGGTCTAAGGTTGTAGGGAGATGTGGTCTATGATGGTATGGAGATGTAGTCTATGATGGTCTGGAGATGTGGTCTAAGATGGTATGGAGATCTAGTCTATGATGGTATGGAGATGTGGTCTAAGATGGTGTGGAGATGTGGTCTATGATGGTCTTGAGATGTGGTCTATGATAGTCTGGAAATGAGGTCTATGATGGTATGGAGATGTGGTCTATGATGGTCTGGAGATGTGGTCTATGATGGTATGGAGATGTGGTCTATGATGGTATGGAGATGTGGTCTATGATGGTATGGAGATGTGGTCTAAAATGGTATAGAGATGTGGTCTATGATGGTAGGGAGATTTGGTCTAAAATAAAAGCAAGACATGAACAGCTAACACAGTTTTATGAATTCAAATCTGTGTGTTAAAATGAATATCATGAGCTTTTTGTTAATATAATTTAAAAAAAGTTATCACTTAATATCCAATAAGACGTTTGACGCAAAGAGTGCCAGACCTTCACAAGGAATCCCCTCCAAACCAGAACTATATAGTTGTACCCTAAAATAATAAGCAGACCAGTTTTGCCTCTATAACACGCTCTTTCTATTCTTATCTATACATGTTCTCTCTGACCAGAGTAGGGACATGCAGACGTTATGGCCATTTGGCAATGTGGACAACTGATCTCTATCTGCCCACTTCACCCTATCTATCACTACAAATCAGGTTTGTCTTACAGATTCACAAATGTTACTTGGCTGATAAGCATATTTGGGGATTGAAGAGACAGTAACACAGAGATCTCTTCTTTTCTCTAAGCGCAGGGAGGTGGTCCTCCTGGGTGGTAGGTGGGACCAATCCACAATTGGAGTCAAGTCATGAAAAACAAGAGATAACGGGCTGGACCACCTGCAAATGTATCAACATTGGACACTGAGTGGGCAGAGCTAAGCAGTGCAGGCAATTCCTCAACCTAGTATAAGAGAGTTTGATTTGGCGACAGTCTGCCAAGCTTACTGTCTCTGGGTCAAGTGTTACAAGTTCCCAAATGTGTATAAAGACAATAAATGATTGGTTTTATATAAAGAAACCTATAGTCAAGTAAAAAGTGGTTTGAAGGCATGTCTCCTGCTATACTTGTCTCTAGGCCCCATTTGTAAGCTTAAATAACCTTTCAGGTTACTTGTTTTTCTACATGAAAGGACATTTGTTTATGTTTTCCAGGGCTCCAGCAGAGAATGTTCTTAACTTGATATTTGACCAAGTGAACTACATGGAAAAGGACGGAACCAGAATCATTTCTATAACCTTCACGGACCCCAATGTTCCGCTCCCTGGATACAACAGGTACAGTTTGCATCAGAACCAATTTTCCAGCAACTTCGGTTTGAACACAAAACCTTTTTTTTTAAATTTAATCAGTTGCATCTGGTGAAAGACAAATACAACCTATTTGAAATTGAAATGGATGACAAATCCATGCCAGTCTTTCACTAGCCAATCTAAAGATTTGGCACAGCCAAGAACAGGTGCAGGAGAAGCCCTGCAGCGGCAGCGAGAGGGCAAGACTGATTAGTGGAAAAAGAAGGATTAAGGGCTCTGAAACATCCCTGCACAAGAGCCAACTAAGGCAGTTGCTAGAAATGCTGTTTTTTTTGGTTACTGTATATAAAGTCTCTAGCCCTATATTCTCCTCAAACAATCCAGCAATGGGGGAAGTACAATAGGCCAAGGTCTGTGTTTTAAGCTACTAAGCCTCTTTGCACCTTCTTTTTCCAATGTCATGGGATATCCCGAGGCTACAGGATGACTTTCGGGCCGAGCAAGAAAGCCAACTCCACAGTCACAGATGGTGCAGTCACATCGATTGGTCCTCCAGGCAGTGCTCTCTCGAGTCCGGAATGTTAGCGATTGCGAGGGGAGGAGCTAAATATTTTGGGTGTGTGGCATGCCACATGTTCAATCCTCGCAACAAGCACAACCTGGAGTGTGATTAAACCAGAAGGTCATTTTGGTACAAGAGGACAATTAATTGTAGGGCAGAAAAGGCTCCAATGGGAGATAGACTTCTTTTTCTTCGATTTTAGTTTTTGGAGTTTGTTTCTTTGTAAATAAATTCACAAATGTATAATTGTCTGTGGCTTGTCGCTCTTATAAGACGCAGGGTTTATAACAGCTATTTTCTCACATGAATAATAGTAACATTCACTGTCAGCAGCTATAACCTGTTATTTTCAATGGTTCTAATAGCATCATAATGCTATCTTTATTTTTCTCAGCTGGAAACTTTGTCCAAGTTTTCCCGAAAACATAACACCCACCTCCCTGCAGACCCTCCATCAGCCCGATACTGTGGATAATGACAGGCTGTTTCTCCAGTCCAAGGTTGGTATAATAACCTGGTAGGATTTTGCTCATATTTTCCACTTTCCTACCATTATCATTCATTAGCCATGCAAGAAATTCTGCAGCTCTAGAAACAGGAGGTAAAGATATTACAAGACTTGTTCTAACAAAACCAAGATACATACAACACACTCTGAGGGCTCAGTCAGCAAAGCTGACAATCTACAGCAGAATGCGTAGGCAGATTAGCTGCCATCTTGCTGAATGGACGCCATCTTATTGTGACAAGCAACTTCTATTGACTTGACATGGTATCCTTGTTTACTTGGAAAATTTACTGATAATACAGGGAAAATCATGCACATTATCTATGATTACATCTGTACCTGAGCCTTAAAAATATATTCAAAGAGACCCAGCAATCATGAGCCCAAAAAGTTCTACGCAGGCTACTGGAAGGGGACTAGGACAGTTCATCATGGCCATTTTACCGCTGACAGTTAAGCACGGCAGTTTGACCGCTGAACTGTCAGCGGTGAAACACAACGCGGACGTTTCACCGCGGGAATGTAAGCGCTCACAGTTCAGAGCTGAGCTATCAGCGCTTACAATCAGAGGAACCCCCATTTAAATTAAACCTCCCTAAAAGTTACCCCTGCTTGAACCCTAATACTAACCCCCGAACCCTAATGCTAATACCCCTAATACTAACTCTAATCCCTAATACTAACACTAACGCTCAAACCCTAATACTAACTCTAACCCCTAATACTAACACCTACCCCTCATTCTAACAATAGCACTAAGCCCTAATACTAATAATACTCACCTTGTACGCGATCCTGCGATGAACTGCCCCCCGATGAACTCTCTGTGATGACCTCTAGCGAGATGAACTGGCAATCTCACGAGAGGTTGCGGTGAAGCGGATTCATTGCAGCCGCGAAGAACAGTCCCATTCCCTACTGGCAGTGCCTGTCAGGTACCTGTCGAACACGATGTGCCAGCACATTCCCTTTTTCTAAACCCACCTGGATGTTGACCTCAGGGCATGTGGCATCACCTACCCTCACCGAGACACATTCCAGGCTGTCCCCCTTTCGATACAGTCATTGTTGGGAGACATGAGTTGCTGTTTTCTGTCAAATCAAGTATATGTAGCTGATGCAGGACAAACCGTGGTATTCCGCATCATCTGATTGGTCGTTTAAGGCAGTGTACAGAGTTCCAAAGCACTGCTAGCGATAAAGAAACGGGAAACTCTTTGCATGAAGAGGGTGTAATGATAAAACACCTGCTACAGCAAAAATAAATGTACATTTTTAGATCGCGTGGATGTTTATCATTCATACTACGTAAAAAAAAAAAAGGAAAATCACAAATGTTATTTAAAAGTGTCCCTGATGCACATCAAACCAGCTGTGAACGTGGTGGCTTTGATAAATGGATCTGACTAAACGGCATGTTTGGTTCTGGGTTTGTCTCAATGAGGGGGAGCTCGAGGCTCCTGAATGCAAAGGAATTTCAGCCAAGCGGAAACTAATTGGCCATTGTCGAAGGGCTGGCATGTGCAGAGTGTATTCTACATTACACGAGCAAACCACACATCTCCAGGTGACAGATTAACCAGTGCGCTGCCCTGGGACAGACCAACAAAACCGGCAGCAGTGAAGTTTATATGTAATCACGTTAACTCTTTATATCCATTTTAATGGATTTAAAATTGTCGGGAAGAAAACCCCCCCCCCCAAAAAACAAAAACAAATATGTCATCAGAAAATAACCATTTGGCCCATCTAGTCCCCCCCATATTATGACCTGCTGTAAAATCCCAATACTTTAATTGGGTTTTGGCCTGATCTATTGTTCAGGATAGCTTTAGGCTTATCCCATGCTTTGTTTTTACTGTGAATAAAGAGCATAAAAAAATGATTGAAAATGATCTGTATATTGTATTCACAAAACTCCAAGCAAATGCCTAAATTAGAAGATAAAAGGGCTTTTAAATGTGACCGTGGAGTCTCCTGCTTATGACATCACCTGTGGTGCGGTATGCAAATGATCTGCTTTCCAATGGGAAATGTGTAATTTGCATACCGTGCCACAGGTGATGTCATAAGCAGGAGACTCCACGGACATATTTGAAACACATTTCTCTTCTAATTTAGGTATTTGCTTGCAGTTTTGCTAATACAATGTATAGATCATTTTCAATCATTTTTTATGCTCTACATGCACAGCAAAAACAATATTCAGGGGATACCGTCCCTTTAACCCCTTCATTGTATTACCCTCTCCCACTTCTGCTGGAAGACTATTCCATGCATCCACCAACCTTCTAAAGTAAAACTATGTCCACTTGTCCCATCCAGTGATCTTCAGAACATATTGTATACCCAACATTTAGCTTGCAAAATGAGGGCCTTGTACCCCCACTGCCTGGGCGGATATTATCTTCATCAGGATTTGTGAAGGAATGTCTTTAATTCCCATTACTGTTCTTGTGCTTATTACTCATTCATCGAATAACAAAATAAATAATAACTATATTTAGATGAAATAAAGAATAAAAATAAGATAAACATCTACGTTTTCTTTAAAGAACAATAAAACATTAGTCTGTTACATTTATTCTAATGCTGATCACTAAGAATATTTTTATTTTTTAATACAAATTCATTGTTTCTTTTTCCCTTAAAGAGTATGTTTCAGCCATTAATCCCATGATAAGTAAATGCAGGTAAAGGAACAGATCCGAATTCTGTTTGGTATTCAATTTATCATTATTTTATATACAATGGTGTTGAATCCTAATTAATTAACATGCTGTCTCTATGGGCAGTAACCATTGACAGCAGGATACGCTTATAGGAGCATCAGGAATTAACTCGCAGGCTAGCCCAACATTTATAAAGCATTATTGTGCTAAACAGCTAGGTCTGGTATTTTAAATGGAATAAATCCTAAAAATATTTTAAACATTTTTTTTATTTTTACAACAGTGACAATTATTCTAATAAATACAACTTTATATTGAAGACCCGGGGAATAATTATTTATTTTATCACAAATCTGTTAAGAAATACATCATAAATTCATGTTTTTCTCTCCTATTCCGAGCAGAATCATGAAATTAGTGAAATAAATGATATCGTCTATACAATAAAAAAAAGCGGTGAACACAATCATTTTCTTTGTCATTTGGGATTTTATATATATTTATTTTATTTTGCAAGTGAAATAAGTTTCCAAAAATCACAATAAATAGTGACTCGGAAGAGGATGCTTAAAAAAAAATTAAAAAATATCTAGTAAAATCACCCCAGACATACAGTAAATTAATCCAGTTTCCTTCTATCCTAATGGATAAGTGCTACGTATATAAAATGTTTAAAAACTCGCTCTTAAAGTATCCGCAGTTAAAAATGTAACATTTTGTAGCAAAAAAGTGAAATAATCTCTGGGTATTTAGAACGTGCTATTGTGGATCCGGACAATAGTTTTGGATTTCTGCATAGCACACTTCATTATGAATAGTTTGCTAAGCCCACCCAAATCTTACAGGTCATTGGTTGCTGATACTTCCAAGAATCAAATACAAATAATTGATTGTGACTGAATTGTGTTTGTTAAGTGAGGGTTAAAATCCAATAATACGATTGGGTTGGGATTTTCAAGGTTTTCAAGTATCCTGCAATTGATCTAAATCTGATACATTTAAATTGTTTTGGGAGCTGGGCATGTATGTCCCTGGAATTCCTCAGTGTGTTGTCTACGACATACAATCTCTATTTGCATGACAGAGGATATGGTAATTTCCATTAGTGGCGTTCGAAAAGAATAGACTTCGGATTGCGTTAATTCCAATGTTTCGGGCACAGAAGGATGAATTGTAAGTTGAAAACAAATCAATGCTTTTTTGTCTTTTAATATGGCTGCTCACATGGGAGGCTGCAGGAATTAAGAACTGGACAGATGACATTGTCTATTCGCATGCCCCCAACACCTTCTCATAAACACGTAGAACATCTGTACGAATCTGGAGTTGTGGGATTAAATCAGAATAAAAAATACATCTTTTTTTTCCATCTCTTTTTACTATCTTCTCAAAATAACTCTCCAGATCTTGGTTTTTAGTAAAGGATGAATCTAAGTGGCCAGGAAAATACATATTTTAGGTTTACAACTATTGATTAACTACTATAAGTCTCAGCCAGCCACTACCTTTTACACTTGCAGATGGGGAAGGCTTTCCGTACTTGTTGAGAACCAACTAATGGATGTATAAATACCCATGTATCAGGCCACAAGCTAACAGAATTACAGAATGGATTGGCTCCTCAACTGCATGTCATAGAAACATAGAAACATACAATGTGTCGGCAGATAAGAACCATTCAGTCCATCTAGTCTGCCCAATTTTTCTAAATACTTTTATTAATCCCCAGTTCCCGGTCTTATAGCTAAGATAGCCTTGTGTCTATCCCACGCATGCTTAAACTCCTTCACTGTGTTTACCTCTACCGCTTCCACTGGGAGGCTATTCCATACATCCACTACCCTCTCAGTAAAGTAATACTTCCTGATATTACTTTTAAATCGTTGCCCCTCTAATTTAAGACTATGTCCTCTAGTTGTGGTAGTTTTTCTTCTTTTAAATATACTCTCTTCCTTTACTGTGTTGATTCCCTTTATGTATTTAAATGTTTCTATCATATCCCCCCTGTTACGTCTTTCCTCCAAGCTATACATGTTAAGATGCTTTAACCTTTCCTGGTAAGTTTTATCCTTCAACCCATGAACCAGTTTAGTAGCCCTTCTCTGAACTCTCTCCAAAGTATCAATATCCTTCTGGAGATACGGTCTCCAGTACTGCGTACAATACTCCAAATGATGTCACCCTTTAACCTTGAGAAGCTTTGCCCTTTGAGACCTGGTCCATATCTGAGTAGACCGTAGTGAAAACCATGTTTTGTGCAAGGAGAGACTAAGTCATAAGCCAAAAATACACAGTGTAACAAAATCCGCAAGTTGCGAGGAAGCTGTGATGTTCGGTCAAGATTTTGCTGTATCTCTTTGGAATGTCACAATGTAGGCTCTATGCAACCACAGAGAACAGCAGGGAATTAACATGGGAATTTCATACTTTAGGGCGAGTTGGAAAAATTCTCCAATGCAGCTGAATGGGAGAATTGATCATACTCAGCTACTTTGGCCTTAAGTTTGAAATTCCTGTCTCAATCCCCTGCAATTCTCTCTTTTTTTTTTGAGAAGACACTTATATCTGTTCTACTTTTATAACATTGTCCTAGAGTGAGCCATCTACAGGACTGGTCACAGTCCACTTCAAGTCCACCTCTGGCCTCCGCATCTTGTATCCATGATACAGGCTCAAATGTAGGTGGAATCAGTTTATAATGTGGAATTGGAACGTTAACCAAAGTACACTCCAAGGCTAAGGATTAGTAGAGTAGAACCATGAAGGTTAAAAAAAGCTGAGATAAGAGTTACAAGTGTAACTAAGGATGTGCAGTTTAAGAGTCTAGTAGTCAGGGTGAGATTGAAATGGGTAGTCAATGTCACAGCCAGGAGACCAAAAAATACTATACAATGAGAAGGACACATATTTCTTTATGTGGGGAACCCCGCTTTAGCAGAACAATCAAGCATATGATAATGAGGACAATTATCAGTAGGACCTTTGACGGGAGAAATGTCATGAGAGCTCAATGAGGTTAGCAGAGGTGTAAACAGGGAGACAAGGACAGCAGAACAATAACAGGTGATTATCAGAAAGATGGCAGTTAAGAACCACAACATCTGATAAAAGGACACAACTATGAGTGGGGCTTGTCGGAAACCAGTATGGCATGTATGAAAGTTGGACGGAATGTCCATCGAACGTTGATGGAGCTCAGTGGAGGCTGGGCAGAGCTAAAAAAAAAGATGGCTGGCTTGGAGGCTTGCCAATCAGCTTCCAAGTCACCATGGATGTCCATTAGTCATTCTCTACTGTGATGTCACTTCCTGTTCTCAGGTCTTCATAGGTCCATGAACTTGCTTTATGGGATTAATTTGTCCACATAGCGAAACATCCGACCGCTAATCTTCTCTGCCTTCCTTTAAATTATTGCAGGAGGACCTGCAACTAGTGCTACATCCCTCCGTGAGAATCGAAAAAAGAAGCAGGACCCTGGGACAACAGGGCAGGACCGGGCAGCTTGACCCCACAACTGTGTCGGCATTGTTACCATGTAACGTCTGGCTGGTCACAAAGGTGAGATCATCATCAGATTCTACATCTGTTCTTAATGATGACTAACCTTGACACTGTAGATAAGGCATAAAGCTGAATGAACATCAAGGAACATGTTGATGAACGTCTGCAGTGCCAAGGTTAGCCATCACTGTCCTACATTCTTTCTGCTTTTCTGAAATATGACATGAATATTAAAGTGACAGTGAAACCTCATTAGAGGTAAGCCCTATATTCCATCCAGGTTCAGTATTCTAAAAAGTGGAGTGATCATCAGGAAAATTCCATTTGTTTCCATGGTGATTGCTCCACTTTTAGAACTTTCCCTTTAATAAAAACCCTCAGATTTTCAGATTTGTCCAAAACTGTTCAGTTTTTCATATACCCTGTGTTGCATTGTGCCTTTCTTTGTTGCAATGGTAACTAAATGGTTACATTTGGGATAGTCCAACTTTGTGGACCACTGGAGTTCTCAGAAACCACAAACTGACAGTGAAGCTCAGTGATGGCTAACCGTGGCACTACCAATATTTGGAAACTACATATCCCATAATGCACAGTGCATCTTATAAGCATACATATTTTTGTATTCTTGGTAATGTTTAGATTTAACCTTGTTTTCTAATGTCAAATTTTTGTGGGGGCCACTGATTACTCACAGATAGGGTCATTGCATCTTCAAGGGTCACTTGTTTTCATTAATAATTAAATATAATCAAATTAAATTTTTCTGTTAAAAGCAGTGCTAACTGCAAGGAACGTTGGCCCCCGTATCGAATAAATACATATGCAAGGCAGACAGTGGAATAAGTAGCTCGTAAGAGAGCTCAAGAGAAGGTACCATCTATAGAATCCGTTCAATCGTCAGGGTTGCAGTTTCAATTCCTGGCAGGGTCGGCTCAGCCACATCCTCATTTCCTTGTAGAGGAATTGAAAATGCATTCAATTGGGTAATAGGATGTATATGAAAATATCTGTATGTACCTTTACAGGTTAAACACTTGGGTATAATCCAATGTGTATCTGTAACTATACAAAAGACAAGATAATAAAAAGGAGTCGGAACAAAGTTACGCTTTTATTACTCGTTATTTTCACATTACAAATGTACTTCCCTCGATAGATAGTTACACCAACATTACATTATTTCCTTTCTTAATTATCTGCGAGACAGCCTGTAGTTTTACAATCTTTGCGGTTCAGTGAGTTTGTGATTTTTTTTTAGCTGCAGTACTTACGAATTTGACGACAAATGAGGTGTTAGAAGTACAACAAGTGACACGTTCTATAACCCAAACCATTACCCTGTGAAACACATACAGGGGCCGCGCAGAATGGAAATATCAGAGGGTCTTTCTCTGTTGCTCGGTGAACTGTGAAATGCGTCTCTGGTTGTAAAAACCTGGTCGCAGACAATGAAGCGAAATCCTGCCGCTAAGTTGGTGGATAGTATTTAACTTTCCGAGACTGTTAATATCTGAGCTCGTTCAGCTAAAATGACCTCTTTATTAAGGACTAAATGTTTCATGTTATGGTTCTTTTCACATATTAAATGGTCCCTCTTCTGTCTGTCAGGGTGGAATGATCCTAAGCCGAGCAATGCCACAGATCTGCCTGGCTGTTGGGCAACCCATCAAACTTAACACTGGAGATGGACAATTCTTACAGGGGTATCAATTAGTACTCCAGAAAAGGTATTTTGTGTGAGCCTTTCATACATTAGAGCTAGCACACTGAATAATCCTAAGTGATTAGGGGCACTTCAGTTTCTGGTTGTTGTATACCTAGATAAATCTTTGACGAGATAGCAATGCTCCAACCAAAGTCATGTTGTTTATAAAACAAACAAACATATTTTGTTAACCAGATAAACGTTTAATGAGACGGAGGACCCCTTCATCTCTGTGTCCCTATGGACCCCCATTCAGATTCAATTCCATTTGGATTTGGATCTCAAACAAACGTTTCCTGGATTCCAAATCGCTTCTCCGTGACATGGCAGAGTTGATTGGCGCACGTTATCTGTCATCACTTCTCCCGCTATTGGCTGTGTGCAATAAATGGGGGGGGGGGGGGGGGGGCTGACTTTTTTCCAAGATTCGGATTAGATATTGTCGGTTACTTGCTCAGTGCCGGTATAAACCCAGGGGTCAATTCACTAAATAGTGATGTGTGTTGGTCTGACAAAGGAATTGCAATTTAAAATAAAACATTTTTAGGAAAAAAGTCGTAAAAGTATATGATTTGGGTTATTCCTTTGTCACTTAACCATAGTTCAGCGTTTGGTGAGAGAGCCCCTCGTTTTTGCATGGGATCAGCAGGGGGGTGGCCTTAACTAGGTCCCTCCTGCTGATTCCATGCAAAAACGAGGGGGTCTCGCTGCGCTAGAAGAGAGAGACCCTCACTTTCAGCTGTGATTGGCTGTGATTCAAGGAAGCAAGGGTTAAACAACGTTTAATGCTCCTTTAATAACCAGAAGCTATTGTGTCAAATTAGGGGTATAAAATAATAAATAAATGTAAAAAAATATAAATACAGAGAGTTATCTTTGTATATATATATATATATATATATATATATACACGTAAAAAAATTTTTTTCCAACTCGGCTACTTTGGCCTTAAGTTTGAAATTCCCGTCTCATTTCCCTGCCGTTCTCTCTTCATTGAGCAGACCCTCTAAAATGTCGGTTAGGTTGTTAGTTACTAGTTCGTGTTTGCGTATGATTAGGAACGAGTTCCCTGCACTATAGTTTCCATTTCACGGTTACTTTTTTATGGATTATTAAACTTCTTGATTCTCCCATGAAATGTTATTGTGAATGTAATGCTAACGAGCGGTTTCTATTGCAGAGAAAGACACAACTCCAGCCAATTATGGGTATTTGGAAACAAAGGTTCAATCTTTTGCAAGGTATGCATTTAGGACAAAATCGATTTTCACTTTTTTTTCTTTCTTTCTTCTGTAGATTTTATATTTGTTTTATCTTCATTGTTTAGATTTCATCCATCAGTTTTAATTCGGAAAAAAGCCAGGGGAATAGAAAACCTGTGAAACCCAAATCAGTAGTACTAACCATCTATATTCATCAAAGTGGTGGGCATTGACCTCAGGAGTTGGCTACACAACTCTCCTCTTGTGACTCGTATTCTGACGAGTGTGGTCACAGTTTGTTGTCACCGGTGCTCTATTTTGTTCTTATCGGTGTCTATGAATGTGAGGATTTAGCTCAGGGGCCCTGATTTGCCAGGACAGAAGCATATTGCTCCAGGTTGGGCTATATTGATGTGTTCTCGTCTGCCTGCGTTTGGTTCCCCTATAAGAGTTCTCCATTGGACATGGCTTGAGAAAGACCCGGCGGGGGTTGAAACATTGCCACGCTACTTTGGTGATAATAAACACCCCACTTAACAGAGTGCTGTGTGATAAAATCGTTTTTGTTTTTTTCTCTGGCTCCGTTGGACAGGACCTCACTGCTATTGGTTGCATTCGGACAGGAGGAATCCAAGGAACCCAGTAATGATCACTGAGGCACATCCTCTGTAGTGTTTATGGGCCACCTCGCTTTGGGCTAAGGTGGCCACCTTTTCTACAAAAAAATACAAGCCTTGTTGGTGCCTCCATAGACTCAACATGGGCATCAATCCAATTTTTTACCGGCTGGGTGGCAACCCTACTTTGGGCCTGACTGCCTTATAAATTCTCCTTCTGAGGTCAGGTGTTCAGATCCACCCTCTCTGTATGTCCTGTCTGTGCTGTGCCTATGTATATTGTATTTTTTTTTGCCTTGCACCATTTGCATTAAGAGTTTATGACCTGTCCATTTGTCCTGCTGGGTTCACTCTTCCGCTCTCTGACTCCAGCCTACTGACTTCAGTGCTGGATCTGGGATTGTTATTGCTTGACCCCTTTATTGGTCTGTTGGGCCAATGTTCTTACCCCGGACTTGGTCAGTGGGGTATTCCATGTCAACATAACCAGTTTACAGCCTCCTGTGTACTAAACCTAACAGAGAACTTCTCAAACATGTTTGCAGAAATGTTCCCTTTTGGAGACCTTCGTGTCCATCTACTAGCAATCATGATTGTGATATTCACCCTCCACCATGATAATCACCTCCACTGTCACCAAACATAGTCCCTGGAATTGCAGTTATCCTACTAGCATCCTGAGCGATACTTATTTTTAGGAGTGAAGCCAAACATGAGAGCTATTATACAACCTATTAGTTCACATGGGAATCCAGACGTCTCCTAATGAAAAATTCTAGATGCGTCTACGGAATCCACAGGGCTAAGGATTGACTTCAATAATTTCACTATACTTTAATGAGTAAAACACACGGGAAACAGTGAAATAAAACTTTATAAAATAAGCCGAGGCAAGACGTAATTTTTGTAATGTTTTGTTTTTAATTTTTTTTTTCTGGTTGACTTTCATACCTTAATAACAAATCCTTCTTAATAATAAAACTCTTATTATTGAGGTAACAATTGGTGCCTACCTCTAGATGTTTCAGTATGATGCCCCAAATGCATTATTAGGTCAGGAAGGCAGGTCATTATTGGCCCTTTGGACCTCTTGGATACAGACTCTGGATTGCTAGACCTCAGGATTCCCCACTGAGATCATGAAGTCTTCGAGCACCAGATTAAGCTCTGGCTATTTCATTTGTCTATTCCAGGATAAATCCCATCATGATATTGTAGTCAAGGAAGATATTTCTTTCTCTCTTTGGAGTTCTTTTTGTACAAAAACATTAATCGGAACAGCAGACCCCAGAAATTGAATTTCTAACACTGGACATCCTAGTTTAAAAGACTTCACTCAAACTGAAGTTACTGCTTTGCAGCCTTCTGGAAACACCATAAATAAACAGAAATACTATTGCACATGTGAGAGCTTCTCCATTCACTCCCATGGACCAGTCTCTGGCGCTGGGACCAGTGTGGACCAAGTCATTTTAGAAAAAACACAGCTCATCAGTTATCCCACAATGCTTTGCATGACTTCTTTAGTATATATATATATGTATTTTTTGGAGAAAGTCAATCAAGTGTTGGCGAAAGCATTAATCTTTACCGGCTGCTATACCTTCACTCGGTTTACTTTCATATAGTTTAGATATATATATATATTAAAGAAACCTCCAAAGCTGTCAAGGTCGTCGTCTTAAGTGATAACAAATATATTAACGCAACAGTTACTTTTATTGTTAATGGAAATACATTAATGAAAGAACATCATCGCATAAACCATTACGCGAACCTTTTCTGTCATTTCTTGATATTTGACAGACTGAATAATTATAGAAAGCTAGAAACAAGGACACATAAGTGTGTATAAATAGTTCTTTCCAATGACAAGTAACACTGTGAGAAATGCCAAACTCATTCTATTGCAAATTAATAATTGATCCGAAAGAACAAATGAAACTAAGTAATGGAATTTAGGGGTAAGTGATGCACAGCATGTAGGAATGATCTGCAGATGAATGGATGATTGGCTACAGATATTAACCGCGCACTGAGAATCATGGTAACTGGTAACGTATGGAACGTCACATGTTCTGTCTTCAGAGTTCAAAGGTGGATCTGCGGAATACTAGGCTTATTAACACCACGGTGTGAGCAGGGATAGGCACCAGCAATGTCCACGGCAGACATTTAGTGGGAACTGTGACGGACAATTTAACGATGTTCTTTAGACCTTCACGCTCCGGACACTGGGTGTCCTTAGACAAACACTTTGCCTATCCCTGGGTGTAAGTCGGGTGCATCTGGCTTTGGCATTTGGCTCTGATTTCACTGATTGTTGCGTGATTCGCATGTACGACTTACGTGCAACCCAGTGCGGAATGTGCGTGGCACGACTTACGTTTGTGCCTGTTGTTTGCCCATTCTAAACTGATTGAGCTAGTAAATGTAGACTTTCAGTGGGCTCTTCATGAAAATCTGAAGGGTACCAGCTCCCTGTGAGGGGATGGGATGGTTGATCGCGGCTGCTTCCACGCAGCCGCTTCACCGAGATCTCTTGTGTGATGGCCAGTTCATCTCGTGACAGGTCCTCGCAGGACAGGTGAGATTGCATAGAAGTTAGTATTGTTAGTAATAGGATATAGTTTATTAGGGGTTAGTGTAAGGGCTTAGGATTAATATTAGGGTTACTATTAGGACTTAGTATTAGGGGTTAGTATTGGGGTTCAGGGTTAGTATTAGTGATTAGTATTAGGTTTCGTATTGAGGTTCAGGGTTAGTATTAGGACTTAGTATTAGAGGTTAGTATTGGGGTTCAGGGTTAGTATTAGTGCTTAGTATTAGGGTTAGTATTGGGGTTCAGGATTAGTATTAGGACTTAGTATTAGAGGTTAGTATTGGGGTTCAGGGTTAGTATTAGGACTCAGTATTAGAGGTTAGTATTGGGGTTCAGGGTTAGTATTAGGGCTTATTATTAGGGGTTAGTATTGGGGTTGAGGATTAGTACTAGGGCTTATTATTAGGGGTTAGTATTGGGGTCCAGGGTTAGTATTAGGGCTTATTATTAGCGGTTAGTATTGGGGTCCAGGGTTAGTATTAGGGCTTATTATTAGGGGTTAGTATTGGGGTTCAGGGTTAGTAATAGTACTCAGTATTAGAGTTTAGTATTGGGGTTCAGGGTTAGTATTAGGGGTTAGTATTAGGGGTTAGTATTGGGGTTGAGGATTAGTACTAGGGCTTATTATTAGGGGTTAGTATTGGGGTTGAGGATTAGTACTAGGGCTTATTATTAGGGGTTAGTATTGGGGTCCAGGATTAGTACTAGGGCTTATTATTAGGGGTTAGTATTGGGTCCAGGGTTAGTAATAGGGCTTATTATTAGGGGTTAGTATTGGGGTCCGGGGTTAGTACTAGGGCTTATTATTAGGGGTTAGTATTGGGGTCCAGGGTTAGTATTAGGGCTTATTATTAGGGGTTAGTATTGGGGTCCGGGGTTAGTATTAGGGCTTATTATTAGGGGTTAGTATTAGGGGTCAGGATTAGTACTAGGGCTTATTATTAGGGGTTAGTATTGGGGTCCGGGGTTAGTATTAGGGCTTATTATTAGGGGTTAGTATTGGGGTCTGGGGTTAGTATTAGGGCTTATTATTAGGGGTTAGTATTGGGGTCCAGGGTTATTATTAGGGCTTATTATTAGGGGTTAGTATTGGGGTCCAGGGTTAGTATTAGGGCTTATTATTAGGGGTTAGTATTGGGGTCCAGGGTTAGTATTAGGGCTTATTATTAGGGGTTAGTATTGGGGTCCAGGGTTAGTATTAGGGCTTATTATTAGGGTTTAGTATTAGGGGTCAGGATTAGTACTAGGGCTTATTATTAGGGGTTAGTATTGGGGTTCAGGATTAGTATTAGGACTTATTATTAGGGGTTAGTATTGGGGTCCAGGGTTAGTATTAGGGCTTATTATTAGGGGTTAGTATTGGGGTCCAGGGTTAGTATTAGGGCTTATTATTAGGGGTTAGTATTAGGGGTCAGGATTAGTACTAGGGCTTATTATTAGGGGTTAGTATTGGGGTTCACGATTAGTATTAGGACTTATTATTAGGGGTTAGTATTGGGGTCCAGGGTTATTATTAGGGCTTTTTATTAGGGGTTAGTATTGGGGTCCAGGGTTAGTATTAGGGCTTATTATTAGGGGTTAGTATTGGGGTCCAGGGTTAGTATTAGGGCTTATTATTAGGGGTTAGTATTGGGGTCCAGGGTTAGTATTAGGGCTTATTATTAGGGGTTAGTATTAGGGGTCAGGATTAGTACTAGGGCTTATTATTAGGGGTTAGTATTGGGGTCCAGGGTTAGTACTAGGGCTTATTATTAGGGGTAGTATTGGGGTCCAGGGTTAGTACTAGGGCTTATTATTAGGGGTTAGTATTGGGGTCCAGGGTTAGTACTAGGGCTTATTATTAGGGGTTAGTATTGGGGTCCAGGGTTAGTATTAGGGCTTATTATTAGGGGTTAGTATTGGGGTCCAGGGTTAGTACTAGGGCTTATTATTAGGGGTTAGTATTGGGGTCCGGGGTTAGTATTAGGGCTTATTATTAGGGGTTAGTATTGGGGTCTGGGGTTAGTATTAGGGCTTATTATTAGGGGTTAGTATTGGGGTCCAGGGTTAGTACTAGGGCTTATTATTAGGGGTTAGTATTGGGGTCCGGGGTTAGTATTAGGGCTTATTATTAGGGGTTAGTATTGGGGTCCAGGGTTAGTATTAGGGCTTATTATTAGGGGTTAGTATTGGGGTCCGGGGTTAGTATTAGGGCTTATTATTAGGGGTTAGTATTGGGATCCAGGGTTAGTATTAGGGCTTATTATTAGGGGTTAGTATTGGGGTCCGGGGTTAGTATTAGGGCTTATTATTAGGGGTTAGTATTGGGGTCCAGGGTTAGTATTAGGGCTTATTATTAGGGGTTAGTATTGGGGTCCGGGGTTAGTATTAGGGCTTATTATTAGGGGTTAGTATTGGGGTCCAGGGTTAGTACTAGGGCTTATTATTAGGGGTTAGTATTGGGGTCCAGGGTTAGTATTAGGGCTTATTATTAGGGGTTAGTATTGGGGTCCGGGGTTAGTATTAGGGCTTATTATTAGGGGTTAGTATTAGGGGTCAGGATTAGTACTAGGGCTTATTATTAGGGGTTAGTATTGGGGTCCGGGGTTAGTATTAGGGCTTATTATTAGGGGTTAGTATTGGGGTCCGGGGTTAGTATTAGGGCTTATTATTAGGGGTTAGTATTGGGGTCCGGGGTTAGTATTAGGGCTTATTATTAGGGGTTAGTATTGGGGTCCAGGGTTAGTATTAGGGCTTATTATTAGGGGTTAGTATTGGGGGTCAGGATTAGTACTAGGGCTTATTATTAGGGGTTAGTATTGGGGTCCAGGGTTAGTATTAGGGCTTATTATTAGGGGTTAGTATTGGGGGTCAGGATTAGTACTAGGGCTTATTATTAGGGGTTAGTATTGGGGTCCAGGGTTAGTATTAGGGCTTATTATTAGGGGTTAGTATTAGGGGTCAGTATTAGTACTAGGGCTTATTTTTAGGGGTTAGTATTAAGGGTTATAAAAGACAAAAGTGGTGAGAATTCGGTGGATCCATGTATTTTTTTGGGGGGTTATTTAAAAAAAACAACAACTGTATTGCTCATACAGCATTCAACTACAGCCCACAAGAACCTGGTGAACCACAGTTGCCCATCTCTAACCTGGAGACTATCCGTGACATCATTGAACCAGCCTTGCACCTTGGTTCACATCCGAGAACGCTTTTCTTCCGTTTCGCATGCCTTTGTTCGACACCAACCTTGTATTCGCATTGGATCTTCATCTAAGTGATTCTTGACGTTCATTCACACGCGGAGCCAAGCCCTCTCTTCTTCCCCCTATCACTTCTGGTACCTAAATTAAGAAGCTCCATTTTACTGGCGTTCTTCACCGGCTATCCCGACTATTCTTCTGTCCTAACCCTGTGTCCGACCTTCTCCTTGGAGTCAATTTGGGATTGTGCCTTACCTGAGACCCGCATTGTCGTTGTCTATACTTACCTTCTAGCACAACCATAGGGTACAGCTTTTTAAGACAAACCATTTCCTTCATGCCATATGGTCCGCTGGTATTAGCGATTGTGCCCTTATCTGTGATAAATCCAGGTCTGCATTTAATTAAACCTCACCGGACTGCTATTAATACTAGAATTAGACACAATTTTCTTTAAGTTAAAATAAAAAAAATGGTATAGCGTTACCAATGCACTGAATACAAATACGTTGGAAAACCATTTTTAGAATAAGATGCCTTAATTCTTATGAGTAGTTATGTCCTCTTTCCATTGTCTTCTTTTATTCTGGCAGGTTCTCTGATTTTTTTTTAATCATTTCTGCTCACTTGCTGTTGTCCCTCTCCGGCAGGCTTACCCCCAGTTTGTCCTGACCTGCCTAGAGGAGCTAAATGTAAAAGAGGTGGTAACCCAGACAGCCGATCAGATGCAAGATGAGCTGTGGCTTCAGTCTCAACAGGAGACTGGCAGAATCTTATCAAACGGGGTCAGTGGTGAGACGTAATATGTATAATAATGACAGTAAATAGCTCGAAACAAATATATACGTTACCCTGAACTACAGGGGTTTCGAAAAAAAGGTAGAAATAGCATGTTAGCTTGAATGCAATAGGTTTAGAAATAAGAGGGTTTTAAACATCTGTATAAAGGAAAATACATCACACACTGGAATACAGAGAAGGATATGTCCAGGATTAGATGTATGTTTCCGTACATCTGTGTGGCTCTGTCTATTAGTATTTTTCTTTACCCATTCTGTATAGTCCCTCTATGTGTCATCTGTATGTCTATCTATCTAATTACACATTGCCTTTTCACATAAGCCAAATGGTCCCAGAGAACACGTTTAATAAGATAGAACAATTCTTATGGTGTTCTTATATATATAAAGGGTAGAATGTCTACTATGGATTGATTATAACATAAAAAGTGTATATATTTTAGAAAGCGATCACAGTGATCATGCAAGAGATCATCCATATTAATACAATGTTAGGAATCCCAGATAAACATCTATCTGTCATTATTTGTGTGTGTGCATGTGTTGTCCCATGTGTTGATAGATCTGTCTATCTAGCTGTTATTATATGTGTGTGCATCTATCTGTCATTATATGTGTGTCTGTATCCGTGTGGATCTATTTATCTGTCAATATGTGTGTGTGTAGCTATCTATCATTATATGTGTGTCTGTGTTATCTACTTTTCATTATGTGTGTGTGTGTATCTGGCTCTACCTGTCATTATATGTGTGTTAGTTTGCGTGTATATATCTCTCATTATATATGTGTGTGTATCTATCTATCTATCATTATGTGTGTGAGTGTGCGTGTGTATCTATCTGTCATTATATATATATGTGTGTGTGCGGGTGTTTCCATCTGTCATTATATGTGTGTGTGCGGGTGTCTCTATCTGTCATTATATGTGTGTGTGCATGTGTTTTTTTTAATCTATCTGTCATTATATGTGTGTGTGCGCATCTATCTATCTATCTATCTATCTATCTATCTATCTATCTATCTGTCATTTTATATATATGTGTGTGTGTGTCTATCATTATGTGTGTGTGCGCGTGTATCTATCTGTCATTATATATATGTGTGTGCGGGTGTTTCTATCTGTCATTATATGTGTGTGTGTCTGTCATTATATGTGTGTGTATCTATCTGCCATTATATGTGTGTGTGCATGTATCTATCTATCTGTCATTATATGTGTGCGTATATCTTTCTGTCATTATATGTGTGTGTGTGTGTGTTAACGTGTATCTATCTGTCATTATATATGTGTGTGTGTGTGTGTATCTATCTGTCATTATATGTGTGTGTGTGTATCTATCTGTCATTATATATGTGTGTGTGTGTATCTATCTGTCATTATATGTGTGTGTGTATCTATCTGTCATTATATGTGTGTGTGTCTGTCATTATATGTGTGTGTGTATCTATCTGTCATTATATATATGTGTGTGTGTGTGTATCTATCTGTCATTATATGTGTGTGTGTGTATCTATCTGTCATTATTTATTTATGTGTGTGTGTGTGTATCTATCTGTCATTATATGTGTGTGTGTGTATCTATCTGTCATTATTTATTTATGTGTGTGTGTGTATCTATCTGTCATTATATGTGTGTGTGTACTAGTAACTGACACAATATAACTTCAATGTTTTTCACATTCCAGCCTTTGCAGAATGATGTCACTCATCCCAATCAGCAGCAAGTTCCCGAGCCATTGGTGGGCCAGTTATTGCCCACAGGTGGCCCAGGGGATTCTAGGCAGCTGACAGTGGCGTTGGTGAGGAAACTCACAGAGAAACATCCTCAGGACCCAGCTCAAAGGTAAGTCAGTGACAGAACAGATAGTTATTGTTCAATGACATTAGATGCGTTCCTTCAGTTTTATGTTACATTGATTCCTCAGATATTATTGAAATATCTCACAAGCCCTCCGGCTCCCAAGCAAACATGTTTTTATTTTTCCCTTTGCTAAATGAAAGGGAAGCATGGCATGCGTGTGCGTTTTTATCATAGAGATCTCCATGCTGCAAGTGCAAATAAAACATATTAACATGCATGGTGAATTTGTCCTGATAAATACTGTTCTTGGAAGTACACGTTGATTCACTGATTATTATATATATTGCTTATTACTGATTATACAGCTGCTTGTGCGGTATATGTTAATTCATTGGCAATACAAAGACACATACAATAAAGTGAACATGTGCGCTAGTGACCAACACTAGAAAAAAAGAGCATTACCCTTTTCTATGAGACGAAATGCTCAGATATTATGTGATCTGGATATCTGGGCTGCCTCTGGAGCTGGTTTACAAGATCTACCTGCTCTTATCTGAGCTCACCCACGCTGTTTATCTTGAGCAGGGTATTGCTCATGTAAATGTGAGTGTACCATTTATGCACTTTGCACTATTATATCATTGCACTGATATACTACACTATTATTGTTTTTGTTTTTTTCCCCTTTGCATAATATCTGAGCATTTCGTCTCATAGAAAAGGGTAATGCTCTTTTTTTCTAGTGTTGGTCACTAGCGCACATGTTCACTTTATTGTATTTGTTTTCACTGGTTTGCTAGGAGTGAGACACTAGCTGTGCACAAGTGCTAGCTTACTCCATCACAGTTATTGGCGCAGTATACTGTATTGTTTGTTTATTAATACAAAGACACATGTCAACTAATAGAAACCTCCTAAACACAGCTAAAGGACTTGAAAATGATGTACATATTTGTTTCCATTGATGTTGAATTTAAATATTTGTTTGAAATAAAATGTAAATATCTGTATTATAAATATGTTTCTTTTCCCCATGAGTATCAGGTTTGCAGCTTCTACTCAGCTCTCAGCATTTGACCCTTGGACGAGGAAAAAGCAACATTTTAAAAGTGTTCAATTGTTCTTGCATGCATATGTTGCACAGGAGCCTGTACAGAGCTCACATCTGCAGGTTCTCCCATGGGTTGTGCAGCGAAGATTACCATATCAGTTATGTTACATGATACCCTGCAGAATGTAGAATGCACGTGTGTACAGAAGGACACCTACATTTTGAAAGCATTATACTATGCTACTAGTTGCCCCTATTTCCCCTTTGCACATAACCCCCACTGTGTTTTAATGAGCTTAAAGGGGCACTCCCACCAAAAAAGGAAAAGGGTTTATTTTTTTTTATTTTGCATCGTTGGTTTCAGATATGTCTTGTGTTATGTGAGTTTCTTTTATGAAATATTTTACTAAACAAGTGTGACTGGGTGCCGCCATTTTGTGAAATATACTGTTTTTGGTGGCCACCCCCCCAGAGACTTTACAGTACTAGTATCTTACTTTGGAGCTGGGGACACAGAATGCAGTCTATAAGACAGAATCCCATGTATTGAATGGGAGTGTACTGTAACTATTACATCAGAGAGACTTGCTGGAAGATTTTGATCGAATTTTGCATCATGGGTAAAATTCGCAAAAAGGATGCTGGAGACAGACACCTAATTTTATTTTTATGCATGAATTTATGCAATTAATTCAAACATAGAAGAAAAAAAAACCCAGTGGTTTGTTTTAAATGCACAGGTAATCTAGTTACATCTTATGTAAGTGGTAGTGTCCCTTTAATAAAAGGCAGTTTAAACTGAAACATTGCTGGACCTGTTGATACTTGGGTTGATGTTGGCCTTCCGAGCAGGTGTAAAGTTATGTCACAGTTGCAGTACTTTCTTAAATGTTGTACATTAGTCCCATAACTGTTCATATTTCTGTTGAGTTTAAGTAAGGGTTTGTAGATGTTTGTAGACTCAGAATCCAGCCCAGGTCTGTTTAGAAGCCAGGGGACCAGTACTTCCTCAGGGTTCCATGTCACGCCCACCTGATAATGTGGGCCGCCAGGGGGCATGGCTTGGGAGGCGGAGCTTTAGTTATATTATATAAAAAATTGTATTGAAAATTATTTTTAAAATTGTCCTGCTTCTGATAGCTTCCCTCAGGCAGGACAGTCGAAGAAGCTGAAATGGTGGTGGGAGGGGCTCTCAATGGACTAACCATTTTTACCTAAGTACCATGCTGCAATTTGCTATGCAGGGCGTTGTAATCCCGTTTAGTAGAGAAGGTTTATTAAACGCCTCCTCAATATACTTCTAGAAAAGCACATTTTCCAGCCTGCCGAGGACGATGAATACACCAGTAGTGGCGGCTTAACACCACACAATACGTTTCAGGCCGGCAGAATCCTTGTATTAATTGAGTGGATTTGTTTATATTAGCTGATCAAATTGAGTAGCTTACCTTTATTGGAAGTGAATGGGAGGATCTGTAGTTGCCGACAAAGCACAATGACCTAGCTTGTCACCCAGTGACCCATGAGTAGGAAATAATGAACTGTGAGTAGCTGTCATCGTAACTGCTTCTGACAGCTTGGCTATGGGCACATCTGTGTTAGTTTCATGGAAAGGCTTTTGTTTCTTTCCCACTAGTGACTTTTCAGACCGCTGTGGGGTTTGCTAGATGCCTTGCTCCTGCTTCTTACCCCCCCCCCCCCTTGCCTCTTTCCACTGATGATAGCAGCTGCTACTGATGAAGCTGACATTTATTTTAATGATTTCTCTGGCATTTATTATTTCATTAAAATAATTTAAAAAACAAACAAACACTTTTTGTTATATTTGTTTGGAATTGAACACAGTGGAATGTGCTTTTTTGATGTGTAGGTGGGTAAAAAGCATTGACATGGCAAACGTGCGCTCCTGTCTAATTAAACTGTTCAGAGTTTCGAACCGTTATGATGGATTTTGAATGGATGCATTTTTATTTTAAGGTAGTAGTGGCCAGCTGAGTGGATTAAAGGGATACCATCATCTATATGTATCAAGTGAATATAGAGATTAGAAATGTGTCCAAAAATGATCTATACATAGGTTAGCCACCTTTTCTTCAAAAAAAGAAAGAAATACTGGCCATGCTCTTGTTTCTATAGACTTAACAATGGTCTCAGGGATAGTGTTGAGCGAACCCGAACCGCACTGTTTGGGTTCGTACCGAACATTACGGTTTTTGGACCCCGAACACGGACATTCCACTGTATGTTCGGGTTGGAGTTCGGGGTTCAGCGATTACATTGTATGTAATGCTATGGGCTTTCTATAAACTGAAATAGAGTCCCCATTCATACGAATAGGTCAATTGACCTATTCGTATGAATGGGGACACTCTTACCCACATTTTACTTCATTTTGCAGCCCTCTAGCCCTTTCCAGGACTTTTTTAGAGGCATTTTAGTGGCCAAAAGTTTGTGTCCCCATTGACTTCAATGGGGTTCGGGGTCAAGTTCGGGGTCAAGTTCGAGCACGGACCCGGACATTCTTTCGAAGTTCGTCCGAACCTGCCGAACCCGAACATCCAGGTGTCCGCTCAACTCTACTCAGGGATATTTTTTTTAGTCAAATATGGACTGGATCACAACCCTATCTATACATTGCGCTAGCTGAATGGCATATGTAAAGACAACCGTGTTTTATAGGGACTGTATCACCTGAACACTGTTTTTACTGTGCACGTAGAGCATAAGAAATGACTGAAAATGATCTATACATTGTGTAGGCAAAACTGCAAGAAAAGGCCTACATTAAGAGACAAATGTGTTTTTTAAATATGTCTGTGGAGTCTCCTGCTTATGACATCACCTTTGGCGCGGTATGCAAATGAAATGCTTTTCAATGGGACGTGTGTCATTTGTATACCGTGCCACAGGTGATGTCATGAGCAGGAGACTCGACAGACACAAAAGAAATGATCCTAATTTGGGCATTTACTTGCAGTTTTGCTAATACAATGTATAGATAATTTTGAATATTTTTTTATGCTCTACATGCACAGTAAAAACAAAGTTTGGGTGATACAGTCCCTTTAAATCTGGTTGTAAAGTCTCATTTTTATGACATTGCCTTGTGACTGGGCATTTCAATGCATTCAAAACACATTTTTTTTCCTCTGAATTTAAGTTTTGGCACAACGTATAGACCTTTTTTGCTAATGTTTTATTCTCCACATTAACAGTGTAATTAATATTTAGGTGACTGGGTCCCTTTTAGAGATCCAGATTAAAGGATAGGCCTGAAAGAGACAGGCTGACAAATCACAAGCTAGGGAACTTAAAAGCCCAAGTCCATTATAAATGTAAATGAAATGTAATTTTAGTTGCCATTCCCTATGACACAGATCCGGTATTGTCTGTCTGTATTTATTTTTTGAAGCCTTGCAGTGCTATAGTTATTTTATGAGTGGACACATCTGTTGCTGTTGCATAATGTGTTGTAAGAACCTAGTCAGGGTTTAATAATGTAAAGTCTTTTTATTATTAATTGTCCCGTGTACATACTTCAATTCAGCATAAACCTGGCATCTTGCAAGTCGAACGTAAAATGTATGCCTGCACTTTTATCTGTTATTTTAATTTATATATGTGTGTGTGTGTATATATATATATATACACACACACACAATATGGACATTGCATTCTAAATACATAGACATTAAAATGAAGTTGGCCCCCCCTTTGCAGCTATATCAGCTCCCACTCTTCTGGAGAGGCTTTCCACAAGGTTTTGGAGTGTTTTTATGTGAATTTGTGTCCATTCATCCAGTAGACCATTTGTGAGGTCAGACACTGATGTTGGACGAGAAGGTCTGGCTTACAATCTCTCTCTGTACCGGCCAGCCAAGTTCTTCCCCACCAAACTCATCCAATCATGTCTTTATGGACCTTGTTTTGTACACTGGGGCACAGTCGTGCTAGAATAGAACAGGGCCTTCCCCCAAACTGCTCCCACAAAGTTGGAAGCAAAGCATTGTCCCAAATGTCTTGGTATGCTGAAACATTACTATTTCCCTTCACTGGAAGTAAGGGGCCTAGACCAACCCCTGAAAAACAGCCCAATATCATTATCCCTCCTGCAGTCAGGCAGGTAGCATTCTCCAGACATCTGCCAAACCCAGACTCGCCCATCAGACTGCCAAACAGTGAAGCATGATTCATCACTACACAGAACAGGCTTCACTGCTCCAGAGTCCACATGCTTTACACCTCTTGATCCCATGCTTGGCATTGTACTTGGGGATGTGAGGCTTGCATGCAGTTGCTTGGCCATGGAAACCCATTCCATGAAGCTCCCGCTGTACAGTGTTTGTGCTGATATTAATGCCAGTGGAAGTTTGGAATCTTCAGCTATGGAATAGGCAGAGCATTGGCGACCTTTACACACCATGCATCTCAGCACTCGGTGACCCCGCTCTGTGACTTCACGTGGTCTTCTACTTCGTGAGTTGCAGCTGTTCCTAAACACCTCTACTTTCCAATAATACCACTTACAGCTGACCGTGGAATATCTAGCAGGGATGAAATTCCACAAACTGACTTATTGCAAAGCATCCTATCACAGTACCACGCTTGAATTCACCGCTCATAATGACCCATTTTTTCACAAATGTCTGTAAATGCAGACTGCAAGGCTAGGTGCTCCTTAAAAACTTCAAGGAGACAATATTTTGAATAAGAAAGCTAAAGATTATGTTGTAGGTAAAGTGCTTTTATTTTTCTGAAGCTAAAACAAAATCATTGTACAAAATACAAATACTTGGCATAAACATAGCAAGAGACTAATTAGGAGCGAGCGCCATTAAGCTCATTGCCTGTAGGTTTTTAGATGGCTCCAGGGTGTCTCAGGAGATAGCCCAGAGACAATAGGACAATGGGCTATGGCCTGAGACATCCTGGCAAGTTGGGGTTTATCAGTAATTCAATTAAGGGTTCAAGGGAGGGGATCTTAATTAGGGTCAGGAAGGTTATCAGTAGGAGGGGAATAGTGGGGGGAGTTAGGGTAATCAGGCAGGGCTATTTCAGCTGTAATTTGTGGAGTGAATCATTCTAATGCTTGTTCTCTTTTGTTTCACAGGTTCTATCACAGGAGCTTCAATCTGAATCCATAAAACATCAGGACATGAAATCTGGGCTGTGCAAGAGAGCCAAACGACACCAAGGAAGGCTGAGGAGCAACACTACACCGCCAAGATCCCTTGGCGGCGGGTAACGTGGTTCTGGCTCCCAGACTGCTCAGGGCATCCTTCTCTTCCCTTGTCTAATTTTACTGTATGTCCCCTTGTGCTGATGGATTTAAGTTTATCTATTTTATGGCCAATGCCTTCTCTGTATTACCTCTGGGGAAGTTTATTCTCCCACTCTCAGTAATTGTTATATCTATACCTGGTCTAACGATATTAGTATGTAATACTTTCTGATCTTCTCTGTGTTACCACTCCACCTCGGCTCTACCTCTATTAGTCAGTACCTTCTCAGTATGTAATACTTTCTGATCCTCACTGTATTATACTCCACCTCTGCTCTCCCTCTATTAGTCAGTACCCTCTCAGTATGTAATACTTTCTGATCTTCTCTGTGTTCCACTCCACCTCGGCTCTACCTCTATTAGTCAGTACCCTCTCAGTATGTAATACTGTCTGATCTTCTCTGTGTTACCACTCCACCTCTGCTCTACCTCTATTAGTCAGTACCCTCTCAGTATGTAATACTTTCTGATCTTCTCTGTGTTACCGCTCCACCTCGGCTCTACCTCTATTAGTCAGTACCCTCTCAGTTTGTAATACTGTCTGAACCTCACTGTATTATACTCCACCTCTGCTCTACCTCTATTAGTCAGTACCCTCTCAGTATAGTAATACTTTGGGTTGTTTCTTCTACCCAATTATATTTGTCATTGTTATATATCTAAATATTCTCATCATACTGCCATATAGGTTGGGTGTTGGAGTGGATGAAAACCATGCATCAGAAACCAAAACTGCAGCATCAAATGGACCATCACAGACAGAGGACACGACCCAATCAAAATCACCAGATAAGTACTTTAGCAGAATCAGGATTTGTGGCATTTCATTATTGCACTTTGGTTTTACATTTGATATTCAGAATTATTTTTATTTCAATTTTTGTCCTTTGTTAGCATATAGTTTATGGTTTTGGTGGGATGGGGGTTTGTGGTTTCATTTTACATTAAACTTGTGAGGGTGTGATAGTGGCGTACAGTACCTTATGTGGCCCCCATGTTACTTCTTCACATGATATCCCCCACCCCCTTTTTTAGATTGGGATTTTATTTATCCCAACAAAGGTTAAGTTCTTGCAAATATTGGTAATTTCTAATTTGGGGTAATTAGAATTATCATAATGTCAGTGTGGGCTTGATGCCAGGGAGTAGATACAGTATATTCTTTGATGAGGCAAGTGTTAGGCAGTTTTCAATTTTCAAAAGTTAAAAGTCAGTATCTGTCCATTATTACCAGTTTAATCTCCAAGCAGGAGCAATAAACATTAGTCTCTTCACTCCAGAGGCCCTCTCTACTTTATCTTTCTTGATATTCTCTAGTGTCTCTACATGATATTTATCTGCTTCCTCTGCTGAGGGATTATTTCTGGTATCTACTACCCCTTTAGTAACACAGTGTGTGGTCACATTGCTTTGAATTCGACCACCTTCTAGCTCATAACAATAATGTGCTTCCTGTACTGGAAGGTAATTCCTGGTATCTACTTCACCCCTTCAGTGAAATAGTGGGTTGTCACATTGCTTTGAATTCTACCATCTTCTAGCTATAAGCACTGTACCTCTGCACAAAAAGTACTTCCCTTATCAGCATGATAAGAAGTAGTAATATGGGAATACTTGTATCATAATAATAATAATGTGCTTTCTCTACTGGAAGGTTATTCCAGGTATATACTACCCCCTTTTTTGGAAAAATACTGTCTTGTCACATGGCTGGTATTTCTAACACACTCTTGCTCCAAACAGGGTTCCATTTGCATGATTAGCATGTTTAAATATTTAGTAAATATGCATTTATTTAGAAAGTGTTTGTACCAGGAAGAATACATGGAGTGTTTCTCCTGTTTTCAATTATGTCCTTACTCAGTAATATGACAATACTCATATCATGATATTTATATGCTTCCGCTACTGGAAGATTAGGCCAGGCATCTACTACCTCCTTTGGGAAGATAGTGTTTTGTAACATTGTTGGGATTTTTAGTACCCTCCAGCTCTAAACATTGTTCCATGTGCACAATAATACTTCCCTTATGGACATGATAATATCTAGTAATATATGTGAATACTTGTATCATAATAGTCATGTGTTTCCTCTACTGGAGGGTCATGCTGGGTATCTACTACCCCTGCTGGTAAAATACTGTTTGGTCACATGGCTGGGATTTCTACCACCCTCTGGTTCTAAAAATTGTACCATTTTGCAGAAACCTCTTCCCTTATTAACCTGATAATATTTGGCATAATATGGGAATACTTGTATCATGTCTCCTCTTATGTAAACATGAAAAATAAATATTACAAGCAGGGGATTTATGCTTGCAACATGATTAACGTGTATTAGCAGATAGGGTGGGCTGATTTTAGGCAGTCTTGGTTTTATAACAATTAGGAGATGGATTAGAGCAAAGGGGGCCTTATACTGAGGGTCTCTGTAATCAAATATACTGTGTGATTTGTTGCTAAAAACATTATCTAATCTCCTAACAATGGAGGATCTTGTACATTCAGGGCTTCATATCTCTGATTGACCTAGTCATAGGGTGTTATCTACATTTGCATGCAAAGGAGTCTAGTCCAGTAAGTTTATTACTTGTGATTGGAGCTGGGCAGAGGCTGGAGGTTATCTCTCTTTGCTGGCAGGGCTGTATATTAGGCTAGGATGGGAAGATTGGATTATAGCTAGACATACACAGTGATTGTCTGCTGTATTTACATGATCTACAGATGTTAAGAGTCCTGTATCTGATAGCTTGAATGTCAAGTTACTATTGTTCTGGTGAATTGGAAGAGACACAGTAGATAAAAGTGGTTGTTTGTGTTTATGGTCTTTATAGGAGCAGTTCCTGTTAGTTTATTATCTGGATGTTTGGCACATTTGAAAGGCACTTAAATGTTACTGTAAAACAAATGATAATTCTCCTGCAATTTTACAGTAAAAATGATTTCACAGGGGCTGCTAACATTTAGAAGCATCAGTTACACAAAAGCCTGCTTTCCTCTCCTGCAGTTCCCAAGCTCCCCTCTGGGATGGCGATATTACTGCATAATAAGCCTCTCTGCAGCTTCAGGTGTGGGAATACTGTGGGGGGAAAAGAAAGCACAGGAGAAGTTACATAGAAGGTACCTTTAGGAGGAGCGAGGGTGGAAAGGCTGTTACAAGCTTTACCTATAGTCTGCAGAGAGCAGTGTGTCTCTCTGTCACACAGCAGCTTTGGTCGTGGTTTATAAAAGGGGCTTTCAGAATAGGGGAGTTGGTAGCACAGTTGAAAGATATGTTCATGGCAGCATTACAGGTAAATAATGTTCAGTGTGAGAGTGCAGTGGTCATAGGTATAAGACTGATAGGTCATAGGTCTAAGACTCTAAGACAGGAAGAGAGAATGGCCGTCTGGAGGATGGTAACACATTAGGCAAAGTTGTGACTGTTAAGAAATACTTGGCAGTGAGGCCTAACATCAAGGGACCAATTTTAATTCCCAGTAGCAGGGCCCCCTTCCACGGTTCCAAATATAAATTGATGCTGTCCAACGTGATAGTTGAAGTTGGGCTTGATCCTTGGTTTTGGAACATACTCATTCCATATTGCACAGCAGCGATGGCTGCAGTTGATGTAAAAAGCCAGGAGCACAAAAGGAGGCTGGGCAGAGGGAGCTCTAACGCCGAGTAAAAGTACATTAGCCCTAGCTATGGCAAGAGTCAGCGAAGGTGGTTGTGAAATGTATTAATTATCATTCTCATTTCAGTTAAGAAATCAGTGAGCACCATTCTGGGCACCGGGCTGCCATGTTGGCAAGCTCAGCACCTCAGGAGAAGCAGCTAGGGATCCCAGGGGTGTGAGCAGAAATCCATTGGCTCAGGAGAAGAGGGCAGAGAGGAGCTGAGCTGCCAGCTATAGTTGACACCGCAAAATAATAATGGGGTAAGCCAGACCTTGTTATAATTCCCCCCAAATGGGGTAAGCCGGACCTGGTTATAATTTCCCCAAAATGCTTAGACCTCATATTGCAGGAGGCAGATATACTACTGCAGCGGTGAGAGGGGGTTACACTGGCATGGTCCAACATTATCTCTAGAAAGGTCTGGCGGGGTGCACACCCTATTCGGGCAGTGGAAAGAGTTAGGAAGAGGTTGAACAGGGCCTTAAGGAACTTTGTTCTCTCCCAGGGGGGTTGTGTGGTTCAGCATGGACACTTGCAGCCAAGCTATAGTGGTCTGTATAGGGATGATGGAGTCCATCTTTCAGACATGGGGTTGTATCTATTGAACAACAGTCTGCAGGAGGCAAAAGTAAGGTGGTTGGCCTAGTTGGTGGCGTCAAGAGTGGCTAGTGGGGAGTCCCCTCTTGGTGGCGGTAATGCGGCACTCACTACTTCTGGGGATAACAAAAACACCCTGCAGGTTGAGATGGGCGCGATTTGGGTATTGACGTATGGTCGGGCCCATGCGGAGGAAGCGTAGCCAGCCGGTTGGTTGTGGATACAAAGGCGGGAACCGATTGTGTGGTCGGGCCCGCCGCTGGGGCACGGTTATGGCTACTGCAGAACGCAAAAACATGTTGGGCACGTGAGTTGGGGGGCTCACGGGGCTCCAGGAAGGGGGTGGGGCTCAAGGTCAGCTGGCTATCCTGGCCGCCCCGGGATACCCCAGTTTCAGTAGAAGGCGGCGCGGTGATGATGGACCGGCCGTCACGTGCGCTGCAGGCAGGCGGGGCTCAGCGCATCTCCAGGGGGTAGGGGTGCCGCATTTGGTTTGGGGACTCCTCCCTTTTTAACGTTGTTATAAATAAATGACTTCTATTTGCCACCATATGCAAGTGTCCTGGTTTCATTCATGTGTTGTAAGGGGTTGATAAGGGTTCATTTTTTCCATCGGGAAACCGATAGGGCGTGGGAGCTTAAACATAGCAAGAGACTAATTAGGAGCGAGCGCCATTAAGCTCATTGCCTGTAGGTTTTTAGATGGCTCCAGGGTGTCTCAGGAGATAGCCCAGAGACAATAGGACAATGGGCTATGGCCTGAGACATCCTGGCAAGTTGGGGTTTATCAGTAATTCAATTAAGGGTTCAAGGGAGGGGATCTTAATTAGGGTCAGGAAGGTTATCAGTAGGAGGGGAATAGTGGGGGGAGTTAGGGTAATCAGGCAGGGCTATTTCAGCTGTAATTTGTGGAGTGAATCATTCTAATGCTTGTTCTCTTTTGTTTCCCACCCTCCCATCCCGAGGCAAGCACATCGGTGGGCGACCGTAAGCGCCAAGAAGTCATCACTTCGAAAATTAAAGCAGAAAGCTTGCTTGTCTCGCAGCGGGATCCAGGGACTTGTCTGACTGCCAGTTCATGGAGTCAAGAAGGAATTTTTCACCCACTTGGGAGCAGATTGGCTGAGCTTCTATAGGGGTTTTTTCGCCTTCTTCTGGATCTTTGCTGGCATTTTTTATGGGGTGCGGAGTGGTGGAGGGGGGGGGGTCCCGTCTTGCGGTAATGCGGCACTCACTACTTCTGGGGATAACAAAAACACCCTGCAGGTTGAGATGGGCGCGATTTGGGTATTGACGTATGGTCGGGCCCATGCGGAGGAAGCGTAGCCAGCCGGTTGGTTGTGGATACAAAGGCGGGAACCGATTGTGTGGTCGGGCCCGCCGCTGGGGCACGGTTATGGCTACTGCAGAACGCAAAAACATGTTGGGCACGTGAGTTGGGGGGCTCACGGGGCTCCAGGAAGGGGGTGGGGCTCAAGGTCAGCTGGCTATCCTGGCCGCCCCGGGATACCCCAGTTTCAGTAGAAGGCGGCGCGGTGATGATGGACCGGCCGTCACGTGCGCTGCAGGCAGGCGGGGCTCAGCGCATCTCCAGGGGGTAGGGGTGCCGCATTTGGTTTGGGGACTCCTCCCTTTTTAACGTTGTTATAAATAAATGACTTCTATTTGCCACCATATGCAAGTGTCCTGGTTTCATTCATGTGTTGTAAGGGGTTGATAAGGGTTCATTTTTTCCATCGGGAAACCGATAGGGCGTGGGAGCTTAAAGCACTTAAGTCCCCTAATGATTGATAACATTTTCACTGGTGAATGCTGAGTAGCTGTTGCCTGAGGAAGTCTCAGTGCTTTGAACTCTCAAAAGGCCTTGTAATGAAGGCAGTCACATCCTGACATATAGCAAGGATTGACAGTCTACCTGTTATGCTGGATTTGTCCACAGGCTAATAAGCAGCATATATATTATATATATAGTCCCAAATTAGCATCACTCACAGTTTAATTTTCATACCTTTTGTCCTGGTGCCTCCTCTAACCATCCATATATTCCAAAGCCCTTAACGGTCTTTAATTACAAAAAAATCTTTTATTACTGGTAAAAAAAATTGACATTTCAGACACCAAAAATTTTGCGGGGGATTTTGGATCATTTAAAATAATGGATCTTCAGATAAGGGATAGAATATTTGATTATTTGGTACTTAAGACTCCATAATGATAGTGCTTGAGTTACAATAATGTAAAGAGAAGAATGTATATTCAATTCAAGAATAGCTCAAGGATGTCCACACTTTCATTTTTTGGCACCTGAGTTTGACTTAGGAAAAAAAAAAACAGGTTCAAATCTCCAAAATGAAGCTATTCTCAAATTTTAGTGAATAGACCCATACATCTAGCCAAATGTGATTGTAAGCTCTTTAAGTGAAAAATAGAATGCACAATTGTTATGCTAAAGTCTTTGATATGTTAACTGCAGGGGAGTATGTCAAAGTTTTATGTACCTGCAAAAAAAATGGTTCACCTGGCAACCCTTGCTGCAAACCGGTGTCCTTTGTATGGGCTTCTCTATAATGCATGTATGCACACAAGCAGGCAACAAATGGAGTTGCTCTGCCGAGTAGGTATTATCCTACAGGACAGACTATTGCAGTGCTGTGTGTTCTCATGCATTGCAGCACCCACCCCCTTCTTTGTCGCCATAAGTAACAGGGTATGCCTACGGCCGTGGGTCCCTGGCCTGCTTGCACCTAGAGGATCATCAGCTATACCACACTGACGAGGCCATTGTAGGCCGAAACGTACGTCTGTGGTTTGCTGTGTTCCTCATGCAGAGAGGAGACTAGCCATGCATTTCAGGTCTGGACTGCCCTTATGGGTGGGATCAGTCTGATATGTTAATGGAGTGGTTCCTCTGCAATGGTGTAAGCAGGCAAAAAATGGAGTTGCTCTCCGGAGTAGGTACTATCCTACAGGACAGACTATTGCAGTGCTGTTTGTTCTTGGGCATTGTAGCACCCACCCCCTTCTTTGTCGCCATGCAGTGGCGTCCCGAGGCGGGGGCGGGGGGGCGGCCCGCCCCGGGTGCCACTGACTAGGGGGGTGCCACCGGTGCTGCCGGCACCCCCCGCGCTGCTTACCTTTTTTTTTTTTTTTTCAGGCGGCCGAATCCTCTGGATGCGGCCGCCGGGTGAAAAAAAAAAAATCACAGCGATACGTCACATCCGGCGACTGTGTTTCCCTCCTCCGTGCAGGATGGAAGACTGCATGGAGTAGTCGTCCGTCCGGGAGAAGCAGCGATTTGGTAAGTGATGGGGGGGGGGGGGGGGGCACTGACTGGCACACTATTACTGGGTTCTGAGTGGCACTATATTACTGGGTTCTGACTGGCACTATATTACTGGGCTCTGACTGGCACTATATTACTGTGTTCTGACTGGCACTATATTACTGGGAATCTGGCTGGCACTATATTACTGGGCATCTGACTGGCATAATATTCCTGGGCACTGACTGGCACAAAATTACTTGGCATCTGACTGGCATAATATTCCTGGGCACTGACTGGCACACTATTACTGAGCTCTGACTGGCACAATATTCCTGGGCTCTGACTGGCACAATATTACTGGGCATCTGACTGGCATAATATTCCTGGGAACTGACTGGCACAAAATTACTTGGCATCTGACTGGCATAATATTCCTGGGCACTGACTGGCACAATATTACTGTGTTCTGAGTGGCACTATATTACTGGGCTCTGACTGGCACACTATTACTGGGCTCTGAGTGGCACACTATTACTGGGCACTGACTGGCACAATATTACTGGGCATCTGGCTGGCACTATATTACTGGACTCTGGCTGGCACTATATTACTGGGTTCTGACTTGCACTATATTACTGGGAATCTGGCTGGCACTATATTACTGGGTTCTGACTGGCACTATATTACTGGGTTCTGACTGGCACTATATTACTGGGAATCTGGCTGGCACAATATTACTGGGTTCTGCGTGGCACTATATAACTGGGCTCTGACTGGCACACTATTACTGGGCTCTGAGTGGCACACTATTACTGGGCACTGACTGGCACAATATTACTGGGCATCTGGCTGGCACTATATTACTGGGTTCTGACTGGCACTATATTACTGGGAATCTGGCTGGCACTATATTACTGGGTTCTGACTGGCACTATATTACTGGGTTCTGACTGGCACTATATTACTGGGAATCTGGCTGGCACTATATTACTGGGAATCTGGCTGGCACTATATTACTGGGAATCTGGCTGGCACTATATTACTGGGCTCTGACTGTTACAATATTCCTGGGCACTGAGTGGCATAATATTCCTGGGCACTGACTGGCACAAAATTACTTGGCATCTGACTGGCATAATATTCCTGGGCACTGACTGGCACAATATTACTGGGTTCTGAGTGGCACTATATTACTGGGCTCTGACTGGCACACTATTACTGGACTCTGAGTGGCACACTAATACTGGGCAATGACTGGCACAATATTACTGGGCATCTGGCTGGCACTATATTACTGGGCTCTGGCTGGCACTATATAACTGGGTTCTGACTTGCACTATATTACTGGGAATCTGGCTGGCACTATATTACTGGGTTCTGACTGGCACTATATTACTGGGTTCTGACTGGCACTATATTACTGTGAATCTGGCTGGCACAATAATACTGGCTTCTGCGTGGCACTATATAACTGGGCTCTGACTGGCACACTATTACTGGGCTCTGAGTGGCACACTATTACTGGGCACTGACTGGCACAATATTACTGGGCATCTGGCTGGCACTATATTACTGGGCTCTGGCTGGCACTATATTACTGGGTTCTGACTGGCACTATATTACTGGGAATCTGGCTGGCACTATATTACTGGGTTCTGACTGGCACTATATTACTGGGTTCTGACTGGCACTATATTACTGTGAATCTGGCTGGCACTATATTACTGGGCTCTGACTGTTACAATATTCCTGGGCACTGAGTGGCACACTATTACTGGGCACTGACTGGCACAATATTCCTGGGCACTGACTGGCACAATATTACTGGGCATCTGACTGGCATAATATTCCTGGGCACTGACTGGCACAAAATTACTTGGCATCTGACTGGCATAATATTCCTGGGCACTGACTGGCACAATATTACTGGGCATCTGACTGGCACAATATTCCTGGGCTCTGAGTGGCACACTATTACTGGGCACTGACTGGCACAATATTCCTGGGCACTGACTGGCACACTATTACTGGGTTCTGAGTGGCACTATATAACTGGGCTCTGACTGGCACAATATTCCTGGGCTCTGAGTGGCACACTATTACTGGGCACTGACTGGCACAATAATCCTGGGCACTGACTGGCACACTATTACTGGGCACTGACTGGCACACTATTACTGGGCACTGACTGGCACACTATTACTGGGCTCTGACTGGCACTATATTACTGGGCTCTGACTAGCACAATAATACTGGCTCTGACTGGCACAATATTCCTGGTATCTGACTGGCACAATATTACTGGGTTCTGAGTGGCACACTATTACTGGGCTCTGACTGGCACATTACTGGGTTCTGAGTGGCACTATATAACTGGGCTCTGACTGGCACACTATTACTGGGCTCTGAGTGGCACACTATTACTGGGCTCTGACTGGCACTATATTACTGGGTTCTGAGTGGCACACTATTACTGGGCTCTGACTGGCACTATATTACTGGGTTCTGAGTAGCACTATATTACTGGGCTCTGACTGGCACACTAGTACTGGGCTCTGAGTGGCACACTATTACTGGGCTCTGACTGGCACACTTACTGGGCTCTGAGTGGCACACTATTACTGGGCTCTGACTGGCACAATATTATTGGTATCTGACTGGCACAATATTACTGGTATCTGACTGGCACACTATTCCTGGTATCTATAATTGTACAATTTTCAAACATTGAAAAAATGGTGGGTGTTTTCTTGCATTTTTATGGGGGGGAGGGGGTAGGGGGGGGCTCTGACTGGCACAATATTCCTGGGCTCTGAGTGGCACACTATTACTGGGCACTGACTGGCACAATAATCCTGGGCACTGACTGGCACACTATTACTGGGCACTGACTGGCACACTATTACTGGGCACTGACTGGCACACTATTACTGGGCTCTGACTGGCACTATATTACTGGGCTCTGACTAGCACAATAATACTGGCTCTGACTGGCACAATATTCATGGTATCTGACTGGCACAATATTACTGGGTTCTGAGTGGCACACTATTACTGGGCTCTGACTGGCACATTACTGGGTTCTGAGTGGCACTATATAACTGGGCTCTGACTGGCACACTATTACTGGGCTCTGAGTGGCACACTATTACTGGGCTCTGACTGGCACTATATTACTGGTTTTCTGAGTGGCACACTATTACTGGGCTCTGACTGGCACTATATTACTGGGTTCTGAGTAGCACTATATTACTGGGCTCTGACTGGCACACTAGTACTGGGCTCTGAGTGGCACACTATTACTGGGCTCTGACTGGCACACTTACTGGGCTCTGAGTGGCACACTATTACTGGGCTCTGACTGGCACAATATTATTGGTATCTGACTGGCACAATATTACTGGTATCTGACTGGCACACTATTCCTGGTATCTATAATTGTACAATTTTCAAACATTGAAAAAATGGTGGGTGTTTTCTTGCATTTTTATGGGGGGGGGGGGGGGGGGGTAGGGGGGGGTGCCACACTCAGGGTCCGCCCCGGGTGCCAAATGCTCTAGGTACGCCCCTGTCGCCATGCATGCACACATTGCAAGTATAGCAATGTATATGGGAGACTTGGAAAGTTGTATTTTTAAATATGCTGGAGAGCTGGGTGGGAGAGTCAGCAGAAGTTGCTAAATGAAACAAATGTATAATACCGATATTCCCATTTTAATAAACACCTACATTTTCAGTTATTTGCTTGCAATGTGCATTTAAAAAAAGTCACTTTTTTAAACATAATAGGAATAATTAAAGATGTTAGATTATTTTATATAAACAGTGGGCAGAACTATATGAATGCTGTATTATTTTTAAGTATTGTTATTTCTTTAAAGATACACTTACATTAAAACTAGGGTTGCCATATGTTCCCTTTAAGGGACCAGCCACAAAAAAACTCCCCACTGCCTTCAAAATTCAATGCTTGAATGGACTGTGCGTTCCGAAGTCTTATAGTAAGCGGAGTATTCGTAATTTGCCAATATCTCGAGGAGTTTGAATGGGTTGATGGGAAATTGGTGCTAGTAATGAGCCATAATAAGTTACATTCAAAATATCGATAAGATGATGGGTGTCTGATAGACGTTAAACATCCCTAAATCCTATGAATTGATCAGCAGTAACTGCTTTCCACTTGAATAGGGGTTTCACCCAGGCGTACATGCGTCGAACAACGGAGGTCTGGGCGATGAATGAGGGGGTGGGACAGTCGTCACACATGCACTCTCTTTCCGACAGTGCCTTGCATCTGCGATTGGCAAGTGAAGCGCGTCTACCATGTCGACTGGCATTCCCAAAACGCAGCACAGCTGGGGGGCCACTACTTCTAACAAAAATAAAAAAAAACAGTAAACAAAAAAAAAAAAGTATATTAATTTTGTTGACGTAGTAGCTCATAATCTATCTCTGCCATCCTCCTCTCTTTCTCCATCTAAACCATCACTAGCAGTTTAATAACTTAAACCCCTCCAGGACAAAAGCTTTTTCGTTATGTGTATGTTTAAGTGTAATTTCTCTCATTTAGTATACTCCTAAAAACTATATATATATATTTAAGGTAACATACGGCTTTCTTTCGATGCCGTATTTATCCTTGGAACTCCGAATTGAATATGATTTTTTTTTTCATGGGCCACACCCCTTGCCACGTGCCAGGACCATCATGTGTACTTAAGGGGTTAATGGATAAAGGATTTCATGCACATTTTGTTCACAGCAGTATTTCTAATGCATATGTGAAAAGAGGTCCTTAATTTATGTCTACCAACTGTGTATTGCCCTTTTCTATGGGGGTGGGGGGTAATGTCATCACCCTAATGGTATCTATTATACCAGAAGGTGGCAAATGATGCTTATTGTAGGATTGTAATTGATTTTCACTGAGCGATAATGTAAACAGCCATGAGAGAATCCTCGAATGGAATAAGGAGGTCAGAACTAACAATTTGACTGTACAACTCATTGGTTCGCAGATGCCAGGGTTTGGATGTAGTTACAATAGAGGGAGTCCTAACACAGGCCATGAACAAGGCCGTCTCTTATTATCTCTTTTTTTTTTTTTTGCATTGTTTTAAAGGAATAAATGAACGGATGTTTAATTCAAAGATTGCATGGTTTATAAAATGTACTTTCTGTATTTGTTCTGTATAACTCTATCAAGGGGGCGGACATGTTTAGAATCTTAGGTCAGGTGATTCTGATTTTTCCCTTCACATGACCCAAGGGGAATGACGATCTGACCCAAGATTATAAACATGTCAGACAGAGCTTTGCAGAGCAAAGAACGCTCCATAAAATGCTTTATTTGTTTTCTTACATTAACATACAAGAACAATTTACACTTAATGCAGTCATTCAATTAAATAGAAGTTCATTTTTGTTCCCTACAGTTATTCTTCTTGAAGACATCTCTATATGCATAGAAAAAAAGGGGAGATTGAGTCCCCAAAAATTAAAAGGCTATATGGATGTGAGCAGATTACATCTCTTTTATGTTTACACTTTTTTTGTATAGAGATACATAGATACATAGATAGATAGATAGATAGATAGATAGATAGATAGATAGATAGATAGACAGAGGGACACATAGATAACTTTTTCCTAGTTTTTGTATATATACAACAGCATAGAACATCCTACCATAGAACAGCCTACTATGCAACAGCATAGAACATCCTACCATAGAACGGCCTACTATACAACAGCATAGAACATCCTACCATAGAACGGCATACAACATCCTACCACAGATCCGCATAGAACGTCCTTCTATAGAACAGCATAGAACATCCTACCACAGAATGGTATGGAATGTCTTACCATAGAATGGCATAGAACATCCTACCAAAGAATGGCATAGAACATCCTACCATAGAATGGCATAGAACATCCTACCAAAGAATGGCATAGAACATCCTACCAAAGAATGGCATAGAACATCCTTCCATAGAATGGCATAGAACATCCTACCAAAGAATGGCATAGAACATCCTACCATAGAACGGCCTACTATATAACAGCATAGAACATCCTACCACAGAACAGCATAGAACATCCTACCACAGAACAGCATAGAACATCCTACCACAGAACAGCATAGAACATCCTACCACAGAACAGCATAGAACATCCTACCACAGAACAGCATAGAACGTCCTACTATAGAACAGCATAGAACATCCTACCACAGAACAGTATGGAATGTCTTACCATAGAATTACATAGAACGACATAGAATGTCCTACCACAGAATGGCATAGAATGTCCTAATATAGAACGGCATAGAACATCCGACCATAGAACAGCATAGAATGTCATTCCACAGAACGGTATAGAATGTCCTACCACAGAATGGCATAGAATGTCCTACCATAGAATGGCATAGAATGTCCTACCATAGAACGGCATAGAATTTCCTACCATAGAACGGCATAGAACATCCTACCATAGAACAGCCTACTATACAACAGCATAGAACATCCTACCATAGAACGGCCTACTATACAACAGCATAGAACATCCTACCATAGAACGGCATACAACATCCTACCACAGATCCGCATAGAACGTCCTTCTATAGAACAGCATAGAACATCCTACCACAGAATGGTATGGAATGTCTTACCATAGAATGGCATAGAACATCCTACCAAAGAATGGCATAGAACATCCTACCATAGAATGGCATAGAACATCCTACCAAAGAATGGCATAGAACATCCTACCATAGAACGGCCTACTATACAACAGCATAGAACATCCTACCACAGAACAGCATAGAACATCCTACCACAGAACAGCATAGAACATCCTACCACTGAACAGCATAGAACGTCCTACTATAGAACAGCATAGAACATCCTACCACAGAACGGTATGGAATGTCTTACCATAGAATTACCAAGAACGACATAGAATGTCCTACCACAGAATGGCATAGAATGTCCTAATATAGAACGGCATAGAACATCCGACCATAGAACAGCATAGAATGTCCTTCCACGGAACGGCATAGAATGTCCTACCACAGAATGGCATAGAATGTCCTACCATAGAACGGCATAGAATGTCCTACCATAGAACGGCATAGAATGTCCCACCATAGAACGACATAGAATGTCCTAATATAGAACGGCATAGAAAATCCTACCACAGAACAGCATAGAACATCCTACCACAGAACAGCATAGAACGTCCTACCATAGAACGGCATAGAACGTCCTACCATAGAACGGCATAGAATGTCCTACCACAGAACAGCATAGAACGGCCTACCATAGAACGGCATAGAACGTCCTACCATAGAACGGCATAGAACGTCCTACCATAGAACGGCATAGAACGTCCTACCATAGAACGGCATAGAATGTCCTACCATAGAACGGCATAGAATGTCCTATCATAGAACAGCATAGAACGTCCTACCATAGAACGACATAGAATGTCCTACCATAGAACGGCATAGAACGGCCTACAACAGAATGGTATAGAACATCTTATCATGGAGCCACATATAATGTCCTACCATCATCAAGGTGGTAACATTCACACTTTCCATGTCTGTAACACTGCAGAATTACATTTAGGTTTAGCTAGCCTATTACCAAACACAATGTAGTATTATCTATTATGTGATGCCTTTCAGAGAATAAACAGGTTTGCAACATGTGCACATTTTTCTAAAATACTATTCAATGATATTAATATGTAATTGGTGCTGGTGCAAGTCCTGTAAGTCCACTGGGTGCTGGGGACAAGTCCTGTGAGTCCAGTGGGTGCTGGGGTCAAGTCCTGTGAGCACAGTGGGTGCTGTGGGCAGGTCCTGTGAGTCCACTGGGTGCTGGGTGCAAGTCCTGTAAGTCCACTGGGTGCTGGGTGCAAGTCCTGTGAGCGCAGTGGGTGCTGTGGGCAAGTCCTGTGAGTGCAGTGGGTGCTGTGGGCAAGTCAAGTCCTGTGACTGCAGTGGGTTCTGTGGGCAAGTCCTGTGAGTGTAGTGGGTGCTGGTGGCAAGTCCTGTGAGTGCTGTGGGTGCTGGTGGCAAGTCCTGTGAGTGCAGTGGTTGCTGGTGGCAAGTCCTGTGAGTGCAGTGGGTGCAGTGGGCAAGTCCTGTGAGTGCAGTGGTTGCTGGTGGCAAGTCCTGTGAGAGCAGTGGGTGCTGTGGGCAGGTCCTGTGAGTGCAGTGGGTGCTGTGGGCAAGTCCTGTGAGTGCAGTGGGTGCTGGGGACAAGTCCTGTGAGTGCAGTGGGTGCTGGGGACAAGTGCTGTGAGTCCACTGGGTGCTGTGGGCAAGTCTTGTGAGTCCAGTGGGTGCTGCGGGCAAGTCCTGTGAGTGCAGTGGTTGCTGGTGGCAAGTCCTGTTAGTGCAGTGGGTGCTGGTGGCAAGTCCTGTGAGTGCAGCGGTTGCTGGTGGCAAGTCCTGTGAATACAATGAGCACACGTTGTTTAGATTCTTGAATGCAACAGGTCAGACCCAACCCAAGATGAAGTTAGATATGAACCAGGATTCTAAATAACATGTCCGCCCCCTAATAGAACTCAGTAGTTCTCAGTAAGGTAATTTGTATTCTTTCATTAAAGCATTTGTATAAAAATGTCTACACTTAGCCATCGTTAATTCAAACATCACTTATTTTCCCCCCACATTTGCCATTTATTACAACTGATGAAAATATCCTTGGTTCAAGCGCCAATTCACGTCTTTAACAAATGGTTAACAAATCCATTTTCGCTGCGCCAGCCTCGTCCTATTGCTTTTCCCCCATGTGTTGTCACTTCAAAGCGAAGTTTTGGAAATACAATTTAAAGAACGCTAATGTTGCATGTTTTCAGGCCTGACCCTGTCAAGACAGCGCTGTTAAATTACTGTTTAGCAGAAGAGTTTGTAGCTACGCATTTGAATCGGAGCGATTTGCATTCAGGTGATTTTTTTTATTTTTTTTTAAGGGGTCTGAAATTAAAAATCTAAATGTCTTTAACAAACCGTGCCATTTTACAGTTTGACACCAATTTTCTACTCAGCGGGATTTAGCAAAAAATCTCAAATTAGCTCCGAGTGAATCATAGCTCAGCTATTTTATGCCATCTGTAAGGTGTTTCTCGTGCCAACAAAAAAAAACCTAAAGTTGTGGTTTTTTAAAAAAAAAAAAAATTTTGGGTGGTAGGGTGTGCCAAACGCTTATGCAAATATTGGTGACACATTCCGAACCCCCGTTAATTTAAAGATAGCAAAGAAGCATTCACAAAAAAAGGCAGGTTGCTTTACTGATCTTCCTCTGCTGGGTACTTTTGTCTACAGTCCAAATTACCTGCAAATTCCAAATAATTATTAAGCACAAGGGAGAGGAGTAATCCTGGGCATCGGGGGGGGGGGGGGGGGGGATGTCGTTGGGCGGGCAAAGCTGTGTATTCATATTTCGGTCACTGATTTCTCACCTCTTTTATTCGAAATGAGGGTTAAGAGGCACTTGACCTAACCCTGTAAGTCTGTCATACTGTCTCACGCCAGTTTTACTTCGGTGACCTTTTTCCTGCTACAGAATTCACATAGAAGGCTAAGCGATAGCCGTAATTAAATATACAAGTCTGTATTTAGACCAAAATGCTATAAAAAATAAAAAAAAATGAAGTAGTTCGCAGATGATGTGATTATTTCTAATGCAAACTGAGCAAGTGAGGATGTAACCAGCAATTAAACAAACTGAATACATACCAAGGTGTTAATCAATTACATACATATTGTACTGAGTGTACTGGGTGTACTCATAGAGCAAGCAGGCATACTAATGTGATCTGGCAGCATGATTAATAATCGTTAGGCCACCTACGCATATTGTTTGTTATGATATATAGTTATATCATTGGTTATAACATTGATGTGGTTGGCTGGTCTTTGGGTGTGGGATCTACAGGCATGGGTGCCAGTCACCCTAAGGCAGGGTCAACAGTGTAACGGATCGCCTGGCACCCCGACTGGGTACCTCCGTTAAAGGATGCTCCTAGCGCTTCCTGAGGACTCCAAGCACTGCAGCAGACACCACAACCACCAAACCGGAGAAGCATATGAATCCTCCCAAGCATATGAATGCTGTAGGCAGTTGAATAGGAACCATACAAATAGGTTTACTCTCCTAGCAGTCAAACTGGAACAGCATACAATAAATCCTTCCCCCAATAATGAGACGACACTTCACTTTGAGGGTTAAAACAGGAACTTTTACAGCAAGATTGAACTACTTTATTTGACAAACAACACAGACTTATATACACCAAACTGCAATCAGATAACACTTGATTAAACAATAGAAAACTTAAACACATCACCAGTAAAGCAGTATCTAGCCACTTTAATCTGGAGCCAGAAGCAAGGTAGTCAGACTGGGTGGCTGACATAACTAAACAATGGAAGGCTTAAACACATTACAGACAGGGTCCATAATCTAAAGGCAAGAGGCGGGCAAGCAGCCCCCTCCAAGGACACGTGGCGAGGCCGGTTTCGCCACAAACAGTCTGTGGGGAAATGTGGCTATGTGTACGTGAGATATACAACGGATATATGTCCTAACAAGAAACACATTGTACCGTAGTCCATGGGTGGACATTAGTGATCCTGATATGGAGCATTTGGGGCTTAGCTGGAAAATGCTGTTACTAGCCATTTTATGTGGAATCCACCTCTCTCTGTTACTGCATGGACTCATCTGCTTCTGATATCCCATGACATCACTATGTGACTTGTAGGAACACCTTATTTAATAGTTCAAGGTTCCAAAATCCTAGGTGGCCTTTTAGTAGCTATAGTAGTTCATCCAAAGCATATTCCTGATCTTTTCTTTTTATTTGTACACTTATAACATGTACATATTTTTTAGCTTGTGAGCAGTCCTCTGGGTTCCTTATAAAGCACTCTGTTTGTGCAAAATCACTGTTTGTGTATCTTTAGCATGTTGTTTATGTTTGTTAATAGTCATGTGCATTCGTTTTCGGACGAATGCATTTTCGTCCGAAAATAGCATTTTCGTCCATTCGTCCGAAAAACGAATAACGAAAATGCTAAGCTAATGAAAGCCGAATAAACGAATGGTTAATAAACGAAAATCATTCGTCCATTCGTAGTACTATTGGCATTCTATAAGCCGAAATAGAGTCGGTTTATAGAATACAATAGCATAGTACACTTACATTCCATAAACTGACATAATGAACGACTTTTGGTTTATGGAATGCATGTAAGTCTATTGGTTTATAGAATAGCAATAGGATTACATGTATTCCATAAGCCGAAAGTCTATAAACCGAACGTTCGGTTTATAGACTTTTGGCTTATAGAAAACATGTAGTACTATTGCCTTTCTATGAACCGAACGAGAGCCCCATTCATAAGAATTTCTTATGAATGGGGCTCTCATTCGGTTTATAGAAAGCCAATAGTATTACACGTATTCTATAAAACGAACGAATAAAACGAAACTAAACGAAAATAATAAACGAATTTCGTCTGAAACGAATGTAGTAATGAACGAAATTCGTTTTAGATGAAATAAATAAAATTTTCGTCCGAATGGACGAAAACGAAACGATAATTTTAGTTTTGCACATGTCTATTTGTTAACGTTACTATGTTGTGTGTAGTTGCTTAGCTTTTTACAATAGGTTTTAAGCACTATTTGTCACCAATCACAGATGATGCCTTTTCTTAAGGTCATTTAAAAATAAACATGGATAGTTTAATACAATATCCCAAGAGCAGATACACTGCCCAGACCGGTCTATGAGTTATTATTTTAATATTCATTCACAAATATTCGATTGATGCACTTCATCACAAAGGATAACAGGGGAGGCCGATACTAAGCTTTGCAGAGGAGTTTGAGAAATTGACGTTTTTTTATTTAATCAGCATCAAGACATGCAGTGTTGCAGAAACTATATTATTCTGCAAACAGTTCCACTCGCCTGACGTTCTCTGTGACCACTGAGCAAGCATTAAAGAGAAGCAGGAAGCGACCAGAGGATTGTATTATTCCAATGCTCCAGAAGACAAGAATATAGTATTGGCGTTTAGCAAAAAAAAAAAAAAAAAAAAAAAAAGTACACTGTAAATTCACCGTTAATTTAAAGGTGATGTGCTTATTTTTTTTGTAGTTGTTAATTGTGCTATGGTCAAAAAAAAAAAAAAAGGTTTTTATTTTTAACTGCTTGTAGAAAGTCTGTGGCTGCCTTAGAGTTTATGGATTTTTCCGGCGTTACCCGGGCATTGGGAATGTAGGAACAATTTAAAAATTCTCGACACATTGGGTTTCCAGAATTACAAGCAAAGGCATAGATAGGAAGAGAACAAATATACCCGTTTTAAATGTATCTATGGTGTCGCCGGTTGATGACATCACCTGGAGGCATGATATGCAAATGAACTACTGCCATGGCAAAACAAAGTGTCATTTGCATATCAAGCCACAAGGTTGTGCCATCCACAGGAGACACCGTAGACACACTTGAAATGTGTATATCTGCTATCAAAACCTATGGATTTTTTTTTTCAGAGGATAAACAGTACTTAGGTGACATGGTCTTTTTAGTGTTAGCTTTTTTGTGGGGGGGTTTTAAGACCCAGTCAGCATGGACATTGTAGCCATGGATAGTATAATGGAACAGAAGCATAGTGGCCAATCTCTGGGATTGGTTTATTCCTATGCCCTGGAAAGGCAGACATACATAGTTTAAACAGAAAGCCACTTGGACATGGGCAGCATCTATGCCAGAAAAAACACATATTTCATGTGGTCAGAACCCCAAAAAAACATGACTGGCCTCTAAACTCCGGGACTTTTAGCAACTATGCATATATTTTTTTTTTCCGATACAACGCTACACTCCACCATCATTAACCCTGTGAGAGCATGAGACGGGAGCTATAAGTCCTGTGCACCTTTTGGCAATCAAGAGCGTATTTCTCAAAAAAAAAAAAAAGGTTTACCCCCTCCCCCTCTGTCATCCTCCAAAAGCAGGGGTGGGGACCATGCCTTTAAAAGTTGCAAACTATTAAGTATCAAGCTGTCACCTCCGATGTACCTTCAAAATAGAAAGCTCCATCTTAAAGGTGGGCGATGGGAAACATAAAGTGCGTGGCTGCGTTGGCGCAGGCCTCGTCGGGGAAGTGCCGCTGTGATATGATTTCTGTCAGATACAATCTGCTTGAGATTCCGCCGTCTTTACTTTCCCCTCACAGTGTGGCTTGTCTGTTTTCTAACCCTAGGTGGTGGGGCCTGCTGCCTTGTCAAATAACATTTGAGTTTTCCTTCGCTACCTGACTGTTGACTGGAGCACAGACTCTCTGCGGTGGGGAGGGGGAGCAAGCCTTCGGGGCAACCAGAATCTGTCTCTTCGCGTAATTAGCCGCATCCTTGTGTTCAGTGGGGAGCTGAGGTCCTGCCCTGTATAATGGGAATGTGTGTACATACAGCCAGTACTTGGCGTCAGTTTAACCTTTATACTGCCAACAGAAAGTTCAACGCTCCACGTAAATCCACTGGAGTTCCTCCTTCTCAATATCTACCTCTGTTTCCTTCACTAGAAAACGGCTCCAAGCCCTAACAATCTTTATCTTCAGTTGTAATCGTTTACCTGCTACCATTTCACACAGCCAAGGAGGCCATTGCTTTGGGGGAGTGGCTATCCACCAGTAAATTTAAAGGATATGCGTAAAAATGAGACCTGTCTGCATAGCTCCCAAGTGTCCCTATTTAGGAGGGATAGGCCCTATTTTGCTTTTTGTTTGTATGAGTGTACCACGGAGCTCCAGAGCAATAAAACTGTTCAAACTGTATTTACCAATTGGCCGTAAAGTCGTTGAGAATGTTCCGGTAATGCCCGGCCCACATATGCACCTTCAGCCCCTCCCACATAAATAAACGCGTCCCTCTTTGGCCGTTTAAAATGTCGGGAGGTATACATCTGTAGGCACTTGACTTAGAAGTCTATAGAAAATAAATGAAGTCAACTATGGATGAGCTTGGTCAAAAGCCTAATGAATTCACTAAACCTGTGAACTGTGGTAATTTCCATGTGAATGGCGGAAAGCAGGCCAAAAGAGCTGAGCTGGAACGATAGGTTGTTTGGAGAATTGTTTCAATTTCGACTACTAATGCCCGATTCAAGGCACCACAGTGAATCCCCTTTCCTCCACATAGCTCTACCATTGGGCTGACATCTTGGGTCAGATAAAGAAAGTGCTGACCCATCTCACCCAAGATTCTAAACAACATGCCCGCCCCCGTGATAGAGTTAATCAGAGTAAAAAGGGCTTAATAAGGTACTTTATTTGTATCCTTTCTCCAATGCATTTCTGTTTGAAGAACCTACACTATGCTTGCAATTAAACATATCTTATTTTTCTGCCGCCTGTTGACCCAATAAAAGGCCAACCTGGAAAAATAGCTGGGTGGGGATTTTTTTTTTTTTAACTTAGCAATGAAGAATAACGCGGCCGTCAGCTCTTACAAACGTACAAGTTAAAATAAAATAACCCCCCCTTATAAATGATTCCCCCCCCCAAAGTGCCCCCCCAACCCTAATACTAAAATTAACCCCCAAACCCAATACTAAAATTAACCCCCGAACCCTAATACTAACCCCGAACCCTAATACTAACCCCCTAAACCCTTATACTAACCCCCTAACCCCTAATACTAACCCCCAAACCCTAATACTAACCCCTAATACTAACCCCCGAACCCTAATACTAACCCCCTAAACCCTAATACTAACCCCCGAACCCTAATACTAACCCCCTAAACCCTAATACTAACCCCCCTAAACCATAATACTAACCCCCGAACCCTAATACTAAAATTAACCTCAAAACCCCAATACTAAAATGAACCCCAAAATCCCAATACTAAAATTAACCCCCGAACCCTAATCCTAACCCCCCAACCCTAATACTTACCCCCGATACCCTAATCCTAACCCCCGAACCCTAATCCTAACCCCCTAAACCCTAATACTAACCCCCGAACCCTAATACTAACCCCCGAAACCCTAATACTAACCCCCGAACCCTAATACTAAAATTAACCTCAAAACCCAAATACTAAAATGAACCCCAAAATCCCAATACTAAAATTAACCCCCGAACCCTAATCCTAACCCCCGAACCCTAATACTAACCCCCTAAACCATAATTCTAACCACCCTAAACCCCAATACTAAAATTCTAATTGTAACACTCTATCTTCTAACTCTAACACATTAAAACGTACCTTTAGCGATGAAATCTCCCGCGATGAAATCTCCCGCGATGAAATCTCCCGCGACGAGCTGTCGTGTGGTGAAGTGACGGCGGTGAAGCGGCTGCGCAGATGCAGCCGCGATGAAGTGTCCCATCCCCTCCACACAGTAGCAGATAAATTGCTTTAAAGAAAAAAAATTCTATAAGATATTCAGCAGCATCTGAGGCCTTTAGTCTACACATGAGGAGTTTTCCAAACAGGGAAGGGAAAATGTGCAAATCTGTGAGGAGGGCCAGCGAGACAATAAACTGCCAAACCAGCCTCCAAAATGACCAAACCTCGTTTCCATTACCAATATATAATTACATTTTGGATATAAGAATATATCATCTGCATTTAGCTAACAGAAGACAAACACACACACACACAAAAAAAATAAAATAATGGTTTTTCGCTGAATTGATGCTGTTCTGTTTGTGTCATTGGAGGACAAAATGCAACCTAATTTCTTATCTGTCCCTGTTACATTAGACAGGATCACTCCCTGCTCTTAGCATTTTCCAACACAGCTGTAGAGTATTTCAAAGCCTATTTTTTAAATAAGTGATGCTCAATTTGTCTTTGATGATCCGAATGATTCAGGTGAGATCGCAGCACTGTCGGGCTCTTATTTGCATAAAAATTAATCACAGAAAAATGTAAATTGATAAAATTTTGCCTGGCTTCTATATATTTTTTTTTTTTTCCCTTTTCCCCCCGTGTTTCGAAAAAAGCCACGGATGGCTCCCAAAAGCAATCATCTCAGTATGGTGCCACACTGCGAGCTGTACAAATGATCACATTTGTGTTGAATACTTACTCATTTAAATGTCAGCGTTGATGGGGCGTTGCATCACATGGTATGGGAAAAAAAAGAGCAAACAAAAAAAAAAAAAAAAGAAAGAAATGCCCAGCAGCTGATGAATATCAGATTTGTTGGGTATTAGTTAGAGGTGTATGATCTAATGTGAATAAAATACACATTAATTATCTTCTCCCCCCCCCCCCCTCCTTAAATTGATAATTGTTTTGGTGTTTCACTAAAACGAAAGTCACCCAATTTATTTGGAAGAAAAAAAAAAAAGAAAAAAAAAAAAAGAATAGTGTATGTCATTAGATCCGTTTCAGGATTTTAAGAGCTGCAATTAACATGAAAGGGTTTAAAAAAAAAAAAAACACTAAAATTGAGTTAACTGAGGGAAAAGGACATACAATAGTTAACCTCTCCTTTGCTGGCGATGCATGGATTTTCTCACATTATCTCAAATTATCAAAGGCGATTAACTCACCACAGAGCCATTTCACCATTATTGACCATTATTATTTTAATATTCGCTTGACGTGAATATACAGAAAACCGCTAAATTAGACTGCGTATACATCACACTGGGCACAAATCCTTTTACGAAAGGGGGGTAAAAAAAAACCCACAAGATTCAAATTAATTGTACCCTTTGTACTTTCTCAAATCATGTAGGATGTCAAAAAAAAAAGTTGTTACTTTGCTTGAAGAGCTGCTTTTATTTTTGATTAAAAAGGTTCGCAGAACAACATAGAACAACATCAGAACAATTAGATAAGTGGAACTCAGCTTCACGATTATTTGATTATGTATTTTGTAGAAGGAATTCCATTCAGCTAAATGGATGGAAAATATATTATAATTTTATGAAATGTTATATTTTTTTTCTTTTTTTTTAAGGGTATATTATATTCCAATATGTATGTGTACAAATAATTTGGATGTTTGCTATTTAAATTTATGGTGCACTGGGCGTAAATGACCTTCCTATATTTGAAACATTTTTTTTCTAGACCATATTGCAAAACTTCAGTTTTTTTTTTTCGACGGGTATCTCAGTAATGGAGATGACAATACATGAGTTGTATAATACTTTTGTAATGGCAACTAAAAGGATTGAATACCAGAAATATGCAGGATATTTAATATTCAATTTTCTATTATGTTGTACATTGGCTAAAGCAGAAAATAAGTACAATATATTAAAAAACAAACAAGAACCACGTAAATAAATAATATGGTAAATCTTGCCCTTTTCTGACTAAATAAAAAGCTTCTCTGAAATCTGTTTTGAAACTGGCCTCTTCGCTTTACACAAAATATTGTTTGTATCAGTCACATTATAACATATAATTGATATATTGTTATATTAAAATGTATACATAATATATATGTTGTTATTGACTATTAAATTAAAAATATACTGTTTTCATGCATTGAAAATGTAAAATATTTGAATTTGTCTGTGTTAAATGTTTTTTTTTTTGAGCCAATGATTTCTAACACACCAGGATCGTTTTTTTTGCTTGCGCACAGGGGGCATGTTGCATCAATTCCCTCTTTTGCACAATGGAATGCTAAGAGCAGTCAGCTCTGCGGAGATATATACCCAGGTTCTGATTGGCTGCTGAAAGCAGCCCTTTTTAACAGTCTTTTAATCTCTGAAAAGGATATAGTAAGATTCCAGTGTGCCCTCTTTCACACTTAATACATGTCCCTCCAAGCAAAAAATAAATACAAATTCCACCGCCCCCCCCTCAATTACACTTTCTGAATTATTATTGGTCACATGTATTGGATGCTCACCCATAATTTTTGATGGATACGTATGGTTTTTACACAATGTTTATTTCATATGTGTTAAGAGGGAAATTGGTTAATTACAGGACAATTGTTTGAAAAAAAAAGTAGATATCTTGAATTAAAAGTGTAGGAATTTTAAATAGCTATGCTTTCATGAAATAAAACGCAAGCTACTTTTCTTTTCTTTTGCCTGTGTAGCTCTATCAAGGGCATCCATCCCAACTGTCCCGCTTTGTGCCACACAGTGCCAATTTTGTCCTTTAATACTTTGAAATCAAAACGACGTCCAGTTATCGCCAGACTTTGGAATTTCGAAGTTAAGGTGACGACCTACAGGAAAAAAAAACTGACCAAGGTCCTCCTCTTTCAGAACGACTCGAACACTGGCACACTTTTTGAGAAGAAAAATGTCCCCACTGTGTGAACAACTCTATTACCCTATTGTACCTGGCAACACGAAGACTGAACTAAGGCCAAACACTATTGTTTGACACAGATAACGAAGCTGCTGTCAAGTTGAAAGTGCTTCATCTTTTGAAACACTTTGAATAATCTTTTCCGATGGCCTTAGACCTTTGTTTCTTTACTTCTCCATGGTTGATACTGATATTTACTGTTTCAAAGTTAAGTTCTTCTCTAATTTATTATGAGGGATTTTCTACTGTTACTAACATGATCATATATCTATGATCATGTTGCAGATTACGGGGTCACCCTGAAGAGCTGGAACATCGGGGACCACGTTTTTTTCTTTCAGGGTACAGGCTAATCTACTTTTTAGAATTGATCCAGGATAGATCTGCTACATTGGTTTCTTGGCACGTTAAAATGGTTATTGACAGGTTTCAAAGTCAACCTCAGCAAGTCGCCTGACTTATATTTTCATCAATATTTTCATTAGAATACACAACCCTCACGTCTGGCCAATATTAACATAAAACGGACCAGGGTGTTTATGAACTGCTTAAAGCTTAAACTTTCCCCAAAAAAATCCTCCTGCCTTTATGATCTGAAAATTTCCCCATTGCTCACAAAAATTACCAACTTAAAAGTTACACAGAAACATACAATGTGTCGGCAGATAAGAACCATTCGGTCCATCTAGTCTGCCCAAAAAGTTGATATATGAGGGATTTTAGCTATCCAGTTATCCATCCATTTAGCTAACCAATTATCTAACCATATATATCTAATTTATCCACCTGTCCAGACAGAGATATGGACAGATATGCAGACAGGTAGATGGATAGATAGATGGAACGATAAATAGATGGGCAGACTAGATGGGCAAAATGGTTTTTATCTGCTGACACATTCTATGTTTCTAACAATAGTTAACTGGACACATATGATGTGTAGATAAACAGATGGATGGACAGACATATGGAAAGATGGATGGTTGTCTATCATTTCTTCTGTCTTTCTATCTATCTATCTATCTATTTATCTATATATCTATCTATCTATCTATCTATCTATCTATCTATCTATAAAAGTATCCTTCTATCATCCAGATATCTTTCCATATATTATTTATCTCTCTCTAGACAGATGATCGATGGATAAATAGCTAGAGAGATGGACAGAAAGTTAATAAACAGATATACAGACCGATGGATAGACTGATAGATATGTAGATATATAGAGAGAAATAGATGGAGACAGATAGATAGTGATAGATAGATTGATAGATAAATGGAGATAGATGGATAGATAAATATATAGAGAGAAATAGATGGAGACAGTTAGATAGAGATAGATAGATTGATAGGTTGATAGATAAATGGAGATAGACGGATGGATAAATATATAGAGAGAAATAGATGGAGACAGATAGAGATAGATTGATAGATCAATATATAGATGGAGATAGATAGATGGAGATAAATAGTTTGATAGAGTGATAGATAAATGGAGATAGATAGATTGAGTTTGTATAGTTATTTATTCACCAATAACTGGACAATGTTAAGTATTATATTCATAGCCTGATTACAAATCATTAGGGGTGGTGTACTCGGACATTGGAGATGGAGGACCTTGGAACAATATGTTATGCTTCAGAATTCTTTTTTTTTTTAAACTATACGATTCACCAGCCAAGTGTGCAATACATTTAATGAATTATAAATGTCCCAAAATGCAGAATTTGAAGGCAATTCAAGTTGCGTGAGTTGTTGTTGCCATCTAGTGGCGATGGGAAGAAAACACGCATCTAACATTTACATTTGGTTTCAAACCTCTTGCGGCAAAATGGAGTTTGACGATAGATAAGATAACTGCTTGGCGTATGTCGTCTGTCAGATTTCTCTTAACGCATTATAAAAACTCAAACTTGCCTGGTGCGCTGTACAGAGTTCTGTTAGTGACGTGATAGTTACAGTCTATAGATTCTACTCCATAAAAAGGGAGTTGCAGGGAACGGAGACGGGAATGTCAAACTTTAGACCAAAGTAGCCGAGTTGGGAAAACTCGGCTGCAGTTTTCCATACTCCCCTTACTTAAAACAAGTTAAGCATTTCTTTATAAATCTTCAAAACTAGCTTGTAGAATGTTCTTGCAGCGTTGTTTTTTTTTTTTCGTGGTTTGGAAGATGGACTTTTATTCAGAGTTGAATACAGTCTTAATAAATCCCCGAATTTAAATTAATCCCCTTGAGGTTTTGGCAAAGGACGCAGACAGATATTTCAGTTCTCCGTTATACAAGTCGTTATTACTGCTTTGGAAGTCTGTGTTATTTACAAACTGTTGCTATCTTCCTTATTTAGATGGGCCATAAAACACGAGGGGACGTCTAAACCCGGTCAATGGAAAAGGTCGAAAGTGGACAATCCTCTCTGGAACAAACTCACCTACATGTGGCCTGTCCTGCCAACTGGGGAAATTAATGAGGTAATAGAATTTTGAGACATACACAATGTAGGATGAGCAAGGGGTACGCATGAGTACTATTGTATGTTCACGTGTATACTCCAAGGATGAATTTGTTACATATTGTCAGCAACAAACTTAGCAAGCAAGGAACCACCGCCAATACACCGATAAAAAAAAACCAAATTGCGGTCTGCTATGTTTGTTTGTTCAAGATCCTTACGGCCGAGTGTAGTTTGGCGGACAGAAAAATAGTATTAATGAGATGTATCTATAAAGAGTTATCACCATGGGAACCAATACAATTTCCCCATGTCATTCTAGATTTAGCACATTTCTCTAGAACTGCTAGACCTCACCTTAGCCCATAGCTGCTATTCAATAAACCCTAACCCTAAGTTACTAATGCCATTTTTTTAGTTCAGCCAAATGACTTTTTGACTTACCTGAGCTATGGTAATTATTGCAGAGCTCGTTAACCATCGCTTGCTGGAGAAGCTAACCGAGTTAAGACCTGCACTTAAATCTGTGAGATGAAATGTTCACATCAACTCGCTTTTTAGTGTAAAGGCCCCAAAATGTTCTGACGAGGGTTCCTTCGCCGTCCTAATTCTAAATCCACCTAATTTGTACCCACGTTGACATAAAGAAGGTAATTAGTCTTCAATCAGGTCTACACTTATCAGCATGAGACTGAATTCTGAGAAACCTGTGGTTTTTCTTTCTCTTTCTTAGTGTAACACCAGTCGGGGTAGCCACGTATTCTGTAACTCTGAATTTTAAGGTGATCATTTTGAAACCAGGATACCCAGTATTGTCTAAACAGCATATTTTCAATTTGATCTTAAGAGTCTGTAGAATAGAAACATAGAATGTGTCGGCAGATAAGAACCATTCGGTCCATCTAGTCTGCCCAATGTTCTAAATACTTTTATTAGTCCCCAGTTCCCTATCTTATATCTAGGATAACCTTGTGCCTATCCCACCCATGCTTAAACTCCTTCACTGTGTTTACCTCTACCACTTCCGCTGGAAGGCTATTCCATACATCCACTACCCTCTCAGTAAAGTAATACTTCCTGATATTACTTTTAAATCGTTGCCCCTCTAATTTTAGACTATGTCCTCGAGTTGTGGTAGTTTTTCTTCTTTTAAATATACTCTCTTCCTTTAATATGTTGATTCCCTTTATGAATAGCTCTGATGTATTGACTGTGAAGATATATTTTTATTTATTTATATATAAATAAATGTTCTGTTAATACATTTCATTGTTTTGGTGGTTTGCAGGACTTTGACTGGCCGATCCAGGGTTCATTCATTTCAAATAGTCCTCCCCTGGAGAAGCCGTGTGTGGACCATACAGATTCGTACATTCCTGTCCGGCTCAAGGTGCTGACAAATGGAGAATGTGATAAGAGCCGAGCATGTGTTATCGTTGGACCAAATGTATCAAACATGGTGAAAAAACAGTGAGTCAATGAAGGAGCTTGACTTTGGGTATGGAAGATCTACAAATGCCTGTAAGAGACAAGACAGAGATGAGGAGAATGATTATGGACCCCATCATTTAACTTGGACACTAAATCTTTTTTAATAATAAATTATGTTTACTTAAAGGACAACTGTCTGCAAAAAAAAGTGATGTTTTATTGAAAGATTGCATCAAGTGTAGGCATTTGCAATTGAAATGGTTTAATGCAAGAACTATGCTCGGTATAGCTCTATCAGAGGACAGATATGTTGTTTAGAATCTTGGGTCAGATGTAGCATTCCGATGAAGAAAGATCTAACCCAAGATGTCTGCCCCCTGACAGAGCTATACTAACAGAAAAGACTTGTTACGGTACTTTATTTGTATTCTTTCATTAAAACATTTCTAGTTAAAATGCCCGCACTAGATGCAATAGTTCAATTAAACATAACTTAAGTTTTGAGCCCTCTATGCTCCTATAGCTCTATCAGGGGGCGGACATCTTGGTCAGATGAAGGAAGATCTGACCCATGTGACCCAAGATTCTAAACAACATGTCCGCTTCCTGATAGAGCTTAATGGAATAATGAGGGTTTAATAAGGTATTTTATTTGTATTTTTTCATTAAAGCATTTCTGTTTAAATTATCTACAGTACCTTTTCGGGATTAGGCTGACCGTCCACTTTGCTACGCAGGAATAAGTTCGCAAATATTAATTAGCGTGAAGAAGTATCCATTGTCCTTTCTTGGAGACTGTGTATAAAACAAGGACTGCATTTATTTGAATCAGGCAGATGGCGACTTCTGCCCTATCTAAACTGTCTTTTTTAATAATTCTCCAATTGTGCGCTGTTTAAAAGTTAAACCCCCTAAGTCTTCGCAGCAGCGTAAAAAAGCTAAGAGCTGCTGAGTTTTCTAAAAAAATAAAATAAAATATATATATAATAGAAGAAAGCATACATCACAATCATTCATTAACTGGTAGAGTGGGACTAACTAGATGGCAAGTTTACTTCCATTAATTAAATAGACTGCGCTCACCACTGAGCAGTGATTAATATCTGCACACGTTGGCCGGTAAGACATCTAAAATCATCTGCACAGTAAAGTGAAGCTTGAAATTGAAAGCCGTCAGGCATATATACATCTTATTATTATATTAGTGTAACTGCTATTTGTATTCTCTTGATTGTAAACAGTGCCGGTTCATCTGCAAAGAAATCAAGGGGAAAAATGGGAAACGGGATCAGTCCTGTAGAGGAGAACGCTGAAAAAGTGGACCGGATCGAATTTCAACAATTTTTAGAAAGGTAAATGTTTCATTTGTTGGCAAGATGAATGGCTGTCTTGGCCTAAATTTTTGGACACTTCCCATTACGGTCACCAGGCCTGTTTTGTAACCACCTGCTTTTGGAGGCTTGGAACAGTATATCAAGCACATGCAAGATCAAGATGTTGGAGGCAACAGCAGCAGGATATGCCTGCACTGTAATGTACTTTAGTTTTTAGTACAAAAATCCACAGCATGCAGCATACTTGTCTCATTTTGAGACTAAGTCAAATTAGAATCTTCCCCATTGAAAGTACCGTATTTGCTCGAATATAAGACAAGGTTTTTTTTCAGAGCAAAGTCTTATATTCGAGGTCGTCTCATAGTCTGACCTCAAATCGAGGTCAGACTATAAGACTGGGATCCAGGTTCCCCCGCAGAGCTGCAGGGGACCTGGATCCCCCCTCGCTAACAGCCGGTGGATGTCTGCGCGGTGCGCGCAGACATCCTCCGCTGCTGCCCGGCACGTCCGTCAGGACTTCTATCATGAAGATGGGAGGTCATGTGATCTTCTGGCTTCATCATAAATGTCCCGGCGGAATTGCCGGGCAGCAGCGGAGGATGTCTGCGCGACTTGTGCAGACATCCTCCAGCTGCCCCCACTACCCACCAGGGAGATTGGGGCAGCCGGGGGAATGTCTGCACGATATGTGCAGACATCCTCTATGCTACCCAACACTTCTGTCTATTATGTTGGAAGCCGGTAGGTCCGGCTGTCCGTCATAATAGATGGAAGTGTCGGGAAACATGGAGGCTGTCTGCACATATCGTGCAGACATCCCCCGGCTGCCCCCCACTAGCCACCAGAGAGGCAACGTTGGGGGGAGGGAGGGGGGAGAGAAATACAGACAGTGTTGGGGGGAGGGGGAGACAGACACAAACAACGTTGGGGGGAGGGAGGGGGAGAGAGAGACAGACAACGTTGGGGGGACAGATACAGACACAGACAACATTGGGGGGAGGGAGGGGGAGAGAAAGACAGACAATGTTGGGGGGAGGCAGGGAGGGGGGAGACAGAGATAGACAATGTTGGGGAGGGGGAGGGTGGGGGAGAGAGACAGACAGGGTTGGGGGAGGGAGGGGAAGCATTGGCCAAGTCTGGGGGGTAGGGGCAGCATTGGCACATAAAGGTAAATAAAAACAAGAAATGCATTTTTTTAATATCATAATTTTTTATTAAATATGAAAAAGCAATTTACAAGTGAATATATACAAGTTAAACTTTTTTCCTATAGGGTAGTCTTATATTCAGGCTTTTAGTTTTTTCCCTAAAGGAATATCCAAAGTTTGGGGGGGGGGGTCGTCTTATAATCAGGGTCGTCTTATATTCGAGCAAATACGGTAATGTGAGATGAAAGGATCAAAGTTATTTTTGAGACTAAGTCAAACTCAGGTGCTGAATTTGAATTAGACTCAAAAATAGCTTTGATCATTTCACCTCCTATTACTTTCAACGGGGAAGATTTGCACCTGGGTTTTTATTTCTAAGTCAAACTCGGGTGTCTCAAAATGAAAAACTCGACCTCCAAAGATGAATTCTAGTGATTAGACCCATATGTCACATCGTCTACAGTACTGAGCTCCAGGCTATCCCCAGTAGCAGATCCCAGTTGTCTGGAGCCCATTTTCTCATGTTTAGGGCAGTATCAATGCCAGGACTGGCCCGAAATTGATGTGACGGGGACCTAGACAAAAATGTGACTATCCCGCCAAATCCGGGAGTGTTTGCAACTATACATGCAGCACTGCAAGAGATTATGGTTAAGTATCTGAAAATAAGCTCAGTAACCTAAATTGTGATGGCAGGTAAGAGCCAATCTATTCTGCACATCAACAATTTACATGTGTGCCACTAATTTGCTCTCCCAGAAGAGCCTTATAGACATCCTTGGAATTTTTAAAAATTCCTTTATAATGTTAGAATTTGGTCCTTTTTTTCACTCTTCTTCTAACTTTATCAGGTTCTTTGGGGGCCGGGTTAACAAACCCTGTGATTAAAGGAGTTTTCTTAAAGGGATACCATTTTTAAAGTGATAGTCTGCCTTTTTTTCTACTTGTCTTATAATAAAAGGTTGCTATTTCTGTTTAAATGTATTGTTTCCTATTGTTGTGGTTTTATGTCATAACCCAAATTCGTGTTTACATGTTGGCGGTTATTACCAGACCAAGTCAGTTTCCAAAATAGTCTCGGACCTCTAGGAGTGGTTTTAACATTCCATTACTGTTTCCAGGACAGGGCAGAAGAACAGGGAGTATATTTTAGACATCAATCCACTCCCAGGAGTTGCAGACTCTCTTGGGTCTTAACTTCCTGTCTGATGTCATCCACCTGCATGAAATAATATAGATTATAAAATAACATCACTATAAAACAACGCATTTAAACCAGCTTATCATTGGAAAAAAAGCGTAAATAAAAGTTTAACTATTCCTTTAAACAATACATTTCCTTTACAAATAAACTTTAATATACCTTAACAATTGTGGGGGTCATGGGCCCTATCAAATATCCCTACACTGGGGCCATCAAGTCTCATGTTTCTATCAGTAGAGTATTATGTATCTTCACTTTATGAATTTGCTTCTAAAACACACCTTTAAAAATATAAACAAAGAAATAAAATTGTAATTTATTTTTTTTGTTGCAATCCCAATGCCCAGCTTTCTGGCACAGAACAGGTTAATCATTTTGGTGGTCCCCCTGGACTAAACAAATATAATCAATTCGCCCCCCCCCCCCCCCCCCCCTCCCGTTCATTATATGTGCAGAAAATATAGTCTTGGAGCCTCTCCTCGGAAAAATAATCCTGTTATCAGAACGATGGCAGGATCAGGGAACGTGATCCGCCAACCTACTGGAAGAACGTGATACAATCTCCGAGACGCACAGTACATTCCATTATACACACATATATAAACCTAGCAAGCCAGATGGAACTGAATTAATCCCAGAGAGGCTTACCCGAGCGTTCACTTGCTTCCGTATCTGGAAACCTAATTTAACTAGGCAAATAAAAACCTAGCCTCAATCACGACACAACAATGGCCCATCATGGTGGTTATCATGAAACACGTCCTACATTTCTACGATGTTCAGCCGAGTTTCTAAGTAGCTAGACGCTAACCCTATCCCACCCTCTGCTTGTTCACTGGTCCATTAATTAGCAAGACCTTTTTTGCATTTACCTGCAGGTGCACCGCCATGCTGAACTTACCTTCCGCTGCCCGCAGACTATTTAATGGAAATGGCGCTGAGATTTTCTGTTTGAAAGATGTTGAAAGGGACGAGCTGGTAAGGATAAAGGCAAAAAACAGGTTTAATTTTTATTTTTTTTGTAAGTCTTTTCTGCATCTTGACACAAGATCAGTGTTCGATTGCTGCTTTAAAGGGATTTTATGCCTCTGTTACATAAGGGAGTTAGTTACACTTCAGTGTGAGCAATGTAATGGAGAAGACTTTACCGTGGGGAGTTCCTCTGTTGGTGACTTCATCCGCACAGCACAACCTTCCCAGTACAAAAGGCTTGTTCTCATTACAGTAATACGATCCGATCCTCTCATGTGTCTAAGATGCCAGAGTTAATCCCTGATTGATCGGGGGAGAGGGTACACATGGTACTTAGTTTAAGTTTTTTTTTTTCTCTTAATTTATCATGCTGCGAATCCAATACTTTCATATCTTGTCTTGAGAAGTCAAAGGAACACTGATATGTTATGGGATTTACGACAGGTATACGTCTCGTGCGGAGATCAGTGGATCGATCCCCAGCTGTCCGCGACCGAGCGCAAAAAACGCATTCTGCTTAACAGCCTGGCATCAGACGTAGAGTTAATTCGGAATTACTGCAGCTTGCGAGACTCGGAGAGTAAGTACTTACTTGCATCAAATCAAGTTGAATGTGAAATATTTTATAACCATTTCCAATTATTTTCGGGGATGCGCAACGAATAATTGGCTTTCTTAACTCCACATAGTTGCTGTTGAAGGGAAATAAAACCTTCATTCGGTTTAGTAATTGGGTTGAAGAGTTTGCAGTGTGTCAGGCCCTAGGAATAGATTTTTATTTTTATGTTGCTACAGATATCGTGATGTTCGACATCAAGCTCGTAGGTCGTCCTCTTATAGAGTAAAGAAAAGTTTTTCAAAATCTTCCCCCTAAGGATGTTTATATTTAAATACAAAAAAAAAAAAATTGGCATTAAAGAAACAGTTTTCCAAGCATCATGCTAGTTCTTTTCTATGCTCCTTCTGTGTTTTTTTTTTTCAATACACAATCTTTGAGTAAAGAAAGCAAAATGGCAGAAATAAACTGCTCTCCTGTGTACTTTTATGAAATTATAGTTCAATCATGTTTAGCAGATATTGCTCATTAAGTAGGGAGGAAACCAAGCACTGGGACACCAAGCACTAGGACGCTTAGATTCTCCAGTGTCTGCTTGTTGTGGACAATGTCACGGACACTCACATACAAGATCTTGCATGCTTGACTGCAAACTTGAAAACTCACCAGCCACTATACTAGAGTCCAGGAACTAACCAGCAGAAAAGGGCAGATTGAGAGAAGACTATGTTTGTTGAAGCTATTCACTAAAAGGTGAGTTGCAGGTGAGTTGAACATTTCACAAATTTAGCTATGCATTGCCCCGCGAAGCAATCTCATCCATGCACGATGTACAGCTAAACTGGAGAGATGGAATGTTCATATCACCTCCACTCACCTTAAACTCATATGCAACTCAGCGTTTAGTGAATAGACCCCCTGCGGATGTCAACGGGTTTTCTCGGCTTTTATATTCATGGGCCCTTTATTGGCTGAACATTGCCAGGCTGCTGTTATCTTTGTGACGGTTTCTCTTCCTCTCTCTAGATCTAGTTCTGGAGATTTGTGGAGACATCTCAGCAGGAACCAAGCTGACGGTAAATTACATTGTGTCAGTCACCGGCGAAGATGAAGCGGTGGAAACAAACCGAGACAGCAAACCCGAACAAACTGATAATGTAGCGCTAGACACTGAATTCCATGAAGTTCTGTAAGTATTTGCTTCAGTCTTTACAGACAGTTGATTTTTTTTTGTGTTTGTGATTTTTTTGTCACTTTGGTGGTGATTAGTGTTGAGCGAACCTGAACCACACTGTTCGGGTTCGTACCGAACATTACGGTTTTTGGACCCCGGACCCGAACACGGAAATTCCACTGTATGTTCGTGTTGGAGTTCGGCGATTACATTGTATGTAATGCTATTGGCTTTCTATAAACCGAAATAGAGTCCCCATTCATAAGAATTTCTTATGAATGGGGACTCTATTTCGGTTTATAGAATAGCAATAGCATTACATGTATTCCATAAGCCGAAACTCTATAAACCAAATGTCTTTCGGTTTATGTAATACATGTAATGCTATTGCTATTCTATAAACCGAAATAGAGTCCCCATTCATACGAATAGGTCAATTGACCTGTCAAATACTGTGCTTACAGCGCACTTTGAAAAATTCTGGCTCCCTCCTCCTCCTGATCCTCCTCCTCCAGCGCCGCTATGTTCTTCTAAAACTAAAATCAAAGATTCCATCTAGTGCTATTTTATGGCTCAGCTGTATTTTTAATTTGTATGTATTTTATGTTTTTTGAAGTTATTTCCCTATCCATATTTGTTTGCAGGGCACTTGTCCTACTCTTACCCACATTTTACTTCATTTTGCAGCCCTCTAGCCTTTTCCATGACTTTTTTAGAGGCATTTTAGTGGCCAAAAGTTCGTGTCCCCATTGACTTCAATGGGGTTCGGGGTCAACCGAACCCGCTGAACCCGAACATCCAGGTGTCCGCTCAACTCTAGTGGTGATCATACTTGAGCTACCATAGACATGTATTTTTAACCTTTGATGAGCCAAGCCATGGATCTGCTGTACCTGCCTTTGAACAGATGTGGATATCAATGGGCCATAATCCTTGGAGAACCTCTGCAGTGCCAGCGTCCCATGATGCTCTGTGTGCCTTAAGGCACAGAGCATGATGGGATATGTAGTTGCCGAACATCTGTAGTTATCCATCACTGGTTAAAGCAAGCTAGCCGATGTTTCTGGAGCCCTCCCCGCCGTAGAATCTGAAATAAATGAATGTAACATTATGTGTCTGTAAACATTTTTTTTTCTTTGCAGAGATTCACACACTCGGTCTCATAGAAGAGTAGATGCATTGTTCACAGACGTTAAATATGTGTGGCAGCAAACACCCCTGCCTGATCAGGAGGAAAACACTGTGGTTGAAGAGGACCTTCCACAGAACAAAAATGAGTTAGTATGAGGCCCTTTTATTCTCTCTAGGTCATTTTTCGAGTCCTTTGGAGATCGCTGGATCATCCCAGCAATAAGCTCAAGACTTATGATGCAAAAAAAATAGTTCACTTTTGTGTTTATTTCCGCATAATGTGTCTTTTTCATATATATATAGCAATCTTTTCTCCTTGAAGGACAACTCTGACTTGAAAATGAACTATGTTTTTGTACCTAACCCAGTTTTTTGACTATACAAATGGATGTGCTTATCACAATTGGAATATCTGTATTCTGATTATGTATAATTCACTTTACAAATAATCAAGTTAGACTCAGAAATTGTGCATGCATGTTTATTTACACAACACACAACTTCAGTTTGTTTTCTTACTAGTTGGTTTCAGGTCAACCTGGATTCATATAACATTTACATGCAGAATATAGTATGCATGTGTGTCCAGGGTGGTCATGATTAATACATTAATTTTTCCCCTGAACACATATGAATTATATGTTCTGCAGCGCAGAAAGTTATATGTGTCACTCGTTAAAAATGGCAGATCATACAGCTGTATGCGTGGATCCAGAGAGTAGGAGGAGTTATGGAAGGACCTACTCAGGTTAATAGCAAATTCAGAATATGCGATTCAGGGTTAGCATAAAAGTAATAAAACAGTGGACAACAACTTTTGAGTAGGCCATTAAAGGTTGAGTTTGGTCTTCTGTGAAATAATAATATATAGGCTGGGGGGGGGCTTGTGCTCCCCCAGTCCCCTTGCATTATATTAATGAAGATATAGGAAATAACCACAATTATTCCCTTACCATAATACCAGTGCCTTAACGCACAGTATTTTTGCTAGCCTTAACGGCCACCACTGAATCTACCTCAGTGACGTTTTTCTTCTGTGCTACATGATTAGTGGGCATGCAAACAGCTTTGTTAAGTGTCGGCACAGGTCTATGCTTCCCCCCCGGTTTAGTGCGACATTCCTGATTTTCGACCCTTGTCTCATAGTCATAGATTCACGAAGGATACTGCTTGGCAGTGCATCTATAGCTTATCATGCCCTCTAGGACAGTGTTTTTCGACCTTTTTTGGGCAAAGGCACACTTGTTTCATGAAAAAAATCACGAGGCACACCACCATTAGAAAATGTTAAAAAATTTAACTCTGTGCCTATATTGACTATATATAAAGTAATTCTCTTGAACCCAGTAATATTGTGCCACTCAGAGCCCAGGAATATTGTACCATTCAGAGCCCAGTAATATTGTGCCAATCATAGCCCAGTAATATTGTGCCACTCAGAACCCAGTAATATTGTGCCACTCAGAGCCCAGGAATATTGTACCATTCAGAGCCCAGTAATATTGTGCCACTCAGAACCAAGTAATATTGTGCCAATCATAGCCCAGTAATATTGTGCCAATCATAGCCCAAGAATATTGTGCCACTCAGAACCCAGTAATATTGTGCCAATCATAGCCCAGTAATCTTGTGCCACTCAGAACCCAGTAATATTGTGCCAATCATAGCCCAAGAATATTGTGCCACTCAGAACCCAGTAATATTGTGCCAATCATAGCCCAAGAATATTGTGCCACTCAGAACCCAGTAATATTGTGCCAATCATAGCCCAAGAATATTGTGCCACTCAGAACCCAGTAATATTGTGCCAATCATAGCCCAAGAATATTGTGCCACTCAGAACCCAGTAATACCCACACACACCTAGACACCCTGACACACACACACACACCTAGACACCCTGACACACACACACACACACACCTAGACACCCATACACAGTCACACTTTTTTTTTTTTACTTACCTTACACTTGGTCCGTCATCCAGGACCTTCTGCCGGATGTCCGTCCACCTGACATCCGGCAAGCAGCTGACACAGCGCGACGGGGGCGGAGCTTGCACCCGTCGCGCTGTGATCTCTATGGCCAGGAGGAGAGGCTAGGGAGCGAGCTCCCTATAGCAGCCTCTCCTCCCGATCGGCCCTCACCCCCGCGTGAGGTTAATCCTCCGATTCTATGTCCCAGACGGAGGAAAGCTCACCGGGGGATTTTTTTTTTTCAATTTTTCAATTTTTCCCACGGCACACCAGGCAACATCTCGCGGCACACTTGAAAAACACTGCTCTAGGAGACCATGGCCCCTGTCATCTCTGGGTGGCTGGTTCAAAAGCTGTGGATAAGCAGAGACTTTCATATCCGTTCCCAGAATCCTTTGTGGTTCTGTGAGCACTGTACACTGGGGATATCTGTGGACTGGATACAACAGGTCTGATGAAGTCTGGGAAGTGTAGATTTTTCCATCTCGGCTATTAATGCCTGATTTTCGCAGTTCATTTGTCAGTTCACTGCAGTTCACTCTTATATTCCATTTTATTTCTGTGCCATGTTTGCTCAGGTTCAGAAAAATCACCAAAGTGCGGCAGGTTCACCGCCAGCAATTCGAATTCTTGGACGGACAGATCATTAGCTCAGTGTTCCCCGGATTGGCGGTAGGGGTGCGCGACTCAGAGGTCCACGCAGGCGTTGAGGTTCTGTTAGTGGACAGGACCCCCGATGACATGAACCAACACTGGAAATACTTGGAGGACGACAGGTAACTGCTCGAAGGCTTAGAAATAGCCCCACCCACCTTGGTGAACCCAACTTGTTTTTGTCAAGACTCCATTTATGTTTTTTTTTTTTTTAATCTATTTTGGTTGCATGCTCTACCACTGAATAAATGTTCCTATCATTTGTTAGAATGCATGGTGGGGCTAGGGGACAGACTTTAGATACAATATCAGGAAGTTTTACTTTACTGAGAGGGTAGTGGATACATGGAATAGCCTTCCAGCGGTGGTAGAGGTAATCACAGTGAAGGTGTTTAAGCATGCGTGGGATAGGCACAAGGCTATCCTAGATATAAGATAGGGAACTGTGGACTAATAAAAGTATTTAGAAAATTGGTCAGACTAGATGGATTGAATGGTTCTTATCTGCTGACACATTCTATGTTTCTATGTTCAAGTTCAGTAATTCTGGTCCTAGAAGTTACAAGGGCACATTATTTATAAGCGTATTATTATTATTTATAAAGCACCATGCTGTTTGGGCAAGACAAGCAATACATGCAAATTGCAGGCAATACAACATGAAGTTTACTATAAGGAGTAATATTTTTCTTTTTGTGATGGTCAGGACATTTCATTTGGCAAGTAACCCAGACCTGGTAATGGCTGTCTCAATGCCGAAAATATATCCGGGACTAAAACAGACAGAAGTAAAGTTCTTGGGGTGCCCCATTATCCTCCAGGTAAGTCACAACCGTGTGTATTGAGGTTTGGTAGATTAATACTCAAACCTTGTCCATTGTATAGCAATCCGGAATAAGTGAAGGTAATGCTTCACTTAATAATGAGTGGAAGACTATGCTTACCTTAAAATTTACAGCAAGGTCAACCTTTTCTGTTCTCTCCAGAGCAGCCATTTCGGGTGGGTTGGTTGAAGCACGCCTCCTAACAGTGCTTGTTCTCCACTGTGTCTTCATCTACTTTACTCCTGCCTGTTCTTGGCTGAGCTTGTCTTACACATCAGCAATGAGCAGAAGTCAGAAGCATGTTCATGGCCATAGTAGCAGGGTTTCTACTAGCAGAAAATAGAAAGGACAAGACCACAGAAGCCAAAGTCATTGCCCTCCACCACCTTCCATTTGTACTTGCCATTAACGTATTCTATGTACACATTTCCTTTACTATAGAAATACAAGGAGCACATCAATGGAGCAGCCAATCAGAAATGGGGTTGTATTCCTAGAATGAAAGTGCTGGGTGCCTTTCACACGGATCAGCTGGACAAAGACATCACAGCAGCCAATCAAGCCTCAGTGTGTACTTTCACTGTAACCAATGCCGTTGAGTTAAGCCAACCGGTGAGTAGACTGTTTATTAATTGATTGGAAATGTTCAGTTATCTATGTATCAGTTGTCAGTTACAAACATCCTTCTAGTATTGGGTCCTCGGTTCAAATCTTCCCCATTGAAAGTAATTGTTGGCTAAATGATCGAAACTGTTTTTGAGACTAAGTGAATTGACTTAGTCTCATAATGAAAGTCGACCTCCAAAATCGACCTCCTCGAGCTATTCTCCAATTTGAGTGAGTAGACCCAACAGAGGTGGTATATCTTAGTTGCAATATATTTGCAATGATTATGCGCATACATCTATGTCTGCATATTTTAGATTGTGCCTAAATATTTAATATCTAACATAGTAATTAATGATGGAAAAAGTTATTCCATCACCTGCTTAGCGCATAATGGGATTTAGTGTTAAATGCAAACAAAACAAACAAACGTATAATAAATAAAGAAATAAATACCTTAGTTGAAATCTTTAGACTTTGCTCACTTTTTTTGCCCAGGGGAGAGATGGAAGAGAATATCTCCATCAGTTCATATGATAATTCCTAAGTAATCAATCAGGGAGAGATGGCAAAATGATGACACTTTAGTACACTACATTTTCCAGGATAACCCCTTTAAGCATGCATTGGTCAAGCATAATTGGATACATAGTTCGCAACTGATGTACCCAAAGGTTGGCCATCGCTAGGCTTAGATGACATAGTGGTCCAACTCTGGTTCCACTCCTGAATCCAGCACTGAACTTCAGCTTGAAGATCCTGTTGGGCTCAATGGAAATTGTGGTGGCAAGACTAACTGAACGTCAAGGGCTCATTTACGCTGGTCTCCAGAGCAGAGTTCCGTCGGAAGACAGTGGGAGCTAAGCCTGGCTGAATGTAGCAACATTTTGATGGGTGTTGATCTATATTTAAATTTGATAAGTGGAAAAAATGCTCCATGAAGAGAGAAAAAGTGTATGAGATTTGACAGCTGGTTCGAAGACTCTCCAACAACTTCGAACAAAAAATAATTAAAGAAAATGGTAAGAGATGCGCTGTATCCAAAAGAACCAAAACAAATAATATTATATAGTGCAATCACTCATGACATATCACACACAGCACTGTGGTTTTTGGAAACCTCTAATGGTGCTTTGTGAGAGGCCACCATTCGAGATCACGTTTCTTTTTTTCATAGTTACAACTCTTCCTGTTGGTGTAGGTTTGTCTGGTGTAGGCTGATCTATGTATGTGTGATCTACTTTCCACCAGCCTATGTATAAACCAAGTCTTTCAAGCGTACAATGATTACCATTTGTTTTACGTGACATTCGCCTTGTTGAGTAATTCGTGGGACACTGAAGTCTTCTTTTACTATTACACAGGGATATTCATTGATGCCTTCCAATGGCAAGGAGAAGATGATGGTGTGTAGGACCTGTGCAAGGATCATGGGTGGTCGAAGAGAAATGGTGAAAGTGGCAGCCGGCGGAATGTTCTTCTGCGCCACTGGCGTCAAGGATTCCAAGCTAAACCCTCTAGGACCCTTTAAATGTCTTCGTGTGGCTAAGGTAATGCCAGGTTAAACCGAGGGGAATATTAGTTCTATCCGTATTTTTATTGCCTCTATCCTCTGATACAAACCAGAAGAGGACCATGATTTTATCACTCTGCCCCAGAAATTAGTTTCATAAATTATACCCTATATTCCTTCTTTTTATATTTACAAATCCATTTCTGAGGCTTATATCATTAAATGATGGAGATAATTAAAGGGACTCTGTCACCTCTGGCATTGGTTGTACTGCGAATGTAGAGAATAAAAACACTATACACTGTGTTAGGAGAAATGCAAGCAAATGCATGAATCAATAGAAAATGTGCTTTAAGTAGACATGTGCATTCGTTTTCGGACGAATGCATTTTAGTCCGAAAATAGCATTTTCGTCCATTCGTCCGAAAAACGAAGAACGAAAATGCTAAGCTAACGAAAGCCGAATGAACGAATGGTTAATAAACGAAAATCGTTCGTTCATTCGTCCATTCGTAGTACTATTGCATTCTATAAGCCGAAATAGAGTCGGTTTATAGAATACAATAGCATTTCACTACACGGAGACAAAGTCTCCATTCATAAATTTATGAATGGAGACTCTGTCTCCGTATAGTTAAATGCCCACAGCCTATAAACCGAACGTTCGGTTTATAGGCTGTCGGTTTATGGAATACATGTAATCCCATGGCTATTCTATAAACCGAACGTTCGGTTTATAGACTTTCGACTTATAGAAAACATGTAGTACTATTGCCTTTCTATGAACCGAACGAGAGCCCCATTCATAAGAATTTCTTATGAATGGGGCTCTCGTTCGGTTTATAGAAAGCCAATAGTATTACACGTATTCTATAAAACGAACGAATAAAAATTAACGAAACGAAAATAATGAACGAATTTCGTCTGAAACGAATGCAGTAATGAACGAAATTCGTTTTAGAATGGACGAAAACGAAAGGCAAATTTTAGTTTTGCACATGTCTAGCTTTAAGTGTGTCCGTATTCCCTCACTTTTATGACTTGTGGCTTGATATGTAAACAAATGGTATAATTTGTTGTAATTTGCACATCAAGCCACAAGGGGCTGTCACAAACAGGAGATACCACAAGCACACATTTTTCTTATATCCCTTGCATTTTCTTGCAATTTTGCAAACACAATATGCAGATCATTTTTTTTAAATTCTCTGCATTCACTGTGTAAAGGGTGTCTGGGTGACTGTGTCCCTTTAAGGAGGTTCTAAGTAATGTTTGCTGTATGGTTTAACCACCTCCTACCACTGCACAGACTGACCTCTCAGCACCTGAAGCGCACACTACCCTGCGCTATTCTGAAGAGATGCTCTCATCCATGGCCAGTGAGCGAGCGACGCAGACGATCTCACACGAGGTATCAGCTGTAGGGAGCCAGCGATCTCTGAAGATAAAGGCTTATAAAAATGGTTCTGGATTCAACAATGGGAGGTTGATCGTTGCTGGGACATTCCCAATGGTAAGCCCATATTTATTCCATTACGTTACTTTCAGGGTCCTGTGATAAAGCATTGCTTGCGATTCACCTCCATCAACAGCAGAGGGCACTCTCACCATTTTGTTTTGCACTCTTCACATCCCAGTTGCAATATGCTGCTGTTTTTATTTCTGCCTGATGAAGAGACCCTACATCCTTTTAAGAGCTTGCACTCTAATTCCCAGCGAGTCCATTAAAGTTTCATTTTAACTCTCCTTTTCTCCTCTGTCTTCTCTTTCTGGAAATCCATGCAAGAGCACTTCAATGTATAGCTGCCAACTGCCCCGGATTTGATAAGACAGTCCTATTTCAATTTTTTTAAGATCCTGTCTTGTCAAATTCATTGTATTAGTGCATTGCCTTTTGCACGAGCGGACTACAGTTTAAATGATGTGTTTGTCTATGCGACATATGAATATTAAGGCCATTAATCTGTGCCTTTGCTTGCACTTTTGGGGGTTATGTATAAATAGTCCCACACCTCGGGAGTTTTATAAAAAGGCGCAATCGCCTTTATGTATGACGGCGATTGCGCCTTTTTTATAACTCCAGACACTTTGGAGGGCGGGAGGTTCTCCAACACCAATCAGATGCTTTTAAGCTCTCTGAGCCCAACATTTGTTGGGAGTCTGCGCACACGCTGATAGCCCCCCTATCTGGTGTGCGCCGCCCCCGCCCGATGTATGGATTCATTTTTATTCTTTACATTCACAGTCCCTTTAAGGCTGGGTTTAACCTTTTAGATGCCAGAGCACCCAGTGCCCCATTCTGGATATCAACAGCTTAAAACAGAATCATGTGAAATGTATGCAGGATTCACCTGCCCTGAATCTCTTTCAATGTATCAAGTATCTGTTGTCTGCTCAGCTGCTCAGCTTGTGTACTAAGGAGCTGGAGCTGCCCAGGCCGGCCTGCAAGGTCTACACTGCGGATGGAACCAGGATTCTCACTTGGCCGAGTCTGATCGCCTGGGCCGCCAATGACTTCTTTAAACACAACAAGGAGCCGATGACAAGCAGCGGTAACACCCAGGAAGGTCAGTGTCCTATACTGCCATGTGGGTTTATAAATTACACTGAATATTCTCCTTCTTAAAGGGACGGTGCCCTCACCTAGCTACCCTATTATTAGCTTTAAGGCATATGGAAACTGAGAGCTTTGCAATGCATATATCATTATTGCAGTAACCTTTTCTTTTTTTGGAGATTAGACAGCTGCTGAATGTTTAAACTCCACCTCCAATCACCATAGATTATTTCTTATGAAACTAGCTGGCCAATCAGAGTGAGAGGAAGTTACATCACAGCTGCAACAACATTAACTCTTTCGGCGCCTGAGAGTGAAGAAGCTTCTCTCTCCAGCAAATCCCAGGCTTGCTCAGTATACCAGCTGATTGTGGGTGGAGTTAACTCTATAATACAGGGGAAATCGTTGTACCATAACAAAATATACCAAGCAGCACATTACAAATGCTATTGGGTGCATTGAAGGGACTGTCTGGTGCCCAGAATGCATATTAAAGTACATTCAAAACATCCAAGGTACTTTAAAATGCATGTTTTACATTTTGCATTGCTTAAAATATGAAATACTTACACTTAGATAAATTTGTGAAAGTGCAGCAGTTTTCAAGAAACCAGGACTGCCCACACTAGATGAGTAAAAGTCATTGCCCCCCCCCCCCCCCCTTTTTTTTGCGGCAGGAACCAATGAGAATAATGCCATTCAAATGAATGAAATTTCCTGTTTCTCTAGTGATGTCAGCAGATAATTTGTTTCTCTAGTGATGTCATCAGACAATGTGTTCCACTGTTAAGAGATCCTACGTGTAACAAGAGCAAGGTTACTTAGATTCCACACAATACATTCTATTCCACCAGCAGAGCAGCAGAGGAAGTGACTAATTGAAACAAAACTGATACATGCTCAGAGCCTACACACAATCAGTCCGGCATTACCTGTAGCATAGGATGCAGGGGAGGGCTTGAGTAGAATATTAAAAATGTGATTTATGCAGAATGCCGGCATCATATCACACTGGAAAAAAAAGCCTGTGTACTATTCAAACAGTAGTCTTCCACTTGCACCAAAGTGAGTTTGGGGACTAGACTGTTCCTTTAAAGTACAGGTGAAGGCTGGATTCTCCATTTGACATATAGTACAAAGCAGGATTGACTAAGATGGTTTTTCCCTCCATCCTGTGGCTGCCATGGGATGATGGGAGCTCAGCAACAGCTGGAGCTCTACCTGTTGTTTACTTTTGGTTCCGATCTTAGTTACATCTTAAACTATGTATTTCCTTTTTTTTTCTCTTTCTTGTAATTTTCAGGTAGTACACCTGTGAACGAGACGATAACACTGGTTAATCCTGAGGACGTGAGTCTTATGGATGAATATTTGCTGTCCTTCATACTGCGCAATCCGATTGAAGTCTGGGTGTCTTGCGGAGAACCTTTCCTGTCTTTGCACGGTGACTCAAAGCTTCCGATTTAATTAACTCCAGTTTAACATGCACTGGATAGTGATCCTGGCAGATCTCATTATCTCAGACCTGAGTCATCCAAATCGACTAAATAAAATACATGTGTCCTGTAACGTCACCTTCTCTATGTAATGCAGTCGGCAGCCTGGACCCACATGTCCATGGTCTAAAAGAACACTGTGAACAACCAATGGCAGAGAAGCAATTAAGAGATTCAATTTCTATTGGCTGCCTAGTCTTGTCTATCTATAAACTCCTTTTAAAGCCGATTCCCCTTCTCCATTAGCCTTTCGGCCATAGGAATAGCACACATTCAGGATTTATGCCTTTATTGCTGTATATTTTTAGGATATTTGTATAACACTGATCACAATTGGCTGTTCTTGATCGGTAACAGTCAGAACCAAGACTTTCACCCAGCAAGTAGGCTGGTAAAAAAAATTGGCTTAAGGCCGAGTCTATGGAGATAATATAATGGCTGCTTTTTTTTGGGGGGGGGGGGGGGGGGAATGGTGGAAACCCTAGTAAGTACAAAGGATGCTCCAGTAACATGACAGTGCCAGGGGTTGAATTATGAAGTGTACCAGGAAAGGAATTGATCATACTGCTGATATAAATAATATATTAAATGAACCAAACATTTAATATGTCATAACAAGTACACTGTATTATCTGTGGCACAGCCTAGCACGGTATAGTGCTAGGCTGTGCCACAGATAATACAGTGTACTTGTTATGACATATTAAATGTTTGGTTTGGTATTAAACTGCTTGTTCTACATAAGTTACTGAACCTACCAAATATGTGGTACTGGAACAAGTAATACATTTGTTTTATGGCTCCCCTTGTCCAATATTTTGAGTGAAGAGGTTTGACATCCTTGTGAAAATCCTTCCCAATGTTGGCCCTTAATAACTAACTTGTCTTGAAGGAATGTTTTTTTGGAAAATGTACTGAATGTGCCCAAGCCTGAGTCCGCGGGGTGGCACTCCGATGATTAATGGGACTCCGTCGCCTAAAGGGTCTACTCAATAAAGTGAGCATCGCAAGGAAATGAGACGGGGATTTCTCCAATGCAGCTGAATGGGAGAATGTTTCCAACTCGACTAGTTTGGTCTTTGAAGTTTGAAATCCCCGTCTCATTTTCCTGCAATTTTTTCTTCATAGAGTAGATCGTTACATATTGTATGTACTGTTAATGTAGAGAATAAGACGTTGATATGTTCTGTTAGCAGAACTGCAAGCATCATAGATCAGGGGAAACCTGATTTATACTCCACTCGGAATGTCTGTGCTGCCTCCTGATGACATCATCGTGTGACTTCGTATGCAAATGAGCTACTTTCATTGGCAAACCTGTAATTTGCATATCAACCCACAGGAAGGTGTCATACACAGGAGACAGCATGGCGAAGTTTAAAAAGTTTTGTTTTCTCTTAACCTATGCATTTTCTCGCAGCTCTGCTAACACAATGTATAGCGCAGACAATGTGTAGGTGACAGGTTCCCTTTAACATGAACCAGGATCACACACAGGTCTCCCCCCCCCCCCCCCCTGCGTGTACTGGAGACGGATCTAGAAATGACTGGTGTTATCCTGGGTGACTCTGGTGTCCTTCTTCTTCAAAGCTTTACAGAGATCCCAAAAAAGGGAAAAATTACACTGGTTACAAAGAGAGAAGATTCTGAGCGACTTGAATGGGATGAAGCATAAGATGAGACATTTACAAGGTAATCCATGTGGAGGGCTTGCGCTGATACAGATAATGGGATGTGATTGTAGTAAGGAATCCTGCTTGGGAGAGAAGAGAAATTGTAATCTCTCAGCCTTGCCATAAGCTTGTTACAAATCGATAGTGAGAGATGTATTGGATTATTCCGTATGTCGATGGATAGTCCACAGCCCTTTAGAATGTGTCATCAAAGTGCTCGCTGGCCAAATATTCACATGGCAATAGATGCGGGATCACTTTTCTGGATCTCTGAATGTATGGCACCCATGTGGACGGCTGTAAACAGCAGCATATCTCGTGCCCCCCCCCCCCGCAATGCGCTGTACAGGCCGCGGCCACTTTCAGTCTTAGTGTAAAAGTGAGCGCCGACTGCATTCAGCAAAATTGCTCAGCGTCGGGGTATTGGGTCAAGCCCCCACTGTAATCACTAGCAAGGGGGCGGGTGGGTTGGGGCGCCACCATCTATCAGCAGAGACCTGCGTGGTCTGTAAAGATTGTGATTGGGTCTCCTGCTCCGCGTTCCTGGACCCAATCACCTGAAAGGTTCCCCCCCCCCAAAAAAAAATTACACCGTAATTCATTAAAGGGTCAATCTATGGATTTGCTGGTGATTGTGTATAATATATTTGATCATGTATAAAAAACTCTTCCACTGCAATTGCCGGGAGAGGTATAAAAAGGCGTATCCGAGTTTTGTTAAGTATAGGGGTGATTTGCGCCTTTTTATAAATACCGACACTTTGCAGTGCTGGAGAGGGACCTCAGCCGGACAGTGTCCCCCCCTTCCCCCCCAAAAAAAGTGCCTGATTAGTGTTGGGGGGAATCTGTACATGACCCCCGCTGCATTCTCTGCAGTCGCAGTATATTCAATGGCAGAATCTATATGATATCATTAGTCTCGTCTGCGCTTTTTTGGTCTGATTTTTGTAATTCCTTTGTCAGCTTGCTCAACATGTCGAAAACATAAACTGAAATGTGATCTGTACCATGTGGACATCTATGGAGTAGTACCCTTCTATAGCCACAGTGTGGCACTGTTTCCCTGCACACCAGCCCCTTTTACCAAACCAGCCTACGAGACATGTGTCTTTAGAATAATCAATCTATTCAGTCATTTTACCTTTTTTTTTTTTTTCATTTCAGCAAAGTCAATTTATTGCAGTTTAACAATCAAATCATAATTTCTCCAATATTTCATTTCCTGCTCTGTAAAATGCAATATTTTACATTAGAGTGAGAAATTAGTGCTGGATAGCACAGCCTCTCTTTCTAGAGATATTTAGTGTATTGCGAAGTGTGTGACCTCCAGGAAGACAAGGACTTTGCGACTTCACACTGCGCTGTGTTTGTTTCAGGGCGACGCGTGAAACATCTCATTCCCGCTAACATGGTCCCTACCATGAATCCCAGCCAGCCCGTCATGGTGGAAGGTGGCTGGAGAGAGGAATCAAACGAGGAAAGCGAACTCCTGAAAAACATAGAGAACGTGAAGGTGGGTAAGCCTAGTTATGGCTACTAGATAACCAGGCAAAGGGGGTTTGTGGATAAACCATTTAAGTAATGGTGGGGTATGGATGGGAAGACCCCTCCACCTGAAATTCAGTGGGGAGCAGGGGGATTATCAAACCAAATCTGCACGCATCGAACAAGCCAGAAGGCCTGCTTTACCAACAGAAAGCACTCATTCACAGTGCTACCGTCACTGCAAGGGATTCTGGGTTGGCGGATGCAAATCCAGTCTGTACAATAACAGACTTTAAACACAGCTCAGGACAGAGGTGCAAAATCCAGATAACCACAGAGCTTTCATTATGGCTGTGAAGGGCCAGTTGGGTCTTATCTGTCAGTATATCTGTCCTACCTGTCTATTTGTGTTCGTCTCTCTCTGTCTGTCTCTGTACCTTATCTGTCAGTATATCTGTCCTACCTGTCTATTTGTGTTCGTCTCTCTCTGCCTGTCTCTGTACGTTATCTGTCAGTATATCTGTCCTACCTGTCTATTCGTATTTGTCCCTCTGTCTGTCTCTGTACCTTATCTGTCAGTATATCTGTCCTACCTGTCTATTTGTGTTCATCTCTCTGTCTGTCTCTGTACCTTATCTGTCAGTATATCTGTCCTACCTGTCTATTTGTGTTCATCTCTCTGTCTGTCTCTGTACCTTATCTGTCAGTATATCTGTCCTACCTGTCTATTTGTGTTTGTCTCTCTGTCTGTCTCTGTACCTTATCTGTCAGTATATCTGTCCTACCTGTCTATTTGTGTTTGTCTCTCTGCCTGTCTCTGTACCTTATCTGTCAGTATATCTGTCCTACCTGTCTATTCGTATTTGTCCCTCTGTCTGTCTCTGTACCTTATCTGTCAGTATATCTGTCCTACCTGTCTATTTGTGTTCATCTCTCTGTCTGTCTCTGTACCTTATCTGTCAGTATATCTGTCCTACCTGTCTATTTGTGTTCATCTCTCTGTCTGTCTCTGTACCTTATCTGTCAGTATATCTGTCCTACCTGTCTATTTGTGTTTGTCTCTCTGTCTGTCTCTGTACCTTATCTGTCAGTATATCTGTCCTACCTGTCTATTTGTGTTTGTCTCTCTGCCTGTCTCTGTACCTTATCTGTCAGTATATCTGTCCTACCTGTCTATTTGTGTTTGTCTCTCTGTCTGTCTCTGTACCTTATCTGTCAGTATATCTGTCCTACCTGTCTATTTGTGTTTGTCTCTCTGTCTGTTTCTGTACCTTATCTGTCAGTATATCTGTCCAACCTGTCTATTTGTGTTTGTCTCTCTGTCTGTCTCTGTACCTTATCTGTCAGTATATCTGTCCTACCTGTCTATTTGTGTTTGTCTCTCTGTCTGTCTCTGTACCTTATCTGTCAGTATATCTGTCCTACCTGTCTATTTGTGTTTGTCTTTCTGTCTGTCTCTGTACCTTATCTGTCAGTATATCTGTCCTACCTGTCCATCTGTGTCCATGATGAAGTTCCAAAATGGGCCACTAAATCATCAGAAGCAACCATGATATTGATGGTCTTATTCATGGTTAGGGTAGGTATGGTTACCTCTCCGAAGACTCTAACTCCCTAAACTTCATATACATTTTATTTTCTGCTAGATGCACCTGTCCGAAATTCAAGCCGTCCACCAGAAAAAACATCTCGTCACCGCGGCTAACAAAGAGGCCAATCAGAATTCACTTTACGATGCGCCAACTACAAAAAGAGTGCTGGTGTATTTAAACGGCGGGAATGCAGAACACCCAATATCTGCTTGGGGCAAGACTATGGAGGAGGTAAGGGTATTAGTAGTTTGTCCTTGGATCCTTCAGAATGTATTGGGTTCCATGAGCAAACTATATGTTCCAACGTGATTTAACATTGCCCATAGAGGCTAGGCGGTAACATTAGCATCACTTTGAGCTGAGAGCTTGTGATGGCAACTCACGGGAATGTTATCATTGGGTTACAGGGGACAGGTGCACTTACTTAAAGGACAACTGCAGGCAAAAAAAGAGTTTTACGTCTTAAATTGAAAGTTTACACGCACTAAAATTCCAGAGTAGTGCAAGGAGGTCGACTTGGGAGGTCAACTTTTACTGTAAAAGTCGACCTCCCAACTCCACCTCCTCATGCTAAACACTAAATGAAGCTCAGCCTCCGTCTCTCCCCACCTTGCCAAAGTTCGAACTCCCTTCAGTGAAAAGCAATAACATTTGCTATTCACTAAAAAAAGAAGGGAGTTTGACTTGGGAGGCAAGACTTACAATCCAACCCCCACCTCTGTCCCCCCACCTTTCCCCCTCGGCAACGTGTTTAAAATGACTCCCAAAATGACGGGACTTCGAACCAGGGCATGTGGCCCCTCTGCTATAAATAGAAGCTGCCAATGCTCCTGGGACTGATAATTAATATGGGGTCCAGGGCAAGTGGAGCTGCCGCACCCTACAATGAATGGGGCATGGAGCCTGCTAAATTGCTCCCAGCACCCCCATTAGTATTAACAGTGCTGGGAGCCTGCCAAATGGCTCCCAGTTCCCCAAAAATGAATGGGCCTGGGACTTTCCAGGGTCCCTGGCCCGTTTATAAATAACCGGGCCAGGGGTTATCTCATTTTCCGGGGGCTTCCCCACAGCCCCCGTAATCTAAATCAATAATACATCCCCCACCCCTGTTAATACAGGGGGCAGGGAGCTATTTGGCAGGCCTGGCACTGTTTTTTTTTTTTATAGCGGGGGCCTCCCATATCTGTTAGAAATCATAGGGGCCATTTGTGGAGCACCCAGGACATGGCTTAGGCAGAAGGGGCGAGGGACTTTTTCCTTCACCCATTGAAATGAATGGGAGCGAGTGTTATTTCGGAAGGCTTGACCTCCTCTCATTCTTTGCAGAATGGTTAGTTAAAAACAGTTATGCGAAGTCGAGATGAGGCATCTGAGGGGGGTCGAGTCTGTTAGTGGTTGGAGGTCAGGATTAGTGCTTATCTCGACCTCCAATCTCAGATTTTAGTGACTAGACCCCATTGAGTGTAGATAGTGTTCCAGAGATTACCCAGACCCGCTGGGGCCATGTCTGTCTGATACTGCTCTGTTTGAGACCTCCAGCACGCTTTAAGGTGGAGCTTGCGCCAGAAGTGACTTATAGTATCATAGAGTAGGGTAGCATAGATTAGCCTAGCTGGAATAGTTACAAATCGGTCATCAGGGCTTAAAATGTCCTTTCTACGTTTCTATGATGGGACCAGCAGTTCTAAAGTAAGGGGTTAAACCAAAGCCTGCCGAACGAGCTCTGTCAGCAGGCTCTGTGTGGGACAGCTCCAAGATTGTTCCTGTGAGCAGTTCTTGGCAGGATCTGCTGCCAGTTGGCTGCACTCAGGACGGAGGTGACTGACCGCGAGCACAGGTGAATCCAATAAGTAATATGGCGCTACCTGCTCCATCATTAGTGGATCGATTCCATATGTTACGTGGCAGCAGCAGATGTAATGGCTTGCTTGGAGCAATAAGCACTATTAGTCCCAGGAGGCCGAAATGAATCTATACATTAACAGAATGTCAAGCAAATGCCTCTGCTATGAGGAAAAAGGTGTTTTTATAGGCATCTCCTGTTTATGACATCATCTGTAGCTCGAATAAACTAGGTTCAGTAGAAATTTTATAATTTGCATATCAAGTCACGAGGTGATGTCATAAACAGTAGACACACAGTATTAATAGTTTTCTGCTTGTAAGCTTGCATGCTTTTTGGGCTAAGTGGGAATTTCTCCCTTTAATGGATTGATGTGATTATGTTCAAGTTGAGGGGTCGGGCAGTGGTGTTGTGCTAACAGAAATCGAAATTTCTTTGCAGTTATTGCAGAACTCTACCTCCAGGCTGAACATGCAGCTCCAGTCTGCAGAAGCTCTTTATACACCTAGCGGTGAAAAGGTGACGAGGTGGGATGACGTAACAAGAGACATGGTACTATGTGTTTCTGCGGGGGAGAAATTCCTGAGCAAAACGGGTAAGGACGATTCCTTCTTAATTGTGGCTGGAACATACTTGCCATACAACGTTTCGTGCCCCTGTTCTGACAAAAAAAACTTGAGCGAATTCTACTGGACAGGCGCAGTAGAATTCACTCATAGCGCATGCGCACAAAGTTACAGCTGATCGTTACAGCTGTAACTTTGCCAGAACAGCGCATGTGCGAGGGGCGCACACCACCTCCGGCCCCCTTTACATGTAAAATAGGAGCACATGCGCACTTCGCGTGAAGCATGTCACTTATTAGTGTAGCAATCGCTGTAAGTGTAAGTCAGACACGGGTGATCACAACTCCCATCAAGATGAGGCAGCCCCCCCGTGTGTCCCCCTCTGTCCTCAGTGTCTGACTCCGTCTCTGGGAGGCAAGGGGAAACTAAAATTAGCATTTCCACTCTGACTGCCTCCTTTCTGTGATCCTTCTATGATATTACTTGTAAGGAAGCTTATATTGATATCCATTGGGTATCTGTGGGGCTTTTTGATGATCTGCCAAGCCTGAGATGGTTTTCTTACTCTTCTTAAAGAGACAAGAATGGAAAAGTGATTTCCCTTATGGAAAGTATAGCAGTCACTCACCTTACTCAGAGACGAATACACCGGTGTATTAATCCCAGGTGTCAAACCCCCACCTGGCTCTGGAGAGCTTGTAACCTTTTAGGTTTTCTAGCGAGCGTTGTACTGGGAAAGCCTGCATGCTTTGAGATAATCAGGCATGCATTAATGCTACAACATTTGTTTTTAGCCTCTACATCACAGGAGGCTAGGCCTATATTCTGGTTATAACTGGGCTACATTTGCCCCTAAACTAGACCTCACCACCTAGAAACACCTACTGTATTTACATCACAAAATGAGCATCAATTATCTATAAATAAGAGAGGTGCAATGATTTGTGCTCTTGTTGGCTTGCTGAGCATTATGAGAGTTCTAATTCACAGCCGCCTGGCACACTAGAGGCTGCTAAACTCTGCGAAAAACATTATACATAGTTCAATGTATTGACAAATACTCTGGCAATCAGCGAGTTAAAGTATTTGATATATGGCTAATGTATTTTAATGGCGGGACAAACACAGCAACCTGTCTTCTGTTATAATGATAACTGTGTTTCAGCCAGCAGACATAAGATACGAGTGAGAGCCAATTACTCACGGATTAGGAGGAAATACGGACCCCAAGCCACAGAAGTGGTGATCTCGGCACCCGGCGGGAGCACAGATTCTCAGGTGAAAAAGAAAATATCGCTGGCTAGACAGGGAGGGGAGATATCTGGCCCCACCAAGTCTATATATTTCACAGCACGGGGAAATAGCTTGGTGGGCTAATGCACCAATCTGTTCCAAATGCAGGGTTGCAGGTTCAGTTCCTGGCAGGGTCAACTCAACCCTTCATGTTGGGCCAAAAGTAATATCCCCAGGACATACGTGAAGACCAGAGAATACCTGAAGGTTCCTTTTCTGGTTAAAAACTTTATTTTTATTAACTTGTTTGCTCGATTAGAGGACAACCCTGCTTGTAAGAGGAACCTCCCCTAAAACTTTGGATCTTATTGAAAAAAATAAGTGCCTGGTGCACCCACTCTTATGCACACCCAGGGTCAGGACAGAATGGGGCATAAAGCCAAACTATGGAGAAATCCGGAGCTCGGCTACGCAATATGGCTGATTTCGGCATGGAATTGGCAATTTCAGCAGATTTTGGGACGGCTTTCGAACAGCCCTGAAGCGGGCCCCCGAAATAGTTGGAAATTGTCGAATTTCAGACAGTTCAATTCTCTAGATTTTAGCTGGAGAATTGAACCGAAAAGTGTAGAAGAATTAAAGAAAATATATCATAAACATCCAAATATTTATATACAATTATAATATAGTAATGTGTTATATTATAATATTATTTTTACATTAATATAAGAATTTTTGTAATAACAATAGCTTTTATATTATTTTATGTTCATTTTATTTTTTTGAATGTATTCAATTAATGTGTCAAGGTTTATAAAAGTTGGATTTTGTTACATTTCGGGGAGGATGTTGGCTATTTTGTCCGTAGCCAAAGCACAGAGAGTTGCAGATAAGAGAGGAAAATCGTTGACATCATTAAATACGTCTCCATCTGTAGCTCCGCCCCTCTCGGAACCGCAGATGTATACCAGGAACAGAAAGAATGCGCGTGAAAGTTAATATTTATTCTTTATACACTCCGAACATATCCTGCTGCACTTTACAATGTGCAGACACAACACACAAACAGTGACTTTACAACGATAATAGCGGTAAAAAAAAAAAACATCGGTTCCAGCATCAATCTCGACAAATGCCCTGTATCTGTTACATGACAAGATAGCTCAGCTCTCTGGTCAGCATCAGTAAAGACCTATTTTTTTTTATAACTCTTATAAAATTATATCACAGATTCACGAGAACAAAATTAGATTTCATAGCCGGTGCCAGACCTTGAATATAAATTCAGCCTGGAAGCAATGAATTTCGAAATGTTATTAGTGAATACTGTGCTTTTTATTACTTCTCCCTTTCTAATGGGACTGACTCTTGACTGAGACTCATCTCTTTTCTACGTACAGGGTGAAATTCCGCTGTCTGATGAAGGACCGTGAACACCGCTAGGAACGGAGATGAATTGACATTTCCGAAGTGGTTGACCTAAATGGATTATACAGTTACGTACAATTATTACGGAGAATTCAATGCTTTTTATACGCTGGTTTAACCTCACTTTGTAAAAAAAAAAAAAAATTAAAATAACAGGTTTAAGGAAAAATATAATAATTCAGCCGGCAACAGATGGGGGATGTATGCGCAAATGATAGTGACGGGCATATGAATGAGGTCCTTAATCTCAGGGCAAAGCTTATAGGCTTTTATTAAAGATGGTCAGCAATTAATAATGGTAAGGGTCTACTCGATAAAAAGAGAATTCAGGGAACTGAGATGGGAATTTCAAACTTTAGACCAACGTAGCCTATTTCGGCTGCACTGGAGAATTTTTCCCAACTAAATTGGTCTAAAAATTGCAATTCCCAAATCTATTCTCTGTTTATTGAATAGCCCCCTAATGATCTGTCTTGTCGTATTTTTCCCCTTCCTAAATCTCCCGGCTCTCATCATTGGGTATTACTGAATTTCAAGGACCTTTTTAATTTTAAAATGAAAAACTACAGGAGACTAATATACATTTCAGAAAGTGGTATGGAGTAAATAAAATACATTAGCATGGCACTACCCCTTCAACAACAAAAAAAAAACACTAAAATAGTAATAAATATCCATTAGCACGAAATCCATAATTACCCACCTAGCAAACCTTACAAGCAAATTTTCCAAAAATACGACTTCTACAAACGGTTATTATTATTTTTTTTTTTTTTTTACTCCTTTTGCCGTTCTAACGCCCACCCTGTGGAGGCAAATGGGTTAAACCCCCCCAAAATAAATAAAAAAAAATAAACTGCTTTCATTATAACCACAGAGCCACTGATGAGTTATATAAATATATCAGCTTAAAAGACATTACAGAAATCCTTTTGCAACAACGAGCGATTTTTAATGGCAAAATCCTAGTGATTCAGCAAGTCTGCATTCTGTCCACATTACTTATTTTAATTGACAATCATTTTTTTTGTAATTTAAATAGCTGGGGTTTATTGTACGCGCTGGCCTTGATTATTGCGGTAGCTGCAGTAAAAAAAACAACAACAAAAAAAACCGCGAGGGTTTGCTGACTAAGCCCAAACAATCGTAACAAATAATCCACAGAAAAAAATAAATAAATTAAATAAACTTATATATCTACATATGTTTGTATTTATGTCCGCATTGGAGTAACAGGGAAAGGCGCTAGTTGTCAAATAATAACCTTCATTTTTTCAATTATGCAGATGTTGCTTTGAGCTGCGCATATCATATCGTAATATATTATGCGCTGTACATTCAACCCTTGATTGCTTTTTATTCCAATCCCTGATGATTAAAGGTTCCATGAATACGATCATTACTGAATACTGGTTATTTTACTAATTACTAGACATTTTCATTAAAAAGAGAAGAAAAAAAAAATGTGGATGCTAAGAGTTTGTGGCTTAGTGATTGGTCTTCTCAAAACTAGAAACCCAGATATGTTTTATATCCTATATATTTTATAATGCATTTTACATGAAGCAAATGTACCGTTTTATTATACTATATGTTTTGTGGATGAATAGTAAATGTCAGTGTGGCTCAATTGTATTTGGCTTCTTGTGTTATTTTGATTTTATACAATAAAATATTTTTTTGATTCATATTTTTCCCATTGCTTGGCGTACCTTTAATCTGAATAAAAGTATTATCACTTTATGTAGTATCTTGAGAGTCTGATTTGAAGGAATGTCAGTGTGGATCAGGGATATTGTCAACTATATTTCTCTTCTATGTTACTAAGAACATGGGTTTCTATCTCATAGATCTTTAGATTTGTGTTTTCATGTTTTCCCTTGAATTTCCTGTATTTACACCCATGCATCTTCATGTATTACATATATTATTGAGAGAGTGTGTTTGTAGATGACAGAGTTCAAATTTAGAACACTGTGTAAGCCAATGGGAAATGAGCAGTTCAGATAATCCACTCCCTGTAAACACATAGCATTCCTTATATCCGGAATGTCTCGAAACGCGTCAGGTGTTTCTGTCCTTCCTTTTACACTGTTATGCTCATTAAACTATTTATTCTCTTTATGAATGAGAGTGCCAGCTTCAATCTTTTTGCCTTGGAATTTTTTTTTTTCACTTTGCCCCTATGATGACATACTCACAGGTCAGAGAGACGAGGCAGCCATATTAAGTTGGTTAGTGGAGCAGCGATGGATGTAAACGCAAGGTTGTATGTAACTATTGAACTCATGCCTCAAATGACATAAATAAGCAGTATATGCAATACAAAGGCTTTGTGCAATCATAAGACAGTTGTAGGATGTAGGACCTGACGCGTTTCGCTTTTAGGCTCCTTCCGAGGTAAGAACAAGCATGCATCTTACAGAAAAAGAGGGATTTGATTAAGTCCTTGAGTGAATTGGCAACAGGTTTACCAATTAGGGAATAAAATAACTCCAAATATATAACTGAGATAAGGGTCTACTCGATAACGAGAGAATGGTGGGGAATTGACATGGGAATTACACATATCAGGCCAAGGTAGCCGAAAATGTTTCCAATGCAGCTAAATTTGGCCTTATTTTGAAATTCCCATCTCAATTCCCTGCTGTTCCCTCTTTATTGAGTAGAGAGGGGTGGTTTAACAAACTTGATACAACTAGGAATACAAATAAAAATAAGCTGTACACTAAATAACATAAATTCGTAGATATGTTAGTTGATGTCGGATAAGACCCACAGATCAGAAGGAATACAAATGAATATTGTTTGGTAAATGTCTGGTCTTGTATATTTCCCACATATTATTCATTTGTATAACTACTTATCTAGGTGTGTTATCTGATATCCACTTTTGTATTTTATATGCAAACAAACTGGTTTTCATTGGTGTGTAATTTGCATATCAAGCCACAGGTGATGTCATAAGCGGGACACATTTTGCTAACACAATGTGTAGATCATTTTCACTCACTGTTTATTCTCTTTATTCACAGTAAAATCAATCTTTAGGTAACACACTCCATATATAAAACCTTATAAAAGTTTTTTTTTGCTGATATTTTGAAATGTTTTTATTGCTTTAACACTGTCAATATAATTACTTTTTTTTAATAAATAAAATTGCGTACACTTGTACTGCTAATAACTCGTTTAGGAGATATGTAATGGGACATTCCTGACCCCCAAAATACAGGTCAGTTCCAACAATTATATTATCTCCTAAATGGGGTATTTTTGCAGACACACATACACACACACACACACACACACACACACAGATCAGTGATAACATTATGGCCACCTTCCTTAATAATGTGTAGGGCCCCTTTTGCCAACAAAACAGCTCTGACCCGTCGAGGCATGGACTCATGGCCGGCCCAAGACATGGGCTACCTGGGGCAGCTCACAGTCATGATAATTGTAACTAAAACTTATCAGGAAGTGAGCATTTAATGCAAGACCACCCTTCTATATGCAAAATTATACAAAATACTGGATTGGCAGGCCATGATGTGTGCCCTAAATGTTTGAGCATTTAAACCTAATGTACAATATTTGAGTCATAGGTCAGTGGTCACATCATATCTTTTGGGAACTTGCGCAGCTTATTTTCATAATAATGTTTGGTTCACCATTTCTTTCTGTTTCGCCGCGTGGGTGAGCTCTTAGAAAAAAATATTTTATTTTTTATATGCCCACTAAAGCACTTCTTATATACATAATAAAATATTTTTTCAGAGCTCACCCATAAGGTGAAAAGAAAGTAATGGTAAAACATTATTATGATAATAAACCCATGGAATGTCCTAAAACATAATGTGACCAGTGACAAAACAAAATCCAGATGGATATAGGCAGTGTCAGAGGAGTTAACCCCTGGGTGACTAGACATATATAGGCAGTGTCAGAGCAGTTCACTCCTTGGGTGGCTAGACAGATATAGGCAGTGTCAGGAGTTAACCCCTTGGGTGGCTAGACAGATATAGGCAGTGTCAGGAGTTAACCCCTTGGGTGGCTAGACAGATATAGGCAGTGTCAGAGGATCCACGTGATGTAAAAAAAAATGTGGTTCAACAGACCAATGGTCCAGAATTGTATTGTATTGTTGGCACTTTGGGCAGTGGACAGGGGTCAGCGTGGGCTCCCTGACTGGTCTGTGGCTATGCAGCCCCATACACAACAAACTGCAATGCACTGTGTGTTCTGACACCTCTCAATCAGAACCAGCATTAGCCTTCAGCAATCTGAGCTACAGTAGCTCGTCTTGTTGGATTGGACCACAAGGCCCAGCCTTCACTCCCCACGCTCATCAATGAGTCTTGGCCTCCCATTTCCAGGTTCTCTCTAACACCTAAGTGACTGATAACTTACAGCTTATAAAGCTTGAAACGCACCGGGGCCATGAGACATTGATGGAAGTTGGAAGGGGGGGTATGATCTCAAGAAGACTTGGCTGCCTTAGTACACCCCTACCAAAGGCGTATTAAACAAAGACAACGAATAAGAACCCATAATAATGATTTAAGGCCAGTTTTCCTTGATTCCTTAACTCGCGACTGGAAGGTTATTCCAGGTATTTACTAGTGTGATATAATATTTTCTCAGTCGTCTTTCCATAGTAATGTTCTGTTTTAAAGCATGAAGCATGTCCCATAAATTCAGATCAGCAGAGAATTTGCCAATTAAATATGATTATTTTTCGTGGCATACTCTATTTCTGTCATGCTTTTTTTTAAAAATCTTTTATAATGTGTAGTTAACACATCTTTCATTAACCCCTTCCCGTCCTTATGACGAGTTAACTCGTCATAAGAGCCGCCGCGTTAGCGACCTTATGACGAGTTAACTCGTCATGCAGTCTAGCCGGCGGTGCGCTCCGTAGGCACCGCCAGCTAGTCTGCAACGGGTCCAGGACTAAGCCTCGCACCCGAGGCAAAGCTCCTGGACCCGATCGGTCGATTTCCGGGCATTTGATCGCGGTGATTTAGTCATCACCGCGATCACATGCAAATTAGATGCAAAGTCAGTGTGTTCACACACTGACTTTGCCTCTAATTCACTCTCTGTGCTTCACATTCTTATAGTGAAGCACAGAGAGTGACCTGTAAGTAAAAATAAATTAATTAAATACAAAGGTAAAAAATAAAAATAAAAAAAAAATTAACCCTTTCATTGCTGATCACAGTTTTTAACTGTGATCAGTTTCCTTCCACTTTATGGCCCTCATTTAGTTTTTTTTTAACAGATTTTTTTATTTTTACAATTTATAAAGTTTTTTTTAATAAATAAACGTAATTTTAATATATTTATTTAATACAATTTAACCCCTGCATGCCTGTTGCATGATTTTTACTGATCTGACATTGCACTCTTCAGAGTTTTTTTCTGTCTTTTTTGTTATGGGGGGTTTGGGAACCAATATTTTTCTTTTTTATTAGTTAGTTAATTAGGGGGGATAAGTGGGTTAGTGTTGCACTAGTTATGTAGGTTATTACTGGGAAAATAATGGGGAAAAACTTTTTTTTCCTCAAAGATTTCCTCTTTTATATTAATTTTTTAATACTAAAATGTAAATCATTTTTATGTATAGGGTATCAAAAGAAAGCTCTAACTGTCCTTTAAAAAACAACATATAACTTGTATGTGTACGTTAAATGAGAGAGAGGAAAATTATGTTTCAAAAACCGCGTATTAAAAATTGAAAAACGCTCTGGTCCTTGGCCCAGGAAAATCCCTGGTCCTTAAAGGGTTAAGGTACAAATTTAAATGACATACAAACTGATGACTCCTTAGTGTAAAACCCAATCCCTTGACTATTTCCTTTCCTGGATACAGCATTATGCTCTTCTTACCCTGCTTTATATGGGGGAAGGGGGGAGGGGCTTGTGAATAAAAGTGCCACACCCCATAATAGTGGTGTAACGTAACGTAATCGGGGGGGGGGGGGGGGGGCAAAATGTGAACATATGAGCCAAAATTACAAGCATGATTTTAATTATTTTTTTTGCAATAATAATAAAAATATTGGGATGCTGCCTATGCATATAATATATATTTTTAAATTCCATTAATAGCTGACTGGGCATAATAGGAGTTGTAGTTGGCAGCAGCTGTAATAACAAGCACCTCGGCCAGCATATATCCGTTCCATTTTCATCTCTATCTACCATGTGATCCTAAAAGGATTGCATTAGTATTATTAAATCTCTTTTTTCCCCTTTTAACAAGCTGCCTAATATGACAGGAACATTTTGTGTCCTGTTACATTACTGTATAGATTTATCTCCCCCCCCCCCCCCCACGTTTATTAGCGGCCTACTATTGAATGACATGCTAAGCGCCTCATGGCAGTAAACATGGCTCCAGTAAGTTACAGAATGGCTGATTAACCTGTAACAGTTAGCACTCGCCCATTGAACACTTATTTAAACTAGAGGCAGCTCTGTTTCTGCTGGAAAGTCACTTAGATGGAAAATGACACTTCAGTCATCTGATTATCTCCAAAACGCTTGTGAGAGCTTCCTCTGCAAGCAGCCAAGATGACAGTCGCGTCTGGAAGCCAAATTGATTGTCTGTGTTATAGAAGGTAGATAAGGTGGAAACCAAGTTTAAAAAAAAATAAAAAATAAAGAGGATGTGAGAGAAATAGAAGATAGGTTATTAGACACATGTTTTCAATGTTTGGCTGCTGGTCATAACATATAATTCAACCGTGGGGGTGATTCAGTTTAAATGGGCAGGTCCAACCTAGAGTGTCTTAAAAAAAGATTTTTTTAAGATAATCATGTAAAAAAAATAAATAAAAAACATCTGTCTTTTGCTCAACATTTTCTATTTCTTAAAAACTGCAACTGCAAGGCAACCCCTGCGACCTCAGACAAGCTGTTTGGGGACAAATATGGCACAGAAAAGCTGTTTGGGGGCTACGGCGGTACAGACAAGGTGTTTGGGGGACTGAGATGGCACAGCAAAACTGTGTTGCCAAGGTGACAAAGAGAAGGTGTTTGGTGTAGAAATTGCACAAAGAAGCTGTTTGGGGGCTCAATGGTACAGTAAAGCTGTTTTTTTGGGGACTTTGATGGCACTGACAAACTTGTGGCAATGATGGGACATCATAATCTGGGACCAAGATTGCACAGGTAGTCTTACAATGGTGTTTGTGGGCTGAGATGGCACAGATAAGCTGTTTGTGAGATTAAAGTGCCACTGACAAACTGTTTGCTTGCAAAGATGACATTATGGGATATGTTGCTGGGTGAAGTTGGAGGTGGGTTCATTTTTGTGGTTTCTCGGTATAACCCTGTTTATAGGAACCTATCTCCCCCAGTCCCTTTTTTTTTTTGTTACATCACAGAACACAAAACTGGCAAAGCAACGCCTCTCTGAATCCCAAACACTTGAATTCAACAAAGAGAATTTCTCCCAGGGGAGTAGGAAAACTGCTGCAGAATAAGCCAGAACACCTTCTGTTTACTCCCTCTCTGTGATGTCACTGAATTAAGAAGCCCCGGCGAAATTATTTTCAATGTAAATCTACACGAGACATTTTCTTTTAAAGTAAAAATGAGTTCATCACCTTCACACTGAAAGCAGTCACAGCTTGTTTACATTAATTTAGTTAGATTAAAAAATAAAAGTATATTAGTCTACTGGCTATATTGTTTTAAACTGATTTGTATCAGACATTTTCATGAGACATGTCCACTTAAAAACAGTAATCATGTTTAAAAAAGAAAGATACATATTTGGAAACGGTTTAGTTATGGAACAAAATACTATCTTATTTTCCAACATTCCGGAACAGAGTGGGGGTGGAGTCAAAAAAAGGGGGTGGGATGATGTGACATCACTGAGACTTTGCGCCAGCCAACCTGGTACAGGTGACTGTTTGTAACTCGCTTCTTGCATGTTTAGACTATATTTCTAGTAGACTTGCATTATTTAACCACAATCACCGTTTATTGTTTATAATATGGGAGAAAAACCTCCAAACAGTGATAGGCGGAGGTTCTCAGGCAAAATCAGGCTGTGAAAAACACCTGAATATTTATAAATTGGTTGCGCCGGCAGAGCAACCTGAAGTTTCGGTACTGGTGGAGGCGGTGTGCTTATCCGTACCGGCACTATCTCTGTGTGTGCGCCATATTTATATATAACTCCCCCCATGTACATAGCACTTTATAAGACACAGAAAAACATAGACACAGCTGTGCAAGACTAAAACACATTCTTGTTTTTCCAAAACATTGGGTCATTTTTTATACAGTGTTTTAGAGGCCAAGAGGAGGTGGTAAGTCACCCCGATTAAATAATAAAAAAAAAAGACAAACTGGCATCCTCAAAATAGAACCGCAGCTGTAAAATTAATAAAAACGATAACAAATGAGAGGGGATTGGTCGGGGGGTAGGAAAAGCTCAATCACGTGGAAAAAAAAAACTAGACAGTAAAATCTAACGAGGGGAAATCACAATACTGAGCCAAATATGTATTTCTTTGTTATAATACCAGGGGTGGTAACAGAGAAGATTACATCCCCCGAAAAAAAAAAAGGAGAAAATACAGGCTTAATTGGGGGGGGAGGTGTAGGGAATTGTTAGAAAAAAAAAGATTTGGAATAGGATGGTTCCACATTGGTCATTACGACCTGCGGTTGCCAATGTTTCAGTGAATAAACCATAATGGGAAAGGAATATTCTTTCGTCCTTCTAACTAGAATGGACCACTGATCCGTGAAATGGTGGAGCTAGCCATGCAGTCAGATCCAAAACACTGACACGTGTCAATGGGAGATTTTAACCGCCTGGCCGTAGATTGCAGGCGCGGAGGCCACAGACATGTTTATGGATCAGTCTCTTTGATTCCTCGTTTCTGGAGATGACTCGACTCGCTCTAGTAAATTAAAGTGGAAGATATGTGATTTCTTGCAGCACAAATCAGTATTGTTTTGGATTTAATGCTACAAAAAAAAAAAAATATATCATATAAGCCTATTATTAATTCAGTCTGTCTTTGTGGCTCTCAGTGGGAGCCAATCAGGTGTAAGCAGTGAACTGCAAAGCAATTTCATTGGCCCCTGCTGTGCTCTAACACCCCTCTGCTCTTATTAATGTTTGTGTCTCATTTTATGCCTCAATAGTCAGAGTTTAATAAAAGAGAGCGTAATCTCCAGGTGAAAACAAAAAACAAAAACGAGAGATATTTATAAAGAAGAGGGCTAATTTAAATCCAAATCCTTGTAGGTTAAAAAAGATAATTGAACGTCTTCTTTGTACTTTTTTGTTGTGGAAAAAATGCCACTTTTTTCACTTTACCCAAAGTCTACGCTATATAAAATTAGTTAGGTAATTGAGATCCTGTTCCATCCACAATTGAAAACCTATCGGAAGACACTGTAAAAAAAAAAATAGGAAGTCTGAGTCTAGTGAGAAACTTTGTGATGATAAAGTGTGTGTGAGTCACCCACTGACCCATTCACTGCTTTGCAATATATCTGCAAAAGCCTTGCAGTAACATCAAGCTATAGTTTTGTAGAAAAGAGAAAGCTTCCTGCTCTAGCTTTATCCCTACAGCACCAACAAATCTACAAGATATGTTCTGCCAATTCTGTACGTGTATATGTCTGTCAGTCAATAATACTATAATTATTGTTCAGGTGAAAGAATCCTTTTAAAGTAATAATTTACGCTTTTATTTGCAAATCCTGGAACTAACCCATTGTGTTATATATATGTTTGAAGGTAAGATTTTAGTACATGAAATAATCTCTAAAATGAAGTTTCAAATCTCACGGTGAGTCAATAACTGGAGAATATTCCATTAACAGCAAATTTTAATTCATATAGAATTTATTTCCTGGGTATTGAGTGCCAAAGTCTAGACTGGATTCTTTCTAGGCTTTAATGGGATAAAACCACCACACTTGATCTCTCCAGTTTCGCTAATAATTCTCTGTATTGTCACAGCTCTGACATTTATAAATGAAGGATTTGGGCAGATATCAAGATCACTTCAGATCAATCACTTCTGGTCAAAGCTAATAAACAACTGATCTTGTTTCAGAGAGTGGAGAAAAAAAAAAAAAATCAAAGATGGATAAGTCGTGCTTTTTTTTAACATTATTTAATGCCGGATTATATTTAGTTACAGACAGCAGCAGTTATAGTCAAGGCCAGCACACGGGGAGAGATGAGATGAATCAAACGCAAATGAGTCAGATGAGCGACGTTTTAAAGTGCACCTATCATGTAAGAATTATCTTTATGCCTTACAGACATTTTTCTATATGTGGTGCTCGCGAAAGTACTAGTTAAAGGGACTACTTTAGATTGTGTAGACTAGAGCAGTGTTTCTCAATTACATTTTGCCTTGTAACCCTTTTATACCAAACCGTGGAACCACTACATTTTGTTTACCGTGTTAGCAAATGAGATGAGTGTCATTTTTCTTTTTTTTAAATAATTTTATAGATTTATTTGTGTGTATTTGTAATAAAGTTTTAATACAAAATAATAATTGCTAGTGACAGGTGCTGGTATCCTTGTTTTTATTTCTGCACTCACAGGACTTACCCCAGCACCCAGACTGCACCCACAGGACTTACCCCATCACCAAGATTTGCACCCAGGACTTAACCCAGCACCAATTTTGCACTCACAGGACCTACCCCAGCACCCAGACTGCACTCACAGGACTTGCCCCAGCACCCACTTTGCACATATGTGTTTTTCATCCAGCTTTGTGAACACATCTGGTGCAGTGGTCTCAAGATTGCAGGAGTCGAAACTGGACTAGCAGACGACCCCTGAGACCACTGTACTAACAACTGATGTGTGGACAAAGCTGGTATGTGGACAATGGGGGGTGTACTGCAATGGTAGTATTGTGTGGTTATTTGTTACGGGGTCAGAAAGCCACGTGGAAATCTTACCACGGTGGCAAAGTGGTATCTATTCTCACCACTGCCTAACACACTGACATATGTAAAGATACCCTTTCATATTTACAGTGGACAATTACCTAACAACTGGTGAAGGCAACCAATAACCGGCGATGTGATGCCAACTTATAGCTGTTCTGCCATTGTGTAAAATAATATAGGGTCTAATCAGCTAGATCCGTTTTTTCGGAAATATAATCACAGCTCTTAGTTTCGGACCACTTTGGATAACATCCCTTAATTTGGGGCTACCAGAGACCACCCATGTGGTCCCGAATGAGAACGGATGTAGGCCAATTTCGATAGTCTCGGTCCTCCCCATAGACTTCTATAGGGAGGACTTCTGCTTATTTTTCCGGCTATTACGGAAAAAGTCCATGTTCCCCCCATAGACTTCGAAGGCAGGAATTCAGCTATAGCCGAAATAGCCAAAGTCCCCCTGAAATAGGCCCCATTTTTATAAAATAAAAATAATAGTTTAGCAAAAATAACATAATACATGAATTAGTAACAATGTCAATAAATTAAGATTAAAAAAAAGTATTACAATTTTAAAATGAATATATTAATGTATATACGCTATTATAATACTGTATATACCGTTCATATATTATAATTGTATATATGAATAACATAAATATATTCCCCTCATTTTGGGGGCTTTTGGTCCTTACTGAGTAGGGAGAATCCCCAGGATTCCCCAGGCCATTTGACCCGAACCAAATATGGCCAAAGATTGGACCATAATCGTCGGAAATTGATGATTACAGAAATCAGCTGTAAGGTCAGATCTGGCCATGTTTCAGAGGCATATGTGTGTGTTTATTACATGACTGGTTAATTGAGGTTGCATTTATACCATTTATACCATAACAGCCTATTAAAAAAAAAAATATCCAAATCAGGAATTTTACTTAATGAACAATTCCTATGTCAATTAACCTTTAACAACGACCCCCCCTCCCTCTATTTTTATGGACTTCATATTATAATCTTCAACTGTTATTTAATGAACTGAAATGTCTGAAATTTGTTTTTACCAAATTCAGGTCCAATTTATTGTATGTATCCCTTCCTCAATCCAAGCTCCCTGACCGATTAGGGCTGAAATTTTGGTTCAAAGTCAGCAAAAATGTAGTAGTAGTTTGATCTACCCTTTAAACTACTTTGCATAATTATAATATATATATATATATATATATATATATATATATATATATATATATATATATCTGAGGTGCGTAGAGGAGTTCCTGGGTGTAACAGAGGAACAAGAATAATTTAATGTGAATCCTGGACACTGTCTGGAGAAATAATCTGACTGCTATTTAAAAAAAAAAAAATTTAATGACAGCACCTCTGTGGTTAACACAGCCTGGCCTTTTTTTTTTTTTTTTTTTGCTTTCTAGCTTTTTTGTCAGTGACACTTTGTTGTATGTTTTTTTTCATTTACCATTTACTTTACTATTTTTTTTTTTTTACTTGATAAATCGGATACCGCTGTGTTGGATGCCAATCCATTTTTCAGATAATGGCTCTCCTGTTTTCATTTTTCAACACAGTGACCTTGGTTCAGGTTTATCTGCATAAACTAGGCATTTATTTGTCAAGATGCTCAGATAAATGGACTTTAACTTTTCTCTTTGCAATTATGTTTCTGAAAGAGGTCTCCCCCCCTCCTCCCCCACATGCCCCCCTTGCATACCTAGCCGTCCACACAGTGCACGTTTATTTGTCTGAAAGGTAAGAAGTTCCCTCTCTTGTATGGCTAGAGGTCAGCCTCTAATGAAAACATGCTCTTATTTATCCCAAGAATGGTTTATCTTAGGAATATCCATTTCAATCGAGCTTTGTGAAGAATCAGAAACGAACCTTAATTACGATAATTAGAGAAAAGGAAATAGAGGCTGTGCATCCTGTTTCGGATATAGTATATGCCAGTCACGTTAACTGATTAAAACCATCATTTTAAACCCTTGATTTCTTTTACCTTTTTTGTAATGGGGGAAATGATTTTTACTCAAGGTGCTGACAGGTATAGTATTTATGTTCTAGCCTGTTCAAGTCTATAGTATAAAAAAAAGGAGGATTAAACGACAAACAAAAACAAGAATAACGTAGTAGTAATAATAGTGTAATATTGTGAGTATAAATGGACCAATTTTACATAAAAGGATCCACGCATATTTGATAAGGAAAAAAAAGTATATTTTCTACACATCCTAAATTTTTTGTCATAGACTCAAAAGGGCGCTGGAAACATTCCGCTGGGACTTCGGATACCACGCAACATTTGCCTTAGTTTTTTTGGGGTAATGGCTTTTAGGGGAAAGGGGGAGAAAGGGTTTGACCAGTTGCAAATCAAAGATTTTAATATAACTATATGTTAAAATATTCTCTTGTTTTTGAATATATCCTGTGAATGTTACTAATCTCCAATATCCAGGGATGTTATCATTATTTAATTAAGGTGGGACAGTGTCTCTGTTGCACCCAAATACTTCTGTCCCTCTTTCCTCCTTCATTTTGCCCTCTATTCTGGAAGCTCAGCATTTTTTTAATTTGTGTATCACAGAGCTCCATGGCAATAAAACTCCCAATAAAGTGAGTTTATACTATAGTAAATGTGTTTTTTTTTTAAATATTAATTTGTGTAAACAAAATACATAATTTTTGTGCTTAATGACATCAAATTACATAAATAGTTACCAATTGGCCATAAAGTCACTGAAAAAGTTCTGATAAAGCCCCACCCACAGCCACACCCACAAAAATAAAAGTGTCCCTCTTTGGACCTTTGAGATAGTGAGAGGCATGTATTACTCATTTTATATACTTCAGATGGATGAAAGGTTGAGGAATTAAACCTACAACCCATGAGGATTGAACTGATTTTAGAGTTGGCACATCAGCCCATCCATCTTAATAACATTTTTAGGTGCTTTCATTATCTATAGGTAGGTGTTTATGTCATTAGTAAAGCCAATTAGAAAGTGAACAAACAAGGTAATGTACAAAGATAAATTCTGGACAACATTCTAGAAGTACAGGCATCGGAAAGAACATTCCAATGGTCTCCATGACGACAGGAACATTTTTAGAACTTTGCCCCAGTCCTAATCTTTCTTAATAACACCCAGAACTATTTTACAGGTAAAAACAAACTTATAAACACACCTACTGCAGTTTAAGGTCCCCTTATTGAGTTATATTTCGCTTATGCATTATATAAACACCAAACACTCTGACCTCCATAATGTGGACAATGGTCGGTGCCGACTCAATATAGAATTGTGCCGTTCCAGTTCCCCGGGAAACAGGCAAAGCCTAGGTGGGAGGGGGCATGTATGAGTGAGGGGTGTGAGTGGCACCTATGGCAGTGCTGGTGGGGGAGTGGCTGTGGGTTGGGGTATTTAAGGACCCCTCCATCTTGGAGTCAGCAGCCATTTTAATTTCAAACGGACACAGCAGGAAAAATCTCCCGCCCACCCTCCCTATTGTTTATATTGTATTATTGATGTTGTATTAACACCCTTTCTCTGTCACAGCAGGCGGGGTGGTCCTTGCCAATACTGTTATGAATGGAGGATCGAGTCAAAGGATGGACAGGGTGGACCCTCTCCTAACCTCTCAAATATTAGAAGGATGGCTAATGGTCGTGCCCACCGAGCTAACTGTCGGCTGGTGGTTAGCATTAGGTTTGGAATAATGATGGAATTAGTATGGACGAGGGGAGAGGGGTGTCTCTTCTAGGGACTCCAGTTTAAAGGATGGTGATTTAATGTTTACAATTGGCAAGGACTATTTGGAGCTGTATGTTAATTATGTTTTGGTGTGTTATTAAAGTATTTATTTTTTACAGAGTTAATAATTTATAAGAAATAGATGAAAAAAGTGGAGAAGGTTTGGCATACAGTTCCTCTTGGTTTGTAAATAAAGAAAGCTGTGGCCTATTTAACTCCATACATGTCTCGTGTCATTATTGGGATAGGGTATGGGGTTTATAAGTAAGTAAGGAACATTCCCCTTTACATCATACATGTAGATTTTCCCACTGTTAAAAACAGAAACACAATAATAATAATAGAAGTGATTCTCTGGAGAGCATACCACAAAAAATCATCTTTTTCCTCCCGCAAACTGGGACATTTAAATGAGTTGCTGGGATGTAATGCATGGTATATGTGTGTGGTCTGCGAGTAGACATTACATTATTGATATTGCAGATGAATTATCCAATTTTGTTGCAAGTAACATTTCTAAGATGCTCAGTCTAGACGGAAATATAACCCCACAGGTTCGACATCTGTAGACTCAGTCCTACTCGTGGACACAGAACAGGCCTGTTCAAGGAAGTAGGGTAACTAGCACACAATTTAAAGAGTCTCTTTCGTACATTGAGGGGGGGGGGGGGGGTTCTGTTTTAGATGTGTCTGTGGTATTCCTGCCTACAACATCACCATGTGGCTTGATATGCCAATTACACATTTCCCAATAAAAGTAGTTCATTTGTATATCAAGCCACAGATGATGTCATAAACAGGAGACAATACAGATCACTTTCAAGGACATTTAGCTCTTAAGGGTCTACACAATATAGACCGATCTGGCCCAAGATGTTTTCAGATAAAGTAGACACATTTCTAGAATACCCCAAACCCTGCTACTCAAGATCCTTGAGTTCGAGACTGAATTGGAGCTTCAGGCTGTTTAGAAACGAGAGGGGCATTCGGATCGGGCCAATTTTGCTATAAAAACCATAGATTTTCGATCACCCCCAAAACCGCTTAAAAAAAAATGCTGAAATCGGGAAACATATACGAAATTTGCCCATTGCAATTTTCCAGATTTCAACTTCCTGTAAAGTACATTACAAAAGATTTGAAAGTGTTTTTTTTTCTCGCTCCCAGAGCAGCGGTAAGCTCGAAGAAAGCACACTGCAGGTCCAGTTTAGCATGCTTGTATCTCAAAAGTCCCATTCTCTTACCGGAAGCTGCCATGCTTCTAGAGGAGGCCCAGTCTGGTTGCTGATTGGCTCTCTGCGCTGCTATAGAGAGAGACTCTTGTTTTTGCATGGGATCAGCAGAGGGAACCTAGTCAGTGCTGATCCCGTGCAAAACTGAGAGTCTCTCTCTATAGCAGCCAATCAGCGACCAGACTGGGGCTCCTCTATAAGCATGGCAGCAGCTGGTCACAGAATAAACTGACATGTACTCAGTGGTGTATCTTGGTTTTCTGCTGCCCTAGGCAGACAAAAAAACACCCACGTTGCACACCTACGGCATGCCCCATCACCCACGTTGCACATCCACGACATGCCCCATCACCCCATTACACGCACCATCACCCAAATTACACACACATTAAATGTCCAATCACCCCATTACATGCCCCCACCACCAACATTGCATACACACTAAATGCCCCATCATTTCATACCCCCCGTCACGTCCATTACATGCCCCCATCACCCTGATTAATTGGAAGGAGCTAAAGCTTGCTGAACGATGGGGGAGGGAGCTAGAATGTTTGAAGCACCAGAAGTGTGCTTTAACACCCTCTGGCAAAGTGCCGCCCTAGGCGAGTGCCTTGTTTGCCTTGTGGAAGATACACTACTGTATGTACTGTCAAAAGTACACGCCAGTTTATTCTCAGACTAGGGGCAACAACCTTTTCACTTGTGCTTCTCAATTAAAAGCACAAGTGAAAAATTAAAGTTTACTTGTCCTTTAACACAATTGATAGATAGTTTTTTATATATATTTTTTTTATATAAAATCGGTGTGTAACTACAATTCCAAAGTGGCTCATTCACCGTCAGTGTCTGAAAAAGTATTGCTAGCAAAGTGCTGCATCATCATTTGAATTAAAGGGGAAAAAAAATCAGAAATGTTATAATTTCTTCAGTTCATCTTCCTGTCTCCTCAACACTTCATATATAAAATGTACTTGAATTGCTGATGTTTCCATAAAAACAGTCCTGGACATCTGCACCACCGCACAGAAAGCAAGCTGTACCCTCTCTCCCTGAATTCCAAGCACTTGAAATATCTGAGCCCAACAAAGAAGGGCTGATTCCACAGTAATGGCTAATGACCGAGCTTTCTCAGAAGACAGCATGAAAAATGCTACACTGGTAGCCCACCTCCTGTGTACTTCTTCTCACTAACGTCACGGGAAAAGAGTGACTGAATTTCATAGCCCCAGCAAAAAAAAATTCAACAAAAAAAACAAAACACAGGAGTTTTATAACTTTTTAACATATCCCAAAACATGTACAACAAAGAGAAAATGTAACATGCATAACATACATTTTAATTAAAAAAAAAAAGTCAACAGACATTATTTTTTTTAAGTTTCCTTTAAAAACCCTTTCTTCTAAAATCCAATCACAGTTTTTTTTTCCATACAGCTGTCCACAAGCATAAACGTGGACTTAGCAATCATTTGATGGCATTCTCCTCTCAGGATGGAACTAGATGTAAAGGGTGAGGTATTATTATCCTTTAGAGCATCCCTTTCTTGTCAAGAACACACGATTGACTAAATCGGGCCTCTTATGTTACACGTAGTCTTGCCCAGGCTATATTAAGGTGGTGCAAAAATAGCCGACAGTTCAGGAAGACTATAAAAACACTCTTCCAATCATGGGTGACTTCCTGTGATGTCCTGAAGACTTTCCACATACCTCAACAGTTCAGTCATGAGGCTCCTCTCCTTTGATCATCGTTAGCCGGACATATCGTGGAAGAATTAGCATACCGAGCCTCTCTCTCAAATCCTAAGCATCTCACAGCCCACCGAGGGGCGATTGCTTTGCAAAAAACAAAGGAAGGAGGGCCAGCAACTTGCTGGTTTAGATCCCAAAAGCTCGTTCACAGAAGTTTTTCTGATTCATGGGAGTTATCTATACCAGCATGATATATCCGGGCCTCCTGAAGTCAGGGCTGGCAGGTGGGGGCTGGGGGGCAATTACCCCTGCACATATAGTCTTATTATATTATAAAATAAACATTGTGTCGTTAAACTGCGTATTTGTACCATTTACATTTATGTATAATTTATCTGCCTGATATTGTGTACTTATTACTGTGGAGTCCTTGTACTAATTCCCAGTCACAATTACCCCTTCCTGCCCCGGGGCTGATTTTTGTGTTTCAATTGGTCTTTATTGAATATTTTCAAAGTTTTGTGACAAATAAACAGTATACATAGTCAGAATAATATAGGGAGAGATACAGGTAAGGTAGGGAACAGAAGAAAGAAGGGATTGGTTATGTGGGAGGATGGGGGGGGGAATCGGGAATAAAAATCCACATTTTTTAATAATCATAATGCATTGTCAACACGTAAAACCCTTGTATGTATGCAGAGGGGATAGATGCCCGATTCCTGAGACATACCATAACCCCACAATCCCCCATAACCATACCAGCCCATGTTCCCCCCAATAATGGACACGAGACTTGTGATGGTACAACAAGGCCACAGCACTTCTTTATTAAACACATATCAGGCTGTATAAACCACCACCATCCTTTAATACTTATATGTATAAAACAGAATACAGCCTGACAAATTGACTAAGCCCTTGCCAGTAAAACCATTTTCCACTTCCACCCATATATTTATATATGGCCACCTTTTTCCAACCAAATCCAGAATCCAGAAGCTCGCCTCCCCTCCTCGTCCCTTGAGATGCCATAACTCCATCTGGCCCATCTCTCCCACAATGCTTACCACTAGCCGACTCACTTAGCTCAGTGGGCACGTCAACTACAAACAACTTCCATGTTGCTTTTAAGGTTAAGGGGAGGACCCGAGCACCATTCTCCTTGTAATAACTCCAACTCCATTTTCCAAAACATATCCCCTACTGGCAAGGACAGCCAACCCCCGCCTGCTGCGACAAAAGAAAGTTAATACATAGAAAACACATAAACATAGGGAGGGAGGGTGGGAAAATTGCTACCAGGTGCGTTTACAGATTAAAATGGCTGCTGGGGAGAGAGGCTCCAGGGCTTTTATCAACTCCCCCTTGAAGCCCCTCCCCCAGCCCCCGTCAGTCATCTCTTGCCTCCCCCTCGCCCATACATGTCCTGTACAATTAATTTGCATAATTTCCCAGGGTTCTTGTATGTATGCAGAGGGGATAGATGCCCGATTCCTGAGACATACCATAACCCCACAATCCCCCATAACCATACCAGCCCATGTTCCCCCCAATAATGGACACGAGACTTGTGATGGTACAACAAGGCCACAGCACTTCTTTATTAAACACATATCAGGCTGTATAAACCACCACCATCCTTTAATACTTATATGTATAAAACAGAATACAGCCTGACAAATTGACTAAGCCCTTGCCAGTAAAACCATTTTCCACTTCCACCCATATATTTATATATGGCCACCTTTTTCCAACCAAATCCAGAATCCAGAAGCTCGCCTCCCCTCCTCGTCCCTTGAGATGCCATAACTCCATCTGGCCCATCTCTCCCACAATGCTTACCACTAGCCGACTCACTTAGCTCAGTGGGCACGTCAACTACAAACAACTTCCATGTTGCTTTTAAGGTTAAGGGGAGGACCCGAGCACCATTCTCCTTGTAATAACTCCAACTCCATTTTCCAAAACATATCCCCTACTGGCAAGGACAGCCAACCCCCGCCTGCTGCGACAAAAGAAAGTTAATACATAGAAAACACATAAACATAGGGAGGGAGGGTGGGAAAATTGCTACCAGGTGCGTTTACAGATTAAAATGGCTGCTGGGGAGAGAGGCTCCAGGGCTTTTATCAACTCCCCCTTGAAGCCCCTCCCCCAGCCCCCGTCAGTCATCTCTTGCCTCCCCCTCGCCCATACATGTCCTGTACAATTAATTTGCATAATTTCCCAGGGTTCTTGTATGTATGCAGAGGGGATAGATGCCCGATTCCTGAGACATACCATAACCCCACAATCCCCCATAACCATACCAGCCCATGTTCCCCCCAATAATGGACACGAGACTTGTGATGGTACAACAAGGCCACAGCACTTCTTTATTAAACACATATCAGGCTGTATAAACCACCACCATCCTTTAATACTTATATGTATAAAACAGAATACAGCCTGACAAATTGACTAAGCCCTTGCCAGTAAAACCATTTTCCACTTCCACCCATATATTTATATATGGCCACCTTTTTCCAACCAAATCCAGAATCCAGAAGCTCGCCTCCCCTCCTCGTCCCTTGAGATGCCATAACTCCATCTGGCCCATCTCTCCCACAATGCTTACCACTAGCCGACTCACTTAGCTCAGTGGGCACGTCAACTACAAACAACTTCCATGTTGCTTTTAAGGTTAAGGGGAGGACCCGAGCACCATTCTCCTTGTAATAACTCCAACTCCATTTTCCAAAACATATCCCCTACTGGCAAGGACAGCCAACCCCCGCCACAGACCCGCTCGTTTAACACCTTAAATCAGCGGGGACCACCCACCACCACCGCCATGGCCTGTTCCAAACCATCCTGCAACGCCAAGTTAAACAGATCAAGGCCCACCTCAGTTAAGTGAACTCCATCACTCCTGAAATACCGAGCCGCATCGGACTCAAAAACCCTATGGCGTATAGTCACGCCCCCCACACTCAATACAAAACGAGACACTCGTTTATTCAATTTCACCCGGCTCCGTTCCAGCGCCCTCTGATTGAGCGCACACCTCCAATAATTACGTGGTACCACCTCTGACCACACCAGCGACACACCAGGAAAGAGCACCAGCAGCCTCGCCAGGTCCCTTTTTATGGTATCCCCCAGGGTCCACACAGGGACCGAACCCAGATCATTGCCCCCCAGATGAATAAGTAAAATATCAGGGGGCCCCAACCGCCGAGACAACTGAACCACCTCGGGTAACAAGCGTACCCACCGCATACCCCGGAACCCGAACCACCGAACGTCCGCCACGGCTCCCGGAAAGCCCAGGCACTCTCCCCCAGGTCGCACGGCAGCCCGACTCCGTGCCCAGAATATGTACGAGTGGCCTATAAGCCACACCCTCCTAGGCGCAACATCTGTGAATTTAAAGCAGAGGAAACTGAGATCAGACCAGCCGGACGGACATAAGATAGAAACCTGCGGGATTCCCACCGCCCAATCTGCCTGATAGCCCGCTCAGCATAACCCAGCCTTGCGGCCTCAGACGCAGCGCCAATCCTGAACGAGTGACCCCCGAACTCCCGGCCTGGAAGGCCCAGAGCCTCGACTGCCATCCGGAAGACCCTGATAAACTGGAATCTAGACAAAGGAGTCGCATCAGCGTGCACCAGCAATGAATTGGAACCGGCCGGTCGGACCAAACCGTACCGGTCAAAACAAGCCACCGGGCATACCATAGAACCGGGGACTTCCCGCAGGGAGACCCACTTTCCAACCCCAAGTACATCCGTCTTGGAGCGCCTGATCAAAAACCTCACCAGACCAGGTTCCCGCACCATATCAGCCGCCAGTATACCCCCTGGCTTCGTTTTTGCCTGGCTAACCAATTCCCCAATACGCAAAGCTCCAAAAAATGCCATGGAAAAGGCTAACCGAAACAGATCCACCTCAAAAGGCGAGTGGCAAACCACCGGCAGTATGTGGCACAGGCCCAGCAACAACGCCCCGGACACCGGTTTACGGTAATCCACGGAATGAACGCCCCTCCTCCAACCCTTCAACGCCTGACGCACTAGAAACTCCTTAGTCACGTCCCGTAGCCCAGAAGCTCTGAACCAGAAACTGAGGCCTGACATCCGTGCCGTTACTGCCGCGGGCGACAAGCCAGCCGCGTCCCAATGCCACAACAACCACAGTAAACCTTCCAAGCGAGCCCCATCATCCCTAAAACCCCCACGAGCCGACTCCAGATCCAACCATTCCCCCCAAACTTTACCGTAACGCTTCCATGTGGATCCAGCGACAGACTGGCTAACCCACTGTGCTATTCGCCCAACCCAAGGTCCCACAGCGTCGACGGGCACGGGATACCCTCCGGGTCCGCCCATGGTGCTGCCGCCCGGAACGTTGCCCACTGCGAACGAGAAAGTGCATCCGCAATTACGTTATGCACCCCAGGGATATGAACAGCACGAAAGGTCACATTAAAATCAAGGCAGTTAAGGACCAGAAGTCGCAACAGCCGAACTACCGGCGGGGAAGAAGCCGTCAGGTTATTCACCGCCAACACCACTCCCATGTTGTCACAGTGGAAGACCACCCTGCGATCCCGTAACGTAGTTCCCCAAAGGACCACCGACACCAGAATAGGAAATAGCTCCAAAAAAGCTAAATTCTTTGTCAGGCACCCCGAACCCCAGAACGGGGGCCAAGTCTCGGCAGACCACTGGGACCCCAAAATCGCCCCGTAGCCCACGGATCCTGAGGCATCCGTGTACAGATGGAGATCTGCGTTGGACACCTCCGGAGCCTGCCACAACGACCGTCCATTGTACCTGCTCAAAAAATCATCCCACACCGCCAGATCATCCCTTAGGGGCCGAGTGAGCCTGACATAATGGTGCGGCCGGCACACCCCCGCCGTAGCCCCCGCCAGACGTCTGCTAAACACCCTGCCCATTGGCATAATTTTACAGGCAAAGTTGAGCTTCCCCAATAAAGATTGCAACGCCCTGAGCTGAATTTTTCTCAAGCCGCAAGCCTTAGAAATGTCCGCCCTAAGGCCCAACAATTTATCCTGAGGAAGCCGGCATTCCCCGGCCAGGGAGTCAATCTCAATGCCCAGGAATGAAATACAGGTAGTCGGGCCCTCCGTTTTGTCTGCCGCCAATGGGACCCCAAACGAAGCCAGAACCACCTGGGCCGTCCTCAACAAATGGCCACAGACTTGCAAACCCGAGGGACCCACCAGCAGGAAGTCATCCAGGTAGTGCATCACTGAGTTGCACCCGGACTCCTCCCTGATTACCCAATCCAAAAAGGTGCTAAAGCACTCAAAATAAAAACAGGAAATAGAACAACCCATGGGAAGGCACAAGTCAACGTAAAACTTCCCTTCAAAATGGCACCCGAGGAGGTGATGACAGTCCGGATGAACCGGAAGAAGCCGGAAGGCCGACTCCACATCGGTTTTGGCCATCAACGCACCAGCCCCTGCCGCCCTCACCATCCGAACCGCCGAATCAAAGGACGCATAAGACACCCGGCACAATTCTGCATCAATGTCATCGTTAACCGACTCCCCATAGGGGTAAGACAGATGCTGGATCAGCCGGAACTTTCCCGGTACCTTTTTGGGAACCACCCCCAGGGGAGAAACCCGTAAAGCGGCCAACGGGGGCGAATCAAAAGGACCCGCCATACGGCCCAGAGCCACTTCCTTAGCCAACTTATCCCGCACCACCTCGGGGTGCTCAGCCACCGAACCTAAATTACGCAACCGCAAACAAACCTCCCGCTCCTGAAAGGGGATCCTGAAACCAAACTCAAACCCGTGCAACAAAATGTCCGCCGCCCTACGATTCCTATACCGGCTTAGCCATGGGCGCATTGCCCCGACGTCCACCGGCGTCATCCCCCTTTCCGCCCACGTCAGACTTGTCCCCACCTCTCTGACGCTTAAAGCACCGGGTGGCGGGGTGGCTACCCCCGCAACCGGAACACTCATGTTTGAAGCGACAACCGGCGCCAAACTTGCACTGACCCTCATTAAATTGCCAGCACCCTCCCGGTCGTCGTTGGGTCGTGGCCGAGGGAGAGGGCGAACCCAGTCCCCCGACCCCCCCGAGAAAGGACGTCAAACCCCCCTGATGCGAGGCTGGCCGGGTCATAATGGCCAGCCACAGCCCCACGTCCATTTGATCCCAACCCAAAGTAGGCCGTAAAGCAATCCGTTGCCGGAATTGCTCATCATAGCGCCACCAGCTGAGACCCCCATAAATCCTACACGCATTCCAGATTTGATCCTGGTAACAAAACAAGGAGCAACATTTTTCAGGGGATTTCTCCCCGATGACGCTAGCCAAGATGGAGAAAGCCCGAATCCAATTCCCATAATTCTTTGGGATTTTGCGATAACGGTACTTCTCCTTTTCTTTCTCGGCATCCTTCAACTCCTTCTCAGGAGGAGGAACGTCCTCCATGGGGAGGAGCGAATAAATTTCCACATACTCGCCCTTCCAAATACGCTCCCTTACCTCCGGTTTAAGATGAAGGCCTAAGGGGCCCGACCAACATAAATACGCGGCCCCATGCGCCATCGGTGCAACAGGGTGTGTCAAATCAGCCGCCCCAACCATTGACGCCGACGTACTCGGTGCCGCCGATGTACTAGGCATTGACAAGGGAACCGCAGGGAGCGCCGCAGCAGTGGCCGCCGGCAGCAACAAAGGGGGCGGTAATAAGGGGGACTGTGGGACCCCCGCCGTGCCCGGTAAACCAGAAACCACCCCCGGTGAACCCCCGGTGGAACCCCACACGCTGCCCATCGTACCATCGATGCCCTGCAGGGCCGCACTACCAGAAGGCCCAGCCACCCGGCTCACTTGCTCTATCGCCCCCCGCAAGCATTGCAACAAATCCACCCAAGGCTGACTAGCAGGAGTAACGGTAGACCCCACCCCACCCACCCCAGAAAACCCCGCCAAAGGTTGCCCCGTGGACTCACCAGTGTCTCCCTGAACCGCGCCCAGAGCCGGCGTGGAGGCCCGGGAGGCCGCTGAATCACCCGCAACCTGGGAAGCAGGATGGGGGACGTGGAGTGGCACAGCACTAGTAGCTGGAGCCTGTGAAGGAGAGACAGGTGAATACAACGCCAGATCAGGAGGAGAGAGAAGCCCAGCCAAGGGAACCTGGTAAGTAGTCACAGGGGTAGGAGTAGGGGACGGGGTAGGGGGCAGTAAGAGACCCAGGGCCGGATCCTCATCCCCAGAAGACCCACTGCAGCTGCCCACAGCCTCCCCACTGCCCCCCGCCCGGGAGGGTAATCGAAGGGACCCCCGTTTTCGGCCCTGAGGCCTACTCACCACCCTGGCCTGCCGATCCGTGCTCCTCCTCCTGCTAGGCCCCGCATCCGGACGCGGGGGGGAAGGTAGCAGGGCTGTACCGGACCTGGTCACAGCCCTGGATGTCCTCCGTCCGTCGCGCTCCAAGCCCCGAGGGGAGGGGCGCGGCCTGCGATCCCCGCTCCCACTAGCCACCGGGGACGGTCGCGTGGCTGCACTAGCAGGCCCGCCGCCGGACGCAGCGGGCCGCGCGGCCGACGGGCGAAGGCCGCTCCTTCGCCCAGCTCCGCTCCTGCTCCGATGAGGCTGGATGGAGCCGGCATCCGGGCTCAGTCGAGCGGGCGGGCGGGACACCCGCCGCGCCCCGCCACGAGGACCCGCGGGAGGCGATGCCACCGCGGGCGTAGCAGCCTGCAGCGCTGCAAACTGCTGCCTCAAACGTCTGCCACCATCTGTAAGAGCCTCAGCCCTCAGGGCAGCGAGCATTGCCTCAATCTCCATGCCTGAGCCGTGAATGAAACACCAGAGCTGCAAAAAATTGCTACCAGGTGCGTTTACAGATTAAAATGGCTGCTGGGGAGAGAGGCTCCAGGGCTTTTATCAACTCCCCCTTGAAGCCCCTCCCCCAGCCCCCGTCAGTCATCTCTTGCCTCCCCCTCGCCCATACATGTCCTGTACAATTAATTTGCATAATTTCCCAGGGTTCTTTTCATGTCTGAACAGCAGTTTATTTTGATATTTATGTATTTCTCCGAGACCACACTTAGGGTTAGGAAGATCCCATACGTGAATGAGGATACTGGGGGTGGGGTGGAAGGTGGCGGGCGGCCTCAGATTGTTATATTTGGAGAAAATGGAGAGGACAACGCCAAAAGGGTATAGGAACCGAGAGCATTCTCAATCTATCACTCCCGTTGCTTTCTATCCTAGTTTGGGGCTGATTTTTAAACTCTCTCAATGGGCTGGGGCTGCAGTAATACCTTACCTGTCAGCAAATCTTGCATTTCTATTTCTGTGATAATATCTAATGGGCTGATGAAGTTGGCCCAACACCCCACCGTTGCCAGCACTCCCGCCTGCCTGAAGTTGCTTGCTTGGTGCCCAAGGTACAGAGTGAGAATTTTTCCAGCTCGGCTCATTGAGTCTAGAGTTTGAAATTCCTATCTCAATTCTCTGAAGTTCTCTCTTTGATTGATGAGACCCTATGGACTGGTAGAACATCTATAAGTCCTGAACACAGATCTGTCTTTTTATTTTATTTTTTGCTTTTTTCAAATGGCTCTTCTCCAGCATTTTGATATGATGTCATATCATATGCTGGAATGCCAGTCTTTATTAGCATGCCCCAGGAGATTGCTGGGATCGGTGGCAGCACAGGTATCAATGGTCAATTAAACACACATCACTATTTAAAGGGCCCTGGGATTGTATTTTAATGCAGGTATATTTCAAATAATCAAAACCTGTGAATTAAATTAGTCTTTCTGTGATATATAGTTCTTGGAGTGTTTTAACAATTATTTTAGCTTTTTTCCTCCATTGTACATAAGGTGAACGGTCTACTCAAAAAAGGGAGAATTGCAGGGAATTAAGAAGGGAATTTCAAACTTAAGGCCAAAATAGCCAAGTTGGGAGATTTTTTTCCAATTTGACGACTTTGGCCTAAAGTTTGAAATTCCCATCTCATTTCCCTGCAGTTCTCTCTTTATTGAATAGACCCATACATATACCAGCTACAGAGGTTTGGCAAACTTGAGCAGAGACCTGCATGAGACCCAGGAATGCAAGCAAAAAAAATAAAAATGAAAAAAACATTTTAGGGTCCATTACACCCCTGAATCATATATCTTCCAGCCTAAAATTGTTCTGCATCCTAAATCCAATTGCACAAACGAACCCCCCCCCCCCCAAACTGATCATGCAAGATCACGCAAAGGGTTAATCGGAGAAATCTGGCTTTTTATCTGGCAGTATTAGCTGTCACTAAGGACATACAATGCACCTGTGAAATATATGAAACCAGGTCCAAGGAATTTGCTTAATTAACCACATCAGTTTCTTAACGTGATCAATTTTAATTAAACTGAATTTTAATAGAGATCTGTGTAGTCTGCAGAGAGCAGTTGCTCCTTTTCACTTCAGATTTGCTTCCGTCTAATTAATATGGATAGGGCATTAAGCCTTTTGGACTCTAGTGGTTTTAATTTCATGACTATTAATGATTTTAATGAACTGGACTAATTCTGTAGTTCTCATCTTGGTATTCCAGGGGCATTGTGCACGGCAAGTTCCAGGTTTATTATTGGTTTTCAGGTCAGCCGCGTGTTCTCTGGTAAGGGAGCTGCAGTGGTTTCCGTTTGGAGAGGCCTTTAACTGATACGCGGTAGGGTTATAGAACTTAGAACCTCCACGTCTCTCGTCCGTCGGTTTGGAGGGTTCCGCCCATTTGGAAACGGAACATGTGGCCACCAAAGAAGGCTGTATGGGTGCATGTGCAACTCTGGACCACAGAATGAAAGTACGTGGTTTCTGTGGCTTGTGATCGGCATTAGCTCACGGCTTCTCAAAACATACATCTGCAAGGTGTGGAACATGATGTGGGATTTTTGGGTTACGCACAAACCTGGTGCCTGTTCCGGGAGTGCCGTGTAGTCTGAGGTGACAATATTCCTTCAGTGGTGCCTATAAATAAAATGCATGCTAAAATCCATTATTCTCAATCAAAGTCATTAAAATCTAGGACACCTGCATTACTATGTATTAGAAGGATGGCGTAGAACATGGCTGACTAATGAGTCTTTTGATGCATGTAAGTTTACAGAGGAAGAGGTTTTACTTCAGCTGTCTAAAGTAAAGACAAATAAGTCGATGGGACCTGATGGGATACATCCAAAGTTATTAAAAGAACTTAGTGGTGTACTAGCAAATCCGTTAACAGATTTATTTAACCAATCATTGTTAACGGGAGTAGTTCCAGAAGATTGGAAATTAGCTAATGTTGTGCCCATTCACAAGAAAGGTAGTAAGGAGGAGGTGGGCAACTATAGACCAGTAAGTCTTACTTCAGTAGTGGGGAAAATAATGGAAACCTTGTTAAAGAATAGGATTGTTGAACATCTAAAGTCGCTTGGATTTCAAGATCAGAGACAGCATGGGTTTACTTCAGGGAGATGATGCCAAACTAATCTTATTGATTTTTTTGATTGGGTAACTAAAATAATAGATCAGGGTGGTGCAGTAGACATTGCTTACCTAGATTTCAGTAAGGCTTTTGACACTGTCGCACATAGAAGGCTTATCAATAAACTGAAATCTTTGAGTTTGGATTTCAATATTGTTGAATGGATTAGACAATGGCTGAGTGACAGGCAACAGAGGGTTGTAGTCAATGGGGTATATTCGATGCAAGGTCTTGTTACTAGTGGGGTACCTCAGGGATCTGTTCTTGGACCCATTCTCTTTAATATTTTTATTAGCGATATTGCAGAAGGTCTTGTTGGCAAAGTATGTCTTTTTGCCGATGATACAAAGATTTGCAGCAGGGTTGATATTCATGGAGGGATAAGCCAAATGGCAAATGATTTAGCTAAACTAGAAAAATGGTCAGAGCAGTGGCAACTGGCATTTAATGTGGACAAGTGCAAGATTATGCACCTTGGGCGTAAAAACCCAAAAGCAGAATATAGACTATTTGGTACAGTCTTAACCTCAACATCTGAGGAAAGGGATTTAGGAGTAATAATTTCAGAGGACTTGAAGGTAGGTAGGCAATGCAATAGAGCAGCAGGAAATGCTAGCAGAATGCTTGGTTGCATAGGGAGAGGTATTAGCAGTAGGAAGAGGGAAGTGCTCATGCCATTGTACAGAGCACTGGTGAGACCTCACTTGGAGTATTGTACGCAGTACTGGAGACCGTATCTCCAGAAGGATATTGATACTTTGGAGAGAGTTCAGAGAAGGGCTACTAAACTGGTTCATGGGTTGAAGGATAAAACTTACCAGGAAAGGTTAAAGCATCTTAACATGTATAGCTTGGAGGAAAGACGTAACAGGGGGGATATGATAGAAACATTTAAATACATAAAGGGAATCAACACAGTAAAGGAAGAGAGTATATTTAAAAGAAGAAAAACTACCACAACTAGAGGACATAGTCTTAAATTAGAGGGGCAACGATTTAAAAGTAATATCAGGAAGTATTACTTTACTGAGAGGGTAGTGGATGTGTGGAATAGCCTGCCAGCAGAAGTGGTAGAGGTAAACACAGTCAAGGATTTTAAGCATGCGTGGGATAGACACAAGGCTATCCTAGCTATAAGACCGGGAACGGGGGACTAATAATAATAATAAGTACTCAAAAAAAAAAAATTGGGCAGACTAGATGGACCGAATGGTTCTTATCTGCTGACACATTCTATGTTTCTATGTTTCACAGGATCTAGAACAATCAAAGGCAGGTGGTCCTGTTGACCAGGCTATCATCGACCGGGTGTTTGGAAAAATACACCAGTCTGTTACAGAATGTGGTAAATAATATCCAATAAATAATGAGGAGATCATAAGGGAACACACATATGCCCCCTCATACTTGACATTCTGATCCCAAGACCTGCCATTCTGATCCCCAGACCTGCCATTCTGATCCCTAGACCTGCCATTCTGATCCCTAGACCTGCCATTCTGATCCCAAGACCTGCCATTCTGATCCCCAGACTTGCCATTCTGATCCCTAGACCTGCCATTCTGATCCCTGGACCTGCCATTCTGATCCCCGGACCTGCCATTCTGATCCCTAGACCAGCCATTCTGATCCCTAGACCTGCCATTCTGATCCCCAGACTTTACAATATGATGCCAAGTTTGCCAATATGCCCCTCATAATTGCCATTTCCCCCAGCTTACCTGAGCTTACAGTTTCTCTCTCCTTCCATGCACAGATTCCGCATGCAGGAAAGGCTGTGATGTCACTTCCTGTGCGCCGGATCTGATAGCGTGCATGGAGAGAGGGAGAGTATGAGAGATAATGTAATCACTGAGCTGTTACCTCCGGGAAACATCCGCAACTAGCTGCATTTAAAGGGCCAGCGACCTGCTTTACACATCTATCAGGTGAGTTAGGCAACCGCAAGGCCCCTCAAGTCCGAGGCCTTAGGCGGCTTCCTAACTTGCCTGATTAGAGAGCCGCCTCTGACAGCAATGCTATGAGAAACTAAGCAGATGTCTTGTATCATTCTATACTAAAATAATTACATTAAATGACAACTGTAGTGAAAAATTAAGTTTTGTTTAATTGAAAGATCGCTTGCAGTGTAGTCATTTTAAAAAGATATGCTTTAATGAAAGAATCCAAATAAAGAACCTTATTTGAGCCCTCTTTGCTCCAAATAGCTCTACCAGGAGGGAGACATGTTGTTTAGAATCTTGGGTCAGATCATCCTTCATCCGAACCAAGGTGAGTGAATATCTGACCCAAGATTCTAAACAACATGTCTGCCTCCTGAGAGAACTATTTTGAGCAAAGAGGGCTCAACAAGAATCTTTAATTGTATTCTTTTATTAAAACATACGTTGTTTTAAGATATTTGAACTAGGAGCAAGATAGAAAACGCTGTAGATTTTCCATTAAATTTGTTTTAAACACATAAGATATGGCATTGAATTATAAAGGAAACAAACAATTACTGCCTGATTTAAGTAAGCGTTGGTTCAAACATGTACCTAAAGTAAAATTAATTTAATGTAATTACTAATATTAATGTGACGTTAATGTATTTAAATAGTTTTTGCACTCCAATCAAGGTGAAAACACATCAATTTAGAACAGTTTTGCAGCATGAAGCTGTGAATGAAAATATTTAATGTTAACCATGCCCTGCCACACCCTGCCCTGCCCATTTCCTTATATGGGCATTGTTGGTCAATGGGCGTCATAATGGCAACTGCATCATAATGGCTACAGTGTATATATATGAGAAGTTTGTGATACAAAGTCTTAATGTGGCTGTGAAGCCATTAGTTTGCAAGGCTCATGTATAAAAGGTATCTGAACCTTGGAAACTGATGGTTTCATTTTTTTCCCCAGGTGTCCCAGGACTTCAAGGACTCATCACAGGATAATCTCGTGGCTGAGGAACAAGACGGAAGGATCATCTCGTGGCTGAGGAACAAGATGGAAGGATGATCTCGTGTCTGAGGAACAAGACGGTAGGATAATCTCGTGGCTGAGGAACAAGACGGAAGGATAATCTCGTGGCTGAGGAACAAGACGGAAGGATCATCTCGTGGCTTAGGAACAAGACGGAAGGATAATCTCGTGGCTCAGGAACAAGACGGAAGGATAATCTCGTGTCTGAGGAACAAGACGGTAGGATAATCTCGTGGCTGAGGAACAAGACGGAAGGATAATCTCGTGTCTGAGGAACAAGACGGTAGGATAATCTCGTGGCTGAGGAACAAGATGGAAGGATGCAACAATCATCGCAGGATCCATGCCATTGTATAGTATAGTAAGTTATATTTTTATATTACGTTCTATACTATACAATTGCATGAGCCTGTCATGGACGGCATGTCCCAGAATCCTTTTTAAAGTCAATAGCCCCGATCCAGGGTTGTACAGCCGATCACTGTTTTCTCAGGGTCAGGAAGGTTTTTTTTTACTTGTTATACAAGTTTTTTTTCCTTCCTCTGGATCAGTTGTCTTGGACTTTAAAAATGAAATTAAAGAAAACTTTAAAACCTTTTCTTGTGTGGTGTGTTTATTTACACTTGCATTATCACACATAGTCATTAGCCCCGATCCAGGGTTGTACACCGATCGCTGTTTTTCAGGGTCAGGAAGGAATTTTTTACTTGTAACTCAAGTTTTTCGCCTTCCTCTGGATCATTTGGCTTAGGTACACAATATAAATACAATAAAAATAATTTAAAAATTTCCAATCGTTGTTCTTGTCTCTTCTCTTGCGTGGTGTAATAATTTTACTCTTGCATTATTGGGACCATGGCTGATAGCTCAAATGCCCGGTTGTATTACCAAATGCTGTTTTTTCTTGGACAGGAAGGATTTTATTTTAATTATCACTTATTTGGCTTAAGGGAATAAATATAAAACTCTCCCTTCCTTTGTTCAAACCAAAGATGAGGAAAGACATGACCGAAGATTCAGATCAACATGTCTGCCTCCTAAGGGAGCAAAGAGGGCTCAATAAAGTACTTTATCTTTTTCCTTTCATTAAAGCTTCCTATTTAAAACATATCATTTTGACGCCATTCTTCATTTAAACATAGGTATATATTTCCCCAACAGTTGTCCTTAAAGGGTCCATGCCATCGTGGAATGCCCTGCGTTTAAAGCATAAGGGGCTCTGGGTAAGTTTTCTTACGCCCCCTCATACTTGCCATTCTGATCCCTAGACCTGCCATTCTGATCCCCAGACCTGCCATTCTGATCCCCAAACCTGCCATTCTGATCCCCAGACCTGCCATTCTGATCGCTAGACCTGCCATTCTGATCGCTAGACCTGCCATTCTGATCCCTAGACCTGCCATTCTGATCCCCAGACTTTCCAATATGATGCTCAGATTTCCCAATATGCCCCTCAGACTTGCCATTTTCCACAGCTTACCTGAGCTTACTTTTTCTCTCTCCTTCCTTGCACATTTAACGCATGCAGGAAATGGCTGTGATGTCACTTCCTGTGCGCTGAATCTGATAGCGTGCAGGGAGAGAGGGAGAGTATGAGAGATCCTGTGATCACTGAGCTGTTACCTCCGGGAAACATCCACAACTAGCTGCATTTAAAGGGCCAGCGACCTGCTTTAAAAATCTATCGGGTGAGTTAGGCAACCGCAAGGCCCCTCAAGTCCGAGGCCTTAGGCGGCTTCCTAATTTGCCTGATTAGACAGCTGCCTCTGACAGCAATGCATAGAGAAACTAAGCAGATGTCTTGTATCATTCTATACAGAAATAATTACTTTAAGGCAGCTTAGGAAATGGTCAAAGCTAGGGATTACATATGCCGAATATGGTATAGTAATTGTCTAACATTTTGACATATTTCATTACGCCCCATGTCTTTAAGTAGTAAAAATATTTCTCAGCTGCCTTGGAAATTGATACAGCGGGACATAAAAAGTTTGTTCTCGTTCCAGAAGATACAAGCAGCTCTGAATAAAAATATGTATTAAATGACAGCTAACGAAAACTAAACATGTTTAATTTAAAGATTACATTATGTGTCAATGGTTTAATTAGAAATCCTTTAATGAAAGTATTAAAAAATAATATACTTTGTTGAGCTTCCTTTGCTCGAGCAGGGAACAGATATGTTGTTTAAAATCTTGGGTCAGAGGGATGAGATTCACAGTGAATAAAGATTCTAAAACAACATGGCTGCCCCCTGATAGAACTTTACTGAGCAAAGATTCTAAACAACATGTCTGCCCTCTGATGGAGCTTTACTGAGCAAAGATTCTAAACAACATGTCTGCCCTCTGATGGAGCTTTACTGAGCAAAGATTCTAAACAATATGGCCACCCCCTGATAGAGCTTTACTGAGCAAGAATTCTAAACAATATGGCCGCCCCCTGATAGAACTTTACTTAGCAAAGATACTAAACAATATGGCCGCCCCCTGATAGAGCTTTACTGAGCAAAGATTCTAAACAATATGGCCGCCCCCTGATAGAGCTTTACTGAGCAAAACTTCTAAACAATATGGCCGCCCCCTGATGGAACTTTACTGAGCAAAGATTCTAAACAATATAGCCACCCCCTGATAGAGCTTTACTGAGCAAAAATTCTAAACAATATGGCCGCCCCCTGATAGAGCTTTACTGAGCAAAGATTCTAAACAATATGGCCGCCCCCTGATAGAGCTTTACTGAGCAAAGATTCTAAACAACATGTCTGCCCCCTAATAGAGCTTTACTGAGCAAAACTTCTAAACAATATGGCCGCCCCCTGATAGAACTTTACTGAGCAAAGATTCTAAAGAATATGTCTGCCCCCCTGATAGAGCTTTACCGAACAAAGATTCTAAAGAATATGGCCACCCCCTGATAGAGCTTTACTGAGCAAAGATTCTAAAGAATATGGCCACCCCCTATAGAGCTTTACTGAGCAAAAATTCTAAACAATATGGCCGCCCCCTGATAGAGCTTTACTGAGCAAAGATTCTAAACAACATGTCTGCCCCCTGATAGAGCTTTACTGAGCAAAGATTCTAAACAATATGGCCGCCCCCTGATAGAGCTTTACTGTGCAAAAAGTCTAAACAATAAGGCTGCCCCCTGATTGAGCTTTACTGAGCAAAGATTCTAAACAATATGGCCGCCCCCTGATAGAGCTTTACTGAGCAAAGATTCTAAACAATATGACTGCCCCCTGATAGAGCTTTACTGAGCAAAGATTCTAAACAATATGACTGCCCCCTGATAGAGCTTTACTGAGCAAAGATTCTAAACAACATGTCTGCCCCCTGATAGAGCTTTACTGAGCAAAGATTCTAAACAATATGGCCGCCCCCTGATAGAGCTTTACTGTGCAAAAAGTCTAAACAATAAGGCTGCCCCCTGATTGAGCTTTACTGAGCAAAGATTCTAAACAATATGGCCGCCCGCTGATAGAGCTTTACTGAGCAAAGAGTCTAAACAATATGGCTGCCCCCTGATAGAGCTTTACTGAGCAAAGATTCTAAACAATATGACTGCCCCCTGATAGAGCTTTACTGAGCAAAGATTCTAAACAACATGTCTGCCCCCTGATAGAGCTTTACTGAGCAAAACTTCTAAACAATATGGCCGCCCCCTGATAGAACTTTACTGAGCAAAGATTCTAAACAATATAGCCGCCCCCTGATAGAGCTTTACTGAGCAAAACTTCTAAACAATATGGCTGCCCCCTGATAGAGCTTTACTGAGCAAAACTTCTAAACAATATGGCTGCCCCCTGATAGAGCTTTACTGAGCAAAACTTCTAAACAATATGACCGCCCCCTGATTGAGCTTTACTGAGCAAAGATTCAAAACAACATGTCTGCCCCCTGATAGAGCTTTACTGAGCAAAACTTCTAAACAATATGGCCGCCCCCTGATAGAACTTTACTGAGCAAAGATTCTAAACAATATAGCCGCCCCCTGATAGAGCTTTACTGAGCAAAGATTCTAAACAATATAGCCGCCCCCTGATAGAGCTTTACTGAGCAAATATTCTACACAACATGTCTGCCCCCTGATAGAGCTTTACTGAGCAAAGAGTCTAAACAATATGGCCGCCCCCTGATAGAGCTTTACTGTGCAAAAAGTCTAAACAATAAGGCTGCCCACTGATTGAGCTTTACTGAGCAAAGATTCTAAACAATATGACCGCCCCCTGATAGAGCTTTACTGAGCAAAGATTCTAAACAACATGTCTGCCCCCTGATAGAGCTTTACTGAGCAAAGATTCTAAACAATATGGCCGCCCCCTGATAGAGCTTTACTGAGCAAAGATTCTAAACAATATGGCCGCCCCCTGATAGTGCTTTACTGTGCAAAAAGTCTAAACAATAAGGCTGCCCCCTGATTGAGCTTTACTGAGCAAAGATTCTAAACAATATGGCCGCCCCCTGATAGAGCTTTACTGAGCAAAGAGTCTAAACAATATGGCTGCCCCCTGATAGAGCTTTACTGAGCAAAGATTCTAAACAATATGACTGCCCCCTGATAGAGCTTTACTGAGCAAAGATTCTAAACAACATGTCTGCCCCCTGATAGAGCTTTACTGAGCAAAGAGTCTAAACAATATGGCTGCCCCCTGATAGAGCTTTACTGAGCAAAACTTCTAAACAATATGACCGCCCCCTGATAGAGCTTTACTGAGCAAAGAGTCTAAACAATATGGCTGCCCCCTGATTGAGCTTTACTGAGCAAAGATTCAAAACAACATGCCTGCCCCCTGATAGAGCTTTACTGAGCAAAACTTCTAAACAATATGGCCGCCCCCTGATAGAACTTTACTGAGCAAAGATTCTAAACAATATAGCCGCCCCCTGATAGAGCTTTACTGAGCAAATATTCTACACAACATGTCTGCCCCCTGATAGAGCTTTACTGAGCAAAGATTCTAAACAACATGTCTGCCCCTGATAGAGCTTTACTGAGCAAAGATTCAAAACTACATGTCTGCCCCCTGATAGAGCTTTACTGAGCAAAGATTCTAAACAACATGTCTGCCCCTGATAGAGCTTTACTGAGCAAAGATTCAAAACTACATGTCTGCCCCCTGATAGAGCTTTACTGAGCAAAGATTCTAAACAACATGTCTGCCCCTGATAGAGCTTTACTGAGCAAAGATTCAAAACTACATGTCTGCCCCCTGATAGAGCTTTACTGAGCAAAACTTCTAAACAATATGGCCGCCCCCTGATAGAACTTTACTGAGCAAAGATTCTAAACAATATAGCCGCCCCCTGATTGAGCTTTACTGAGCAAAGATTCTAAACAATATGGCCGCCCCCTGATAGAGCTTTACTGAGCAAAGAGTCTAAACAATATGGCTGCCCCCTGATAGAGCTTTACTGAGCAAAGATTCTAAACAATATGACTGCCCCCTGATAGAGCTTTACTGAGCAAAGATTCTAAACAACATGTCTGCCCCCTGATAGAGCTTTACTGAGCAAAGATTCTAAACAATATGACTGCCCCCTGATAGAGCTTTACTGAGCAAAGATTCTAAACAACATGTCTGCCCCCTGATAGAGCTTTACTGAGCAAAGAGTCTAAACAATATGGCCGCCCCCTGATAGAACTTTACTGAGCAAAACTTCTAAACAATATGACCGCCCCCTGATAGAGCTTTACTGTGCAAAAAGTCTAAACAATAAGGCTGCCCCCTGATTGAGCTTTACTGAGCAAAGATTCAAAACAACATGTCTGCCCCCTGATAGAGCTTTACTGAGCAAAACTTCTAAACAATATGGCCGCCCCCTGATAGAACTTTACTGAGCAAAGATTCTAAACAATATAGCCACCCCCTGATAGAGCTTTACTGAGCAAAAATTCTAAACAATATGGCCGCCCCCTGATAGAGCTTTACCGAGCAAAGATTCTAAACAATATGGCCGCCCCCTGATAGAGCTTTACTGAGCAAAGATTCAAAACAACATGTCTGCCCCCTGATAGAGCTTTACTGAGCAAAACTTCTAAACAATATGGCCGCCCCCTGATAGAACTTTACTGAGCAAAGATTCTAAACAATATAGCCACCCCCTGATAGAGCTTTACTGAGCAAAAATTCTAAACAATATGGCCGCCCCCTGATAGAGCTTTACTGAGCAAAGATTCTAAACAACATGTCTGCCCCTGATAGAGCTTTACTGAGCAAAGATTCTAAACAATATAGCCACCCCCTGATAGAGCTTTACTGAGCAAAAATTCTAAACAATATGGCCGCCCCCTGATAGAGCTTTACTGAGCAAAGATTCTAAACAACATGTCTGCCCCTGATAGAGCTTTACTGAGCAAAACTTCTAAACAATATGGCCGCCCCCTGATAGAACTTTACTGAGCAAAACTTCTAAACAATATGACCGCCCCCTGATAGAGCTTTACTGAGCAAAGATTCTAAACAACATGTCTGCCCCTGATAGAGCTTTACTGAGCAAAACTTCTAAACAATATGGCCGCCCCCTGATAGAACTTTACTGAGCAAAGATTCTAAACAATATGGCTGCCCCATGATAGAGCTTTACTGAACAAAGAGTCTAAACAATATGCCCCCCCCCCCGATAGAGCTTTACTGAGCAAAGATTCTAAATAATATGACCGCCCCCTGATAGAGCTTTACTGAGCAAAGAGTCTAAACAATATGGCCGCCCCCTGATAGAGCTTGACTGAGCAAAGAGGGTTCAATAAGGTACTTTATTTGCAGTCTTACATTAAAGAATTTATTTACCACCCATCTACAGTTGGCGTGATCTTTCAATTAAACATAAGCTACATTTTTGCAACAGTTGTCCTTTGGCAAAAATGTGAAATGATTCCCATTTTCAATATAACATTAGTTTTTAGAACAGTCTTCTGCATCATAGTTTTTGGCTGAACAATTTAATAAAGATAATAATTATAATAAACTGTTTAACCAGGAAGTGGTTTTTAATACATTCTTGGGATTTTACTATTAGCCAAACATATGGTACTTTTTTTTATCCCTCTCAGAATGTTGAGTTGACCTGATTCTATAGATGAATGAATCATCTCTTGTCCATGTCTCTTGCAGTTTCTCTGCAGACTGGTCGGTGGGAAGGGTACTTTCCTTGGCACAGTTGCTCTAGAGACCAAGCTATGGAAAGATTAAGTTGGGTGCCTGTAATCAAGAGGATCCCAGCTCCAACGAGCGTGAGTTGGATTTAAAGAATGAGTGCTCATAGAAAACACATGAGGTGAGCAGGGGCTTATATGACAATCCATAGATCTCATCAATAAGTTGTTTTACTTGCATACTTCTGGGTGTCTGGTATCTGGAGTGCTACCATGTCCTTAGATCCAGGTTTAGATCCAGGACAGAGGTCATCCTTGAAAAAAGTCTTAGTAGCCAAAACGTAGGGTGTAGGGTCTGCATTTTAAGCTCACCTGTCGCTGCTTTTTTTAACCGTTTTTGTAAGTAATTTGTATGTTCCTATGCATGTTAATTTTTGCCTGATTTTTGAGATTACTGCTATTATTATAAATTTGCTTCTTTTTTTTTTACATATTTCTGTGTGCGTTGATTGTGGAGAAAACTGTGCACTCCACTCACCGGATGATACATCAATAAGATGCTTTAATAATAGAAAGTGAAAATGTGTCCAAAACAAACAGAGTAGCATAAATCCACGGGAAGGCAACCTAACGCGTTTCGCGTGAAAGATATTTCACGTGTGCTCCTCCTGCTCTCTACTTTTGATCCAGGACAGAGCCTCTGAGAGCCAATGGCTACCACAAAAGTACAGCAGGTAGTAGAGCAACTGGAGTTCTTGTTGCACATCCTGCCCTGTTAACAACAGGCTTATACCAGTATTACTGCTACATGAACATACAGCTTTCCCTCTGCAGGTGTGGCTAGAAAGCAATGTAACAGTGTGCAGGTAACAATAGTAGCAAAAGAGTATATAACCTCTTGTAAAGTGCACACGAAAGTGGCAGTCTCAATCCTTAATAGTGATAAAAGTGCTTCCCTGCGCGTTTCACTTAATTACTGCTACCTGTGCTGAAGTGGACTCAGTTTTCAACTATGTATGACTGAAAGAAATACAATTTGAAAAAAAAATGTCCCTACTGATCTGCAGACCTAGTACAGCTGTCTTCTTGCACTGGAGAATTCGGCGCTCAATCTCGTAGGGTCACACAATGTCATGGGGTGTTTGGCAAGCATGTTACATGATCAGGTAGGGTGAAATTAGACTGCAGTTAAGACCTCATTGCATATTTTGCAGTGAGGTCTCGACATCCTTTTCCCCTACATTTCCCTACTTCCTGTTGCCAGTAAGTCATTATATGTAGGTACACACAACCGCTTGGATTGCTGGAAAAAACCCTTGTGGATCGAAACGTTGTCAGGTCAGCTATAAACACCACATCATCGTTTCCAAGTAAGTAGCTAGAGATATGACTCACCAAGTTCGGAGTACTCTGGCGTGGTGGTGGGCTAAGCAAAATATGGCCATATATTGTGACTAAATCTCCAATATTTTTTTATATAAGCTAGGTGCTTTTAAAATATCTAAAATCATTTAAAAATGTTTAATTCTAAGCATTGTGGTCACTTCAGTGGTGCTCTGTGCAACATATGCCAGTTCTGGGGTGCTGTCCAAACTATTGTTTTTTGCATGTTTAAATACCATATCAACATGGAGTGCCATGCCTTTGTATTTATATACTCATTAGATTGTGTCAGCTAGGCACCCGGTGTCAATAGAGCGCTTTTCTACCTTCATTTCCTTGGATTACATGTTTGGTCTCTTTTTCTCCTACTTCCTGTTTAGCTGTTCGGAGCAGGAAGTGGTGGCCCATCGCGAATGCCTGGGCCCAGCCCATGTGTGTGGGTGGGCGTAGGACCTAGTGACTGCCAACAAGTTGAGAGTTACTTGAATAATTCTTAAAGACATTATTGGACAGCACCATGACAAATTAGACAAAGAATGCACACTACCACCTTCAATTAAGTAACACTAATTGTACACGAATTCAAGCTTGTATCTATTGCAGCCCATTTCTGTGTGCTCTCACATGCAAAGGCAAGATTAAAATTGGGAGTAAATAATTAATTCTACATCCAGCTTGGGCTCTATTACCTGAGATAAAATGTTAGCTTCCTTTCCTAGTGCCTTTTCAGATACTACAATTATCTAGAATTACCCTGTAAATTACTGTAGGAGAGAAAAAAACAAAAAAACAACATTTATTTAGAAAAGATTTTTTTTCCCTTTAAGTCAGTTTTACCATGCGTAACAAGTAAGACTTTAAATAAATGTATTTCTATGCCCCCAGAAAAACCCAAATTTAGGGCCATTGACAGTTTGATTTGTGCCCCACATAAAACCACATCTAAAATAACTACTGTAAATAAAGAAACTATTATAAAGTCAAGTATTAAACTATATTTTTCTAAATCTCTGTCTGCACATAGTGCAGTATTTGTTGTGATACACATAGCGACAACATCTACTTAGCAACCTTTAGTGTTAGTTTTGCATGACAATACCATCTGGTTGACATAACTATCTAAGGCTGGGATCTGTCGCAGTCTGGCTATGCTGAATATGATATGCAGGGGTCAAAAAAAGGCTTTAATTGTGTGCCCTGGGTCTTAAATGGCTTACGTGCTACAGCACACAATTTCTCACTTTTGCCTGTTGTTTGGGTAACAAAGGCGCTTTACACTCACACATCCACACAACGCAGACACATTAGGGGAGACTTTACCGGAAAGGTGAACCGAGGTGAGTCAAAATGTTTTACTTATGTTTAATTGTAAGATCTCATCTAGTGTAGATGCAGTAGTGTATCTTCCATAAAGCAAACAAGGCACTCACCTAGGGCGGCACTTTGCCAGAGGGCGGCAATTTGCCAAGGGTGTTAAAGCCCACTTCTGGTACTTCAAACATTTTCGCTCCCTCCCTCACCGTTCAGCAAGCTTTAGCTCCTTCCAATTAATCGAGGTGATGGGGGCATGTAATGGACGTGGTGTGGGTATGAAATGAGGGTGATGGTGGCATGTAATGGGGGGATGGGGAATTTAGTGTGTATGCAATGTGGGTGATGGCGTCATGTCATGGGGTGATTGGGCATTTAATGTGGGTGCAATGTGGGTAATGGGGCATGTAATGAGGTGATGGGGCATGTCGTGGGTGTGCAACGTGGGTGATGGGGCATGTTGTAAGTGTGCAGCGTGGGTAGGGGGTGCCTGAATTGTGTCTGCCTAGGGCAGCACAAAACCAAGATACACCACTGTGTAGATGTTTTAAATAAAAAATGGGACAGATGGGTTCAGAACAGCAATTCCTTGGTCCTGACCACATTCTCCTGTGTTTGAGACACCGGAGAAGGCGAATAGAACTGGCAGGATGTCACAATTCGCCCCTGGATGGTAATGTTGGGAGGTATGCAACATGACTACCCTGATGGAGCTGGTCAGAGAACTCAGTAGGCTAATGCATCATCAGTAGAAGCTGTTCAACCCTTGTGGCTTGCAGGTTCAATTCCCAGCAGGGTTGACTCATCCCCTTATCCTTCCAAGATCGATAAAATGAGTGTCATTAACTTGGGTAATAGCAACATCCCCTGGATGTTGGGAAAGAGTAAATAAGAGTGGAAATCCGAAAATACCTGAACGTACCTTTCCTGGTTGAACATTTTGTTATTATTACAGAGCAATAGAAGCAGAGAGGCATCAGTAAACATGTTTTATTTGTAGTCTTTCATCAAATAATTTCTATTTAGATGCAATCTTCTAGCTGCTTATGTGATCGCACATGTCTGTTGCTATATATTGTGTACCTCCTACATTGCATTGTTTTTCTTTATAACAAGGCAAAAAATTCTGTACTTGTGAAACATATTTGTTACCTTAAACAACACACCTACAAGACCTACAAATACGCATTGAAAGGTTATAGGTCTTGCCTGTTTTGCAGTTTACTGGTGTTAAGAAATACTGTATTTTACAGGAGGGGTGGAATTAAAGTAATAAAAACATTTTTTTAAAAAGATTTCAGACGAAATCTGTATTCAATAAATGGGCGTGGCCTAGTGCTAGCTGCTCTTACCAACAGCTCCACCCACTTTTGATCATATGGCGCCAGTTGGTGGCCGTGGCACGTATTTAGGACATGAGGAGGTCAGGCCTACGTATGAGGGGGTTATAAAGTCTTTGCAATCGGTGCCATGCTATAACATTCTATATTATGCCTAGATGTGCCAAGATATTATTTGGCCTTGGATCATACCATACAGCAAACAGAGGGTTTCAGAAATTGCCTGAAAAACTCTGATTCCACGAATTACAACAGGTCGGGGTAATACATACTGTGGACTTCCTCGTCATAACTCATCGTGCTGGATCACATACCTAAAAACAGAAAACAGTTCTAATTGCCCCACCTAATTCCTGCTATGCGAAAACCTCAGCCAATATTTATGGAAGCAACCAAAGGAGACCAGGACCCTGCAGGAGACTGATTAGCTCCATAACTAATCTTGTTTCTCTGTGGTTTTGAGGTAGAAAATACTTGAAGCCGATTCCTGTTTGTCTATTCCAGCCACAAATGTAGAGCTCTGGAATCCATCAGAATGTCTCCTTTGTATCGTTCAAGCCTCTAAATGTTCCCTGAGCCCAGAGAAACAGCATTACACCCTTCCAACAAGGGAATACTACCGCCAACAGGAAACCTTATCTGTATTCCGATTAGATAACATTAGGGCAGACCCCCCTGAATTTACTACAGGGGCCCACATTTACTGGTAGTAAGTTAAATGGACCTGTATTTTTTTCCAGCAATGTGTCCAACTTGTATGATTTAAACTTACTGTAATTCTACTGCTAAAAATATATACATATATATTTTTTTTGTTCTCTATATAGTATTTCCAGGCAGCACCTGTAAAAGGAAATTCTATCCAATCTGATTGTGACATTTACTTAATTTGCCCAAGTGCTTAAGATTCTTTCTTATTTTTTTAAAATTCCATTAAATAAGTTACCGGCATCAATTTGCTACTTCCATTTAGGACACTAATATCCGTATAAAAGATTGGCTTCTACCTCTTTAATGTATTTTTTTCCCCCTTCCTTCCCTTTCTTTCTTTTGCTCTTTAGAGTCTGCACAGTATAAAAATCTTTTTTGGTAACTCATAAACCTAGAAGGGTGAGTTTTCCTTGGCTGCGTTCCATTGCATACTTTAGTCTAATATTGTGGGTGGTCTTGATTTCCCTCTTTAACCATTGAATAGATTTATTCAACCGTTTCTGCGGATACCGGAGGGGAAAAAAAAAAAATTATAATATTTTTTTTTATGTATCGTTTATTTTGCTTTCTTACCTCAGATGTCATAAAATATACAAAAAAAAAAATCCCTAACCCTTCACCTATTAAATGCCGCTAAATCACTTATTCCTATATATTGGAAACAGACATACATGGTAACATATCTTGAATTGATAAATAAAGTGGAATCCATAAGATTGAGGACAGGGCACACAACCTTCCGAGAAAGTAGGGACTCTATTCAAAACTAATTACTTGATCCAAAAGCCAAATAATAAAACTTTACTAACAATAAACAAAATCTCAAATTAGTGTCATCCTCTCTACCCCTTTATTGTTGTTGGATTTTCATTGCTTCATTATTTAGTAAGATTTTTATTGTTGTTAATTTCTTTATATTTCATTATTTAATCTTAATTTGTCAACGTATGCTCAATGTCCTTTTTTTTTTCTCATGTTATTCTTTTTCTTATATATGCAAAATGTTTTTTTTTAATAAATGTGATTAAATATATTCACAGGTAATTTTCCTAAATTAAGATTTAAAAATATTAATATTATCAGATTTAATGGTTCTCATTTCTTCAACTATCTGGGAAGGGTGAAAAAGCTGAATCAACTCTGCCAGGAATTGAACCTGTAAGCCCAAAGCTTGAAGGGATTCTCTAGACCCGTGATGGTGAACATTTCCGAACTTGAGTTTCCAGTCTTCTGCAGGAAGTACCCTTTCAGGCATTTTTCCGCCCATCAGCCACCCTGCTCATTCTAGCTCTCCTTCTCTTCTGATAATTTCTCTTGCACAAATGAGTACTAGTAAAAAATGTGCACTAAAGTGCCCAATATCCACTAATATCAGTAAAGAATTTACACATAATATTTACTCCGTAACTGATGGTGATACTGTTGGCACATGCTAAGTGCCTGGGTAGGTTCGGAATCTCATGGCCATTGATGGTCCATTGAGCTATCCTAAGAATTCCATTTATTTTGCTCTTTGTATATTTTCAAACATTTATTTATTTAGCTTTATTTCACTTGGCTGAACTGTGTGTATTTCCCTTTTTTAGATTTAGGTCCTTCGAGTGGTGTATTTAATACCCGTTTTTCGTGTTGTGAATTTAATGAATAACACAGACATAGAATAGAAATTAATATTGCAAATTATTTGGGCTAAGCATCCTTTTGCCAATGCGAGCTAGCGGAATCCCTTTTATGTTTTATCTGCGGAGTTTAATGTAGCTTTAATGTGAACATGTCCTCCACAGACCCTATGAATGACAAGGTCAGCGTTTCCCAACTAGTGTTCCACAGAATCCTAAGGTTCAGCGAGGACAAGATTGGAGTTCCACCGCAGATCGTGGCAGCCAAGATAGACTCCACCCCTAGGGCTGCCTTAGGGGTGTGTGACCTTTGCAAGCGCACTGGGCGCAACACCCTGGGTTCCCCGTAGCTTGCTGGGGAGATCAAACAATCTCCCTTCACCAGACCTCTACTTGCAGGGGACGGAAAGTAGGCAGATTGTCAGGGTCTCTATGGTCCGGTCATTCACCATCAGTCATATTTATATTTCCCTTCATCATTTCAAAGGGGAGTTCCTAAACAAGGACTTGCACCTTTTCTCGTCAACAAGGCTGTTATAGGAGAACCCACATACTGCATAGCTTCAAATGGCCAACCTGTTGTAATATCTCTTATTCGCTAAAGAAGCTCTGGATCTCTGTCCGGCTTCCTAGACCACAGGATGCGCCTGTAACAGAGAATCCACACTGGGGAGAGAGTACTGAAAGTTTAAACTGTATGAAGTAAGGTTCATAACATATAATAACATGTCAACACCAGTGTAAATGAAAAGCCTTTTGCACTTCATAGAGTATCACTGACAGTCTATTAGGAGAGTTAAATAAATATGTTTTAACATTTGGATTATCCAGGTTTGGACTTAATAACATCACAAAAAGGCTTACCAACTGAGAATTTAATTTAAAAAAAGCTAAACATCCAACAACACACCCAATATGGCATTCAGGGGTCTGTGACTAGTCTTCCTTAACACTATCTCTAAAAAACACTAAACCCAAAAATACCCCCTTACTCTAAAACTAACCCCTAATACTAACTCTAACACAAACCCAAAGATTAATTCCTAGCCCTAATACTAACCCCCAACTCTAATGCTAACTCTAAAACTAACACCCAACACAAAAACGAACCCTAACCCTAATACTAACCACTAATACTAACTCTAAAACTAACACCCAACACAAAAACAAACCCCTTACCCTAAAACTAACCCCTAACCCTAAGACTAACCCCTAACCCTAGTACTAAATCTAAAAATCCAAAAACGAATCCCCTAATACTAATCTTAAATGAGCCTTAAATCTAATCTTTGCCTTGATGAAAATACTAATGTGTACACACACACACAGGTGGATATAGAATAAAAAAATCCTAAACCTATATGGTTCGAAAAATCTAACCAATCACATACAGTGCCAAATAATATTAGCTGTGGATTTTGAATCTATAGTACCAAAGTGTTGTGCACTTCATAGATAGAACAACCATAACAGGTATAGGGCTCCCACCACGGATAGGCAAAGAATCTGTGGCAAAGTCGGTAAAGATCCCTAGAACATCATTAAATTGTCCACTACAGACTCCAGTAAATGTCCACCATGAGCAATGCTAGTACATACCCCTGGCTCCCACACACAAAATGACATGATACTCATCCATACAGAGTTACAAATACACACACAGTCTCACACACAGACACACACATATATACAGTCACATACACACAGTTGCACACACATATACAGCCACAAACACAGTCACACATACATATACAGTCCCACAAACAGTCACATACACACACACATACACAAACAGTCTCACACACTGACACACATATATACAGTCCCACTCACAGTTACATACACAGTCACACACACGTATGGTCACACACACATACACAGTCTCAAGCGCATATACAGTCACACAAACAGTCACATACACACACACATACACAAACAGTCTCACACACTGACACACATATATACAGTCCCACTCACATACACACACAGTCACACACACGTATGGTCACACACACATACACAGTCTCACGTGCATATACAGTCACACAAACAGTCACATACACACACATATACACAAACAGTCTTACACACTGACACACATATATACAGTCCCACTCACAGTTACATACACAGTCACATACACACACAGTCACACACACATGTATGGTCACACACACATACACAGTCATATTCACGTAGGCTTTTTTTTTACTTTTTCCTTCCTGGCACTGGCGGCAGACAGGAGATCGGGCAGGCTGCTTCGGCTCTCACTAAGATCCGTGTGAGGTCGGGACTCAGCCAATCAGGAGAGACTTCTTACCCCACGGATTCAGAGTGCACGCAAAAGAGCAGCCTTTCCTGCTGTGCTCGGGGGTTAAGTGGCCATAGCAAAATTATAACACTACCACGTTCAGCACATGCCAATCCAGTTACAAAAGCCTTGTATATGGAGAAATGCACAAGTGACATTATGTTTAAACCATGTATGTGTGCATAGTCTAAAATTTTATAAATTCAATTTTTTTTTTGGGGGGGGGGGGGGGTGGGGGTTAGAGGTCCTGCTCTTTTTTGGACCGGATCCTGGAATGTTGACATGGTATGGATCTGTACATGATGTAAACATACACACACACAGAGCATGCATTAGTTCTGTGGCACGTCCACACTATGTATATGGTTTTGAAACCACCCCCAGCACAGGTGAGGGATGCAGACCTAGGCATTCCCAAGATCTGCTCCCGTCTGCTTCCCTTCCATCTTCAAGTGCCGTTAACGTTTACCCCTAATCCCTACGCTTTCCGAAATGCCTCTTTTATTTGTTTTCATTTTATACCAAGAGGCACAAGATGGCTGCACTCCGGTTGCAAAAAGAAAAATGCCCCAGACCCAACCCCAGTTTTGTTTGGGAGAGAACACATGAACACATGTCAGCTGCAAAGTCCTATTAAGTCTGTTTTAATGAATTACTGTTGTTCTCTTATTTGCTACCAGTGTTGATTGACCTTCAGCACGGCAAGACACATGGTCTACCTTAAACAATAACCCATAACGTCCAACTCACGAAGCATCCCATCACTGCTCAGGCCACTCTATCTATCACTAAAACAAACTGCCCATTGTCGCCGAACAGACACTCCTATATATCACAAAGGCAGCCTTCTATATTCCAAAAACCTACTGCTCTCTTCTCTCCCTCCCTGCTACCAGAGAGGCCATCCAACCTTGCTCACTTATTACATTTGATAAAGTTCCACTGACAAAAGAACCTTGATTAATGACGGCTAAAAGAATTGAATCTAAAATATGGAAAGACGGCCAAAAGAAAAAAAAGAAAAATTAGACTGCGCCACAGACTGCAGAAATATATGATGATCCCTCATATTTTTTTCTCCATGCCAAATAATTACTGGTACAGGCCGCTTGTAATAATTCCTATTACAGCCAAAACGGAAAAAAGTCTGTAACTCACCCAGCAGAGGACAAGGTTAAGGCAAGGCAGGAGTAACGTGGATCAATATTTCATTTACTCGGAGCACTCTGCCTCCATTCCCTGTATCCAATTCTTTCATGGTACGCTATGAGAGCAATGAGATTTGCTGAGAAAAAAAAAACCACACACACACCAACATGGGTCCCTAATTTCCTCGTGGTGATCACAGTCCACGAGACCTTAAAATACGCAACGTGTTCAAGGTCGGTCATTAGACCGTAGAAATATAAAGAGCCATTAAGCTATTGGAAATAGAAAAAAAAAAGTAGAACTTTACATCAATCAAGGAAAAAACATATTTACAATGGGAATTTGATGCTAATGAAAGATTATGTGTGTGCGACAGAGGTGAAAGATGATTTTACAGCCTATGGTGTGTTATGTGGTTATGTTTTGGTTTTATGTATTTTTTTTTTCAAGTGTTATTTTTTCTATTTATTTATTAAAGTAACTGACCTGAAAAAAAATCCTCTAATTTGTCTAAGTTCCGCTATTAATTCCTGATTTTCTTCAATTCTCTTGTCTAATTACCGGAGTTCACTGTACCTAATTTACTGGGTTTTCCTGTGTGAATTAGAAATGTTTTCACACACACACATACCTCCCAACTTCTGAAAGAATTGGAAAAAAAAAGAAAGAGAGAAAGTATGAGAAAAAAAAATAATAAAGAAATAAAGGAAAATAGAAACATTGAAAGATAGAGAAAAAAAACAAAAAAAAGAGGGAGAAAAAGAGAGAGAGAGAAAGAGATCATGAAATAATTAACGAATGAAAACTATTTTAAATGAGTCTCTGGTGTCGCTTAAGATATAAGTGCTATCACGAGCACAGGCACATTTAAACAGATTTTCTCTAAATGAATGCATTTGCTTGCAGTACTGCTAACAAAATATATAGATCTTTTTTTTAAATCATATTTAATTCTAGTCCCAGGGTCAACATGTGGCTGTCTTCTGCACCACATTTTGGCTTGTGGTAGTGGGGTCAGGTGATGTGACTGATTAAAGAATAGTTTCTCATTGGGTTAAATCCTATCACTGTGTGTTGTGAAGCAATGCATGCTGCCCAAGGGGAATAAGATAATTCCATAGAATGAGAAGAGAATGGTGGCTCGTTAGCATGACGAGTTGTGTGTATTGGAATCCAGTGATGAGTAAGGTCCAGACATGAGCTGCATTTTTTTCTCAATCCTCCCTCTCAATCCGGGATTCGCAGCCAAGAGGCTCCAGGCTGCCAAATTAAATAGCTCGGCATGTGGAACCAGCTCTTCTTATAAGATCACAAAGAGTGCAAGCATAACAAAGACCTTAAAAACTGTTTGTCCAGGGTCATTTGAGGTCCTTCCTTAGCATATTGCTATGTAGCAGAGGCTGGTTGTAATGCATGGATCCTGGGCACAGAGAGGATAAAAAGCAAGTTGCTGATGCAGGGTCTAGATTTCTCTATGTCTGTGGATATCAGGTTTTTAGTTGGCCTACCTCAAGTTGAATAGCACAAGCACTGTAAAAATACAGCTACTCCAGTGCCGCTTCCCAACCAGAGAAATAATATTATGGATTGGATAAAACAACTACAGCAAGTAGCTGGCCCCCCACATATATTATAAAAGGGCTGGGAACCTTTTGGCTGGCTCCCAGCCCCATTTATTATTGGGGGGGGGGGACGGACAACTTTGAATTCTGCTTTCCATGGGGAAACAAATCCTTATTGACGCCAAATGGCAATCAGATTTCTCCTTAGATCAACAAACACTAAAAAATATTAATACCTATACTAACATGCATAGCCCTCTGTGTAAGTATCCAGGTTCCTTTTTAAAGGCATCTATTGTATTTGCTAGCACTACCTCTTCTGGCAGTGAATTCCATACCTTTATTGATCGTGCCGTAAAAAATCCCTTCAGGTGTTGTAGACTAAATCTCCTTTTAGTATTATAGGGGCTAGAAGCCATTTGTCCAGCTCCCAGCTTTTTTTTTTTTATCATAACGGAAAGCCGGGGCTACTTGCTATGGTCTCCCATGATTGTAATAGGAGCCAGGGACATTTATTTGAATGTATGAGGCCAGCGGCAATCTGCAGGTGCCAAGGGGGCAATTTTTTTAATTCAAATTTTTGTTTTAGACTTCTCCGATTTATTTCAGTTTTCCATTTGTAACTGGAAAGTTGAAATGACCAAGATTGGGCTGTTTTAGCTGATTCTGGGTTAATTTCAAGGGATTTCAGTTCATACTTAGCAGGGCAAATCCAAAGGACTAAGACGGCCCAAAAGTTAAAGAAAATGACAGGCCTAAAGCAGCTATATTGAGTAGCCAAATTTTGGAAAATTTTCAAATTCGACTACATTTCTGGCCAGATCGGTCTTAATTGAGTAGCCCCTAGAGAGTTTAAATTAAATCAGGATTGAAGAAAGGAAGTAAAGAAGAAATTAAATAACAGGGTTATACATTTTAAAGCAATGGAGAACATAAATATTTTAAAATAAATCCCAAAGGAAGGAAGGAAAAAAGGAAGGAAGAAAAGTATAAGCTAATGCTTTATATACCAGGGCTGGGGGTTTAGTTGAATGAGCTTCAATGAAATCCCATTTAAACTCCTAGCATGAATACAATTCTCAAATTAAATGTGAAATACGGCAATTTATTAAAATAATTGTATGATCTCATAAATGGGATTTTGTCCATAAAGAAAATTAAAACTTTTTTTTTTTTTCAGCCATATATTTGATTTTCAGTTTTCCCCCCACGTGGATAACCATAGGCAATAGCCGAGTAATAAGGCACAGGGGTTCATTGGTTTGTCCAGACGCCCACCGTGATTTAGATAAAAGAATAATATTTGCGTTAAATGGAACTCTGCCAAAACCGTTACTGAAACAAAATATTATTTTTTTTTCTTCCTTTGCATGAGAAAGAGTTATTATAACTACAAATATAAATTTAATTTAGACGAAATAACTTTTAATTTTCTTTAAAATTGTAATGAGCCGCATAGCACTCATTTCAGAGGATAAAAACAAGACGCATGGCAGAAGCTTTTTCAGCAAAGTCCAAGAGGGAACCTCATTTTAAAGGTGGAGGTACGCTACGCAAGGACAAAAAGTCATTTTCCAAAACTATGGGGTCAGAGACACTGAGGTCAAGGGAGACAACCTTTCCCATGTTTGAGAACTTGTTCGATCACAGAGACTCTGGTGCACGAGGGAAGTCATGAGATAGGACACGAGACATTACCGAGGACCAAAACATGCTTGTTGTAAGTAGAGTCAGTCAAGTAGTTCTTACCTGCCATCAATTTCTATTTTTATGCCCATGGTCCTCTTTTTGATTCCTGTTCAGTATCTGTACAAGGACATCAGTGTCCACGCCAAGGTCTGTGAAGGTCTACTGGACATCATAAAATTGTCCACCACGAACAAGGTCTGTGAAGGGGCTGTAGAACATCATACAGTTGCCCATCACTAAGCCAATTAAAAAGTCTCCCATAAAGAATGCTATTGTCTAACCCTGTCATGGTACCACATGTTTTATTTTTGTTTTTTTACTATGTGGAGTAGATCAACCAAAGAGTAAACTAGATCAGGCAGTAACAGTAATTCCCCAGCTAGCCCAGGTCAAATATTGCCTGTTTTATTTTTGCATTTCCCTTGCAGTCCATGTCTCCTTTCACCACAGCTCACCTTTTAGCTGGAGTTGAAAATAGCTGCCCACATTAACACAAACACTATTGCTTTTCTTATAATCTTTTATTTATAATGGAAGCAGACTTGGTGGGTGAGCTAAAGATTTTATCAAACAAAAGCACTTTTTATATATGCTGTACTTTTACACATAACCTCCATTTAAAAAATCCCCTTGCACCATTGTCAAGCTTTTAACGACCTTCCACGACCTGTACGTATAGATTTTATTGATTTATTTTCCCTTGTCCCGGTCCCCTATACTTTAACCAGCAATAGAAACCTTTCTTAAACCCACAGTTTAGCACAGATGTTTGATTTATGAGGACACTTCTACTCTCCGATAACTGCAAAAAGCAATTGATTCCATAAATCACCTCCTTGTCTTTTTAAAACATCAAAATACTTCATAATCCCATTAATGACTTCTCGATGGATTCCCATCTTTCGAAATTATTTCCTACTTTGCATTAACACTTAGCAAATAAGCAGATGCAAGAAGTGATGAGGCAGCCAGCTTGCAGTATTACATCTAAGTCCCAATATTGTGACAGGCACTGGTCTTTCTGAAGTGTTCTGTCTACTGTCAAATATTCCATCAAATGTCGTAAAAAAAACATTTTTGGAAAGAATGCAAACAAGAAGATGCACAGAGTCCGTTGGCCTAAGGCGCTAAAATGTGGACAGTATTTATGGTTGCAAACCATGCGGAGGATCATCGGAGAATTTGGATTTCTAACGCATTTCGCACTGGTCAGGCACGTATAGGCTGATACTGCTTTGGGGTACAGTAAATAGGAATCATTCAATAATTAAACTACGACACAGGCTTGAACTCCATATTTGTGATCCCACTTGAACTGAACCTGCATCACCGAGGAAAGAACAGATTTACTGTACAGATGATGCATTAGGTCGCTGAGATATCTCACCAGCTCTGGTGAAATAAAAAAAGAGATTAAGAAGGCAAGGTGTCGAATTTTTCTTGTTGAGCAGTTTTGGACTAAATTTGGAATTTCACTTGTTAATACAGTTCACTGTTTAGTGCATAGACCCCCCCAATTGTTTTGGGGGATAAAGTATATAATTGATACTATCAATGTAGCTGATGCCCAATTATCAAAATGATCTATACCATACGTCAACAGAATTGCAAGCAAATGCAGAAAACAAATGCCTGTAAAATAAATAAAAAAAACCATATACAATAATAAATGCACGTAATACAGTGTCACACATTGTATCACTGCAGAGTATATACAAAAATATAATTTATTTATTTTTTTAAAGATATTTTATGAAATTTTCAAGTATAAAAATGACAAACATACATTTAAAGTGCCAAACATATTGCAAGAAGTAGGTATCAGAATTTTCCCTTAAGGAATTGGGAAAGAACAGAAGAAATAGGTACGTATTACCTCCTCCCCTCCCTCTCCCCAAAGTAAGTAAATTACTCCATTCCTAATTTCCATACTTTCCTCCAGGGCCGGACTGGGAGAAAAATTCGGCCCGGGCATTTTTTGATCACAGCGGCCCACTAAGAAGGGGGCGGGGCAGAGGAGGTGTGTTTTGTCATCACCAATGACAAACACGCTCCCTCTCAAAGTGAGCATATTGGTTCAATGCGCTTCCAGGGCAGACCATGCGCAGAGCTCTGCTGAAGAGCTCTAGCATGAGAAAAAGCCCTGTATGTGTTCTGCACAGTGCAAGCAAATGTAATAACATGCTTGCACTGTGTTTCCTTGCAACTTGTCTCTGGTGTCTCTATAAATGGATACCAAGAGACAAAAATGCCAGGAAAGAGTATTGAGCATGTGTTTGGAGCCTGCTTGTGGGATTGTGTGTGTGTAGAGTGAGCTGATTGTGGTGTGGTATTGTGTAATAAGGTTCGGTTTTAGTTGTGTTGTGTTTGTGGTGTAATGTGATGCATATGTGGCTAGGGGCTGTAGAGAATGTGTGTATAGGGGATATAGCAAGTGTGTGCATACAGGCTATAGTGTGTGTGTGTGAATATATATATAGATGTAGTGTGTGTTTAGGGGTGTAGTATGTGTTTGCTTACAAGGAATCTAGTGTATGTATATATACATATATATATATATATATATGAGTCTAGTGTGTGTTTGAAGGACCCAGAATGTGTATAGGAGATCTAGTGAGTGTGTGTTTATAACGGTTTCAGAGTGTATATAGGGATCTAGTGTGTGTATGTGTGTAGATGATCCAGAGTTGGGTAAGGGATCTAGTGTGTGTCTGGAATGTAATGTGTTTAGGGGTGCAGTTTGTGTGTGAGGGGTGCTGTGTGTATATATATATATGTAAGTATTGTGTATGTCTGTTGTGCAGTGTGTTGGGGGGTTCTGTGTGTATGTGAGGGGTGCAGTATGTGTGTGTGTGAGGGGGCGGTGTGTGAGAGGGGGGCGGTGTGTGAGAGGGGGGCGGTGTGTGAGAGTGATGTGTGTGAGTGCTGTGTATGATGTGTGTGAGAGTGCTGTGTGTGATGGGTGTGAGAATGCTGTGTGTGATGGGTGTGAGAATGCTGTGTGTGATGGGTGTGAGAATGCTGTGTGTGATGGGTGTGAGAGTGCTCTGTGTGAGAATGCTGTGTGTGATGGGTGTGAGTGCTGGGTGTGAGAGTGCTGTGTGTGTGAGAGTGCTCTGTGTGATGGGTGAGAGTGCTGGGTGTGAGAGTGCTGTGTATGAGAGTGCTGTGTGTGAGGGTGCTGTGTGTGTGAGGGTGCTGGGTGTGAGAGTGCTGTGTGTGATGGGTGAGAGTGCTGTGTGTGTGAGAGTGCTGGGTGTGAGAGTGCTGTGTGTGATGGGTGTGTGAGTGCTGTGTGTGATGGGTGTGAGAGTGCTGTATAAATGTTAGAATGGATTGTGTGTGTGTGTGTAGGGGGGGGGGGGGTAAATAAACAAATAAAATAACAGGCATTATGGGGACATAATGCCTGTTATTTTATTTGTTTATTTACCTACCCCCCCCCCCCCTACACACACACACACACACACACACAATCCATTCTAACATTTATACAGCACTCTCACACCCATCACACACAGCACTCTCACACCCATCACACACAGCACTCTCACACCCATCACTCCTTTCTTACCTTTAGCCTGGGAGGGGGGGGACCGGCACGCTGGTACCTGCGACTGGCGGTGGCCCAGAGTGATCTACTTATTGTACCAACCTAGATCAATACCCAGGGGTTTTGTGGAAAGTTATATTACCTTAGTATCTCATTTTTCTCTTCTTCTTCTCTTCTTTTCCTCCTTTCCTTCCCATCCTTCCTCTCCTCCCTCCTTCCATCCCCCCCCCTTTTCCCCCTGCCCCACTCATCTCTCTCTCCTTTCCCTTTTCCCTTTACCTTACTTTCTACCCTATTTTTCCCCTTTCTTTCTCCTCTTCACCTTTCCCCTCTCTCCTATCTCTTCCGCTTTCTGTTAATCGTTACCATACACCAAGTTTAGAATGTTACCGTGTTGCCATATTAATTAACTGTTATGAGTTGTGTTCATTTTTGTCCATTCTTGCCAGATACGTTCATATTTTATCAGTGCTTTAGAGTTGTTCCTCTAAAAATATTTTTCGGAGGATTCTTGAAATTCTATTTGGGCTTCAACTTCACTCTAGGTGGAATACAAAAATATAATTTATATGATGAATGCAGATAATCCAATATTCTCAAACACGATCTATGCATTGTGTCAAGAAAATGCATGGATTTAGAGAAAAATGTGTTATCAGTGAAGCTGTGGTGTCGCCTGTTTCTGACATCATCTGTGACTTGATGTGCAAATGAGCCAAGTTTCAATGGAAAGTTACCAGGTGATGTCATAAATACGAGACACCACAGACACATTTAAAGGGACGGTATCACCTGAATATTAATTTTTACTGGGCATGTAGAGCATAAAAAAATTAATGAAAATGATCTATACATTGTGTTAGAAAACTGCAAGCGAATGCCTAAATGAGGAGAAAAATGTGTTTTCAAATGTGTCTGTGGAGTCTCCTGCTTATGACATCACCTGTGGCACGGTATGCAAATTAGCTTCTTTTCAATGGGAATTATGTAATTTGCATACTGTGCCACAGGTGATGTCATAAGCAGCAGAGTCCACAGACACATTTAAAACACATTTGTCTCCTAATTTAGGCATTTACTTGCAGTCTTGCTAATACAAGGTATAGATCATTTTCAATCATTTATTTAAGCTCTACATGCACAGCAAAAACAATGTTCAGATTATACAGTCCCTTTAATGGATGCACTTCTTGCATCCATCCTTTTTAATATATTGTTACACTCTACATTCATTGTATATATAATGTTTAATGAGGGTTGCACAGCTTTTGGCTTATTTTGATAATCCTTGTTTAAAACATTCACCTTTACCATAGAAGAGCATCAGGACTATTTAGTATTTTAGATGCTCAGCTTGTATCTTTTAATTTGAGCAATGATCTCTTCTTCTGACAATCAATACAGAACGTGTTTGCATTATTTTGCAATTGGCTTATGTGCCTGGCTGTATACAGAGGTCAGCCTGAGAAGAAAAAGCCTAGGAGAAATCAAATCTATTCTTCTTGTTCCGCCAGGAAGCAGTGCTGAATTCAATACATAGCAAATCCCTCTCTTCTCCACAGGGAGCTAAGTCCCTAGTTTGGTTTTTATTTTAAATTGAATCGCTGTGAGTGCTACCTGTAAAGCTTTCCTAAATAGCAAAATCCCTTTTTTGTTTTCAGTTTGTTTCAAAGTTTTATAGTTATAAGTTTTTTTTTTAATTATTTTTTTTATTAAACGAAAATAAAATGGGATTCTCCTGTAGATTAAGGCTTTCCACCTTTGAAAATCATAAATAAAAAAAAAATATTTTTATTTTATATTTTATTTATTATATATATTTTAAAATATAAATTTTTTTTTTATATCGAGAAACCTTTACTTGAGTAACAAAGTGCTAATAGGGGGCCTTTTGGACAGCCCTCATGGATTATTATTCACAGAAGAACATCAGGACAATTATGGACCTCTACCAGAGCTTCCCCCGGCCAAGCCAGAGTTAGATGTCTTCTATTGTGGTTCATGTCCAAAACTCCATCTCCTGCAGAGGCAAAAAAGTTTTAACATTTGACTTTCAGGTGGTCTCCAGTTTGAGACGTCAACTTAGAACGTTGGGGGAAGGTTAGGTTATAAAAAAAAAAAAAAACTTCCATGAAAAAGAGATACTGTTACCCTGCTATGAGATATATTGCTTCCGAAGGAAGTGTTAATTTCAAATATGCATTACATTGTCTTGTCTGGAAGCTAAGTAACCGCTGCTATACAGCCAAGTGACATGTTAGAGATTCAGGGATCATAGAGGTAAGAGGAACCTTTCCAGTGTCAGGTACTTCATGCTTGGTGCTTTCCTTTCGGGCATTATTTAACTCCAGAACGATGCCAGCAGACTGCTGTAAACTGATTCCCATCAGCATGAACTGATGTATATGGAAAGGCTGTGAACAGCCGAGGGCAAGGTCTTATCTGGGCATTAAGTGAGCATTTCCTTGCTCCTTTGATATACATCTGTTTTGAGTTGTTGTTTTTTTTTTTTATTTTGCCTGGAATGCTTTCAAGAAAGAATAACATTCCAGCCAATACTTCCAGCATTGATACATTGAAACTGAAGGGTGTACTCAATAAAGAAAGCGTTACAGGGAATTGTGAAGAGAATTTCAAACTTAAGGCCAAAGTAGCAGATGTGGAAAAATTTCCAGCTGCATGGGAGAATTTTTCCATACTCGACTACTTTGGCCTAATGTGGAATTTCCTCTTTATTGGGGTAGACCGTATAGATCGTGGCGGCGGCTAAGAACCGTTCGGCCCATCAAGTCTGCCCAATTTCTTATTTAAAATAAATTAAATTAAAAAAATATGTTCCGTGCCCTTTCGTCTATCTAGGATCCCCTTCAAGCTGCACGGACGCACATGTTACTCTATCCTTAAATCCAGTTTTGAGGTCAATATTGTAGTGAAAAGGCGCAGATCTATGCCGTGCATGCATGCGACCACACCAATGATACAACTGTATAGTTCCCAACAGTCCTGACTTTCATAGTACAGTCTCATTATTTTCAGTGCTTTTCCTGTGCTTTGAATTTTGGGCCTTGTCTCTCGTTTGTCTGCCTCCCGTGCACAGTGCAGGATGTGTATCCAGTGTTGTATTTTGGCCTAGGCCATGTAGGAACACTACTTCTGCTGGGATCCAGCTCTAATATCATGCCTGAAACATGGCCTAGGGGTAAAATCTCATAAAACATTATAATACCTATAGGCAGGGGAGCCAATGGGCATGTCCATATAAATACCATGTATCTATAAGGTTAATAAAAGTTAATATAAAGTTATTGGGGGTTATGACGTTTCAGTGTTTCGAAATATGTACATTATTTCGATTTTTTTCTCGCCATTGTAAGATTACTACACGTATAGTACATTATACTCAATGCCAACAATAACGTAACATAGTAACTGTGCTTTTATTGTATTCAGTACCATGGACAGTAGAAATGCATAATGAAACAAATAATGTGTCGGCAGGTAAGAGCCATTCGGCCCATCTAATCTGCCCTTTTTTTGCCTGACTTATTTTATATCTAAGATAGACCTACGCCTATTCTATGCATGCATAAACTCCTTCACTGCATTAACCTCTCCCACCTCTGCTAGCAGGCTATTCCATGCATCCACTACCCTCTCAGTAAAGTAATACTTCCTGATATTACTTTCAAACCTCCCCCCCCCCCCCCCCTCTAATTTAAGACTATGTCCTCTTGTTGTGGTAATAGTTCTTCTCTTAAATATAATCTCCTCCTCTGTCTTGTTGATTCCCTTTGTGTATTTAAAGGGACGGTATCACATAAACATTGTTTTTACTGTGAAATTAGAACATAAAAAATGATTGAAAACGATCTATCCATTGTATTAGCAAAATTGTAAGCAAAGGCATACATCAGGAGAAAAATGTATCCGTGGAGTCTCCTGCGTATGACATCACCTGTGGCACGGTATGCAAATGAGTTGCTTTTCAATGGGAAATGTGTAATTTGCATACCGTGCCACAGGGTGATGTCATAAACAGGAGACTCCACAGATGCATTTAAAAACCCATTTTTCTCCAAAATTAGGCATTTACTTGCAGTTTTGCTAATACAAGGTATAGATCATTTTCAATATGTTTTTTATGCTCTACATGCACAGTAAAAACAATGTTCAGGTGATACCACCCCTTGAAATGTTTTGATCATATCCTCTCTGTCTTGCCCAAGGCTTGATAAATAAAAAGAATTTATCTTAAAACATAAAAAAAAAAAAAAAAATTAGAATTTAACAATATTCTGAAAAATAAACCCTACAACTCTCTAGCGACCTTGAGTCAACTAGTACATTTTTTTATATTTTCTAAATTATTATCTCAGTATGTTTTTGTGAAAATATTATGGTTGGACGTGCTGAGAGAGTCACTGCATATTTGAATTAGCTGGAATTCGAGTAAAAAAAATTGTAATGTAGATGCTGGTGCATGACTTAATACTCAGATGTATGTGTGGGCCGGCCGCATTTTTACACTTTAATACAATAATATCTGGATCAAATTGTGTAGGAATCCAAGAATGAACACATCCAACCAGTTGTTTTTTTGTTTTGTTTTTTAGATTAACCCTTTCCCAAGCCTAAGTAAATAAAGTCCAGTGCCTTGGCATTGGATCGCAGTCATCTTTCCAGATATTCTTATTCCCAGGATTCTAAACAAAATAAAATGTATGTTTTGGTAAATACGATACGGATGCTACCATCAGAGAAAATTATAGGGTGGGTATGGTGAATGCATTATATGGGGGGGATGCAAAAAAAATATTTTTTTTTCTCGATTTAACGTATTGGCTTCAAAAGCAAATAAGCAGGCTTGAGTTTCTGGGAGTCTAGCCTAATCCGTCATTTGCATGGTGGATGCCAAAAAAGCCTTGTCTAGGAGACGTAATTACTGACTCACAGGCACCTTTCACATGATGTCATCATTCGTCATGCATAGATTAAGAGCAAGTGTCAAGCCAACATATCCATCGTTGTATATTTTACTGAATAAACTTCCTGCAGATGGACCTCTAAGATTAACCAAGTTGGTTCTTGTTTTGGAAGCCGTATACATAAACTGTTTGGGGTTGGAAATAAAAAAAATGTTTATTAACACATGAGTATTAGCATTATTAACATATTGGCTAGTTTTGGCAAGACCTTTAACCCCTTAGGGACAGAGGCCGTTGTTACACTTCTGTGGTGTTTGTGTTTAGCTGTTATTTTAATTTTTATCGTTTAATGTACCCACACATATTATATACAATGTTTATTGCCATAAGATTTTCTTAAGATACCATTATTTTCATCGTATCTTATGATTTACTATAAAATATAATCATAAAATATTTACACAATTACAAATGGTAAAAATGACTCAATCTAAATAGTTTCTAATATTTGTCCTGAGTACAGAAATAATTCCCATTTACATGTTTTTCTGATTTTTAAAGTTATAGAGCAATAACCCAAAGTAGCGTTTCCCCCCCCTACTTTTGATAGTACACGCCAGTTTATCCTCTGACCAACGGCTGCCATGTTTCCATAGGAAGCAGGCAGTCCAGTCTGGTCGGCAACTGGTTCTCTCTGCTAGTGCAGAGAGAGACCCTCGTTTTTGCAGTGGGTACCTTAACTAAGTGGGGAGTGGGGCGAGCTCCTGTTCTGATTGGCTGTGCACGTGCTGACGTTTCTCAGCACGCGACAACCGGGAACTGCTGTGTCTCGCACGTGAGACACAGTAGTTAGTAAACCCCCGTGTATCTATTAAGATACACGTCGGGTTTACTTACAAATCCTGGGACATGTTTAGTTTAAGCCTTGCTTCCTTGAAGGAAGCAAGAGTTAAACAAGTTGGAATGTCCCTTTAAAGACAAAGTACCAAGCTTGTACGTCCTGTTGTGATTACAGGGGTAAATTGCCTCTTAGGGAAGGAGTCACTACTTTATATAGTTACACAATGAACATTATATTGTCTATGAATTATTTTTTTACCAGCCACTACAATAAAAAGGATGCTGAACCAAAGTGCTGTATTGTGTTGCTTGTCCCAAATTGTGTCATTTCTGTAGGCCATGTGCGAAACAATCGTTTGTTAACACAATAAGCAGACTTCCTCTGGCAAAGATCGTTCTTCAGATACAAGACTATTAGTTTTTCTGTGTGTGCTATTTGTGTACGAGGTACAGAAAGATCAGCTTATGCCAAACGATGCAAACAAGGCTTTAACTTTTATTACATATTTTAAGTTGCCCCAGAGCATTTTTTAGAGAAATCCCTTTTCCCCCAGATACATTTATACCTATCTCTTTGTAGTTAAAAATAAATAAAAAAAAGAAATTATCTTTTGACACAGGAAAGCAGAAACAATGTCGGAAGAGGGCATGGCTGGTTCTTTGGGCTGTTTTTGGGCCGACCTGTGTGCACTATTGTGGAGTGGTTACCATGCTTGTTTCATGACATCTGCTTGCGGTAGATTTTTTTTAATCCTTTCTCCTATTAAATTCCCGTAATTATAAAATAATTGCTGCCTTGGGTGGGGGGGAAATGTAGCGTCCAAACTTTAAAGTGACGTAATTATTTTTCAAATTTGTTTTCGCAACGGCGTGTAAGAAGAGTAGCGAAACTGCGACTTTTTTTAAAGTCATTTTTTTTCGCGCTGTTCTGCACTGTACCAAAAAAGTTGCAAAATGAAGCAAAATAATACTTATATTGAGAACAAAACAGCAATTTTGAGAATAAAAAAAATTGCAATTTTGCCTCTTATTTTTGCATGTATTGTACCCATTCCGACAGCTTTATACCTACCATAGAGGCAAAGGAGCAAAAATCGGATTAAAGGCATTGGAATTAGATGCCCCCATGTCTACAAGGCCCTGAGCATGTTCTAAATCCTGCAAAATCTAACGTCATCCCTTTTTGCGCACTCAGAGCTAGCCCAGATGCAGCTCTTAAATAGTTAAACTCCTGAGCAGAGATGCTGTTGGAATAAGCTGTCCTGTTATCTCCCCAGCCCTTCTCTTCTCTGATGGTTAACTCACACTGCTGCCAAGAATGACACTGCCAATCAGCATCCACTCAGCAAGGTCACTCTAGCGACTTGACTTGTGATTGGCTGCTCTGGCCCAGACTGTTATTACTGTCTGTTTTGATCGGAGGCAGGAGGTGGTCCCCAGTCAAACAGAGAAAAGGTCTTGAAGAAGGTAATTAAATCCTGTCAGAGGCAATTATTGGTTCTAGGGCCACGGCATAGGGACTGAATGCAGATGATCTGAGGCTTTATTCTTGGAGAAATTCAAGAGGGTTTCTGGCACCGATCCCCCCCCCCCCCCCTCCAAGCCTCAAGAGGAAACGGCAAGCTTTGTGCAAACAAAAGGCTCCTGTGTGTAGAATTGCGCTGTAGATTTTTTTATTTTTTTTAAATCATCAATTATTTTTAACATCCGTTTAGCAGAATTTTCTTTTTCGTTTTATTCGAACGCATCTTGGCTGAGGCCTGTGAGACGAGAGTGTGCATTCCGCTGCATTGTTACTGTAGCAGACTCATTCACGGGGGTAAATCTGGCCAGATCGCCTCTTTTTGTTCAGAATGATGAAAGAAGAGTTACAAAAAATGTAAAAAAAAAAAAAAAGAGATCAGTGTTATGATTTCCATTTTAACTTTGTTGTTTTTTTTTTTTTTTAAAACAAGAGATTATCGGGAAACTAACGCAGCAGATGTGGCAGGAGATTCCATGATGCCGGGGGAAAGGAATTAGCGCAGCTCTAGGATCTAGACTCCATGGGCCAGATTTATTAAGGCAAAAAAAGATGCCAGTTAAGAAAAAAAAAAAAAAAGTACATTTTTGAAAAATAAAAATTGACAAGTATGCATTATGGCAAGACACCAATTATAGGAAGTGGTCATTGGTGGCACATTCTGTATTATAGAGAGGATGGAGTTCGAAAGAAACTGGGTTTTGTGTGACATATTTGGTGGCACTTAGAAAGCATTATGAATTATACTCTCTATGTGGACAATGCACCACAATCCTGAAACCATTTATAGTGTAAATGCAATGTTATGATGTTTCGTGTCAAACTAACCAGGGGGGCTAGAGACTAAAAAAATAATCTCACAGTGTATGAAGCTTTAATTATAGTAATATTAGGGGCCCGCATTTGGATGCTTGCCCTGGGTCCCATAAACACTACATAATTACATAGTTCATAGTAGTTTAGGTTGCAAAAAGACTTGCGTCCATCTGATTCAACCCTTTTCCTATCCTATTAAAGATGGCCATGCCCATAGAACCTTGTTAAACGCAGAGAGTGCACCACATGTCCCCCAATGTTTTTATGTGTTTCTTCAATAACGTTTAACGTTTAGTTTAGCCCAGTAATAGTACACAAGGGCCAAATATTCACAGTGCGTGAGTCAGGGCCGGCCTCAGTTGTTCAGGAGCCTTGGGCGGGCAAAGCACCTCCAGGTCTTGCCACTGCACCCATAAACTTGGCATTGTACTCAGAGGATTTGCCTTGTTCCCCGGTTTCAAGACATCCTTTCGATTCTGCCCAACGCTTCAGACGGGTCTTCCAAACAAGAACATCGAAAAGTCACCTGACTCTGATTTTCCAGCTTCTGATTTTTGCACCTTGTGTGTGGCACATATTGCCCACCCCAAAGGTTGGCAATAGCAGTGGTATACTTCTTTTTTGATTAATTAAACCCTTTATTGTGGTTAAGTGATTAGCAGATTTTAACAACTCCTGCTACGTGTTTATTTTCTTCTTTGAGGTCTCCTTTTTTCCACCAGTACTGTTCGCCTATCACTGACATTCAAAATTAATAATAATAAGATTTTATGGTGTGAGGGGGGGGGGGGGGGGGGGGCCTTCAGTCTCATTTAAACGTACCCATGGTAACCCAACAAACAAAAGGAATCTCTGTATTTGTTGGTCAACCACGGCCACAAAATAAATAGGTCTCCGAGCTTGACTGGGTGCCGCCATCTGATGTATTGTCAAAGCTCTGCTTTATAACATAATGAGGGAGGAAGTAGCTTTGATAACCCAACATTGTCTTAATTAAAACAGCAACATGGGTCCACCCATAGTCACGTTGGATCCCGCTAAGGACTTGCACACCATGCGGCTTTAACTCTGATCTTCAGGACCTAACGGTATAAAATAATCCGTTTGTTGTGGATTGTGTGGTTTAGGCAGATGTTACTGGGAAGCCCTGCAAATTGAGAGATGCCCTCCGGTTGACCCATAACTGACGAGGCGAACAGCACAGTTATATAACATAATACAGTCTGGATAGAAAGCAACTTGTCAGGAGTTTGCACACAGGCAGATATGACAAACTATAGAATTGTGACCCTGTCTCATGATGGAACTGCCTATTACTCTGCTCTTTCATCTTCGCAATCCTAAATGGTACCTATCAGTGAATAGCACATGTCAAGGGATCTGTGAAAATGCAAATCTTTCCAACGTTACTATTATTGTGCTATAGATGAATAAAAAATAAAAAAAACAGAAACGGGTAAAATTATTTGATGTCCTTTTTATTTGTTATCTACCTTTATTTATATCTTTAAAAAAATGATCTATACGTTGGATTAGGAGAAATGCAAGCTGATATATATAAGGGTCTACACAATAAAGAGAGAGTCGCAGGGAACTGAGAGTCAGGCAAACCTCCAATGTGTAGATTGAAGGGTCTACTCCCGTCCAATAGGAAACCAAAAACCCCTGAAACATCTCTGAACCAAAATATAGCCTCTATCATCCCCACAGACTTCCATGGGGATGACAGACTAATTGTGGGAGGAATTTGGTTATTATGGAAAAAAAACCTTAGAACTCCAGAAATAAATAAATAAAGAGTTAGCCCTGGTGGGGGCCCTAAATTATGGATATGTGGTCAGGGTATGTAGTCCTGAACCCCCCCCCCCCCCCCCACACACACACACATTATAAAAGGGGCTGGCAGCTATCTATTTTGTTTTTAAAGACATACCGTATGTACCTGGCATTACTTTCACATTTATTTTTATAGAGCCAACAATTTAACTAGTCACGAAACACTGTATGTTAAACTCTGAATGTAATACCCAGTGTGTCCCCCTGTTTCAATACCCCTGTCCATCTAGTGCCAGACCCCCCAGACCCAGTAGCAGCCATGATCCCTGCAGACCAGACCTAGAGGCTACGGCGCCTGTCGTTCAGCCACCCATTGGTCCGTTTAAAACTCCCGCGACCCCGGCCCAATGAATGGGGATTGTCTGGTGAGTTAAAGGGACGAGTAGCTCTAGTTTCCATTGGTCTAAACCCAGAAATAGGGAACTGAAATGTATCTGAAAGGTGAAGCGAAATAGAATTACAACCAGTGATTCAGCTTTCATGACAGGTATTGTTCCCTGGTGGTGAAGCACTCTAGACGGCCAGACACAATAAAGGTTAAGCCCAGTCGCCTGGGACTTTCGTTGGCCCTCGGCTGATGCAGGGCTCGGCTGATTGGTCATTCCAGACTATCGGCACTGATCAGATTGGTCACTCCAAACTGAGGGGACAATGATAGGTGCCCATTTCATTGGCCAAGAGCTTAAATGTCCTCAAAGTTAAAAGGATTAAAGGGACCTAACTCCGCCCCACAGCCCTGATTGGTCGCTACTTTCCCTAGTGTAATCCTATTGGTTTCCCCCACAGGGGGGAATTGTTCTATCCCCCTGTTATCACGTTTTTTTACTGTATAAATGTGCTGTCTTTTCTACAATAAAATGTTCTTGCTTGTGACAACCTTGGTAGGGGTGTCTACTTCTGAGAATTACTAAACTTTGATTGACATCCAGGGAGTTGGCAAGGGAGCTGACAATCTATTCCTAAGGACTTGGGCGGAGGAGATATTGAGTCCATACAAAATAAGAATTAACATCTGGGCTGTCTAGCCTTCTCATTATGCTAGTGCTAGGCACAGAGCATAGAGGGGGACGACTTACTAAGTTAGACAAACAAAAGCAGACTGATACATGATGTAGAGAGCCCTGCTCGCAAGCTTACAATCTAGAAGAACAGACTGATACATGAGGTAGCGAGTCCTGCTCGCAAGCTTACAATCTAGAGGAACAGACTGATACATGAGGCAGAGAGCCCTCCCCGCAAGCTTACAATCTAGAGGAACAGAATGATACATGAGGTAGAGAGCCCTGCTCACAAGCTTGCTCTCTAGAGGAACAGACTGATACATGAGGTAGAGAGCCCTGCTCGCAAGCTTACAATCTAGAGGAACAGACTGATACATGAGGCAGAGAGCCCTGCTCACAAGCTTACAATCTAGAGGAACAGACTGATACATGAGGCAGAGAGCCCTGCTCACAAGCTTACAATCTAGAGGAACAGACTGATACATGAGGTAGAGAGCCCTGCTCGCAAGCTTACAATCTAGAGGAACAGACTGATACATGAGGTAGAGAGCCCTGCACGCAAGCTTACAATCTAGAGGAACAGACTGATACATGAGGTAGAGAGCCCTGCTCGCAAGCTTACAATCTAGAGGAACAGACTGATACATGAGGGAGAGAGCCCTGCTCGTAAGCTTACAATCTAGAGGAACAGACTGATACATGAGGTAGAGAGCCCTGCTCACAAGCTTACAATCTAGAGGAACAGACTGATCCATGAGGTAGAGAGCCTTGCTCACAAGCTTACAATCTAGAGGAACAGACTAATACATGAGGTAGAGAGCCCTGCTCGCAAGCTTACAATCTAGAGGAACAGACTGATACATGAGGTAGAGAGCCCTGCTCACAGAGCTTACAATCTAGAGGAACAGACTGATACATGAGGTAGAGAACCCGGCTCGCAAGCTTACAATTTAAAGGATCAAACAATATCAACATTTTAAGGCTTTGCTTTTGCAGAGTGAAAAAGATAACTAAATAAAAACAAGCTTCTTTAACAGTTTTGTGTTAATCGGATCCTTTTTTTCTCAAAAAATAAACTTCCATTACAATTTAAAAAAAAAAAACAAATCATGGCAGTGTCCCTTTAAATGATCCTTGCCTTTGGATACACATGTCTAAAAGTTCAACTGAGGTAATAAGCAATTTTAAAAAAAAAATGTTTCAGAAATGGAAAAAAATTATTTAAAAAATAATTGTCGCTAATATGCTCTGAAATTTCGTTGAAAATAATAATGATCATCTCCGCTGCCCAGATAAACATTTCAGTGTAAATAGTATTTTAGATTATTTCTGGCACATGCCTGCTCAAAGGAAAACTGACAGAAAAATCATTAAGTTATGGGTAATTGAGAGAAAGATTGCATCGTGCAGGCATTATAAATAGTCAGAGGTCTGACATGTTGTTTAGAATCTTGGGTCGGAAGGGTCAAATGAAGCAAGATCTGACCCAAGATTCTAAACAACATGTCTGCCATGTGATAAAGCTATACGTATTATATTCTTTCTATTTAAAATGCCTTCACTTGATTCAATCTTTCAATTAAATTAAGCTTAATTTTTTTTTTTTGCTTATAGTACCTTAAAAGATCTGTATCATCTAAATGTTCCGTATGGTAAATATAGAGAATTAAAAAAATCATCTAGCTAGCAGAATTAGGAGAAAATCGTGTTTTAAATGTGTCTTGTGTAGTCTCCTGTTATAACATCACTTAACTTGCGAATACCACATTTTCCACTGAAACTCAGTTCATTTACATATCAGGCCACAGCAGGGGCGGATCCAGAGTCTGATCTCGTGGGGGGGGGGGGGGGGGGGCGCACATTCTGTCTTTTCCTCTCCCCCATGTCCTTCTGTCACTCTCCTCTTCCTTCCCATGTCTGCCTGTCTCTCTCCTCTCCCTTCCCATGTCCGCCTGTCTCTCTCCTCTCCCTTCCTATGTCTGTCTTACTCCTCTCCTTTCCCATGTCACTCTCTATTCTCTTTCCCATGTCTGTCTCTCCTCTCCCTTCCCATGTCTGTCTCTCCTCTCCCTCCTATGACTGTGTCTTTGTCCCTCTACCCATGTATGTATCTCCTCTTCCCCATAGCTGTCTCTTTTCCTCCTCTTCACCGTCTGTATTCTCTCCTCTCCCCATCTTTATTCTCTCTGCCTTCAGGGTTCTCTCCTTCCCCCGTCCCCTCCCCAGTGTTCTCTCCTCTCCCCGTGTTCTCTCCTTCCTCCCCTCCCCAGTTTTCTCTCCTCCCCACTCTTGTGTTCTCTCCTCTCCCCCTCCTGTCTCCTACCTGAGTGGAGCAAGCAGCATGGATTGAGCGCTCAGTGTGTTTAACAGCTACCTGTGTCTCTCCGCCGAGTGAGCTGACCTTCGCTCCACTCAGGTTGGGGGTGGACCTTCACCGATGCGGTCTGCCTCCCCATCCCGGCACTGCTCGGGGGGGGGGGGGGAGAGCAATTGGTCAAAAGTAATAAGAAAAAATCAACTCCACTCCCACGACAGGGGCCAGAAACAGGTGCTCCACACGCGGTTCAAGCGTAAACATCAATGATTGAATGAAAGCAAAAAACGTGTGCACTCCGTAAAGGCTGAGTCAATCTTCGAAAAAAATATATTCGTTTATTGAATAAAGTGACAGACAGTGGGAAAAATACGGACAAGGTGGCAAATAAAAAGGGGAAACGAGCTAACGCGTTTCGCGTGATAAAACACGCTTAATCATAGGTGCCCCGTTGCTCCCCCCCTCGATCTACCAGTGGGCCACAGGTGATGTCATAAGCAGGAGACTCCACAGACATTTGCTTGCAGTTTTGCTAATACAATGTATAGATTATTTTCAGTCATGTCTGATTTTCAACATGCACAGTAAAAGCAATGTTTAGGTGATACAGTCCCTTTAATAAGCTTTATTTTTAATATATGCAATATGTAATATACAATTTTTAAGGGATCAAGGGAAATAGAGAGAATAGAATGCTTCATGTCCTTGTTTGGAGTCGGGGGTAAATAAAAGGGCCAATCTGAGTTGTTTTTGCATATGGTAATTACTGGCCAGCTCTGCGTGGGTTATTAAATAATCGTGAAAAATAATAAGTCCATATCAGTGAAGTAAGACCTGCAATTACATAGTTGCCAACATTGGCCGTGTTTCCAGGGACACATATTTGTTCCACATGCTGCAGAAAGAGCATGCAAAGTGCAGCGCGGCAGTATGTAGGATGGATATAAGCACAGACACAATCCAATTGATTAATCATGGTAGGTCCTATGAGATCTCCACCCTGATTAATTAATTGGATTGTGTCTGTGCGTATATCCATCCTACATACTGCCGGGCTGCACCTTGCATGCTCTTTCTGCAGCATGTGGAACAAATATGTGTCCCTGGAAACATGGCCGATGTTGGCAACTATGCAATTAGCACATACATGGTGTGTCCAACTAAAGACAGTGATGTCTCCAGAGTTATAACAAAAACACTACATATTAACTCTCAAAGTCTGGGTTTTGCAGTTCACTTGTACATAGATATGCATAGTTTATACATACATAGCCAGCAGCCTAACAGTTTGCATGTAGTTGGGAGTATATTCAATATTACTTTTATTCTTTATGTTGTCAGCTGATATTCTATCCTGAGTCTATCTCAGACACAAGCTTTTCGGAAATTATCTTTCCAGTTCAATAGTCCCTAACACTCTGACCTCCATCTCTACTGAAACTCCCTGTACACAACTCTATATATCAAATAGAAGGTCTGTGTTCACAAACAACAGTTCAATTGAGTAAGTGGGAATCGTACTTGCAACCAATGGATGAACTATATACTATTTTCCTTTATCATTTTTTTAAAAGTAATTCTTATTTGCCCCATATATTTTGCCATGAGAGCGCTTTCATGTCTGGAATAAAAAAAGTAATACAAGTATTATTTTCCAACCTTAATGAAATAAATTATAAATGTAAAAATATATAATATTAAAAAATAATCATGTGTATTTTACTATTTAGATCCTATTCTTACTATATAATACTAGGATGATAGGGAAACACATTTTAAAATATATCAGAGCACTTAATAGAGTCTGATTTCAATCATTTAATACTCAGCCAACAAGTACGTAGTAATATGTATAGATTGGAGGAAAGACGTAACGGAGGGGGATATGATAAAGATATTTAAATACATAAAGGGAATCAACACAGTAAAGGAAGATAGTATATTTAATAGAAGAAAAACTACCACAACTAGAGGGCATAGTCTTAAATTAGAGGGGCAACGATTTAAAAGTAATATCAGGAAGTATTACTCTACTGAGAGGGTAGTGGATGGATGGAATAGCCTTCCAGCAGAAGTGGAAGAGGTAAACACAGCGAAGGAGTTTAAGCATGCATGGGATAGGCACAAGGCTATCCTAGCTATAAGATAAGGCCAGGGACTAATAAAAGTATTTAGAAAATTGGGCAGACTAGATGGACCAAATGGTAATCAGCAAACAGAATATTCAGTTATCCAAAAAGGTGACACAATTGCTAGGAGTATTTGATCAAAAGCAGTATGTTGTATTCAGTAGCTATATGTGAAACACCAAATACTCATAATCGGTTCTCTTCAATCTGTGACTGTGGGAGAGGATGCGAGGAACCAGGAACCTACCACCGGATGTTGTGGACAAGCCCTAAAATCAAAGTGTTTTGGAAAACTAGCTATCACAGATATTTTGTCTCGAATTATGAACAACCACATATCTCCTGACCCATGGACTTTCCTTTTATCACGTCCCCTGGATCAATGCAAAAGAGCCGAGAACAAACTGATTCCCAAAATGCTTTTGACATCCCACGGAGCGACAGAAATATCTTGGAGGAATCTGAAGGTTCCATCTGTAAATACCATTACAAACCTGATCAATGATGGAAATGGACAGACTAATGGCCTCTCTCCGTGACAATCCAAAAGATTTTGACAACATTTGGAAGCCTTGGCTGAAGGCTCCATTGTCTTAGAAGTTGGGCTCAATGTTTTCCCTTTTTTTCTGTCTCTTTTTCTCTCTCCCTCTCCTGACCGCATCTTATTTTAATGTTATACCTATGCTTTTATTCTATGAAATAGGGCAAGTGGCACTGCTATGGAATATAATTGTTTATTGGCGGTGTCAACTACATTCCGTTCACATTTTTCACTAAATGTACATGGTAAAATTAAAAATTCTACCTAAATAAACAATAAAAAAAAAAAAACAGTTCCTTCCTTTATGACAGTAATGATCACTGTGTATATAGGGGTTTGTACTAGACATGTGCATTCGTTTTCGGACGAATGCATTTTCGTCCATTCGTCCGAAAAACGAATAACGAAAATGCTAAACTAACGAAAGACGAATGAACGAATGGTTAATAAACGAAAATCATTCGTCCATTCGTGCTATTGGCATTCTATAAACCGAAATAGAGTCGGATTATAGAATACCAATAGCATTACATATACATTCCATAAACCGACATAATGAACGACTTTCGGTTTATGGAATGCATGTAATACTATTGGCTTTCTATAAACCGAACTAGAGTCCCCATTCATAAGAATTTCTTATGAATGGGGCTCTCGTTCGGTTTATAGAAAGCCAATAGTATTACATGTCTTCTATAAGCCGAACGTCTATAAACCGAAGGTAGTTCGGTTTATAGACTTTCGGCTTATAGAATACGTGTAGTACTATTGCCTTTCTATAAACCGAACGAGAGCCCCATTCATGAGAAATTCTTATGAATGGGGACTCTAGTTCGGTTTATTGAAAGCCAATAGCATTACATGTATTCCATAAGCCGAAAGTCTATAAACTGGTTTATGGAATGTGTAGGTCAATTGATTCGTACAAACGAATAAAACGAAACGAAAATAATGAACGAATTTCATCTGAAACTAATGCAGTAATGAACGAAATTGGTATTCGACCGAATGGATGAAAACGAAAAGTTTAGTTTTGCACATGTCTAGTTTGTACCATATAGGTATCTCTTGCAAAAATATCTTCCCAGACTGTACATCATAGTATCAACAGGTCTCAATTTCTCTGAAAGTCAGTAATTGGTTATACCGACTGGTATTGCCGCCTGTGTTCCCGACGGACCACAGACAAATGAGACTTAGCAGATGCCAGCCTGCAGATTAATATGTATCAAAATGTATGCGCCTGACAACAATTTACTACATCTTTGCATTAATAAAATATGTCTGACTTTGGTGCCATTAACATTTGACATTTAATATTGAAAATCCATAACGTAATCGTACTTAAACTTCCCTATATACGAGTTGTGTTTAAAAATGACGAGAGAGTTTTTCTGTTTTATTTTTAAAAAACCCTTCTATCTGACTAGGTCAACTACCAGGCTTTAGGATATAGTGGGCTATCCAAATAATCCCAACAGGCTAGTGTCTAAGATCCTGTGCCATAAACTTTCATTTAAAACTGATCGGGTGACAATAGGATACTGATGGGAAAGTCAATAATTTAAAGGACAACTAGGCAAAATGTTAAATTAATTTTTATGGAGAGATTTAATTAAGAGTGGATGTTTTAAGTAGACATGCTTTAATTAAAGAAAACAAGAAGATTCCTAACAAAATTAATATTAATGGTTTACAATAATTTAATTTATCTTGGCTAATGCAGCTCTATGGTAAAATATGAGTAGTGCTGACATTAATAAAAAAAGAAGGTTTTTACCCATTTGAGGGAAGACAGGAAAATGCATCAGTGGGGCCAACAAACGTGGGTAGATCCAACCTCGTTGGACTTTTTTGTCCTTTTGTCAGTCAAATTAAGTTGAAGCAATCTGAGAATTGGCAAAGTTTGAATGGGTTGGAAATAAATCCAGACCTAGTCCTAGCATATATGGACTAATTTAGTATACAACTAGTTTGATTGTCTCCACAAAGACCTCTATGCTCCTCAAGCAGACTTAGGTTCTCCTCCAACCTCTACAACTCTTCCCCCTCACGCCAGCAAGATTTTTTTCCGAGGTGCCCCGCTCCTCTGGAACTCCCTTCCTCTCTCCCTCTTTCTCAAAAAGTCCTTTAAAACTCATCTCTTTAAGGAAGCCTACTACTCATCCCACCAGAATACACGTTAATTAACCTCTAGCCAATCCCACCTAGCTCTCACTGTCCTCAAACACTGTTAGGAATATCAAGCTTACAATTCATTCAAATAGAAAACACATTATCAATCTCTGGCTAAACCCACCTAGCTCCAACCATCCCTAATATTGTTACTATCACCACATTCCCTTTGACCTCTTCCCATTCTAATGTGTCTTACATCCCCCACTCCCTCTAGATTGTAAGCTTGCAAGCAGGGCTCTCTACCTCATGTATCAGTCTGTCCCTATAGAGCGTATGCTTGCGAGCAGGGCTCTCTACCTCATGTATCAGTCTGTTCCTCTAGATTGTAGGCTTGCGAGCAGGGCTCTTTACCTAATGTATCAGTCTGCTCCTCTAGATTGTAAGCTTGTGAGCAGGACTCTCTACCTCATGTATCAGTCTGTTCCTCTAGATTGTAGGCTTGCGAGCAGGGCTCTTTACCTAATGTATCAGTCTGCTCCTCTAGATTGTAAGCTTGTGAGCAGGGCTCTCTACCTCATGTATCAGTCTGTTCATCTAGAGTGTAAGCTTGCGAGCAGGGCTCTCTACCTCATGTATCAGTCTGTTCCTCTAGATTGCAAGCTTGTGAGCAGGGCTCTCTACCTCATGTATCAGTCTGTTCATCTAGAGTGTAAGCTTGCGAGCAGGGCTCTCTCCCTCATGTATCAGTCTGTTCCTCTAGATTGTAAGCTTGCAAGCAGGGCTCTCTGCCTCATGTATCAGTCTGTTCCTCTAGATTGTAAGCTCTGTGAGCAGGGCTCTCTACCTCATGTATCAGTCTGTTCCTCTAGATTGTAAGCTTGTGAGCAGGGATCTCTACCTCATGTATCAGTCTGTTCCTCTAGATTGTAAGCTTGCGAGCAGGGCTCTCTACCTCATGTATCAGTCTTTTCCTCTAGATTGTAAGCTTGTGAGCAGGGCTCTCTACCTCATGTATCAGTCTGTTCCTCTAGATTGTAAGCTTGTGAGCAGGGCTCTCTACCTCATGTATCAGTCTGTTCCTCTAGATTGTAAGCTTGTGAGCAGGGCTCTCTACCTCATGTATCAGTCTGTTCCTCTAGATTGTAAGCTCTGTGAGCAGGGCTCTCTACCTCATGTATCAGTCTGTTCCTCTAGATTGTAAGCTTGCGAGCAGGGCTCTCTACCTCATGTATCAGTCTGTTCCTATAGATTGTAAGCTCTGCGAGCAGGGCTCTTTATCTCATGTATCAGTCTGTTCCTCTAGATTGTAAGCTCTGTGAGCAGGGCTCTCTGCCTCATGTATCAGTCTGTTCTAGTTTGTCTAACTTAGTATGTAGTTCCCTTCTATGCTCTGTACCTAGCGTTACGTAAATTGTTGGCCCCATATAAATAAATGTTAATGTAATGTAATAATGGTGTCATCTGTAATAAATGGCTGTTAACACTAATAATACCAGCTTTCCTTACTTTATTTATTATCCTTGAGGGACAGAAGCAGTCTTTTGGATTATCTCCAACACCAACAAATCCATGTTTTGAAAACACAAATCTATTTCGTACATTTTGACATTTGGTGGCCTATTCACTATGAATGTCTACTGGCAATGCAACAGAGGTTACAAATCCTTCTAAATCTCGGATTATCAGAAGTGCCGGCTTCAAGGGTATCAGATTGATCAGACATGGCGAAAGACCCTCGTCGGAGATCATTCTATGTTCTACCAGCTAACCCACGCACACAGAGGATCTGGAATCCTCTTCTATTTTTCCATTTTTTGGTTTACGGAACAAAAATTTTGAAAATATATATAAATTACAGGCAGTCAAAATTTTAAAAAATGCTGTCTCAATCCTCAATGGAAGATTATGACAGTTATGTGTTTTTTTTAAGGAATTTTAATTTTTAACATACATTTTCATAGTGTATCATCTCTGAACCTACTTTTTTCTCTGCTGGAGAACAGAGAGCTGTTCTTACCACAGTACAGGAGTTAAAATGCAGTGGTTAATTCAAAATGTCTGCTTGCATAGACTGTCTGCATAGAACAGTGTTCTCCTACACATGTGTTTTTTCCCCCCAAATCTGACTAGATTTGGGATTAAATAAAGAAGAATAAGGGGTCTATTCACAATTTGCAGAGGGCCGACATGTTTAGAATCTTGGGTTAGCTCCCGAGTCGGATTATGGAAGATCTGACCCAAAATTCTGAACATGTCCACCACTAGAGAGAGCTACGCAGAGCAAAAAAAAGGGCTCAGCAAGTTACTTTATTTTTATTAGATGTTTGCATCAGATACCTATATGAAACATAAAGGAAGGAACTGTTTTTTTTTATTGTTTATTTATGTAGAATTTTGTTAAATCATCTATTTGTTCAATAATCTGCACACTCTATCCTTATCCTTATAATTAGACTTTAAATCCAGTAAATCACAATGCTGATTAGAATGAGTTATAATGTTATGAGTAATAATGATAGATAGTCAAAATGGTAATAATTAATTACAAGCACTAAAGTCATAGCCAGCTCTTTCTGCGCCAAAGGCAAGAACCAAAAATTGCCCCCCCCCCGTATCAATATAATTTAATAGCTGTTATTTTGCCAGAGAAGCAAAAAAAGCTACATAAACGAGAAGAAAATGAATGATTAATTAATAGATCAAGTCGCTAAATAGCTGGACAGACAATAAGAGGGATACTGTACAGTTCCCATGTGAGACAGTTATAGGAGATTCCATCAGTTTATAGTTAGCCAGGGTAGTATAACTCCCATGTGAGCCAGGTATAATAGCGTCCGTCCGTTTATAGTTAGCCAAGGGGATATAGTATAGCTCCCATGTGTATATAATTAGCTGGACGTAGATAGCAAGCTCCCATCAGTATGTAGTTAACAAGATATTAATGGTGGTGCAGCGTAGTTTTCCATCAATATATAGTTGGCAGGACATAGAAATGACCCCCCCACCCAGCTGATTAATCCAAAGAAGGCATGCATCTGGGAGGAAGGCTTTTTTTCTGTTAGTGAACTGTTTTTAGTTCCAAGGTTACCTCATAAGACTCCATATTTGAGGAATTGGAAAAATGTTCCACAGAGGGTGATCTGTGGTCAACAGACAAGGGACTACAAATAAAATGTATTTTCCACTTGTGCTTCTAATATAGAAAAATGTGTTACCCCTGAACTGAGGATAAACTGGCAGGTAATTTCCCTGGGAAGAAGACAGCCCGGTCTGGTCGGCGACTGCTTCTCTCTGATAGCGCAGAGAGAGACCTCTGCACAATACAGACACCCATCAGATTAGTGGGGCCAGCCCACACTGTGGTTGACTGTAAGCTCATTGACACTGTCAGCGCCTCCAGACCAGCTGTGTTTCAGATGTGAGACACAGCCAAGGGGGAAACGCGTGTATCTATTAAGATACACGTAGGGCTTACTGAGCAGAAGCATGACATGTTTTTTTTAACCCTTGCCTCCTTTAAGGAAGCAAAGTTTTTTTTTTTTTTTAAAGTTTCTCTTTTAAGGCTTACGTTTAGCAGTCCACTTGCAGCTTACTTTTAGTGACCAGACCCTTTATTTTTTTTAACAGAACAAGTTTTAAAACATATACCTCCACTACAAAGCATCAGTTCTGGAGTACTTGCAGTGGTGTATCTTGTTTTTTGTTTTTTTTAAAGGTGCACTGTTTTTTGCCACCCCCCCCAGCAGACAAGGTGAGTGCTGCCCTAGGCACTTGCCTTGTCTTCCTCGTCCTAAATACAGCGCTGACTATATAGGGTACCATTTTGTAACATCGATAATGTGCAAAGTTCATGATAAACACTTGTGAAATGGACCTCATCACCTCAACATCTTTCTAACTGTAACTGAAGGGAGTAAAACACACAGACGTGAGCAGAGTCACCACTATACAATTTTCAAGCTTTTTATTGACATGGCGCCTTGTTTCCACCTTCCCAACACTTTCATGATAAGGCATTCGTTATTAGGCCTTGTTGTTCTGTATCTGTGGTGTCCCTTGTTTATGACATCAACCTTCACTTGATATGCAAATTAGGTACTTTCAGTTGGAAATGTATAAAGTGCAAATTCATTTTTTCTTCTTCTATAAATTCACGGTATAAAACATGTTTTGGTGACAGAGGTCATATAAGATCAGCTACAGTTGGCCTATTTTAGACTCTGAAGACTAGATAGAGACTCTACTCCAATGAAATGTCTGTGAATCTCAGCTTGTAGAGGCATTCCGGAAAGAAAAGCCATGAAACACTACCACTTACCTCCCAACATCTGCCCCCAGCACATCCTAACTTCTGCCCCCCACACAATGTGGCACATGTACAGTACACAATGCGGCACATGCACAACACACAATGCGGCACATGCACAACACACAATGCGGCACATGCACAATACACAATGCGGCACATGCACAATACACAATGCGGTACATGCACAATACACAATGTGGCGCATGCGCAATACACAATGCGGCGCATGCGCAAAACACAATGCGGCCCATGGACAATACACAATGCGGCACATGCACAGTACACAATGCAGCACATGCACAACACACAATGCGGCACATGCACAACACACAATGCGGCACATGCACAATACACAATGCGGCACATGTACAATACACAATGCGGCACATGCCCAATACACAATGCGGTACATGCGCAATACACAATGCGGTGCATGCCCAATACACAATGCGGCACATGCACAACACACAATGCGGCACATGGACAATACACAATGTGGCACATGCACAGTACACAATGCGGCACATGCACAACACACAATGCGGCACATGCACAACACACAATGCGTCACATGGACAATACACAATGCAGCACATGCACAACACACAATGCGGCACATGCACAACACACAATGCGGTACATGAGCAACACACAATGCGGCACATGCACAACACGCAATGCGGCACATGGACAATACACAAGGCGGCACATGCACAGTACACAATGCGGCACATGCACAACACACAATGCGGCACATGCACAACACACAATGCGGCACATGTACGATACACAATGCGGCACATGGACAATACACAAAATGGCACATGGACAATACACAATGCTGCACATGGGCAATACACAATGCGGCACATGTACGATACACAATGCGGCACATGGACAATACACAAAATGGCACATGGACAATACACAATGCTGCACATGGGCAATACACAATGCGGCACCTGTCCAAAAATGAGTTTGTAAAGAGGGAGCATGCTACCGTCTATAGCTCTCGCAGGTGGCTAACATCTTGGCTTAGATGAAGGAAGAGCCACATTCAACTGAAGATTCTAAAAAAACATGTCTGCCTCCTGATAGAGCAATACATTCAAAGAGTGCGCAGTAGAGTACTTTATTTATATTCTTTCATTAAAGACATTTCTATTCAAAATGTCTGCTCCCGATGCAATCTTCCGGTGAAACATAACATGAATATAAATAGATTTAGCAAAAACACAAGCCAACAAAATAGTATATCGTATATAAAACTGTGCATTGTACTCAGATTATTTTTTAAGTCCCTTCCTATTTTCTTTTCCATCATATTTTGTGTTTGATCATATTTTATCTTGTTTTTTTCCCTCTGAGTGCTATTAAGCCTTTAGTAATTTATTATCCTTACAAAGATATTACAGGGTACCATCCATTTTCTGAAACATTAATGATTTGCATTATCTATATTTTGTGAGCAGCGATGGGAGTTTTTTTTCCCCGTAGGCAGCAGAGGGCAAAATATTCCTCTTGCGATTTATCATCGACATTCCCATAGCATTAGGTGAAGGATTGGCATGGATTGCTAGCCTGCTCTCCAATTTTTCCAGCTGTCTCTGGCTCCCTCTGATCTTCTCGCTACACATTTGAAGTGTGTGTTTAACCCGAAAAGGGTCACACATATCACAGCTCGGGACAATTTAGCTGTGTGTAAAAAGAATAAACCAGGAGAGATCTAATTTGCAGATATTTGTGCTATAAAATAATTGCACAGTTTTGATCTGCTAGCGGAAAAAAAAATATATAATAAACAAAAGTTTGATTAAAAAATAAAATGTAACTTTGTAATTTTTATATTATTGAAATGAATAAAGATTAACGGAATTTTTTTTTTAAAGAAGATAATCTTTAATTTAAAGGGTCATTCCAAAAATAAAGAACCTTTTTTTTATACGTATAACATTTGCCTGAATGAATAATTGCTATCATTCCCTCGCTATTAACATGAATATCTCTAAATTTGGCTCCTCCTACTGTCATTATCCAATACGTATGATCAACCATTTTTTTTTTTAAAATGGCACAGATAACTTTTACATGCTGGCCTGAGGAATGCACAATCCCTATGCATTGAGAGGGAAATGTAATTAATTAATCAATCCTAGGGGATGACCTCTTTAATTAATTGGTTCACCTTGCACTCCAGCTCTGAACGGAAGTCCATTAGCAAGATCCAGGACAGGTGATGTGGGCAGGGGGTCAATAAGCTACAATCCGGCATGCAGATAAGATTAATTGCTCTACATAGTCGAGCAATGCCGAGAGAGCAGGTTTGTTCCTTCTAACTAGCTTTCTCGGGTTAATTTGGTCTTTGTTTCATTTGCTATTAAAAAGGTACTGCAAGAGTGCAAATCTGTACAGCTGCCAGGGTGAACTGGGTCTAGGACAGATCAGCGCGTCCGTTTTAACTCAGCACGGCAGTTTGAGCGCTGAACTGTCACCGGTGAAACGCAACATGGCCGCTTCACCACAGCAGTGTAAGCGCTGACAGTTCAGCACTGAACTGTCAACTCTTACAATCAGAGTAAAAACCCCATATAAATTAAACCCCCCCTAATAAATTAGCATTTTGGACACACTCATTTTCAGGGATTTTAGATGATTGCGCAAAATCAGGGAGGCTAATTCCACATATGAGGAGCTCTGAAAGAGAACGCACCTCGACCTGTATTGTACAGAGTGTCGATTTACAGAGATGAGTCTGTGACGCAGAATCATATACAATATCATAGTCTTAGATCGGCATTAACATTTGCTGCACAATACATTTCCTTACTGTGGAATCAAGGTTTTTCCTATATATATATAGCCAATCCTAGGATACAGCTTTGACACAAGCTTGTCAATATGGAGACCAAAAGATAAGTTTGGATCTAACCACATTCCGAGACACTTATATGAATTTACCTGGGTCAGGTTATAACTGGATTTGGTTTGAGTATTGTTTAATTTAAGTAGCTTAGCATTAGTCCCAAACAACATGGAAATGTTACATACTGCAAGGCAGCTTTCAAAAATTATATGGGGCCAGTAAAAAGTTGGCAACCCTAGTCACAGCAATGCCACATAATCTTAGTGAGCTGAATAGTCTGAAACTCGGAGCTACCGTAGTAGACCCTTCAGTATAGATACATGTACAATACCAGGCAATGAGGTAACAACTAGAAATGTAGAAATAGTTGAGGAATGTTAAGAATATCTGGTTTTATAGAAAGTATTTTGTTTTCAAAGACAGGAAGTTCTCTAATAGAACAGGACAAGTAGAAGAGCACATAGTGCAAGAACTTGGGTAGCTAGACAAGGTCATGGTCTAGTTGAGGTCAAGCGAAACAAGGTCTCCCTGAACATCCAGAGATACAGGACAAGCAGAACAAGGCTGTAATCCAAAGTCAGGTGTGGCAAAGATCAAGAAAAACAAGGTCACAGAATAAGGCCAGCACTGTCAATGGAGATGCAAAACAAGTATAGGGTCAGACAGGATTGCAGTAAAAGACCACAACTCACCTTCAGGGACAGCAAGATAGAAAAGGTCACAGTCTGGGGTCAATTGAAAAAAACTAAAAAACAACTGGTAGAAGAGTCAGGCCTTAAAAAGAAGAAACTCATGACCAGGACTGTGCTGGCTTACAGAAGTGCCTTGGCCAGATGTTCTATATTATGGAGGTGCATGCAACTCATAATACATTCTCAGATCTGTGATATGACAGGAATCACACAGACACAGCCAGGATGTAACTGGAGATGTGCTCATCCTTATCTGGGGTAGAAGTTTCCCATTGTGCAATGTTCTTCAATGTGTCAGTCCACTATGCATCAAGTGAAATAGTGTTAGCTATGAGGGTTGCCACCTGGCCAGTATTTTACCGGCAGGCTGGTAAAAAAAAAAAAAATGGCTTGAGGCCAATGTTAAGTCTATGGAAGCAGTAGCATTACTGGTATTTTTTTTGTAGAAAAGGTGGCAAGCCTATTAGCTATGTAACCACATTCTATTTCTCCCAGTCTTAAAAATCAATTTTTCTGCCCAAAAGCTGCAATTTAAAGGTACTCCCTCACCTAAACATTGGTTATACTGTGAATGTAGAGAGTTAACTCCTTCCTGCTTGTAGCACGTTCTAGAAAGGCCTTTCATAACGACATAGAACTTCCTGACTACTAGAGGTCATCGCGGCCACCCTCCTGCTGTAGCCAGATCCCCTCTGCCAGATGAGGACCAAAGCTCCATCAGGCAGGAAGGGGTTAAAACATTAGGAAACATGCCGCCTTAACAAAATTACTACTGCCATCATATGCAAGTTGCCCATGTCCCACCGAAAGTAATTATTTTTCATATCAAGACAAAAGTGATGTCATAAAAAAAGGGGACATCAGTGCAGGCATTTGCTTACAATTCTACTTACACAATGTGTATTGACAGAATAAAAAATAGTTTGATGGAGTTCCTTTAAATTGCAACTTTTGTAAGGAGGCGTCAAAAGAACACACAATTACAACAACCAAACAGACAATTAAAAGGAAGGATTTTTATATATTGACTGCTTAATTTTATACTTCATATTCACATTATTGTATGTTTTTCCCCCTACATATATATATATGTATAAATCCACCAGTGTTTGGCACATATTACGTGTACATTCATCATGTGTAGGTTTTTATTTTGAGGATTTTCTTTTTCCATCGCCATGATGACTTGGGCTAAAGCCAGAATCAGTCTTGGCTAATGAAGAAATGTTCCTTCATGCTAATAGCTACGTAACCATGTCCTTTACGCCAGCACCAAACATGGCATTCTGTATGTGCCAAGAATTAGGGCTAAGCGATTTAATAGAGACATTATGTCACTGTCTAACTTGTGCATTTGATATACAAGGGGAGGAAAAAAGAATCATAATGGTGCCGTTTTAGAGATATGTGCTGTTTCAGCAGTGAGGGGAACAAAAATAAGACCTAGAGAAAACCTACTCCTTAAAAAATGTTTGTGCGTATCACAACATTCCCGGACGCTATCACCTAAACATTGTTTTTACTGTGCATGCAGAACATAAAAAAATGATTGAAAATGATCTGTACATTATATTAGCAAAAGTGTAAGCAAATTCCTAAATTGAGAAAAGTATTTTTAAATGTGTCTGTGGAGTCTCCTGCTTATGACATCACCTGTGTCTAGGGTTGCCAGCTCGGCTATTTTTTACTGGCCACATATATCATTTGCAGGCTGCTTTGCATATGTGAGCAGAAGGAAATCAATTAACTAATCAGCGTGGTTCTGTGGGACCCACTTCTTGATTCAGTAATTGATTACCTTCTGGCCGTATAGGACTTCTACATACTGCAAGGCAGCCTGCAAAAGTTAGAAGTGGCCGGTAAAAAATGGCCGAGGTGACCACCCTAGCAGTGTCACAGCATGCAAATGAACTGCATTTCAATGCAAAATGTGTGATTTGCATACTGTGACACAGGTAATGTTGCCACCTTCTATTCAGAAAAATACCGTCCTTGCTACTGTCTCCATAGACCGGCCAGCTGGCAAACCTAGCCACTGGTGATGTCATAAACAGGAGACTCCACAGGGACATTTAAAAACATCTAATTAAGACATTTGCTTGCAATTTTGCTAACACACTGTATAGATAATTTAAATCATTTTTTAAACTCTACATGTACAAAAAAAATAATATTTAGGTAATACAGTCCCATTTAAGTCTATGGAGTCAATAGCAAAGCCAGTATTATTATTATTTTTTTTTTTTAAATAAAAAGTGGAAACCTTACTGGTGAGTGAGTTCCAGACTAGTGGGCACACCCACAAAGCACTGTTCACAATCCCCACAATCCCACAATGCATTGCAAGTAATTGCAATACAATGCGATTCTATGCGAGTCAGGGGAGGGCTGGCAGGGGAGACAGGAGAGCGAACTGCAACCCCTCCCCCCCCCCAAGCTGCTCTCTAATCTCAATCTATGGGCCGAGGATGCCCCACTTTTCACTTTTAAATGTCCCAGTCGGTCACAATTTCAATCTTTCTATCCAATCTTCTTTTCTGTCTATCAATCTCTGTACCTTAGCTGTCGACAAATCTGTCTTGCGTGTCTATGTGTGTCCATCTCTGATGATAGGCTGATGAAGTGGCACCAAGGAAAACTAAATTGCCAACCATTGCCAGCTTTCCCCTCATTACAGTCTCATATGGCACTTTTCTACTCTGCAGATTACCATGAAAATAAGGGGGTCGACTAAGATTCACCACTGAAACTAATCAACAGTATTTAAAATTAAACCTAAAAAATGTAGACTCATGCAAATAGAAAAGAAACAAAAATCTCCTAGGAACCTACCTTACTGTCTATAACTATGTAAATATATTCCCATATATGACAGAAAAAGCATTTGTTCAACATGGGGTTGCTCCTTTTTTTTTTTTAAATAAATACATGTCACACTGTTACCTCCATATGTTCAACACTGGCCTCAGGCCAATTTCTATATATATATATATATCCTACTGCACCCCAGTTGTGATTTTTGAATATAAAGCTATAGTCAACCTTAACATGTTTTTTCAACGACCATATGAATGAAATGTTTTAGGTTTTCTTTTATACACATGTCAGAGATGAGTAGATATTCTGCTCCTGCACACAATTTATTCTCCCCCAGTGTCCCAGAGAATTGGGACACAATTGCAAATTGGTTCATTTGCATATCAAGCCACAGATGATGTCATAAGCAGGAGACTCCACGGACACTTTTAAAACGTATGTTCTTATTTTATGCCTTTGTAAGCTGCAGTTTTTCTACCACCACGTACAGATCATTTTTTGGAATATTTTTTCATTCTCCACATGCACAACATAAGCAGTTTTTAGGTTGATGGAATCTCTTATAGGCATAAAAAAATAATAATAAAAATATTATTCCCAGAAACTAATGGTAGCAGATGAAAAACTGGAAAATTTAATGATTTCTAAAGACACAATTTGAATGCTCGATCCCTTTACGCCAGTTTGTGCATTATTATCCCAGGTTTTTACACCTGTCGGCTTCCCAGATCCCACGTGATCGATAAGCGACAGCCACGTTTCTATTTCCAGATAGGACATGTTGACAAAGTGAAAAGGTACGCCAAGTGAGATGTTCTCCAGAGAGATTTCACACAGACCGGCAAAGGCCACATTCTGAACTGAGGTCACTTTACAATAATTAAGGGCTAAGATCAGGCCAGTGTTTCTGTCACTGGTAATGCCGAGTGATTGAATAGAATCATGGCTCTACATGGCAACACGGTATCTCCCTCTTGATTCTTCCCTTTATTGCTTTAAAGAATAACCACGCAGGAAGAGGAATGGTGTGAGAATACTAAATATATCATCTTAAGATGCTGAATAAAAATGGTGCCACCAGGCCCACCATCATAAAGTTTGAGGTGCGTTAGAGAACAAATGGTTTGGGCCCATCTCCTAGGTGGTCTAGGGTACTGCTAATGTTCAGGCTAGTGTGCTGTGTATATTGAGACAGCGGAAGCGTATGAACACATCGGCTTGCGCTTCCTCTCTTGGCACAGTGTGGCGAATGCTCACCAAGCAGGACAGCGGTCTTTACCACTGCAGCTGCCACCACCCCCACAAACACTGCTGTGCCCAGCCCCATATACTGTCAGGTGCTGGGCTTCCTACAGGGATAGTGTTGCCGGTTACTTGACTGTAGTCGCATAATAAATTTTTTTTAAAAACTAGTGAATATATTTTCATACTTTAGGAATTTTAAAAGAGAGGGATAGATGGAAGGAAGAGAGGATAAAAGAGAGGGATAGAGGGAAGGAAGAGAGAGATCATAAAGGAGAGGGAGAGAGGGAAGGAAGAAAGAGATGATAAAAGAGAGGGATAGAGGGAAGGAATAGAGAGAGGATAAAAGATAGGGACAGAAGGAAGGAATAGAGAGATCATAAAGGAGAGGGATAGAAGGGCGGAAGAAAGAGAGGATAAAAGAGGGATAGAGGGAAGGAAGAGAGAGAGCATAAAAGAGGGATAGAAGGAAGGAAGGAAGGAAGAGAGAGGATAAAAGAGAGGGATAGAGGGAAGAAAGAGAGTGAGCATAAAAGAGGGATAGAGGGAAGGAGGAGAGAGAGGATAAAAGAGAGGGATAGAAGGAATGAAGAGAGAGAGGATAAAAGAGGGATAGAGGGAAGGAGGAGAATGAGGATAAAAAAGAGGGATAATGGGAAGAAGGATATAGAAGATAACATTTTTAAATATAGTAAATACCCACTCCAAACAAACAAACAAATATTGTGCAGTGTTTTATTACTTGTACCCTAGACAGTTCTTCTTTTCATTAATGCTTTCTGAATTGTTCCAGTTTCTTGCCATTAACCTGAATAGATCTTTTACATGCTGTTGTGTAGAATTTATAATTCATATGTGTTCAAAGTGAAATCTATTCATTAATCAAGAAGCATTTAAAAGTTCTATTTATCTAGCAAAAACACTGGCTGACCTAGGGTTGCCACCTTTTCTTCAAAAACAAAATACCGGCCTTGTTACTGTCTCCATAGACTTAACATTGGCCTGACCTGCCGGTAAAACCTACCTGTACAACGGGTAATAAAAACGGCAGATGTGTGATCTGTGGACAGTTTCTAAAGGGTCTACTTGGTAAAGACAGAATTGCAGAGAAATGAAATGGGAAATTCAAACTTCAGTCCAAAGTAGCCGAGCTTACAGATTTTATTTTATTTAACGGATAAGACATATCCTGAAGGTGTGGCAAATGTTTTCTGGTGTCACACATGACCCTCGGCCACACATTCACATATCATTTTGCTGGTCCTCACTGAACAAAGAAAGCAAATACCCTGGAGGTTTTTCATAAAGTATATTTTAGCATGTGGGGTGATTCATGGGATCACAAAGAACCAGTTGCAAATTTTGTGGTTTAAAAAAAACAAACAACAAACATAATGGGAAAGGACTATCCCGTTGGCAGGCCCTGTGACAAGCCCTCTTCTATTGATTAAGGTCAAACCGAATTTATTTACTTGCTAGACTGCACTGTATAGCACACATTGCAAGTAATTAATAGTGGATTCAAACCCCAATCAGTACCATATATTCTCCGTTGTTAGACTCTATAGATTTGCTGTCAGGCGAAGTTATTAGAGGAACAAATGAGTCGAATTTTTATGTTTGCAATTTTTTTTTTTTTTTATAAAAAATTATTACTGCTTTGAACTTCATTGGATATATAAATATGGAAGTGTTTGGCAAGCACATAACATATAGTCTCATGTCCACATAATGTAATTTTAGTGGATACTTTGACCACTTCACATTGTCTTCCTTGTAAAAACCTTGACATTTATTACACAATATAATCTGTACCGTTAACTTGGTTTAAAGGGAAGATGTGTTGTTTTTAAAGGGGCCATTAAACAGAGAACATAGGGCCACAGGTGATGTTTCTCCATGGTTCGAAAGAAGGTCTCTATCTACGGAAGGCACATGGAGAGGAATGCCTCGCTAAACCCGACTGCCTCCCATTCTTGCCCGGACACCGCCTCTTCCTGTGTCCATCCAGCGAAAGGAGTTTGAGCATGCACGGGATAGGCACACGCCTATCCTAGATATGAGATAAGGTCAGAGACTAATGAAAGTATTTCGAAAATTGGGCAGACTAGATGGGCCGAATGGTTCTTATCGGCCGACACATTCTATATTTATGTATTTCTAAGATCTCTGCGCTGGATGAGGTCGGCTAGCCATGGATGAGGCATTGTGAACTCTAAGAAGAACAGAGCTGGCCCAATGCATTCAATGCATTGTTGAATCAGCGAGAGTTCCTCAAACAGGAGAACTCATCAGGCTTGTCCCTGCACCACGAATAGATCAGTCTGTGAGTGGAAACCTACCTCTCAACTCACTTTTAGTAAATAGCTCCCGTTGCCGGGCTGCTTCTCCTCAACTAGCCCAGCATCAGTAAAAATCAAAACATGTAAAAGTTTGCTCGATTATAAGACGACCTCGTCTTATAATTGAGGTCGTTTTATAATCTGACCTCAAATTGAGGTCAGATTATAAGACATGGATCCAGGTCCCCAGCAGAGCTGCAGGGGACCTGGATCCCCCTCTCTAACAGCAGGGGATGTCTGTGCGATGAGCGCAGACTTCCCCTGCTGCCGCCCGGCACGACCGCCGGGACTTCTATGAAGAAGCCGGGTACTTCCAGCTTTGTCATAAAAGTCCCGGTGGTCGTGCCGGGCGGCAGCAGGGGAGGTCTGCGCTCATTGCGCAGACATCCTCCACTGCCCCGCTAGCCACCAGGGAGAATCGGGCAGCTGGAGGATGTCTGTACGTATCGTGCAGACATACCCCGGCTGCCCCCACTAGCCACTATGGAGCGAGTTACAGGTGAGGGGGAGGAAGGGGGGACAGAGCAACGAGAGGGGCAGAGAGAAACAAGGGGGGGGGGGGGGGGAGAGACAAGGGGAGGGAGGGGGGCAGAGAGGAACAAGGGGGGGAAGAGACAGAGGCGAGGGGGGAGTCAAAGGCAGGGGGAGAGAGAGAGAACACTAAGGGGGGGGAGAGAGACAAAGCAGGGGACAAGGGAAAGAGAGAAGCAGCATTGGCACATAAAAGGAAATAAAAACAAGAAATGCATTTTTTGACATAATTTTTTATTTAAAAAGCTATTTACATGTGAATATATACAAGTTGAACTTTTTTCCTATAGGTTAGTCTTATATTTAGGCTTTTAGTTTTTTTCCTAAAGGAATATCCAAAGTTTGGGGGGTCGTCTTATAATCAGGGTCGTCTTATAATCGAGCATATACGGTATAAAGAACTCAGACATGCGTGCATGCATCTTTGTCAATAGTGACCTTTATTAGGTATTTGTATATGTTATAGGGCTGCCACCTTCTCTTTAGAAAAATACCGGCTTTGGTACTGTCTCCATAGACTTAACATTGGTCTGGTGCCAATTTTTTTACCTGTCTGCCGGTAAGGTGGCAAGCCTACCTATGTACACTCCATGATTCCGACCCAAAAGCCAGGATTGATCTTATATTCCTTTACAACACAAACCCCACTGGTGAAGCCTCCTGTGCCCACAGAAGGGTGACTTATCCCTACAGCCCACGTGGGATATAAGGCCGGGAGCACGGGAGCTGCTATAAGTGAAGCTCTGTTGCTGCAGCTTCCTGTAGGGTCTGTCTAGGAGGACAGTGAAAACCATGCCTCGCTTCTGTCCCCATTTGCGCAGGACAGTCCTGATTTTCTGGCTCTGTCCCGCCAAATCCTACCTCCGTTTTTTGGAACAGAGGTCCGGCTCGGCGGGGACAGCGGGATTTGGGACAGCAATCCCACAGTCCTTATCTTGTTCTAGCAGCGCTGTGCTCCCCGAGCTTGGGAGGTATGGAAAACCCTATTCGTTGGGTACAAATGCCACCAACAACACGCTATCACGCGCCACTGAGCATGCCTAACAGCCAATGCATAGCGAGGATTACAGCACAGGCAAAAACATTAACCCTACGGGGTGCGGACTCCTGGCGAATACCCTGAAGTCACCATGGAATGGCCAATGGAGCCTGCATAATCCTTCATAAACATGACTTCTTTTCCTACCTAACAAACCCCATGTCGCTGCCCCTTTATTGTTTGGTCAGCTTTACATTGGGGTAACAGAATTGTAAGCAGATGCAAGATAAAAACGTGGCCCTTAAACTCTTTCCCGTTTGTTAGACGTTCTATGCCGTTCGACTTTTTGCTGTCTAGAGTCTTGTAGGACTGCATAGAGCGTTCAGTATTTAACAGCTCATCGCGCCCCCCCCCCCCCCCCCCCCCGACAAGCTGTGCGCTGATCTGCAGCGGGGTCCCCAGTGTCAGACTGACCGACGTCACACGAAGAGATAGGGGCCAGGAACACAAAGACGCTGGTTTGGTATTAACCCCTTCGCGACCGATGACGGTCCTGGACCGTCATGGGGAAAAACTCCCTTCGTGACCGATAAAGGTCCAGGACCGTCATGCAGGTCTGATCGCGGTATGCACGCTGGCATACCGCGATCGCGCTACCAACGACATGGCTAAGTGTCTCGATACCGAGACACTTCAGCCATGTCGATTGAGGACCCCCCCGGAAACATCCGTGCACTGTGACAGCCAATCACCTGCTTTGACAGCTATAGTCTCTCCCTGCTCCACGGTGATCGTGGGGCAGAGAGAGACTAAATATAGTGTGTGAAGTCTCCCCCTGGCCCCCCCGCAGTAACAACCAGCCCCCCAAAGAATTTTTTTTTCCTATTGTGCTAATCCTAACTCTTGGGTTAGGGTTAGAGTTCATCAAAACCCTAATCCTAGAGTTAGAATTAGGGTTTGTACTAACCCTAACCAAAGGGTTAAGGTTAGAGTTAAATAAAAATAAAAAAATGTAAAAAAAATAAAAAATTAAATAAATAAAAAAATTAAAAATAATAATAATAAATTGTATACAAATAAGAAGTTAATCCGTAGAGGACCAATGACATGTTATGTCTGTCTGTGGTCCTCTAGGGATATTTTATTTTTAAAAAAAAGACTGCTAGTGGGGCCAGTGTTTTGCATTGGCCCCCAGCAGTAGATAGGGGCCCGCAGCAGCTGGATATTTGATCCATGCAGCCGCAGGATAGAAAAAATCGGTGCTTCCTACTATAGACTACATTTCCTATTCTGCTACGGTAGCTTTTGGCTGGCTGAGCATGATAGGAATTGTAGTCACAAGTATTACATAATAAATACACGTTTTAAAGCTGCAATAACCATATCCTAAATTTTGCCCTGTACCTGCCACATAAACCTAGCACACCTATACATGTGGGGTACCGCTATACTCAGGGGAAGTTGCTGAACATATATTGGGGTTTTGTTTGGCAATAAAATAGAACAGTCCCTTTAAATTCATACCTAAGTTTCAAAGTGTGTGGAAATAAAACACACACAAAATTACTACGCCAAAACTTGTCAAAGATTGGTGGTAAAATGACAGAGTGAAAAGTGTCAAATTACCCCAAGTTGAATGCCCTGGGATGTCTACTTTATAAAAATGTGTACATGTGGGGGGTTATTCAGTGATTCATATCAGATATCGGTGTTACAGTGTCACTAACGCTAATTTTAAAAAAAAAATGGTTTTGAAACAGCTAAATGCTACTTGTATTTATTACCTAAAACATGCAAAAAAAACATATAAACATTGGGTATTTCTGAACTCAGGACCTAGTCGAATCTATTTAGCACGTTTTTTCATCAGCTTTTGAAGCTTAGTAAAAGAATTTACAAAGAAAAGTCAGGAAAAGTGTTTATTTTTTTAAATTTTAACCATATTTTACTATTTTTTACACAATACAATAAATGATATGAACAAAATAATGTCATGAAAAGAAAGCCCTTCTTGTTCTGAAAAAAACAATATATAATATGTGTGGGTACAGCAACTGACAAAGAAGAAAATTAAAGCTAAACACAAACACCTCAGAAGTGTTAAAACAGCCTCGGTCACTAACGCACAACATTCCAAAAACAGTCTGGTCATGAAGGGGTTAAGGACCAAAGCACCATCTTGCGTAAAGGGGTTAGGCATCACCTGTGGCTTGATATGCAAATGAGCTAGCTGCCAAGAGGAAATGTGTCGTTTGCACGTGAAGTCACAAAGTGATGTCATAGGCTGGAGACCCCACAGATACATTTCAAACAGTAGATATTTCTCTAAATCCATGCATTTTCTTGCAATTCTGCTAACAAGATGATTTTTTATTGTCTATAGTGGTAGGACAAAGAGTGTATTATAATAGAACAAGAAGGGTTAATTGAATAAGGAGATATATACACACACACACCGGGGCTTATAGGACTTTAATGGGTAACTTGTAGTATTCATTACCATTGTTTATCTGTATCCCTTGATAAAACAGGAATGTGGTAATTCTGTATTTTAAAAAGTGCAGGTATTTATACATATGGAACTCCCGCTTTACTAAACTACAGTTCCCATAATGCTCTGCCAGCTAAGTGCCTGAAGGGCATGATGGGAACTGTAGTTTACAGCAGCCATACAGCACTTTTTATTATTCCTGTCATTCTCCAGCATTGCATATGTTCTTCCAAAACTCTTGTTGAACCTTCCATCCAGCTATGAAGAGGTTAATGCACCACCCAGTAAGCCACGCCTCCCCCAACGCAGCTGCTGTAGCTCCTCCTCTCCAGGCTGCTGATTAGTCAGTGGGTCAGCAGAGATTTCTTATACACCCCCATCTCCTGCTAAGAGAGATCTGTAGTTAGTACAACTGCCTGCTTGAGTAATCAGGGCGTGACATGTTCCCTGTCTGACCCCGTGACGTGCTCCCTGTCTGACCCCTGTGACATGCTCCCTGTCTGACCCATGTGACATGCTCCCTGTCTGACCCCTGTGTCGTGCTCCCTGTCTGACCCCTGTGACGTGCTCCCTGTCTGACCCCTGTGACATGCTCCCTGTCTGACCCATGTGACATGCTCCCTGTCTGACCCCTGTGTGCTCCGTCTGACCCCTGTGACGTGCTCCCTGTCTGACCCCTGTGACGTGCTCCCTGTCTGACCCCTGTGACATGCTCCCTGTCTGACCCGTGACGTGCTCCCTGTCTGACCCCGTGACATGCTCCCTGTCTGACCCCGTGACATGCTCCGTCTGACCCCTGTGACATGCTCCCTGTCTGACCCCTGTGACGTGCTCCCTGTCTGACCCCGTGACATGCTCCCTGTCTGACCCCTGTGACGTGCTCCCTGTCTGACCCCTGTGACGTGCTCACTGTCTGACCCCTGTGACGTGCTCCCTGTCTGACCCGTGACATGCTCCCTGTCTGACCCATGTGACGTGCTCCCTGTCTGACCCCTGTGACGTGCTCCCTGTCTGACCCCTGTGACGTGCTCCCTGTCTGACCCCTGTGACGTGCTCCCTGTCTGACCCCTGTGACGTGCTCCGTCTGACCCCTGTGACATGCTCCCTGTCTGACCCCGTGACGTGCTCCCTGTCTGACCCCTGTGACGTGCTCCCTGTCTGACCCCTGTGACGTGCTCCCTGTCTGACCCGTGACGTGCTCCCTGTCTGACCCCGTGACATGCTCCCTGTCTGACCCCTGTGACATGCCCCCTGTCTGACCCCTGTGACATGCTCCCTGTCTGACCCCTGTGACATGCTCCCTGTCTGACCCCTGTGACATGCCCCCTGTCTGACCCCTGTGACGTGCTCCCTGTCTGACCCCTGTGACGTGCTCCCTGTCTGACCCCGTGACGTGCTCCCTGTCTGACCCCGTGACATGCTCCCTGTCTGACCCCTGTGACATGCTCCCTGTCTGACCCATGTGACGTGCCCCCTGTCTGACCCCTGTGACGTGCCCCCTGTCTGACCCCTGTGACGTGCTCCCTGTCTGACCCCTGTGACGTGCTCCCTGTCTGACCCCTGTGACGTGCTCCCTGTCTGACCCCTGTGACGTGCTCCCTGTCTGACCCCTGTGACGTGCTCCCTGTCTGACCCCTGTGACGTGCTCCCTGTCTGACCCCTGTGACGTGCTCCCTGTCTGACCCATGTGACGTGCTCCCTGTCTGACCCCTGTGACGTGCTCCCTGTCTGACCCCTGTGACGTGCTCCCTGTCTGACCCCTGTGACGTGCTCCGTCTGACCACTGTGACGTGCTCCCTGTCTGACCCGTGTGACGTGCTCCGTCTGACCACTGTGACGTGCTCCCTGTCTGACCCCTGTGACGTGCTCCCTGTCTGACCCCTGTGACGTGCTCCCTGTCTGACCCGTGTGACGTGCTCCATCTGACCCATGTGACGTGCTCCCTGTCTGACCCATGAGACGTGCTCCCTGTCTGACCCATGTGACGTGCTCCCTGTCTGACCCATGTGACGTGCTCCCTGTCTGACCCCTGTGACGTGCTCCCTGTCTGACCCCTGTGACGTGCTCCGTCTGACCCATGTGACGTGCTCCCTGTCTGACCCATGTGACGTGCTCCCTGTCTGACCCCAGTGACGTGCTCCCTGTCTGACCCATGTGACGTGCTCCCTGTCTGACCCATGTGACGTGCTCCCTGTCTGACCCCTGTGACGTGCTCCCTGTCTGACCCCTGTGACGTGCTCCCTGTCTGACCCATGTGACGTGCTCCCTGTCTGACCCATGTGACGTGCTCCCTGTCTGACCCATGTGACGTGCTCCCTGTCTGACCCCTGTGACGTGCTCCCTGTCTGACCACTGTGACGTGCTCCCTGTCTGACCCCTGTGACGTGCTCCGTCTGACCCCTGTGACGTGCTCCCTGTCTGACCCCTGTGACATGCTCCCTGTCTGACCACTGTGACATGCCCCCTGTCTGACCCCCGTGACGTGCTCCCTGTCTGACCCCCGTGACGTGCTCCCTGTCTGACCCCCGTGACGTGCTCCCTGTCTGATCCCCGTGACGTGCTCCCTGTCTGACCCCTGTGACATGCTCCCTGTCTGACCCATGTGACGTGCTCCCTGTCTGACCCATGTGACGTGCTCCCTGTCTGACCCATGTGACGTGCTCCCTGTCTGACCCATGTGACGTGCTCCCTGTCTGACCCATGTGACGTGCCCTCTCACTGCAGTCTGACCCCCGTGACGTGCCCTCACTGCAGTCTGACCCCCGTGACGTGCCCTCTCACTGCAGTCTGACCCCTGTGACGTGCCCTCTCACTGCAGTCTGACCCCTGTGACGTGCTCTCTCACTGCAGTCTGACCCCTGTGACGTGCCCTCTCACTGCAGTCTGACCCCCGTGACGTGCTCTCTCACTGCAGTCTGACCCCCGTGACGTGCTCTCTCACTGCAGTCTGACCCCCGTGACGTGCTCTCTCACTGCAGTCTGACCCCCGTGACGTGCTCTCTCACTGCAGTGTGACCCCTGTGACGTGCCCTCACTGCAGTCTGACCTCTGTGACGTGCTCTCTCACTGCAGTCTGACCCTTGTGACGTGCTCTCTCACTGCAGTCTGACCCCCGTGACGTGCTCTCTCACTGCAGTCTGACCCTTGTGACGGGCTCTCTCACTGCAGTCTGACCCTTGTGACGTGCTCTCTCACTGCAGTCTGACCCCCGTGACGTGCTCTCTCACTGCAGTCTGACCCCCGTGACGTGCTCTCTCACTGCAGTCTGACCCCTGTGACGTGCTCTCTCACTGCAGTCTGACCCCTGTGACGTGCTCTCTCACTGCAGTCTGACCCCTGTGACGTGCTCTCACTGCAGTCTGACCCCTGTGACGTGCTCGTTCACTGCAGTCTGACCCCTGTGACGTGCTCTCTCACTGCAGTCTGACCCCTGTGACGTGCTCTCTCACTGCAGTCTGACCCCTGTGGCGTGCTCTCTCACTGCAGTCTGACCCCTGTGACGTGCTCTCTCACTGCAGTCTGACCCCTGTGACGTGCCCTCACTGCAGTCTGACCCCTGCGACGTGCTCTCTCACTGCAGTCTGACCCCTGTGACGTGCTCTCTCACTGCAGTCTGACCCCCGTGACGTGCCCTCTCACTGCAGTCTGACTGCAGTCTGACCCCTGTGACGTGCTCTCTCACTGCAGTCTGACCCCTGTGACGTGCTCTCTCACTGCAGTGTGACCCCTGTGACGTGCTCTCTCACTGCAGTCTGACCCCTGTGACGTGCTCTCTCACTGCAGTGTGACCCCTGTGACGTGCTCTCTCACTGCAGTCTGACCCCCGTGACGTGCTCTCTCACTGCAGTCTGACCCTTGTGACGTGCTCTCTCACTGCAGTCTGACCCTTGTGACGTGCTCTCTCACTGCAGTCTGACCCCCGTGACGTGCTCTCTCACTGCAGTCTGACCCCCGTGACGTGCTCTCTCACTGCAGTCTGACCCCTGTGACGTGCTCTCTCACTGCAGTGTGACCCCCGTGACGTGCTCTCTCACTGCAGTCTGACCCCTGTGACGTGCTCTCTCACTGCAGTCTGACCCCTGTGACGTGCTCTCTCACTGCAGTCTGACCCCTGTGACGTGCTCCCCGTCTGACCCCTGTGACGTGCTCTCTCACTGCAGTCTGACCCCTGTGACGTGCTCTCTCACTGCAGTGTGACCCCTGTGACATGCTCTCTCACTGCAGTGTGACCCCTGTGACGTGCTCTCTCACTGCAGTCTGACCCCTGTGACGTGCTCTCTCTCTGCAGTCTGACCCCCGTGACGTGCTCTCTCACTGCAGTCTGACCCCCGTGACGTGCCCTCTCACTGCAGTCTGACCCCTGTGACGTGCTCTCTCACTGCAGTCTGACCCCTGTGACGTGCTCTCTCACTGCTGTCTGACCCCCGTGACGTGCTCTCTCACTGCAGTCTGACCCCCGTGACGTGCTCTCACTGCAGTCTGACCCCCGTGACGTGCTCTCTCACTGCAGTCTGACCCCTGTGACGTGCTCTCTCACTGCAGTCTGACCCCTGTGACGTGCCCTCTCACTGCAGTCTGACCCCCGTGACGTGCTCTCTCACTGCAGTCTGACCCCTGTGACATGCTCTCTCACTGCAGTCTGACCCCTGTGACGTGCTCTCTCACTGCAGTCTGACCCCTGTGACGTGCCCTCACTGCAGTCTGACCCCCGTGACGTGCCCTCACTGCAGTCTGACCCCCGTGACGTGCTCTCTCACTGCAGTGTGACCCCCGTGACGTGCTCTCTCACTGCAGTCTGACCCCTGTGACGTGCCCTCTCACTGCAGTCTGACCCCTGTGACGTGCTCTCTCACTGCAGTCTGACCCCTGTGACGTGCTCTCTCACTGCAGTCTGACCCCTGTGACGTGCTCTCTCACTGCAGTCTGACCCCTGTGACGTGCTCTCTCACTGCAGTCTGACCCCCGTGACGTGCTCTCTCACTGCAGTCTGACCCCCGTGACGTGCTCTCTCACTGCAGTCTGACCCCCGTGACGTGCTCTCTCACTGCAGTCTGACCCCCGTGACGTGCTCTCTCACTGCAGTGTGACCCCCGTGACGTGCCCTCTCACTGCAGTCTGACCCCCGTGACGTGCTCTCTCACTGCAGTCTGACCCCCGTGACGTGCTCTCTCACTGCAGTCTGACCCCCGTGACGTGCTCTCTCACTGCAGTGTGACCCCTGTGACGTGCTCTCTCACTGCAGTCTGACCCCTGTGACATGCTCTCTCACTGCAGTCTGACCCCTGTGACATGCTCTCTCACTGCAGTCTGACCCCTGTGACGTGCCCTCTCACTGCAGTCTGACCCCTGTGACGTGCTCTCTCACTGCAGTGTGACCCCCGTGACGTGCTCTCTCACTGCAGTCTGACCCCTGTGACGTGCTCTCTCACTGCAGTCTGACCCCTGTGACGTGCTCTCTCACTGCAGTCTGACCCCTGTGACGTGCTCCCCGTCTGACCCCTGTGACGTGCTCTCTCACTGCAGTCTGACCCCTGTGACGTGCTCTCTCACTGCAGTGTGACCCCTGTGACATGCTCTCTCACTGCAGTCTGACCCCTGTGACGTGCTCTCTCACTGCAGTCTGACCCCTGTGACGTGCTCTCTCACTGCAGTCTGACCCCCGTGACGTGCCCTCTCACTGCAGTCTGACCCCTGTGACGTGCTCTCTCACTGCAGTCTGACCCCCGTGACGTGCTCTCTCACTGCAGTCTGACCCCTGTGACGTGCTCTCACTGCAGTCTGACCCCCGTGACGTGCTCTCTCACTGCAGTCTGACCCCCGTGACGTGCTCTCTCACTGCAGTCTGACCCCTGTGACGTGCTCTCTCACTGCAGTCTGACCCCTGTGACGTGCTCTCTCACTGCAGTCTGACCCCCGTGACGTGCCCTCTCACTGCAGTCTGACCCCTGTGACGTGCTCTCTCACTGCAGTCTGACCCCCGTGACGTGCTCTCTCACTGCAGTCTGACCCCTGTGACGTGCTCTCTCACTGCAGTCTGACCCCCGTGACGTGCTCTCTCACTGCAGTGTGACCCCTGTGACGTGCCCTCACTGCAGTCTGACCCCTGTGACGTGCTCTCTCACTGCAGTCTGACCCCCGTGACGTGCTCTCTCACTGCAGTCTGACCCCCGTGACGTGCTCTCTCACTGCAGTCTGACCCCTGTGACGTGCTCTCTCACTGCAGTCTGACCCCTGTGACGTGCTCTCTCACTGCAGTCTGACCCCCGTGACGTGCCCTCTCACTGCAGTCTGACCCCCGTGACGTGCTCTCTCACTGCAGTCTGACCCCTGTGACGTGCTCTCTCACTGCAGTCTGACCCCTGTGACGTGCCCTCTCACTGCAGTCTGACCCCCCAGCTTCATGCCCTCTCTCTGCTGCCTGACCCCCCAGCTTCATGCCCTCTCTCTGCTGCCTGACCCCCCAGCTTCATGCCCTCTCTCTGCTGTCTGACCCCCCAGCTTCATGCCCTCTCTCTGCTGCCTGACCCCCCAGCTTCATGCCCTCTCTCTGCTGTCTGACCCCCCAGCTTCATGCCCTCTCTCTGCTGCCTGACCCCCCAGCTTCATGCCCTCTCTCTGCTGTCTGACCCCCCAGCTTCATGCCCTCTCTCTGCTGCCTGACCCCCCAGCTTCATGCCCTCTCTCTGCTGTCTGACCCCCCAGCTTCATGCCCTCTCTCTGCTGTCTGACCCCCCAGCTTCATGCCCTCTCTCTGCTGTCTGACCCCCCAGCTTCATGCCCTCTCTCTGCTGTCTGACCCCCCAGCTTCATGCCCTCTCTCTGCTGTCTGACCCCCCAGCTTCATGCCTTGTTTCTGCCATCACCACAGCTCTCTGGCAGCTAAACCCAGTACCATTCCCTCTTCCCGGACCCTTGCTCTGTGATAGGCCCTCTATCAGTGCCTGACCCCGAGGACATGCCTGCTGTCCAGCAGCTGAAACTGGTAAAACACCCTATGTCCTGATCATTGGTGCCTGACACTAGTGACATGTCCTGTATCTCCAGCTGAACCTAGTGATGTGCCCACCCCTGTGAGGCTGACCCCACTGACTAACCTTCCCCAGCAGCACATTCCTTGTGACATCTCACTGGAGTCAGACTTGGTGACCTCCCTGTCTCACACCTGTCCCATGCCCCAGTGACTGATCCAGTAACATGCCATTTATGACAGTGACTGACCCCAGCTTCATGACCGCTCACTAACCCCATAACAGGCCCTCTTTCAAGTTGACCATTGTTTAAGGTTCTATATTCTTGGCCAAGGTGACATCTGACCCGTGGCAAAGCCTCCTTCATCCTTTAGCCCTATTATCAGGTCATCTGTTTGGCACCAGGTGACAGATCCTCTGACAGATGCTGGAAGTCACCCCTCCTTGTTGTCTGAATCCTGACCTTAGTAGGAGCCTCACTCTCTTCTCTCTGACCCCAGTGGTAAACTTCTGCTCTCTGATTACAGTGGAAGCCCCCTCTTCCTGCCCTCTGACCCCAGTGGCAGCCCCCTCTTCCTGCCCTCTGACTCTAGTTGAAGCCCTCGCTTCCTGCACTCTGACTCCAGTGGAAGCCCCCTCTTCCTACCCTCTGACCCCAGTGGCAGCCTTCTCTTCCTGCCCTCTGACTCTAGTTGAAGCCCCCTCTTCCTGCAATCTGACTCCAGTGGAAGCCCCCTCTTCCTGCCCTCTGACCCCAGTGGCAGTCCCCTCTTCCTGCCCTCTGACTCTAGTTGAAGCCCCCTTTTTCCTGCCTTTTGACCCCAGTGGCAGCCCCTCTTCCTGCTCTCTCACTGAAATGGCAGCCCCCTCTCCCTGCTCTCTCACCCCAGTGGCAGAATCTTCTCTCTGCTCTCATACCCCAGTGGCACCCCTTTCATCCTGCTCTCTCACCCAAGTGGCAGCCCCCTCTTCCTGATTTCTGACCCCAGTGGAAGCTCTCTGCTGCCTGATCCCACTGGCAGCCCCCTCTTCCTGCTCTTTCACCCCAGTGGCAGCCCCATCTTCCTGCTCTCACACCCCAGTGGCAGCCCCTCCTCTCTCACCCAAGTGGCAGCCCCCTCTTCCTGCTCTCTCACCCCAGTGGCAGTCCCCTCTTCCTGCTCTCCTACCCCAGTGGAAGCTCTCTGCTGCCCGATCCCAGTAACAGCCCCCCTGTCCCTGCTCTCTGACCCCAGTGGCAGCCCCCTCTTCCTGCTCTCTCACCCCAGTGGCAGCTCCCTCTTCCTGCTCTCTCACCCCAGTGGCAGCCCCCTCTTCCTTCTCTCTCACCCCAGTGGAAGCTCTCTGCTGCCAGATCCAAGTCACAGCCCCCCTGTCCCTGCTCTCTGAACCCAGTGGCAGCTCCCTGACCTCAGTGGCAGCACCCTCTCCCTGCTCTCTCACTCCAGTGGTTGCCCCCTGTCCCTGCTCTCTCACCCCAGTGGCAGCCCTCTCTTCCTGCTCTCTCACCCCAGTGGCAGCCCCCTCTTCCTGCTTTCTCACCCCAGTGGAAGCTCTCTGCTGCCAGATCCCAGTCACAGCCCCACTGTCCCTGCTCTCTGACCCCAGTGGCAGCTCCCTGACCTCAGTGGCAGCCTCCTCTCCCTGACCCCAGTGGCAGCCCCCTGTCCTTGCTCTCTCACCCCAGTGGCAGCCCCCTCTTCCTGCTCTCTCACCCCAGTGTCAGTCCTCTCTTCCTGCTCTCTCACCCCAGTGTCAGTCCCCTCTTCCTGCTCTCTCACCCCAGTGGCAGCTCCCTGACCTCAGTAGCAGCCTCCTCTCCCTGCTCCCTGACCCCAGTGGCAGCCCCCTGTCCCTGCTCTCTGACCCCAGTGGCAGCTCCCTGACCTCAGTGGCAGCCTCCTCTCTTCCTGCTCTCTCACCCCAGTGGCAGCCTCCTCTCTTCCTGCTCTCTCACCCCAGTGGCAGCCCCCTTTCTGCTCTCTCACCCCAGTGGCAGCCCCCTATTCCTGCTCCCTCACCCCAGTGTCAGCCCCCTCTTCCTGCTCTCTCACCCCAGTGGAAGCTCTCTGCTGCCAGATCCCAGTCACAGCCCCCCTGTCCCTGCTCTCTGACCCCAGTGGCAGCTCCCTGATCTCAGTGGCAGCCCCCTGTCCCTGCTCTCTGACCCCAGTGGCAGCTCCCTGACCTCAGTGGCAGCCTCCTCTCCCTGCTCCCGGTCCCCAGTGGCAGCCCCCTGTCCCTGCTCTCTGACCCCAGTGGCAGCTCCCTGACCTCAGTGGCAGCCTCCTCTCCCTGCTCCCTGACCCCAGTGGCAGCCTCCTCTCTTCCTGCTCTCTCACCCCAGTGGCAGCTCCCTCTTCCTGCTCTCTCACCCCAGTGGCAGCCCCCTCTTCCTGCTCTCTCACCCCAGGGGAAGCTCTCTGCTGCCAGATCCCAGTCACAGCCCCCCTGTCCCTGCTCTCTGAACCCAGTGGCAGCTCCCTGACCTCAGTGGCAGCACCCTCTCCCTGCTCTCTCACCCCAGTGGTTGCCCCCTGTCCCTGCTCTCTCACCCCATTGGCAGCCCTCTCTTCCTGCTCTCTCACCCCAGTGGCAGCCCCCTCTTCCTGCTCTCTCACCCCAGTGGAAGCTCTCTGCTGCCAGATCCCAGTCACAGCCCCACTGTCCCTGCTCTCTGACCCCAGTGGCAGCTCCCTGACCTCAGTGGCAGCCTCCTCTCCCTGACCCCAGTGGCAGCCCCCTGTCCTTGCTCTCTCACCCCAGTGGCAGCCCCCTCTTCCTGCTCTCTCACCCCAGTGTCAGTCCTCTCTTCCTGCTCTCTCACCCCAGTGTCAGCCCCCTCTTCCTGCTCTCTCACCCCAGTGGAAGCTCTCTGCTGCCAGATCCCAGTCACAGCCCCACTGTCCCTGCTCTCTGACCCCAGTGGCAGCTCCCTGACCTCAGTGGCAGCCTCCTCTCCCTGACCCCAGTGGCAGCCCCCTGTCCCTGCTCTCTCACCCCAGTGGCAGCCCCCTCTTCCTGCTCTCACCCCAGTGTCAGTCCTCTCTTCCTGCTCTCTCACCCCAGTGTCAGCCCCCTCTTCCTGCTCTCTCACCCCAGTGGCAGCTCCCTGACCTCAGTGGCAGCCTCCTCTCCCTGACCCCAGTGGCAGCCCCCTGTCCCTGCTCTCTGACCCCAGTGGCAGCTCCCTGACCTCAGTGGCAGCCTCCTCTCTTCCTGCTCTCTCACCCCAGTGGCAGCCTCCTCTCTTCCTGCTCTCTCACCCCAGTGGCAGCCCCCTTTCTGCTCTCTCACCCCAGTGGCAGCTCCCTGACCTCAGTGGCAGCCTCCTCTCCCTGACCCCAGTGGCAGCCCCCTGTCCCTGCTCTCTGACCCCAGTGGCAGCTCCCTGACCTCAGTGGCAGCCTCCTCTCTTCCTGCTCTCTCACCCCAGTGGCAGCCTCCTCTCTTCCTGCTCTCTCACCCCAGTGGCAGCCCCCTTTCTGCTCTCTCACCCCAGTGGCAGCCCCCTATTCCTGCTCTCTCACCCCAGTGTCAGCCACCTCTTCCTGCTCTCTCACCCCAGTGGAAGCTCTCTGCTGCCAGATCCCAGTCACAGCCCCCCTGTCCCTGCTCTCTCACCCCAGTGGCAGCCCCCTGTCCCTGCTCTCTGACCCCAGTGGCAGCTCCCTGACCTCAGTGGCAGCCTCCTCTCCCTGCTCCCGGTCCCCAGTGGCAGCCCCCTGTCCCTGCTCTCTCACCCCAGTGGCAGCTCCCTGACCTCAGTGGCAGCCTCCTCTCCCTGCTCCCTGACCCCAGTGGCAGCCTCCTCTCTTCCTGCTCTCTCACCCCAGTGGCAGCTCCCTCTTCCTGCTCTCTCACCCCAGTGGCAGCCCCCTCTTCCTGCTCTCTCACCCCAGGGGAAGCTCTCTGCTGCCAGATCCCAGTCACAGCCCCCCTGTCCCTGCTCTCTGAACCCAGTGGCAGCTCCCTGACCTCAGTGGCAGCACCCTCTCCCTGCTCTCTCACCCCAGTGGTTGCCCCCTGTCCCTGCTCTCTCACCCCATTGGCAGCCCTCTCTTCCTGCTCTCTCACCCCAGTGGCAGCCCCCTCTTCCTGCTCTCTCACCCCAGTGGAAGCTCTCTGCTGCCAGATCCCAGTCACAGCCCCACTGTCCCTGCTCTCTGACCCCAGTGGCAGCTCCCTGACCTCAGTGGCAGCCTCCTCTCCCTGACCCCAGTGGCAGCCCCCTGTCCTTGCTCTCTCACCCCAGTGGCAGCCCCCTCTTCCTGCTCTCTCACCCCAGTGTCAGTCCTCTCTTCCTGCTCTCTCACCCCAGTGTCAGCCCCCTCTTCCTGCTCTCTCACCCCAGTGGAAGCTCTCTGCTGCCAGATCCCAGTCACAGCCCCACTGTCCCTGCTCTCTGACCCCAGTGGCAGCTCCCTGACCTCAGTGGCAGCCTCCTCTCCCTGACCCCAGTGGCAGCCCCCTGTCCCTGCTCTCTCACCCCAGTGGCAGCCCCCTCTTCCTGCTCTCACCCCAGTGTCAGTCCTCTCTTCCTGCTCTCTCACCCCAGTGTCAGCCCCCTCTTCCTGCTCTCTCACCCCAGTGGCAGCTCCCTGACCTCAGTGGCAGCCTCCTCTCCCTGACCCCAGTGGCAGCCCCCTGTCCCTGCTCTCTGACCCCAGTGGCAGCTCCCTGACCTCAGTGGCAGCCTCCTCTCTTCCTGCTCTCTCACCCCAGTGGCAGCCTCCTCTCTTCCTGCTCTCTCACCCCAGTGGCAGCCCCCTTTCTGCTCTCTCACCCCAGTGGCAGCTCCCTGACCTCAGTGGCAGCCTCCTCTCCCTGACCCCAGTGGCAGCCCCCTGTCCCTGCTCTCTGACCCCAGTGGCAGCTCCCTGACCTCAGTGGCAGCCTCCTCTCTTCCTGCTCTCTCACCCCAGTGGCAGCCTCCTCTCTTCCTGCTCTCTCACCCCAGTGGCAGCCCCCTTTCTGCTCTCTCACCCCAGTGGCAGCCCCCTATTCCTGCTCTCTCACCCCAGTGTCAGCCACCTCTTCCTGCTCTCTCACCCCAGTGGAAGCTCTCTGCTGCCAGATCCCAGTCACAGCCCCCCTGTCCCTGCTCTCTCACCCCAGTGGCAGCCTCCTGTCCCTGCTCTCTCACCCCAGTGGCAGCTCCCTGACCTCAGTGGCAGCCTCCTGTCCCTGCTCCCTGACCCCAGTGGCAGCCCCCTGTCCCTGCTCTCTCACCCCAGTGGCAGCTCCCTGACCCCAGTGGCAGCCTCCTGTCCCTGCTCCCTGACCCCAGTGGCAGCCCCCTGTCCCTGCTCTCTCACCCCAGTGGCAGCTCCCTGACCCCAGTGGCAGCCTCCTGTCCCTGCTCCCTGACCCCAGTGCCAGCCCCCCTGTCCCTGCTCTCTGACCCCAGTGGCAGCTCCCTGACCTCAGTGGCAGCCTCCTCTCCCTGCTCCCTGACCCCAGTGGCAGCCCCCTGTCCCTGCTCTCTGACCCCAGTGGCAGCTCCCTGACCTCAGTGGCAGCCTCCTCTCCCTGCTCCCTGACCCCAGTGGCAGCCCCTCTCACTGCACTGCTCTGTCTCTCCCCAGATCGAGGCTGCTCTCATTCTTCTCTCCGAGTCTTTCATTTCCACTCTACACCAGCCGGGGGACCCTCAGGGTCGAAGGTTTCGCCCTGTCTGCACGACCCCCCCCCCCTACCCTCTGACTGCACCTTCCGACCCTCATCCCCCATGGACCGGCTCCCAGAACCACACTGAGAAGACAGCTGGGGGGGTGCAATCCAGCCTGGAGCGAGGTAATCAACCCAGATTAGCAAGGGGAGACATCAGATGCAAACACAAAGCCTGTGGGTTAGAGGTGCCTTGTCGGAGCATGCAAAGGAGCAGAGAGGGGACCTCGTCCTCCCCCCAGATCACAGCACAGGGCATGCATTTGTGTCTTACAACCTTGCATGTTTTTTGTAAAATACCTAATTAATTGCATAGAGTCATGATCTGCCCTTTCCCTCCTGCCACACACACTCTCTCTTCCTTCTCTCTCAAACCCCCCCCCCCCCCTTCATTATTTATCCTTATGGCTCCAGTTGCAGAGCAAGAATCACTATATATATATGTGTAATGCTTTTATTTTGTTAGCCAGATGAGTGTCTGGGACCTTGCAATGTCACATCAGGCCAAGGGAGCCTTGTGCAGAGCAGGCAGAATGGTGGGTGGGTTTAGCCATGAAAAAGTGGACTGTATAATATTCCCACAGATATGTCTATTGTGATGGAGTCTGTGCATTCATTTACAGACAGATCTCACCCCCCCCCCCCCCCCCCCCTCCTGCATACAGCAGGGCACACAGAGGTATAGGATTAGCTGGTGCTTTATATCTTGCAGAGCCAGAGATCACATTCTTCCTGCTGATCCCAGGCCTCAGCAAAGGAAGGGATTTTTTTATTTTAATTTGTTTATTTTATAGTATACATAATATGTGCTTGTGTAGCATGGGGGAGCAAAACAAAGTAAATGGCTTTGTATCTGAATACACAATGTATATAAATATATATATATTATATATATTTGTTTTCATTTATGTTACTGTGGTTTTTTTTGCATTTTGTTGTAACTTTTAGATTGTCAACCTGGATAAATTTCTTTGGAAAATAGGATTTCATTTGTAGATTAAAAAGGATATTAAAAAAAAAAAGTATGATATTTATGTGGTGTTTACAATTTATATAAGTGGCCAGTGGTTTCCTTCTGCATAAAGAAAGGGGCATTCCTCCCCCCCCCCCCCCCCTTAAAAAAAAATATTTTTTCTGCACTCATTTCTTAAACACCAGTGTGCTTTGCAGTGTATTACCTGCTCTGAAAGACACCTAAATCACTACTTCCAATATTGATTTTTGCCATTTTCCTTTTTCATTCTTTGTTTTTTTTTTTTTGACCAACGTCCAACAAATATTTATATACAGTGTTTTCGTATACATTTTAATTCCACTGCCGTTTTGTTACCCAAAATGTGTGTCCCTTCCTTTTAAAATATGTTGTGATCTTTACACTATCTATTTGATCACTCCGTAGGTAATAAACCAATTTAATTTAATTTACTATGATGTTTTTTTATTATTTTCAAAATATATTCTTTTTTTTTTTATAAATTCACCAAAATACATAATAATTCCAAGACTATTTTATAATTATCAAATTGAGCAAATTGAACCTATTGCCTGTTCATTTTTTTTTTATATATTTTTTTCAATTGATTTATATACCCCACATAAATCCACTCCCATTGATAATCTAAATCCCTTTAATAACCGCAAGCATTTTGTGGTTTAAAAATATTTTTTCCCTTTTTTTTTTTTTTTTACCCCTTTGGCGGTGAATTGGTTAATTAATTGAGCTGCATTTAACACCTTGCTAGGCAGATCTGCTTATTCTGTCATTCCTTTTTCCCAGACCAAGTTGCTTAGTGTTTTGAGCCAATAATGGTGCCCATGTCAGAGCCTTTGGTCACTGATTGTAATCAATCAATCCCAGAATGAGGGAAGAGGGGAGGAGGGAGAGAGAGAGAGAGACAGGGAGACAGGGAGTGTGTCAGCCAGAGAGAGAGAAAGGAGCCAGAGAGACACAGAGGAGCAAGCCAGCAGGGTAATCTCAGCTTCTAACAAGGGAGACCTCCACATCCAGCCTACCATGGGATCTTCTAGGTAGCACTGCTGCTAGCATACACATTCCTCATCCATTCTGCAAACCTACTTTGGTGAACTCCAAAAACCCTTTTGGCGCTGGGTTTGTAAGCAGGTCCATAAAATCTCTTTACTAATTCAGAATTGTGCAAAAAGACAAACCACACAAATTGTGCGTTGCTGTAAAAAATATAGCTTGTGGCAAAGTTGTTATAGAGGTGTTTCAATGTGTGCTTTGTTTCTTTAAACACCCGCAAACTATTGGGGTGCATTCTGAGAATATAGTTAGCGTTTAACAATTCATAGGGTTAAATACTGTCACAAGCTGCTGCACACTGTCTGTTACTGTGCCATGTGTTTAATATTGTTTTTGTGTTTTGTTACCAGTGTTAAATGGGTTAATCTAAAATCTCTGTGACAAGTAACTAAAACTATAGATTTTTAAAATGTTTTTTTTTTTATATATATTTTATTCCCCCCCCCCCCCCCCCCAATGACTGCTCAAGTAAAACAATATGTCGTTTTGCAAAGGTTTTGGTTTTGCACATTTTTTAAAAAAATTATTTAGGTAATGATTGCAGTTGTACAAAATGTAATTGGGCAAATAAATAGGTAATGAGGTTAGGATGTATCAGGGTAACAGTTTAGTTTTTTCTACCCCCCCCCCCCCCTTTTCCTGCAAAGCTGGTACAGGGCACCTGCTTAGAATAAAGTTAAGTTTTAATTAACAGTTTTTTGGGGGTTTTTTTGTATTGTGCATATAGATTGCAGGGTCTGTTGGGGCTTCCTAGATCTCTTTCAATTCTTGGGCCTTTTTTTTTTTTTTTTTTTTTTTTTTTAAATAGGAATTTAGGTTATTGTTGCTGCTGGTTTTATTCTGCAGATATGTTATATTGGTTAATTTCTTGGATGGATGAATTGCACCGTGGGAAAAAGGGTTATCTCTGCCAAAAATCTGCAGCTAGTGTTTCCCAGATCTACAATTAAAGTACTGTACAATTGATGTACCACGTTTTGGCTATAGCATAAATTGCTTTGTGGACTTTTCCAAATGTTGGAAATTAATAAAAGTTTGATTAAAACCCATATTTTTAGTGCTCAATTTAGAATGTTGGCTAGAAGCTTTTGAGATCATTGTATTTGGTTAACAGAAATATTTTCAAATCCTTTTTTTTTTTTTTTTTTATATATATATTTGTGCTAAATAGTTTTGTAGAGTATGCCTTGTTAGATCACTGCAAATGGGAAAGCATTACAAATGCTTGTCTTTATAGTAAATGATTCACTGCGATTTGATCTCTGTATAATATTGTGTATGTCTGAAAATCCTAAATTGGTACTAATGTCTGCTGTAGGAGGAATATAATATTCCTGTTTTAATGTATTCTTTCTATTTAATATTTGTCATTTTATGTGAGACAGAACATTCTATAGAGTCGGTTCATTGGATCTGTAGGGCACCACTGGCAGTATAATTTAATGGGTTTTTTTTTAATATAAATCTAGGCATTTTTAATACCAGTGTAGTCTTTACAGTACAGTAACCCACATTGTGTTTCTATATTTGATAGACTTATTTAAATGTACGTCTAAGATAGATTAAATGTCCCGCAAAATTGTATATGGTCTGTTCCTCTGTACTGCAGAGCATTGGTTGTCTGGATCACAACTCCTATCACCCTTGATTTAAAACTGTGGGGTTTTATGTCAAATAACAAATGGGATTGGTGTGGTATATTCATTTTTTTTTTTTGCATCTTTTTAACCTGTTGAGTGCCGGGCTGACTGCACAACTCTTAATCACTTTTGCAGGGTTAAAAGAAAAATATCTTGTAAAACACAGATTCCTATTGTGACCTATTTTAAGTTTTCTAACACTCCACATGTACAAATCCATTCCGTTAATATTGTCAGATTGTTTGAAGGCGATAATTGGAATATTCATGAGACACGCTTGCATTCTACTTTGCAGGGTAGTATGTCCTTTTCCTTACCCGGTATTTTTCTCCATTATGTGTTCCTCACGTGATGGCGTAATTACACAGTTTTGTTACTCGTGGAAGAAGCGGTGGACTTCTTGTCTGCAAAGCAGAGTCTGTTTTTTTTGGTGAGGGCTGGCCTTGAAAGCAGGTGTTATGTTTAGATAAATAAAATAACAATTGGAGGGAGAATTAAGGACACAGCTGCAGAATTAGGTCTAGTTGAGTATTTTTTGATCTGTTTTTTTTTCTTAATTGTAACTTTTACATTTTTTTTTTTTTTTTACAAAAAAGGCTTGCTTTGGCAACATGTTCCATCGCAGAAAGTTTCTATCCACTGGCCAGGCCAGAGAGAGTATGACCGGTAGTTTTCATTCCATTTCGCAGGCCTAAAAGTAGAATCCGGTATTGCTTAGAGTTCAGAACCTCTGGATTCCCCACCATGCAAACACTTTTATTTTGTCAATTTCCACCATTCAGAATACTGAGACTTCACTATACACATCTGCTGATTGAAAATGATAAATTTGACTTTTTTGTAGGGGCTGGAATATTTAAACATCAGGAGCCAAGGAGCCATGCTTCCTAAAATCTCTAATATTTTAATTTTAATTTTTTAATTTTTTTAAATTCTTTTTACATTGAACTCCTAGGAAGTTCCATTTCCCTGGCTTTCTATAAGCAATACATAGATTGGCTCCTATGTTGGTCTGTTTGACGTCTACAGATATTTGCCAAGGTCCGTTTTAGGTCATTTCTGAATTTCTCTAACTGCAGTGTTCATTAATTAAGGGTTTATGTAAGGTAGTTTGCAGAGGCAATGTTCTAAAAGTAAACATTGGTTTCCATGGTTACTGGACCATTTTTAGAACTGTACCCCAAAAACTTAAAAAAAAATAAAAAAAAAATAAAAATAATTATACATAACACCCTAGTCTTAAAGAAATGGTGTTTAAGCTGAGGTACAAACATAATTGTTTATAACTCCTAGCAACTAAATGGCTCACCTTAAAATGATAAAAACCCAGTGTTCAAGACACCGCAGCCCTTGGGATATTCCTGAATACTAGTAAATGTCAGAAATGTCCTCAAGAATTTTTTTTTTTTTTTTTTTTTAGATGTCGGAAGGCTAGAATGCCCATTAAAGAATTTTGTAATCTTTTCATCACACAGGACCCTTGTAGTGGGATAAATAATAAATGGTTATAAACTTTTCAGGTCGAGAAGAGCATTGGGTCTGGAAAGAAGGAGGGGATTTTGTTTAATCTTTAGATTTTTGCCCTCTGTTTATATAGAGCCGCAATTAACCTCAAACTTTATAATTGGGACATGCGGAGTCCAGTGTGGAAATAGATGTGATTTTGCACAATATTGCGTACATTTCTTAGTGTCTTTCAGTTAAAAACACTGATCCTCGTAGCTTTTTCTCAGGAGAAAAAAAAAAAAACAGTTCACCGATGTATTTAGTGTTTTTTGGATCCCAATACTCACTTGGCCTAGTGGCGGGAAAAAAGATAAGTGCAAGAGTTTTGCTACTGAAACTGATAATAATTTCGTAATGGGATAAATAACCTCATTGTTTTGTTACGTATCTTAATTCCTTGGTTTTCAAATTTTTTTCTCTCCCCCTTTTCAACGTGATTTTTTTTTACTGGAATATAACAGTTTTGATTAGACTTGGCATTAAGTAATATATGGTCTGCAAATTTCCGACATTCTCGTCCAAATTCTTCTACGTAGGGGATATTTGTGATACGCGTTGCTTCCCTGTGCCAGTAAAGAGGTTGGTTAAAGTTTTTCATTTGCCATTTCTGTAAATTGTAAAAGTCACAAGGATTTCTTGTAGAGAAAGGAGTAACTGTTCAGAGCATCATGTCATATGACAGGGCCTTGGGTTATTTCTCTTTTATTTGGTTTCCTCAACAGATATAGCACGATTTCTCAAAAAAAAAAAACTGACAATGGGGCCTATGTGGAACCGTGTTTCCGTCCGAAATGTATTGTAATTCCGCCATAGTTCTTGTCTTACCCTAGGAATAAAATGACTTCCGCCAGAAAAAAACCCACTGTGCGCTTGTTGCTCCAAAATTAGTGCACAAATTATTGTTTAAGAATTCTGTCACAGACTATGTATTAAAAGAAAGTCACAAAATTGCGCCTCTTTTTAGATCACTACAATTCTCCGCCACTCCTAATCTGGCGTGCACTGAATACAAAGTAGCCATTTTATTTTCTCATATATAATAACCGTTCTGGCCGTTTTATACAGACCGTACAGGCGCTAGAGCTAAAACCTGACTGAAGGAATCTGGATGAGACTTCAAACAGCGCCACTATTTATACATAACCCCCATTGTTCTAATTATCGCAAAGGACGTAGGTGAAAAATATACTATTCTTGCAGGAGTAAGTATATATACTTACTCCTGGAAAGTCACTGACATAATTGGTCAATTATCAGTCCCCCAAATCACTACAAACTTCCCCTATATCCTTTGGGTGGATAGTTACAACATGGTGATCAAACACACAAAAAAGTACATTTCCCCAAATTGATATAATTTGGGGAGTCAGCTGAGAAAAAGGAAAATGTATTTTATTTACACAAACTAATTTATAGATAGATTTTCTGCAGTTTAATCCAGTATTATTGAGTATTGTATTGGTGTGAAACTGTTATACTCTCCCAACTCCCCCCCCCCCCAGGGTTGCCACCTTTTTCTTCCAAAAAATACCGGTCCTTGGTACTGTCTCCATAGTACAACATTGTAACATTGGCCTGATGCCAATTTTTTACCGGCCTGCCGGTAAAATACAGGCCAAGTGGCAACCCCCCCCCCCCCCCCCCCAAAAAAAAAAATTGGAATGTATGCAAAGACAGAACTATACGTATTTCAGCAACCAGCATTTATGTAGGTGTCACTTGGCAAACTATAGATCTAACCATCTTTGGGCTTCGTACAGAATCTGATTTATACACCCCGTTAGTCGTTTTTCAAGGTAATACATGTATTAAGGCAAACGTGTGTCGAATGTGTCTAGTGCCTTTTTCGCTAAATTACGACATGCAAATTACATTGACATAGCTAATTTGCATATGAGGCTGTCCGGTTATGTCATCATCCAGAGATTCTTTCAAAATACTAAAGAGCTCTGCCATCAACTCCACTTTTATTTTTCTTGTTTGGTTGGATGCCTTGTGTCTCCAAAACAGTTTTGACGCTTGTTTTGTCTAATTTTTCCATGCTTCCATCCATGACTTTTGTAGCATATGGAGAGGATTATTGACTGGGGGTCAGGCAGATCATAAAAGAACTGTCCAGTGGTTATGCCATCTGGCCTGTAATGACCAGTTTGTTGATGATTAACAGTTAAACAATGCAAGGGGAGTGGATGGCACGCGTATAACCCTATTGGTTTCCGATAGCATTACTTTAGATTGCAACCGTCTGGACAAAGCATTGTTTGGTTGTTAGGGGTAGTCTGCTCTGACCAACAGAGGGGTGATCACACTGAAAAATGATAAATACGATATGTTATCATTCGGGGATGAAGTAAAAACAAGGCTGTTAAAACCCTAATTAGAACTGCAAAACTAAAAAGGAACTACATTTTGAGTTGCTCAAATATCATAGGTTCTACTCAATTAAATAGAGACAGGAATTTCAAACTTAGGTTCAAAGTAGCTGCATTGGGAGAATTTTTCCCCTGCCATTCTCTCTTTATTGAGTAGAGAAAAAAAAAAAAAAGTTGTATTCTAAATAATTAAAAACAGTGGCTAATAGCACTGTGCAAACAAAGAAAAAAAAGTGAGTACCAGAGTGAAAAATACATGCATTTTTTATCGCCACACATATGATGCAGTGAGTGTATATGTAATGTACGGAGGGGCACACAATATACAATTTCCTGGTCTTGCTATCAATCCCCCTGTGTATATTTTTGATGATAAGGGATACGCTAAATTTACACCATGGCCAACAAATGCCCCCCCCCCCCCCTCCAGGCCAGCCTTCCCCTGACTATAATAGCGCCTGTACTACAACAATTAAAAACAAATCTGTTGTGCTCAGATACTCTGCAGAGGTTGTATATTTCCCTCACTTTGTTTTTTTTTTGGGAGGAATCTGATTTCGCAGTTTTATTAGCATATTTGCTTACAGCTTACGAGAAGGCTGTGGGATGTTTTTACTGTTTACTGTTGTGTAATCCTTGCATTTAAACATTTTGTATTAATCTTTGTAAACAGACCGGGTAATTCTGCAAATGCTAAAAGCATTCCAGTTTTAATACACTCCTTTTTATATACTTTTTTTTTTTTTTTTTTTTGCTTTTTTGACCTGTGAAGGGGAGAAATGAAATCACAATCCCTATATGATGTTTCATTTGACCCATGCTGAACTCTTTTATTGCCTTTATACTTTCATATGATTCAGGCATCAAATGAAAGGGAAATCCACTCTGCTCCCTGCAGACCCAGGTCCCACATTCAACAGGGCAATCTAAATATAGTGTCTAAGCTGTCTTTAGGGTTTCCCATAGGACTTTCCCAGTATAGGAAATTAACTTTTCTGCAATCATTTGTCTGTAGTGTATAGTTTGTCGTTTTCACCAAGACGTCTGTCAAAGTACCTTTTGTATTGTCTGTATTTTGTCTGCATTATTATTATACCGTGAAACCTACCGGCCATGCTACTCCCTCCATAGACTCAAAGGAACATTAAATGTTGTTTAACCCTTGCTTTCTTGAAGGAAGCAAGGGTTAAACAATACACGTGCCGGTAGAATTAAGTAAACCCGACGTGTATCTTACTAGATACATGCGGGTTTACTAACTGCTGTGTCTCACATGCGAGACACAGCAGTTCCCGGTTGTCGCGTGCTGACAAACGTCGGCACTCGCACTGCCAATCAGAGCGGGGGCTCGCCCCGCTCAGATAGCTGAATGCTCGGGTCTCTCGCTGCTATCACAGCGAGAGACCCTCGTTTTTGCATGGGATCAGCAGGGGGGGGGGGACCTAGTTGCTGATCCCATGCAAAAATGAGGGTCTCTTTCTGCTCTAGCAGAGAGAGACGGTCGCTGACCGGTTTCCTATGGAAACGTGGCAGTCAGAGGAAAAACTGGCACTATCAAAAGTACACACCAGTTTATCCTCATACATGGACAACTAACTTTTTACTTGTGCTACTATATTAGAAGCACAAGTGGGGAAAAAAAATGTTTAGTCTCCCTTTAACATTGGCCTCAAGCCAATTTTTTACCGACCCTATTTCTACCTATTGTAACAGAACAGGTATTGAAATACCCCACAGGAGCCAGCGATATTGGCTCCAAATTTTTGGATAGGTTTTTTTTATAGAGCTCTAAAGAGTTACCCCCCCCCCCCCCCCCCAAAAAAAAAAGGCTGTTTCTGAATTGTCCAGTTTGGCTCCTAAAGTTTTGCAAATATTTGTCAACCTTGCACTTAGAGCAGGGGTGGGCAACCTGCGGCCCCTCCAGCTGCTAATGAACTACATCTCCCTTAATGCTCTTGAAATGTAGTAATCTGGAGGGCCTCAGGTTTCCTACCTCTGCACTAGAGATTACCCCATCTGGGTAGAGGTCACCACTAAAGCATTATTTACACTGCAAATGAAGAGAATAAAAAAAAATCTGGTCTGTACAATGTTTTAGCAGAATTGCAAGCAAATGTGTAGATTAGGAGGGTCAATGGGGGTCATGTACTAAACAAGTGCAGTGGGGAAAAAAGCAGGTAAAACACGAGTAAGGACCAATTTGCGACTATTCGTAAAATTCTGCACTTGTTTTCCCTGATTTGCGCCTCTTCTGTTTATTTTTATGTAGCGTGCATTTTTGCCGGTTGCGCTAATAAATTGCGATTATACTTGCGCACGCTAAAGTTTTGCAAATTTTTTTTGAAAAATCTATTCTTATTTGCGTGTGAAAATTACACCAGCTTTTAGCAAAGTGCTATCAACAGAGGTAGAAAAAATATTTGCAAAATTGCCCGTTTTTATTCGCAATTTGCCCGTATGTACTATTGGAGTGTTAAATGTTTAGTACATCGCAATAGGAGCAAAGTGCAAAAATAGTTTTGCACATAAATATATTTGCGTTTTTTTAGTACATGCCGCTCAATGTTTTAAATGGGTCTATGACATCACTTTGTTGTTTGCATATCAAACTCCAAGGTATCATCATAGACAGGAGCAAAAAAAAACCAATAATGGGCTGGGTGACCATTCTGGGAGTTGCAGTCCAGCAACCACTACAATCTAAACAGATCCCCCCTCCACATAGATTCTTAAGGAAGATTACATTATTATCCCATAGATTGCCAGAGTGGTGGGTTTAATGATAAAATTAAAGACCTGGATGGGGTGACTCACTACATTGGCACTGATGTTTGTCATTTTAAAAAAATAAATAAATTAAGGTAAGAGGACAGGAGATCTGCCCCTCAAAAATTAGAAATCAACTAAAATAAAATGAATAACTTTGGAGATAAACTCTAGGTATATTTGTAAAAAAAAAAACAACCTATACAGTAACTGTACAATACAATTGTTATATGCAGTGGTGTATTGGTTTTGTGCTGCCCTAGGCCTACGACATGCGCAATCAAAGATGTTGCACACCTACGACATGCGCAATCAACGATGTTGCACACCTACGACATGCGCATTTAACGATGTTGCACACCTACGACATGCGCAATCAACGACGTTGCACACCCTCGACATGCGCAATCAACGACGTTGCACACCCTCGACATGCGCAATCAACGACGTTGTACTCCTACGACATGCGCAATCAACGACGTTGCACTCCTACGACATGGGCAATCAACGACGTTGCACTCCTACGACATGGGCAATCAACGACGTTGCACTCCTACGACATGGGCAATCAACGACGTTGCACACCTGCGACATGCGCAATAAACGACATTGCACACCTGCGACATGCCCAATCAGCAACGTTGCACACCTGTGGCATGCCCAATCATAGACGTTGCACACCTACGACATGCTCAATCACCCACGTTGCACACCCACGACATGCCCCATCACCCACATTGCACACACCTTAAATTCCCAATCACCCCCATGACATGCCACCATCACCCTCATTACATGCCCCCATCACCCCGATTAATTGGAAGAAGCTAAAGCTTGCTGAACGGTGGGTGAGGGAGCGAAAATGTTTGAAGCACCAGAAGTTTGAAGCACCCTGGCAAAGTGCCGCCCTAGGCGAGTGCCTTGTTTGCCTTGTGGAAGATACACTACTGGTTGTATGAATTAACAAATTGTCAAAAAGTTATAAGAGAAAATTGACAATGGCCCAGTCTTCATTACCTTTTAGGATTTAGTCTGGATAATTACACATAATCAGCTTGTATGTGTAATTATATTTGCAATAGCGGTAGCCATTGCACCATGCTGTTCTACCCGAGGCCCTGCTCACTGTAGCTTCTGTTGTCATCTAGAACCAACTATGGTTCCATATGTTTATTTTTCCACCCATAGCTCCAAAATACTTATCAGATTTTTCTTCATTTCTGCAATTAATTAATTATAAAACAAAATATTTAAAATATGTAACGAATGTTCCCCTTATGGTAGGTTAGGGCGTGTGGCGATGGCCCCCTCCCCCTGCTCTTGAGCAGACGCTGTGTAATTAAGTCACTCGCTGGCAGCAAGATGGCTGCTAAAAATTCTGCAGGCCACATGGAAGCACTTTGTGTGATTTAAAAGATATCTGATCTGTACTGTAATTGTGCTGTGCCTGTTAGGCCGACCCTGTATACAAAAGGACTCGGATATTAATCCGATGCATCTATCATTCACGCCAGTGGATGTATATTTGTTTAACCTAATTTGATGGCATTTGGGGGGGGGGGGGCACCTGGAGAACATTTATTGCTGTTATATTTTTCTGCATGACAAGATCAATGAGATCTAGGATGATTATGCTGTCACTTTAAATTGCACTGCTTAGAAAACCTATATATCCTGCAAGATAGCTAGGATTTTGTATACGTTTGCCAAAACTGAAGGGAAATATCTGGTTGCTTTGTAGCGCACATTGGATGTTGTGGGTTTATCTCCAAACTTTTTAGAAAATACATTTTCCACTGAAGTAATCATCATGTTACAAGTATGGTTTGAAAAAATTAAAAAAAAAATTATTTTTGTTTTTTCCGCTTTTTCCTTTTCTGTCTCCAAATATTTTGTCTTGTTTGGGCATCTATTTTCAATTTATAAATACATTATGGAAAAAAAAAAAAAAAAACATTTAGCCTGCCCTGTTTTATATAATTTGTAATTGGTTGAATGGAGATTTCATTTTTTTTTTTGAAGCTAAAAATATTCTTTACTTTTAAAAAAAAAACATTTGTTTTTTTTTGTTCTTACTTTGGGCCTAAATAAATATAACAATGCAGGTTTCTGCACATAATTTGTTGTAGAGCTGAACGGCTTTTTTTCAAGATTCCAGTTTGTATTTATATTTTTTTTCTCCTTGCAGTCCTCTCCAACGTTTATGACTGGGCCTCTGGATTCAGCAGTTGTCTGATGCACGATGCTTGCTCCGCTCAACGGTTCCAAAACACTGTGACTTGCTCATGTCGATAGGAAGTAAGCATGGCTCATGGTATCCCTGCGCAAGGAAAAGTGGCGGTAACCGTGGATGAATACAGTTCGAATCCCACCCAGGCGTTCACGCACTACAACATTAACCAAAGCAGATTCCAGCCACCCCATGTCCACATGTAAGTCTACCTATTTGCTCAACTTGTTTTCTTCTAGTTCTTAAAACATTTGGCTAAACAAAGTCTCTGTTGTAATAATGTTTTATTGTTGTTGTTATTTTTATTTATTATTATTTTTATATATAGAAATCCAAAGTGACTACAGAGACTGTTCAAATCTCAAGGTCACGGGGTAATAATATTTATTATTCAACTGCCGGTTCGGTTAATTAAGAAAGCGTGCGCTAAAAAGTCCCTCTGAGAGAAAGGCGCTATATAAATACAATTGTTTTTACAGGGAAGAGGGTCACATTTTGACGTTGAAGCAGGTACGGTGTAGCTCCTTAACTTTGCATAACTTGAAACTTTTTCATGACTTGGTCCTGCCTGCTATTCACCCAGCATCCTGGAGGCAAATAATCGGGTGGTCCCGGGCGATTAGTAGACGGAACAAAGTCTGAAAATGGGCGTGGTCAACCCACAAAAAATGGCTACCTCCTTTAAAAAATTTTTTTTTTTACAAAGTGGAATAATTCAGGAAGTTTACTACTTGTGCTGGAAGTAACATAAGTAACTTCCACTATGTCATTGAAAAGGTTACATTTTGTAATAATAATTAAAGTTTGGGACTTGCCTTGACAGCCAGAAGTGACCCAATAAAGTATCTATTGAATGATCATTCCAGTGATGAAAACAAATCTGATTATCAATTAATTCATGTATGTTAATTCTAACATTGTAGCTGTGCGATCATTTTAGCTTGTGACTCTCTTACTATTAAATTGCCTTTTGCAGAGTTTCTCCCGGGGATTTATCCTACCACATCATATGTTGAGCAGGGCAGAAACGTGTTCTCTGTGGAGAGAACATTCAACTTCTAGTCTTGAAACTGAAAGTGTTTTTATAAGGCCCAGTGCTGCCAAGTAGCCAATCAGAACCTAGGAATTCCCGCGCTGACAATGTCCCAGCATTCCACTGTGCAGGGGAACGGATAGAAAGTTATGGCGATGCAGTGTGCCCAAATAAAGCATGACATAAACTACTAGTTTAATAAACCTTTAATTTAAAAAAAGAATAAAAAAATGAACAGACTTTTAAAAATGATCAACAATTTTGAAAGTATCCTTCTTTGTGACAGTTATTGTAACATAATTGTAAAAAGCCACTTATATTAAAACAAGAAATTAAAATAACTAACTGCAGCGGTAGATTTTTTATGTATTGTTGGGATTAAGCTGCAGATTTCTGAGGCCTTTTTTTTTTTTTTTGCGATACAAATGGGGCATATTTATGTTTGTATAGAAACTGAAAGGTGATATCTATTGTTTTGCAGAAAATGATGAAACCCCTGCTTTTCAGACCTAATAAATAGCCAAAGGGTGAAGCCTGTTTTATTTGTTAAATGTCATAAGGAGCCAGCAGGCGGGAAGGGAGAGCACAGAATCATTAATAATGTTAACACTGTGGATTGCATATATTTATAATGCTAGGAGGGGTAGAGCAGAGAGCATGTGCATTGTATGTTTGTGCATTCTATTTAGCATTGCTGCTGTGTGTGTGTTGGCTTTGTAAGATTATACACAGACTTGTATTTTTGAAGAGGCTTCTCAATCGCTTGTCAGCTTCTCAATGTTGGAAAGGGTAATATGATTATGGCCCGCTTACTTGATCTTTGATCATTTGTATTCATTTTGAGGAAAGAAGGTCACAAATAGTGTCCTTAAATACTGCCGGAATGTGATAAATTGTTTTTTTTTCTTTTACATTTTTTTTTTTTTGTGTGAAGAAGCTGAATGATATATTGTCTCAGCAGTGTTGGTTAAAGAGGATCAATACCACAATTTTTTGAAATATTAATACAATATCCCTTTTTTTTTTTAGTTAATTTAAAGGGACTCCCAACTCCTAAGCTTTGTTTTCATACCGTGAATATAACAAATGAGAAAAGAAATGAAAAAAATATATATTTATACTGTGTTTTGGCCAAACTGGAAGTAAATACAAAAATTAAGAGAGTCTTAACTCTTCTAACTTTGGAAAGGTTTTTTTCTATACAGAAAGTTTTAGAACATTCTTCTGTGATCGTAAATATACTGTGTTCTTAGACACGTTATAACGCATTGACACTTGAAGACGTGCCACTGTGTGTGTGATATATGTATTTGATTTTTGTTCTTTGGCCATATATATTAAAAATAAAATAATAAAGTATGATATCTGGCCTGGTATAATTGTGCCTTAAGGACCATTACTGACAGAAAAAATTCATAGAAGTATGATAAAAAAATATGTTTATTTCTCTCACTGGTTGGTGGGATCTCCTTTTACAGGTCTAATTATTAGTTGTGCCCATGGTGTAAGAGTCTGTGTTTTTTATGTAGGCTGCTCTGCCACTGACCCTTCTGCACTAAATGGAGAGTCAGTGGCAGGTGTCACACAAGAGGCGCAGGTCCATCAGAACACACACTGGACCACCAGAGATCCTCCTTCCTGACCTAGAAAAAGGTTTATTTGCATATGGGTTCTCTGCTGTAGAAATCCTTCGTCTATTGGACATTCAAGCACTGTTTAGGTGATGTGGGCCTGGTGGTATAGGGGACGTGGCTATTTTGTTCAGACATGGAATCCCAGGAGTGTGTAAAGGCAGGTGCCATCACCACCCCCTGTGCTCAACGCATTTTGGTATTCCTTTGATTACATAGCGTCGTAAGACATTGCTGCTGCTATGTAAACAATACCATGTGTCTATGTAAAAAGTCAAGTACTCCAGTGTGTTCTCTTCGGTTTTATAGGGTATTCTCCGAGCACAATGCAAACTTCCTAATCTCGGGCTAAAAGTAGCGGCTGTCTGTGTCAGTCTGTGCTTTGCGTCGGGAGGAATGTTAACATTTTAACTCCTTCTGCTGTAGCTCCTGTATTCTGCTTGTTATCCCCTGAACCCTAACCAGTTACCTGAAGGTCATTGTTCCTCTTGGGGTTCCATTATATCTCTCCATAATTCACCAGAGCTGGTGCTATTTGTTTTTTTTCTCAATGTCAGGAAGCTGCTTGATAAGGTTTTTTTTTTTGCCTTTGTAAAGCACTATTTTTACACCATGTGTTGAGAGGTGAATTTTTAAAAGCCTATCTCGATCTTTTAGCAGTCTTTAAGCAAGGTAGATAAAGCCCTTCGGCATCAGCTGCAGTGCTTCTACAACAGTGATGGCGAACCTATGGCACAGTTGTCACAAGTAGCACTTGTAGATCTTGGATGTGGCACTTGGTATGTGTCCAGTGTACAGTATAACCATCAATTATGGAGGACCCAGTAAAACTGACATATGAGGATATTAGTGCCCAGTTTTTACTTGTACTCCATGGTGTAAGAGAGATTAAAGTTAGGGAAGGAGAGCAAGAGAGAGCTGATGTTGATGGGATGGGAAATTTGGGGACACTTTGAGAGCTTCATCTTGGCTTCCTGCAGAAGGTTGGTCACTCAAGTTCAAAAATGGTCACCATCACTGTTCTACAAGCTGCATTTCCTCGGATTTCGCAAGCCCCACCTTTAAAATTACAAAATGGATACGGTTCTTGCAAATGTCTTTTAATATGGTAACATTGGAGACCATTTCACACACTGTGAAGGCAGTGTCTTGTGAATAGCCAACCTACACCTGTAATCAATGGCTGGAAAAAAAATGAGTGAAACGCGTTAGAACACTATTCTACCTACAGCATGGCAACCCGATGGCTCCCCATATTCAGTATCCAATGTATACCTTCCATTGGGTTCCACGGAGGTCGCTCTACCTTTTTTAGCCTTTTTGTCACCAAATTTTTATTTTGTACATTAGCCCAACACTATAAGACGGGATAGAGAACCTGAGGCCCTCCAGCTGTCGCAGGACTACATTTCCCAAACTCCTCTGCCAGCCTCTTAGCCGATGGAGCATTATGGGAGATGTAGTTCCCCACTCCTGCTTTAAGGTAACACTGTGTAGAGTAAGACGGACACATGGAATATATTTTTGCAGGGATACAATATTCAAAATAATGCAATTTCATGGCCATTCTAGCCAGTGTAAGTGGTGTGTTACTACCATCTTTCATAGCAGACACCTTGGCATGATTTGCTCAACATTCTTATCAGTCATTGGCAAGGGAGCATATAGGCTGACTACATGCTCTCTGGGTTATTCCAAACATGGCATGTTAATCACGTGATCGTACCGCTTTCTAATTTGAGAACATGGCGTGTCGACCGTGCGTTGGAACATGTTTCTCAAGTTAGAACATGACACAATCTGTTTTCATGCAATGCTACTGGAGGGTCATGTACTAAACAAGTGCAGTGGGGAATAAAGGTAGGTAAAACACGAGTAAGGAGCAATTTGCGACTATTTGTAACATTCTGCGCTTTTTTTCCCCCCGATTTGCGCCTCTTCCGGTTTATTTTTATTTAGCGTGCATTTTTTCCGGTGGCGCTAATAAATTGCGATTTATATTTGCGCACGCTAAAGAGCTTTGCGAATATTTTGTGAAAAATAATTATTATTTGAGTGTGAAAATTACACAAGTGCTATCCAAAGAGGAAGAAAAATATTCGCAAAATTTCCTGTTTTTATTCTCAGTTATGCCCGTTATTATTCGCAATTTGCTCGCATGTACTATTTGAGTGTTAAAAAAAAGTGCAAAAATAGTTTTGCACATAAAATATATTTGCGTTTTTTTTTAGTACATGCCCCTCTAAGTGTCTTGGAAGTTTATTTCCTCACTTTTTAGTCTTATGCACAGTATAAATAAGAATCATTTACTACTACTGTGCATTGAATTGCATTTGAAAATGGCTTTATGGGCAAAGTGAACGGACGATAAGGCGAGATTGTGGACGTTTTAAGGATTATACTAAATCGTCTTGAGAGATTATGGATCCTGGGAAGGTACCAAATAGGTTTCTAGTATGGAGGTTAGTCATAGAGTGGATAAGAGGATTGTTCTCCCACATTGTATAGTAAGACCAAAAAAAAATATTTTTCAGAATCCTTTTGTGTAGTTCAGGATACATTTTATTCACATTTGGGGTTTTGATTAAGCACTGTGCTTTAGTTTATTTAACATTTTGTACATGCAAATGCATAAGTTAAGGCTAAAGAAAGTTTTTTTGAAATGTGTCTGCGGTGTCTCTAGTTTGGCCTCTTGTAGCTTGATCTATCCAAATAAACTACTTTGAATGGGAAATGCACAATTTGCATATGATGTCATAAACATGAGACCGACGCATTTAAAACACCCTTTCCTCTCAATGTAGGCACTTGCTTGCAATACTGCTAGCACAATGCATACATTGGTTTTAGATTATTATTCTTGTGTCTGCATTCACAGCATAAACAGTGTTTAGGTAACAAAGTCCCTTTACGTCATAGGCAGAATCTGCATTCTTCATCCTTTTTTTTTTTTTTCCTCCTTTTTTTATATATTTTTGTATTGTGTCCAATGGTGTTTTACCAAACTCTAACCAAACCTTTTCTTTTTCTCCGCTGCAGGGTAGACCCCATCCCGTATGACACTCAAAAACCAGCCGGCCACACGCGTTTCGTCTGCGTCTCCGATACGCATTCCAGAACAGATGGCATCCAGATGCCGTACGGGGACATCCTTCTGCATACTGGCGACTTCACCGAGCTGGGCCTGCCTTCAGAGGTGAAGAAGTTTAATGACTGGTTAGGTAAGGATCTATCAGCTGCTCAGTGACCTCAATTAACCTCCCCTAAGCAGTGTCTCACTCATTGTCTTGTAAGCACTTGACACCAGTTACCTCCGCTCCTCTCTCTCCTCACGTCTGTTGCGCCATCTGATGAATCTGTAATCACAGTTGTGTAAAGACAAACTGCATCGATACGTGAACCTTCTCCATGCAAATAGGAGACATTTCAGCCAAAATTAGTACATATACCCGGAGAGGGCTAACCGCATTGTCCCTCTTCTGGTATCTGGCCCTTAACCGCTTACAGACCATGTAACACCTAACCGGACGATAAGACCAGTCGGAACAAAAATGGGTTTATTCACAAACCCATGGCTCGGTTAAAAAAAAAACAACCCATCTTTATTCCATATTACACCCAAAGTAAAGAGGAAAAGGATGGGCAGAGGTTTACTGAAAAAAGTGAAATTCCTTACATGTTTGAAGCTAAGGGAACTCTACATCATAGGCCAGCCATCCACTGATTAGGGTTAGATTGTGAAAAGCATTAGGCGCCCTCATTTCATTTTATTAGAGGTGGAGAAATGAATGGGACATGCACAGGTTTTTAAAGAGGCACCAAGCCCCGAGTTTTATATTTTAACAAGGCCTTATTTGGTGCATGCATGTGTCTATTGCGAGGCACACAGACAAGCGTGGGGGCAGAGATGGGCATCTCCTTTCCCTGGTGGAGGTGTCTTTGGTGTCAGCCAATCAGCTTTGCCAGGCCACAGAACACCAGCTTTGTGACATGTAAGGGCCATGTTTGCTCGTTGTTTGTCATATCTTTGTTTGTCATATCTTTGTTTGTCATATCGTTGTTTGTCATGTCTGATCGTTTTGTCATGTTGTTTGTCACGTTGTTTGTCACGTTGTTTGTCACGTCGTTGTTTGTCACGTCGTTGTTTGTCATGTCGTTGTTTGTCATGTCGTTGTTTGTCATGTCGTTGTTTGTCATGTCGTTGTTTGTCATGTCTGATCGTTTTGTCATGTTTGTCACGTTGTTTGTCATGTCGTCGTTTGTCATGTCGTCGTTTGTCATGTCGTCGTTTGTCTGTCATATGGTTGTCATGTTTTCTCGTTTGTCATATCCTTGTTTGTCATATCCTTGTTTGTCATATCCTTGTTTGTCATATCCTTGTTTGTCATATCCTTGTTTGTCATATCCTTGTTTGTCGTGTCTGATCGTTTTGTCATGTTTGACCGTTGTTTTCCATGTTTAGGTGACGGAGAGTCTTTTATATTATTAAAACAACGAAGCAAATGAAAGTTATTAATTTGTGTGGTGGATTTGGGGGAGTCCGTTAAGAAGTTACCGATACATTAACTGAAAGCTAATCACAGAGATTATGATATTGGCTTTACTGCTACAGAAGTGTATAGGAATACACAGATTGATCTCAGAAAAAGTCTGCAGTAGACAACTGGGGGAATAAAAACTAATTTATTGGTTCGCAAGGCCCACTAAAGACAATCTGTGTTACCTGCTGCCTAATGATTAACCCCTTGTGTAGACGAACAGAGAGAACAATGTACCCTAATCTCCTGTAGAGCCCTGTGTTCCACTAATGCATTGCTTGAATGTATAATATATCTGCTTTACAGAGGGGAGTCACACGCAGGTCAATTTAGATTGATGAAATACAAGACATGACACCACAGTTGTGTGACATCCCTATTGCAAATGACAGGGTCTAGGTCCTCTGAATAATGTAAGTAATTTAATATAGTGCTTTAAAAAAAAACAATGTTTTTATAAATCCCAAAACTGCGAGCAAATTCACAGATAAATAGAACAGTAGGTTTTCGATTCTGTCTAGTTTGGGTACCTGCTTATAGATCTGGTCCTACCTGCTGCATGGGCCACAGGGGAGCGGACAGTGTGCCGCTTAATGGGGGGGGGGGGGGGGGCGCTGTTACTATTCCCTGCTTTTTGCCCCCCACAAGGGATCACTCAAGTTTGGAAGAAAAAAAAACCTGGATAGAGAAACGCATATTAAAGCTGACCCTTTTTTTCAAAACATTTTTTTAGCAATATTTAACTTGAAAACCCCTTTCTGGATTCTTACTGATCCTCTTGCAAGTGAGCAAACACAAAAGGACAGTTAGAGGAGGATTCTATGGCAAAAAATAACCCTGTGGAATGTACAGGTTAAACACTAACAGATGGATTTAAAGTTTACTACCAGGAGCAAAGTGATGTTCTATTCAGGCGTCTTTGTGATAGAGCCATCTCTTAAGGTGTAATTTGGTTTGAACTGTTGCCTAAATTCACATTAAGGGGGCAAAATACACCAAAATATGCACTGTACTTCAAACAGCGATGGTTGGGTTGGATCCAAAAGCACTGCTTAGTATGTGTACTTTCTTCCTGCACCTGTCTTTTTTTGTGTACTATAATAAATTTGTCAGTATACATTCCTTCTTGCTGGCACTGGGCTGGTTCCAAAATCCTTTCCCCAGCCTGTTAATGTACATTGGTTTTGCATTAAAGTTTCTAGACCTCACACGAAATGACCTCTGTGGTCACTTAGTGACTGGAAAGGTCTGTTGAGATAATTTATTTGCATTGTTTTTGATCTGAACCTTTCCCTTGGGTCTTGTAACACGGCAGTCGTTTGACCTCTGCGATTGTTAAATGCTACATACACAGTTAGTTTAAATAATTGTTTTCATTTGATTGGTAGCCCGGGTGACCCCAGACTGAGAGAACGTGTCCTCCTGCCCAGCAAGTTGTCCTCATACAGTTCATTTCTCCCAAATGCTTTTTGAATTTATTTTGGTTCCCGGCTTGCTTCCTGTAAAATCATTGTTTTGACTACAGATATGATTTGCCAGTTTGTTTTTCTCAATCAGTCTATTTTTTTCATTATTTTGAAACTACTTAATATTTACTTATACATTGTTTTATCAGAACTATTGCATTATCTCTGGTTTCCCCCCTGTCCTGTGAGTGTTGGCTCCTAAAAATTCCCTGGCTCCTAAAAATAACTAGGTTAGCTCTTGAGGCTGCAAATATTTGCCAGTCCTATTTATCGACTATTATGTTTTACAGTAGCGGATAAGAACCAAATGGCCTACTTAGTCTAGCCATAATGGACTTCTAGATGATTTTTTTTTTTTTAATTTATTTATTTATTTTGATCAGAGCAGCCTTCAATAAACCAATATTTTATCATAGTTAATTGAAAGATTGCATCAAATTTAGGTATTTTTATTAGAAACAAAGTATCTTATTCATCCCTCTTTGCTCCGAGCCCTATCAAGGGGAAGCCGTGTAGAATCTTGGGTCAGGTGATGGAAGATCTGATCACCTGACCTAAGATTCTAAACAACATGGCTGCCCTCCTGAAGTTATTAAATATAACCTCACTGTTTGCCGACAGTTGTCTTTTAAGATGTTCAAGCCTTTCCCGGTTTGTTTTGTTCATTCTTCTTTTCTACCACAGTCTCCAGGACTTGTAAAGGAGGTCTTGTCATTGCCCGCCCTCCCCTGAAAGGGTTAATGGGTCCGTCTCACCCTCCGTTCCCTGCGTGTATTTATATATCTATATAAAAAGTTATTTATTATTCCAGCCCAATATGTTTTCAGGGTTGAAACCGACAGTGTTGTGTGAATCTGATGGTAGCACATAGAACGAGTGTAGTCATAAAGATTAGCAGCCTGTGTAATTCAATTTCAGTTTCTCTGCTTTTTTTTTTTTTTTTTTTTCTTCTTCTCCCTCCTCCTCCTCCTCCTCCCTTCTTGTCAATGTCTTTGTATCACAGGGGATTATCCTCAAAGAAAAAAAAAATGCTCAATTTCTCTAAGCACAAATTTTATGTAGATGCCTTTTTACAAAGATCTCCTACTTTATTATAGTTGGGAAGTGCCTGAAGATGATCAAAGCCACCTAGCAATAGGCGCGCGCGGGGGGAAGGGGGGGGGGGAGGGTGATGGGGGGCGAGCACCAGGTTGTTTGTTTCTTTTTTTAAAAACATTCTTACATTTCTTTGCTCACCTAAGATTGCAAATCATATAATTTGCTACAGAATTTTACTTGTGGAGTTGCACTTAGCCCTTTTAATTAAAATAGTTCATTGTACAGGGTTGGAAGTAGCTGGTAATTAGTGGTTTGTGAGGTTGAGGACCTTATTGTTATTTCTCAGGCACTCATTTGTAACCTTTTTTGGAATGTTCAATCTCTCTTACAAAGGTCGATTTTATGTTTTTGGGTTCTGGAGCTGATACATTGGGCGGGTTATTCACTAACAGGTGAGTTGCAGGTGAGATAAACATGTCATCTCACCAGTTTAGCTATTCATTGTGCAGGGACAAACCTGCTGAATTTGCCGAGACTCACCAGGTTTGTCCCTGCACAATGTATTTCTAAACTGGTGAGATGAAATCTTATAGTGAACAATCCCCAATTATTTTTGGAGCTGTTTCCAAAACAATTCCTGGATATTAGACGTGCTGAATCAATGACACCGTTGTGAGAATTCATATCATCTAGCCCACGTATACATGTTTCCAGGGTCTTCCCATAAAGGAGTGGGGTGGTACCCATACAGCAGTTCAAGTTAGCTCTCCTCCACTTCTGACCAAACTGCACCTAGTTTTTGTCCAAACCCCGTTTTGAAACATGCCACACCCAAACCTAGTTTTGGAACATGCCACACCCATATTTTGGCTAATACTCACCCACAAAAAAAATAAAAAAGCGAAACAAGCAAATGATAAATTATAGAGGCAGCAGATATTCTATGAGGTATGAGAACGTGCGTTGGCTGACATCACTCTGGTTCTACAAGGGTTAAACTATTTTTTTTTTTTCACCTCACTTTAGTCCCGGAGCGGAAAAATAATGCAGGAACACACAAGAACTGTCTACACGGGACAAGAGGGGTCGTTGTGGTGCTTTGGAATGAGTTTTGTTCACCTCCGACCCTGGGGACACCCAAGAGTTTTTGGTTGTCTGCACAATTTTCCTGTAATATGGTTAGAAACCTATTGGAATTTTGTTTTAAAAATTGCTACAAAACAGGCCGGCGGCCTATTTAGTCCGTGGTTAGACTATCAGCGTAGCATGACCGCTAACCCACAATTCCCCAGTCCTTGTCCCTCTTTGCTACAATTTTAAATCCACATTAGAAATCAGAACTGGTGGTCTCCGACATATCTTCGGATACTCCATGTGCAAAGGTAGATTAACTTTCCCCTCTTCACCCTTCTTCCAAGGCCGTGTTTTCTAGAACACCACAGAAATGTACAGTTGTACTTATGGCTGCCTCTGCCGAGATGATTATATGTGTTTTGAAAAGTTGACACAGGAGATGTACAGCATTCGCTTCCAAGAATCCAAAGTTCACCTCTTTTTTTTTTTTTGTCCTAAGTTCTTGGACAAAAGCTGACTTGTTATAGCAAACCTCAGTGTCTTCGAGGCATGCGCTTCTAATCAGTGCGTCGGACCATATGGACACATTTGCATAGTTCCAGACAATCGGATCTGTGTGGTGCGCGACGCACAGCTCTTTCGAGAGATAATTGAAGATGAAATGGAAACAGATTTTTCTTTTATTATGCGAAAGAATACTGAAACGCAAATAAAATATTATTGCAGCTCAATGATGAAGGGTTTGTATTCACTCTGATTTTTGTTGTCACTCGCTTTCTGTAGCGAATTAAAAGGAGAGGCACGTGGGATATTCTCTTTGTTTCTGTGCAGAAACCGCGGCTTATATGCACGGCAGCGCCTAATGTTTTTAAGAGAAAATAGCATTGTGTACCAAGGCCGTTTTTGCTAATATTATTTGATGGCTATAAATGCTCTTTGGAAATTTCCTTAGTAGAAAAAAAATGGCGTTTTTGTTTGCCGTAATTGCGTTGTGTTTTTTTTTTTTTTTTCCCCGCGAGCATTCGCTCTGTCACTTTACAATATAGGCTAAGTCAATTGTGACTTATGGACTTATGATTCCATTGCGGGTCAGCGAAAGTACTATGTAAATTTATCGGGGATGTGTTTCGGAGAGGATGGTTCGGGGGGTATTAGAAATTGAGATGGCTATTATTTATTTGGTTACAATCCAACAATAGGCTGTAACGCAGATATGCGTCTCCACAAGCCATTGGATTTTCGAATCAAGGCCAAATTGACCTTGCCTGTTTCCATTCGAAACACACAATTATATTTGCTAATACATGCCATTAAGATTGTCTGTCTGTACCCAGAGAAATTCTATGGAGCCAAACAAAAGAAATGGCTGCAAATATTTGTATAACGTTATTGCTAGCTACGGCTAGGGTCAGATTCCGCATTGGAAGCACTTGGCTCCCGCTGTCGTCTAAACCATTAAAAGGTCCACTCAATAAAGAGATAATTGTAGGGAATTGACACGGCAGTCTCAAACGTAAGGCCAATGTAGCTGAGCTGGAAACATTCTCACCATCCAGCTGCGTTGGAGAATTTTTCCAACTCGGCTACTTTGGCCTACGGTTTGAAATTCCCGTCTCTGCGTTTCTCTCTTTAGCGAGTAGACCCTGAAGGGTGAATTTCTAAAATGAAAATTACCCTTTAAATTGTGTTGGCAGAATGGCAAGCAAAAGGATAAATTAGGGGAAAGTGTGTTTTTTGACTATCTCCGGTTTGTGACATAGTTTTTAATGGTAACTATGCAATTTGCAGGAACTATAGACAAATGCAATTGTTCTAAAACAATAGATACTTTTTGCTATTGTTTTGATTCACTAGTTTCATGGTATACACTATGTTTAGATGCGACTCTGCCTTTGGTGGGGTAACGGTGGGGTAATTGTGATGGGGGAAAAAAAACCTCCACCTGAAATTCAGTGGGGTAGCAGAGGCATTATCAAACACACGTCTACACACGCCAAACAAGAAGGCACGGCATTTCCCATACAAATCACACATTTACAGTGCTACCGCCATCACTGCAAGGGATTCTGGGTAGTCATAGGGCGGACTTTAAACACCGCTCAGGACAGAGGGGCAAAATCCAGATTGATGAAAGCAATTGGTCATGTGTGATATTTCTATGTTTCTCTCATGCCAGAGGTATGTCTTCGCTCTTAGGTGCAGAATTCACACCGTTTTTGCTTCTGCAAAAAGTAAAGGTATTAATTATTGCCGGGGATGGCTGGCGGGATGGCTCAACGTGACTTTTAACAGCTCCACAGCCTAAGTGGGCAGCGCTGGCCCTCCAGCTTTTTTTCCCGCACTGCAACTACCCCAATCCGCTGGCATTCTTGGAAAGCAAGTGAGGGTTTATGGGATTTGTTGTTGGTGGAGGGACACAGCATGGATGTCTAGGGGCTTGCAGCAGGAAGATTTACAGACTGCTGGCTATTAAAGCTGCTCTCTGCCTGGTTCCCCTGGGAGAGGTGGATTTTTGGACACCAAGGCATGTAGCCTCCTTGCTACATTACCCAAGGAGATGGGATGACCTGTCTGTCCCCTTTCTATGTCTCCTGTCACATTATAGTAACAGGATACACTAATTCGGAGGCCTTTTGAGCTGTAAAGGAAAAGAAAGTCTAGTTTCCATGGGTACAGCCAAGGAGGAGGACAGAAACTTGTAATCGGAGCAACGGCCATTCAGTCTTATAAATATATATATATCTTGTAGTGGGGAAGTCTGCTTGAGAGACATTTTCCACAAATGTAACATCGGGTTGACAAATACCTTTTTTGTTTATATGCTGCCAAAACAGAACTTTTAGATACAAGAAATTTCAGACTGGATTTGCCATGTACCCGGACCCATCACTTCCTGTCTGCAGTGTACCCGGACCCATCACTTCCTGTCTGCAGTGTACCCGGACCCATCACTTCCTGTCTGCAGTGTACCCGGACCCATCACTTCCTGTCTGCAGTGTACCCGGACCCATCACTTCCTGTCTGCAGTGTACCCGGACCCATCACTTCCTGTCTGCAGTGTACCCGGACCCATCACTTCCTGCCTGCAGTGTACCCGGACCCATCACTTCCTGCCTGCAGTGTACCCGGACCCGTCACTTCCTGCCTGCAGTGTACCCGGACCCGTCACTTCCTGCCTGCAGTGTACCCGGACCCGTCACTTCCTGCCTGCAGTGTACCCGGACCCGTCACTTCCTGCCTGCAGTGTACCCGGACCCGTCACTTCTTGCCTGCAGTGTACCCGGACCCGTCACTTCCTGCCTGCAGTGTACCCGGACCAGTCACTTCCTGCCTGCAGTGTACCCGGACCCGTCACTTCCTGCCTGCAGTGTACCCGGACCCGTCACTTCCTGCCTGCAGTGTACCCGGACCCGTCACTTCCTGCATGCAGCCTAGTTGCCAACATCGGCCATGTTTTCCAGGCACACATATTTGTTCCACATGCTGCAGAAAGACCATGCCAAGTGCAGCCTGGCAGTATGTAGGATGGATATACGCACAGACAGCGTGCGCTAAAAAGATACAGGGGATTCTGGCTCGGGAGAAAGGCGTGTCATGTAGTACCCTGGTCCTTTTGCTGTAAATCTATCAATGTTAACATTTATTTATCAATAAATCAATGAGCTTCCTTTATTTTGCCCCACAAGCCCAGTTTTGCGTAATGATACATTATCTTTATGATGCCCATTCATTCCTCCCGCCAAACCCACCGATAATTCTAATATTTCCCTTTGCACATTGAAGGTTGTGCACACCATGTAGAGTGCGGTCTCCTAATGCTCTAGAGCAGGCCGTACGGATCCCATCTCTCTCACTCTATCGGGACCCTGTTCAGTACACATGCATTAGCCCATAAGCGTGTGCTCTGAAGTGCTTTATTGCTCATGTTGGTAATACAGTTGTGGTATGTCTAACACACTGTTAGCATTAACGCCTCAGCTGCTAGGGCCTATGAAAACTAATGAAGCCTGACGGGTAGGGAGTGAAAAGGTCAGAGCCTGAACTTCCGCTCTGCTTGTGCTGTTTTGTTGTCTGCGGCAGTGTTAACAATAGCTCGGAGGATTCAGCTTGCTGTGCTCTCTACATACTCTTCACAGGAGCCAATTCCTCTATTGCTCTCTATTAGCCCTGGGAATAGGTCGCTCTCCCTCCTCGCACTCTGCGTTGGGAGACTTGCGGATTAATCAAGCCTTCTCGCAAGGCCAGGGAGCAGGAAACTATTTTTTTTTAATTGCGACTTACAATATCCAAACCTAGACTTTCACCGACAATATTATCATGATTTTTTTTTTTTTATCCTATTACCCAACCTCATTGCTAGAACCATAGTTTGTTCAAATTGATGCTTTTTTTTTGTTATGTTTTCACTTCTTTTTTTCTAAAATGTTCAGTGCGTCAACAATTGTGGCGTATGGGGAAAAAAAAAAAAAAAATTAAAAAATATTCCAGGTACAGATGATGGATATTCTATATTTATAGCCTTCCGGATATGGGTTTTATAAATGGATATGTTTAATTTCACTCTACTTAACCAGAGTGAGAGCTTTATTTTATGTCTTTCACTCTGCAGACGTTTTAAACAGATATAAGTGATTTGTGAGACGATTGGCTGCCTTAGTCGCTCCACCATCAAAGAGATGTTGCAGATTAAAGGACAACGGTCGGCAAATTAAGTTTTGTTTCGTTGAAAGATTTCATCAAGTAGAGGCATTTTAACTAGAAATGCTTTAATGAAAAAATATAAAAAAAAAATATATATATATATATAATTGAGCCCTCTTTGCTCTGTGGGCGGACATGTTGTTTAGAATGTTTGTGCAGATGTAGGAACATCAGAACCATGATGTCTGCCCCCTGATAGTGCAATACAAACTGAGAGTGCTATAGAGAGGGCTTGTATTATTTTATTAAACATTTCTATTTTAAAATGCCTACACTTGATGCAATCTTGCAATTAAACATGTTTTTTTTTCCCGCAGACATCTGTCCTTTAATCAATGGTTTACAGTAATGGAGTCCGATAAGATGTGAATGGCTTTTTAGTTTTTTTCACTTCCAAATCTTAAATGTGACCAAGCCTTAAAGAAATCTGTTGTGTAAGTGATTTTTTTTTTCTTCTTCTTCTCATTTCGCCTGCAGGATCCTTACCCTACGAATATAAAATAGTGATTGCTGGGAATCATGAGCTGACGTTTGATAAAGAATTCATGGCCGACCTTGTTAAACAGGATTACTACCGTTTTCCCTCCGTTTCCAAATTGAAACCCGAGGACTTTGACAACGTACAGTCACTTCTTACTAACAGTATTTACTTACAAGACTCTGAAATAACCGTAAAAGGATTCCGGATATATGGCGCTCCGTGGTAAGTACATCCGGGGGGGGGGGGGGGGGGGGATTCATCTCTGGTACGGAGATCATGCATTTCCTACATGTTTGTGTGTTATTATTAAACATTTGGTACACACTTCTTTGGTTAAAAAAAAAAAAAAAATCTATCTCTCTCTCTCTCTCTCTCTCTCTCTCTCTCTCTCTCTCTCTCTCTCTCTCTCTCTCTCTCTCTCTCTCTCTCTCTCTCTCTCTCTCTCTCTCTCTCTCTCTCTCTCTCTCTCTCTCTCTCTCTCTCTCTCTCTCTCTCTCTCTCTCTCTCTCTATATATATATATATATATATATATATATATATATATATATATATATATAATATAGAGAGAGATATATATAGAGAGAGATATATATAGAGAGAGATATATATATAGAGATATAGATATATAAATAAACACAACTGCTGACCATCAGCAGCCATACTGCAACTTCCCTCCCCGGCAACGCTGGACGCCATGGGGCAGGGATCGAGAACTGGAGAGTCATCACTACTAAGCATGAGTGGTACCCCGGTCACCGAACGTGAATGCACAAAAATAAAGACTGCATGATTAGTGTTCCCAATTCGGGACTGTACCTCTGAAAGCGGGACAGTTGGGGGGGATGTGGGTAGGGTTGCCACCTTTTCTTCAAAAAAAATACCGGCCTTGGTACGGTCTCCATAGACTTAACATTGGCCTGAAGCCAATTTTTTTTGGGGGGACTGTGCATCACCTTAACATGTTTTTTTTTTTTTTTTGTGAAAGTAGAAAAAAAAATGTTGAATAATTACTTGTACAGTGTGTCGGCAGAATTGCAAGCAAATATATAAAGGAGAATAATGTTTTTCAAACTAGTCTTGGTCGATGAATAATACATTTCTCACTGAAAAGTAGCTCATTTGCATATCATGTCACTAGGTGATGTCATACACAGGAGACGCATTTAAAACACATTTGTCCCTTAATTTATGCATTTGTTGGCCGTTTCTGCAATGTATAGCTCACATTTTTAGCATTCTATGGAAGGGCCCTGGCTCCTGAAATTTGTCTGCCTGGCTCCAGAAATTTGTCTGCCTGGCTCCCAAAGTCTAGTAATATTTTAACACACTGCTTTGGGGTTTGTTTTGGACTTTTTTTTTTTTCTGCTTGGGTTTTTCTGTTTAATGTGGTTGGCATAGTATCTGTTGCAAAACGTTACTTTCTCGATGCTGTGAATTATTTAAACTTTTTTTAATAATGATTTGCTTCAAACAGAGGCGTCGCTAGGGGGTGGCTACTGGGGCTGAAGCCCCGAATCTCAAGATCAAAGCCCCGAATGGAGACCGAGTCTCTGAGCTGGGACTTCCCCTCTGAGCAGGGACTTCCCCTCTGAGCAGGGACTTCATGCCGCCCTCACTGCAACGCGTTTTATTTTGCTCTTTGTGGTCTGGTGAGGATGTCTATGAGTGAGTGTGCTGGCTGAGTGTCCATGTGAGTGTGTGTGCTGGCTGAGTGTCCATGTGAGTGTGTGTGCTGGCTGAGTGTCCATGTGAGTGTGTGTGCTGGCCGAGTGTCCATGTGAGTGTGTGTGCTGGCCGAGTGTCCATGTGAGTGTGTGTGCTGGCTGAGTGTCCATGTGAGTGTGTGTGCTGGCTGAGTGTCCATGTGAGTGTGTGTGCTGCCTGAGTGTCCATGTGAGTGTGTGTGTGCTGCCTGAGTGTCCATGTGAGTGTGTGTGTGCTGCCTGAGTGTCCATGTGAGTGTGTGTGTGCTGCCTGAGTGTCCATGTGAGTGTGTGCTGCCTGAGTGTCCATGTGAGTGTGTGTGTGCTGCCTGAGTGTCCATGTGAGTGTGTGTGTGCTGCCTGAGTGTCCATATGAGTGTGTGCTAACGGAGTGTCCATGTGAGTGTGTGTGCTGGCTGAGTGTCCATGTGAGTGTGTGCTGGCTGAGAGTCCATGTGAGTGTGTGTGCTGCCTGAGTTGAGTTTCCATGTGAGTGTGTGTGTGCTGCCTGAGTTTCCATGTGTGTGAGTGTCCATGTATGTTACAAGCTGTTTGAGCTTAGATGGCACAAGGCCAGTTCCCTGTGGGTACAGTATTAGAGCAGTTGCAAAGTCAGGCGCATGCAGCAGAGAATAGCGCAAGGGGTGCATGCTCTGCCCCCTCACGCTCTGATACTGTAAGAGCACCGGAAGGCTTGGGAACTTGTTGATAGAACACCAGCTGCAGGGATTGGAGGAAAATAAATCTCTCTGTATGTAGGTGGGTGTTTATGTAAGGGTCTGTGCGACTGGTGTATGTGTGAATGTGTAGCTGCGTATATGTTTGAGTATTTGTGGCTGTGTAAGTATGTGTATAAGTGTAAGTAATTAATGTGAGTTTTTTGTTGTTGTGAGTCTTATGGTGTATTGTGATATAGTAATGTGTGATACACTCACACAATGCACATTACTGTGAATTTTATATAGGAATATATATAACGTAATTTTCTCAAGTTACAAAAATAGTACATCTATCAATATGTCCCCCTAGGGTTGCCGCCTTTTCTACAAAAAAATACTGTCCATTCTACTGGCTCCACGGAGTTTACATTGGCCTCACACCAATTTTTTATATCTATATCTATTTCTGTCTGTATGCCCCACTAAGTATATGAGCTTTTTTTTACTCCACTTCTTCAAATCTGACATGGGCTCCAGCCCCTGATCTTTTGAAGACCTAGCAACGCCCCTGGCTTCAAACAGTCTGTGGGAATGTGTATTTATTTACCCCTCTCTCAGATCTTCAAAACAGGTAGATGGGGTTTTAATGTAACGATATATATTCACTGGCATCGAAAATCAAAGCCGGAGTTTGTTTTTTTTACTCTATAATCAGTCATTATGGCGTAGATCACCGCGGGCAAATATAATCTAGGAATGAAGTGTGTAATTAAAGTAGCGATCTAAGTCTCGGGGGAATGTGTATCTACCAAGTTTTGTGTGAAAGTTCAACGTGACCGACTAGCGTTTTGCCAAATGTCACTTTGCTTTTCAGGGTTTAGTGCCAAGTATTTAAAGCCAGCTAAACTCTATTGCAGACACACCTCGATGACCTTTTCTGAAAGGGTTTTACCCTTTTGATGCCATAGTGGTTAGCATAGTATTATTGTGTTAGTGAGTACATTATCCAACATGCCCGAGCTGGTGTACAAAATTGATATAGCAGGAGTAACCCAAATTTTGTATTTCTATTGAGTGGGGTGGCCCTTCAGTTTTATTTTTTTTTTTTACCCACTCTACTCTTAAAAGAAAAAAATTATATATATATATATATATATATATATATATATATATATATATATATAAAATATATATAACCCCCTCTTACCAGCTAATCTCCACTTAATAAGCTGTTAGGTAGTAACATTTAATTTTAATTTTATTTTTTAGTTACGAAGTGAAAGAATACTCACTGAGCATTGGGAATGTGATTATTGGTTTTAAATTTTTTTAATTATTATTAAGCTCTACATGGTGATGAACACAAAGGGAAATGTGTATCGCTTAAAAAGCCTTCATGCCTTAACACACTGTTACTAGTAATTCATTTTTTTAAAAACCTGTTAACGTTATCACAATGGCCTTGTGTCCGTGTGGGACGCTCACTCTGATGGGAAGCAAGAAGGTTGATTAAGGCCTGTCTGCTGGCAAAACCTCAATCTTGGAACTTGTGCATGCAGGAAGGCTATGTTGTTGTCTGTATAAGATGTGTTTTAGATGGATATTGTTATGTATGTGTGCCCTATCTGTTGACCTTGTAAAATATGTTTTGTGTCACTCCTTGAGAAGTTATAAATGTATCCGTGTTAAAGAGCTACTACACTTTTTTTATTTTATTTTTTTACTTCTACTACAAAAGCACAAGTTAAAAGTCCATTTGCCAAATCATCAGGATAAACGGGCATGTCGTTTTTAAGTTACATGCCAGTTTTTTCTCTTGACTGGAATCTCTGGGAAGCATCATGGCTGAGACTGTCGCCCTCAGTCCACCGACCGAAGGGACTTCTGTTTTGAAATGGGATCAATAGAGGCAAACTGGGGGCTTTCTGCTCGTCTCTGATAAGGGACTATTGGGTTCAGTTGTTTCTCTCTCTTAACCAGTTAAGGGAAAACAAAACTTTATTTTAGAGTGTTCGCAAACATTGGCTTCCTGACCGGCTCTGCCTTAGCTTTGAGGCAAAGCTTGAGAGTAAACCCACGTGTATCTATAAAGATACAAGACGGGTTTACTCAGGATCAAAACAAGTTTTTATTTTTATTTTAACTGGTTAAGAGAGAGAACACTGGACCCAACCGAACCCCTATCGGAACACGAGTGGTAAGCATTCAGAGTGCCAGCATCCAGACCAGCTCTGCTTTAGCTGAGAGGCAGAGCTCAGACTAAACCCGTGTGTATCTTTACATGTCATATTTACGTTAGGCAGGTGGCACAGGATTTTTCCACTTCTCTTGAGCAAAATTAAAAACAAACCTTTAGTGCCATCTGAGCTAAAGAGCAGTTGCAATAATTTAAATGAGCAATTATTACTTCTGTTGTGAACCTGTCAGCCACAAAAGTAGTGTACAGCAAGCTCAGATTCAGGCAGATACCCTTGATCAACATTTGTGGCGGTAAATGATTCGATCAAGAGATATACTTCCCCGAAACAAAACTTCCCCCTCCTGCAATATGGCCTTTAGACATAAAGAGGGTGGGCTCAAATATACCGTACATCATTACCCCCCCAACCCAGATGTTTCCATCCCACGGTACTTGGCGTGCACCAGTGGTGTATCTTGGTTTTGTGCTGCCCTAGGCAGACAAAATTCGTGCACCCCCTCCATCCACGTTGCACACCTACGACATGCCCCATCACCCACGTTGCATACCCACGACATGGCCCATCATCCCATTACATGCCCCATTACCCACATTGCATACACAATAAATGCCCCATCACCCCCATTACATGCCACCATCACCCTCATTTCATACCCCCACCACGTCCATTACATGCCCCCATCCCCCCAATTAATTGGAAGGAGCTAAAGCTTGCTGAACGGTGGAGGAGGGAGCGAAAATGTTTGAAACACCAGAAGTGTGCTTTAACACCCTCTGGCAAAGTGCCGCCCTAGGCGAGTGCCGTGTTTGCCTTGTGGAAGATACACTACTGGCGTAAACACATCGCTACTGCATGTCCAACCCGTCGCCATTTTTTGATTGCTACGTGTTAAAGCATAAAAACATATATTGATAGGAAATGCCTCACTGATATCACTGAGTTTGGGGTCCATTCCAAATTACTTTCAATGTGAAACTACAGGAGATATATATAATCAATATATTTCACGTTTTATTACAAAACAAGTACATCACACAGAAAATAATCCAGGTGTAACTTCCCGTTTGTAGCCCTAGCTAAGCTCCTGTTTATTTGTGCAGTGTATGTTAGATGCTTTCTTGTCTCGATTTTTACCAACTTGTCCTATCTATAAAACAAATCCCCTAAAGTTCCCTTGAAGCAGCAGACTTGTTAAATGTGCTGAAATAAAGGATGGCAATTTTTTTTATTTTATTTTTTTCCCGAGCTTTAAAGATTTGCTTGAATTGAAAGAGGCATCCTAGATCAATCATCGTTCAATCATTACCTCTCAGCAAGCACCGTTGTCTTGTATCGGCCTGCCACACATTCTATTACATTTGTGTTCGGATCCTGCAGTTATAAAGTACTGAGCAGAGGTTCCCTGGTCTATCCGGTGAATTTGTAGACTCGGGAAGACCGTCTCCTTGTAGAGTGTGGTGCAACAATTTGTTTCAAAACCTCTTCTAGGACATTCAGTTTTCTGTATTTTGCTATGTATTTTTTTTTTTTTAGGATGCAGTCACTAATTAGAGTTGATATTGGTTTTTAACTTGACATTTTTGGATATTCACAGTGATTACCTGAAAAAGACAAAAAATAATGATTAATCCTAGTCTAAATGTTACGGCAACCCGAATCAATCCACCCCTTCAACCCTCTTCCCCCAAATTTGAGGCTAGATGGCTGTCGATTGCTAAAAGCCCCTATGCTTGTCAAATCCTCTCTGCAATTGCTAATGCACCTTGTGTCAGCAAATGCAGCTTAAGGCTCCCTCTTATTGGCTGTTCCAGGCGTGCCTCATTCCAGAGGCATCCTAGAACAACTCTCACCCGATGCAGGAGCGTGATTGACAGGCCAGTGATTATCAACCCTAGCCGGTCACAGTGATTTGGCGACCATTTTTTTTTTTACATGTACGGACTTTGTTGTGAAGGAGTTAGAGACTAGGTCTCCTAAAAGATCACAGTGGAAAAGCAGAGCATAAAAACTGATTTATACATTGTGTTAGCAGAAATGCAAGAAAATGAGTACATTTGGATGAATTATGTGTTGCAAATGTAGCTGTGCTCTCTACGGTTTGTGGTTTTAAATGCAAATGACCTATTTTTCCCCTGGAGTGACGTCATAAACAGGAGACTCCATAGATCCCTTTATCATATGTTTAAATTTATCTGTTTGCATTAGCGGAATTGCAAGTAATCTATGGCTCATCTTTCATGTTCTACAGTCACAGTGCAGACAAAGGTGACGGAATGATTTGGAATTGTAACCGTGTTAGGTAATTTTTAAAGCGAAGCCTTTCTAGTTGCTTTGGACAGGGATTGCTAGATCGTGTGAAGTACTTCAACTTTTGATAATGAAGTTCCGGTGCGTGGTACAGGCGCAGGGTAAATACCGTACCTCCCAACATTTCAAATGACCAAAGAGGGACACTTATTTTTCTGGGAGCGGCTGAATGTGGGGCTATGGACAGGGCTTTTTACTGAACATTTTCGTTCAGCAACGTTCAGCAAAGTCATTTGGAACAATAATTGATATTATTTACACAAATGAATATAAAAATAGTTTAAACTCGCTTTTGGTAGCTCCCAGAAAAGTTGGGCAATAGAGGAGGCAAGAGGGACGGGGAGGGAGGGTGATGGTATTTGTGTGCAAGACAGGGACTGTCCCTCCTGTATAGCGACACTTCGGAGGTATGGGATAGATTGTAGTTCTCTTCTATGCTTCTGTTCTGCGTGGTCTGTTATTAATGTATTGGCCTATTACCCTCCCAAAAAAAATGGGTGACCTCACAAGGGGGTTGGCTGTATTATCCCTCAATCAAAGTACTTCTCCTCCGTGGACCGGGTTTTATTTAGTTCAATTGCACGATTGACTGGTTCTGATTTGGCTGCTAGCTCTGATTTCATTTACTTTCTTACACTGTAACTTTCGAAAGGTCATTGCCGTACTATTCCAAGATGGCCGCCTGCACACTAAAAGCAGTCATGTCTTTGTATGCTGATTGTGCTAATTTTACCATTGCTTGGTTGCATTTCAGCAATAATTACCCGTTCGTTACCTATATTTAGTGATTTGCGTATAGATATTTTTAGGTGACGTCCACGTTGAGCCGGATTTGTTAGAATGTCGAAATATAAAAAAAATAACATATGGAAAGCATAAATTATAAGCATATAATATTTTTATTAAAAATAGTTCATAGTTTTTTTTTGTTTTTTTTTTATAAATCTTGTAGGTCCAATAAGTGTTTACTTGTCTACAAATCTGTTTGGACAGGAACTAATAAAATATGTCTATATATTTAGTTTTTATATGTGGTTATCATTTAGAAATGTCATGCTGAGAGAGCGAGGCCGTGGACAAATGCTAATTCGGTAATGCATATTGCTAAGAAATATTAAAGGCTATTCATTACTTTGTATTATTTGTGGTCAGGGTGCTTTCAGGATGGATTAATGGAATGGCTTCTGGCTTACCAATCTGTTGCTTTTTTATACAGAAAATCAGTCTCCGCAAAATCCAGAAATACTACAGTTTTTGTTATAGCCTACAGACATTCGTTTCCTTTTTACTTATTGGATAATGATTGAAATAATTGTGCCGCAGTTCTACAAGTGGAACATTCCGCCGCATCGTTCCGTGGGTTACCATGGTGACTGCGCCATGTTCGGAACTTTGCAGCAGAATGGTCCTTTTCTACATCACCTCCGAGAATCTTCTTTACTAACTGCGATTCTATCTGCATTTTTTTTTTTTTATGCTCTCAATCAGTGATGACTAATTAATCCATGTAGGTTGGTGTTACTGTCTTGTTAATATGGTATTCTCTGACGGAAATTAAATGGTAAATGAGTTTAAAAAAAAAAAAAAATCTGTGGGTGTAAATGAGATGTAGATGATATGCAAATGAACCTTAATTATTAGCGGTCCCTATCCACTCTGTTCTTTACTGTGTAGTGTGAGGAAATAAATGCCATGTTTTCAAAGGCCTGCCTGAATCTTTTAGATAGCGGGATTAGCACCATTTAATTCTTACCTCAACCTACATACCCCTAACAGTGTGTCACATGACACAGGTAAGGTTGCTGCCCAGCTGGTACTTGGCCTGCCGGTAAAAAAAAAAAAATTGGAAAGGAAATAGCATATCCTGGTATTTTATGTATTCGTTTTATTTATTTTTTTTAAAAATGTGGCAGCCCTAGATACAGACTTGTGTAGATTTGCAGGCTTAGCATTTATTTTAGGAGCCAGAAAGGGATACATCCATAGAGATCTATGGATGTATATGAACTGGCGAACCATTTTTGGAGCTAACACTGGAATTTATTTGGCAATTTCTGCACAGGAAGTGAAGCAATTTTGTTTTCCTTTTTTGTTTTTGTTTTGCTTAATAGACGGGAAGCGTTTTTCAACAAATTCAGACTTATTAGTATAAAACATTTTGACGCATTTGCAACACGACCTTGATTTAAGAAAATAGACACCGGTTTTTAATTTCCCCCCTATAATTCTCCCTAAAAATGTGTTGTTCCTGCTGTCCAGTAACATGCTACAGGATGTGAATGGTTAAAAGGACTGTCTAATCTAAATATTATTTATAATGTAAATGTTGAGAATAAAAAAATGAATCTAATAAGTTGTGTTGGCAGATATAAGAAAAATATATTTGAAATATGTGTGGTTTATTCTGTTTGACATCACCTTGTGGTTTGATATAAAAATTACATATTTTACATTGAAAGTAGCTGATTTGCAAATCAAGCCACAGGTGCTGTCATAAACAGTAGACTCCACAAAGACATTAAAAAAAATACAAAAAAACACCTTTATTTTTGCATTTGTTTGCTGTACTTCAGTGTATGGATCTTCTTTTTTTTTCTTCTTTTCTTCATTCACAGTATAAACACTTTTATACTGTGGTCTTCATTTTTGGTTTAGTATCCTAAAAGTAAAAATATATTTTTGCAATAAGTTAGTAATATAGAGACCGATTTTGGAGCGATCCCAACCATGCTGAACGCTATAAAGATCTATGCAATTACGGGTCTGGTTTCTCAGCATGCTGGGGGAAGCAATTTCCCCTTGCACTCAGTCTCTGCACTTCCTGAGTATTTTTCTCAGCAGGATGCAGATATAAGACACAGCAGGAACTGAAAAATGTAAGCGCTACAAATCAGCTCTGGCAATTTCAAGTCGGTCACCAACATATAGAGAGGTTTATAAAGCATAAACTGCAGACGATGTTAGAAGAACTGTCTGAAAATGTATGGCTCAAGGAAAAAATGAGTTTTTAAAACTCTTGTTAAATGATCACACTAGCTGGACTGAGATTACGAATTGAGAGTGAAGGAAGATTCATTAAACCTGCATGTATAGCTTTCCAACGTCCGCAATTAAAGGGGCAGTACCATCCACAGTGTCTAAAAAAATAAATAATAATAAATTCAGGAACAGAAAAAGAAATGGATCTGTCTGGTTTATATTTTTATTTTTTTTCACTCAACACTTTCTATTGTCTAAAAATGGCTGGTAAAGTACTGTTGTTATAAGTAGGGTGACCAGATTTTGCAAGTAAAAAAAGGGGGCACTGTTCACCAACAAGAATTGTTTTCACTGTTCACCAACAAGAATTGTTTTCACTGTTCACCAACAAGAATTGTTTTCACTGTTCGCCAACAAGAATTCTTTTCACTGTTCGCCAACAAGAATTCTTTTCACTGTTCGCCAACAAGAATTCTGTTCATTGTTCGCCAACAAGAATTGTTTTCACTGTTCGCCAGCAAGAATTCTTTTCATTGTTCGCCAACAAGAATTGTTTTCACTGTTCACCAACAAGAATTCTTTTCATTGTTCACCAACAAGAATTATTTTCACTGATCCCCAATAAGAATTCGTTTCACTGTTCGCCAACAAGAATTCTTTTGTTCTCAAGAATTTAGCCAGAGTGGTCTTTAGAACATCGTGGACGATACCACATTACTCCCATCCTAACATCTTTACACTGGCTGCCAGTAGGTTTCCGGACATGGTACAAGGTGTTGGTTATAAACTTAAAAGCCCTTTCACGAGTCCAAAATATGTGCAGGAGCGCATTCTCCTGTATATTTCCTCCCATCCTCTGGTGCTACATTGGTGAAGCCACTGACTGCCAGATAAACATCTACACCGCAGAGGTCCTCTTCTCTTGCCCCCCACCCAACACACAGACAGACGTTTCTAGTAGGGAACCCAAAGATTGTATCAAACGTGGCTGACCAACAACCGGGGCCATATTCTTCTAGACGTCTAAAACATGTTCACTATTTCCAGTCCTGAGCCATGGTATCACTGTGGATTATTCATGATAACAGCTTACCTGTTGTGATCTTAACCAAGTCCCCATATGTCTGTCCCCTTTGCAAGAGAAGGTCTTTCTCTTCATTAGTAGAGAGGGAACCCAACTCTGTGGAGCCCCCGATCAGGCTGTGCGGATGTGCCAGTCGGCTCCTCTTCAGCTCTGCATGTCCTTAGACTCTGAGGGACAATTAAGCCCTGATATATTAAGGGCTTCCACCGTACTATTGGTGCAGGGGGATGTCAGAGATGGGCAAAGCGCCTGTGGCAAGGTCTGTCAAGGTCCATGGAACATCATAAAGTTATCTATCCCATAGCCCAGTATATGTCCATCATGAAACAACGTTTGTCCCTGCACCTGTGTGTGTGATGTCCTATGCATTGGCCAGGTAGCCATATCGCATGTGGCCAGGTAGCCATATCGCATGTGGCCAGGTAGCCATATCGCATGTGGCCCGGTAGCCATATCGCATGTGGCCAGGTAGCCATATCGCATGTGGCCAGGTAGCCATATCGCTTGTGGCCAGGTAGCCATATCGCATGTGGCCAGGTAGCCATATCGCATGTGGCCAGGTAGCCATATCGCATGTGGCCAGGTAGCCATATCGCATGTGGCCAGGTAGCCATATCGCATGTGGCCAGGTAGCCATATCGCTTGTGGCCAGGTAGCCATATCGCATGTGGCCAGGTAGCCATATGGCATGTGGCCAGGTAGCCATATGGCATGTGGCCAGGTAGCCATATGGCATGTGGCCAGGTAGCCATATCGCTTGTGGCCAGGTAGCCATATCGCATGTGGCCAGGTAGCCATATGGCATGTGGCCAGGTAGCCATATCGCATGTGGCCAGGTAGCCATATCGCATGTGGCCAGGTAGCCATATCGCATGTGGCTTCGAACTTGTCACAAAAAGGATTTTATTTCAGGTTGTAAATTTGTATTTATGAAGCTTTTTTTTTTAAAGAAAAACATGACCGTCCTGGGCTGAGTGAAACTCTGTGGCAGCCAGATCGTTATGCAATAACCACGTGTGGGTGGGATTCATTTTCTGGTTTATACAAATATATTAATGTGGTTTTGGATCAAGTAATAGGCTTCGGATCTGAGAAATGGATTTGACGGGGGGAGGAGGGGACGCCTGTAATTGTTTATACAAAGTCACGCTACTCTTACTGAATCAGATGTCATACGAACGTTGGCTTTATCTCTCGCCTAAGATCCGATTTTTGTAGAGCAGATTTATTTTGTGGCTTGTTCTATAGATTCTGCAGTAAGGTTAAAGAGCTAGATTCAATTAATCCCACATCCTACAGGAAAGTAGCTATTTTATCTTTTATGTTTATTTTTTTTGTCTTTTGGTATGAAGCAACGTTTTTTGTTGTACCATATGCACAGTGTGTCCTCTAACCCCAGACTTATAGCTTATAGCAGCACAAACACCATATGTAGGGTTGCCACCTTTTCTTCAGAAAAATACCGGCCTTGGTACTGTCTCCAAAGACTTAACATTGGCCTGATGCCAATTTTTTACCGGCCTGCTGGTAAAATACCTGCCTGGTGGCAACCCTAACCTTATGATGGCTAACTTTGGCAATGCAGATGTTTGGGAACTGCATATCCCATGATGCTGAGCAAGTGAAAATGTTTTGTCTCTTGTTTATGACATCACTTTGTAACTAAATCCCTCTATGTACAGCAGTGCTCATCAGCTGCTGGCTTATACATAACACATACCTCCCAACTCCCCGATTTGGGAGGTATGTCCCGTTGTCCCGCCGCGCTCTACCTCTCTCCCGCTTTTCGGGGCAGAGGTAGAGCTCGGTGGGACAGCAATCCCGCGGTCCTGATCGCATTCTCCGGTGTCCCAGAAGCCAGGATCAAAAATGGGTGACATTGTTACCGCACATGAGCGGTAGCACTGTCGCCCCCCAGTGTCCCAATTCGCTGGGTGGCAAAGTTGGGAGGTATGCACACATATCTCAATTCTCTGGAATTTATTTTTTTCTGTTGCCTAATTTTCTTTTAAAGGAAGCATGCAGGACAGTCCGGTCGCCGACTGTCACTCACAGTCGAGGCTCTAATAGGCACTTTCCTGCAGCCAGGTCAGTTCTATCTCTGTTGAGAGGCAGAGCTGAGTGTATCCTGAAGGCATGCACTGTTCATAAAGACTGCAGACATGCTAGATCATCGTGCTCCGGCCTGCATGAATTATGTCTGTACAAATTTATATCCACCTTATGGACACATTTCCGCGCACCTTTCTAATATATTCACGCCGGCCCGCTTGGTCTCAGGACGCGTTAAGTCACAATTAAAACCAGTCTGGGGAAAGGCATTGGTGGGTTTCCAAGCAAGACACATAATTAAGTTTGTAAGTGAAGGGTTTCCATTCTCTGATTTAAGTGACACATCTCATGACTTGTTTCGGGAGGGATGTCACTTTGTGAGGAAATGATTCTACCCTTCAAACGTAATGAAGCTCTTGCCGCTGCACCCACTGAAATTACTCCGAGCCTAAATCACTCTGAGTAAGTCGCGAACATCTGGCATTAATGATCTTCAAGACATATACTGTTCCTCCCATTTGTCAGCCCCCTGCCCCCCCCCCCCCCTCCCTTCTCCACTGCAAATCCTAATTGATGGATCATTTCATTGTGGTGTTAAATCAAGTGTAGTTTTTGTTTTTAAACTTTCTCTCTCATTCCGTGAGCAGCTTTCGGAAACGCGTCGGTGCTCTACAGAAATACGTTTATTTATCTGTGTTTGGTGTCGTTATAAAGGGCTGTGCTAAATCCAAAACCAAAATAAAAATTAATATATAAAGAAAAGTATGTTTTTAGCTTACAGCAGGGGTTGACAAATGTAATTTACTCTTGGGAGCCAGCAAAAAAAATCTAGGAGCCAGACAACTGCACATTCACGCAACCATACACTCACATACAGACAGTCAGTCAATCACATTCACACAGAGACAGTCAGTCAATCACATTCACACAGAGACAGTCAGTCAGTCACATTCACATAGAGACAGTCAGTCAGTCACATTCACACAGACAGTCAGTCAGTCAATCACATTCAGAAAGTCAGTCAGTCAGTCACATTCACACAGACAGTCAGTCAGTCAATCACATTCAGACAGACAGTCAGTCAATCACATTCAGACAGTCAGTCAATCACATTCACACAGAGACAGTCAGTCAATCACATTCACACAGAGACAGTCAGTCAGTCACATTCACACAGAGACAGTCAGTCAATCACATTCACACAGACAGTCAGTCAGTCAATCACATTCAGACAGTCAGTCAGTCAGTCACATTCACACACCCATCCACACTAAGCCACACACACACGCATAACCATCAAGTTGGTTTTTTTTTTTAAAGAAAAGAGAAAATAAAAGAATGACTCCCCCCCCCCCCCCTGTTGTTTTACCTCATTGCACGGGAGGGGGGATTACTACTGCAACTTGGTCCACGCCTGTCACACAGGCACAGACGTCTGCACGCTACTGTTGAGCGGTGGGCGGAGCAGGAAGCGCACACTCTGCTCCCTCGCGCTGAAATGGTAAAACACTTTTTTTTTCTTTTGGCGCCTGGGTTTTGTTGAGCCCTGGCTTACAGTCAAGTTTCAGTGCACTGCACTAGGTTTATTTCATAATTGACCTTTCATATATGTTGGGGGATTTAGAGGTGGGTGGGTTCCTCCAAAGCAGTTTTCATGCTTCTCGCTGGAACAGTGCGGTCATTACCTATTACTGTGGAATCAGCCTCTCTCACTCTGTTGAACTATGCTGTTACAGGTGCTTGGAATGGACAGTTTTGTGTGATATATATATATATATATATATATATATATATCGAGGAGAGCATGATGAGATAGGCATGACTGTTTCTGTAGCAACACTTTATATATACAGATTTTAGGAGATTAGAAGTACTGAGGTGGAAAACTACTGAAGCCCATGTATTTTTAAATATTTTTCTGACTTATTATCTCAAGAAAACAAGTTATCTCCCTTTGGAGACACTGGATCAGTGTCAAAAATGTTTTCAGTTAAGTATTGTGTCATGTACAGTAAAAAGATAAGTCTATCTTATATCAGTAACAACTTATCTCAAGAAAACAACTTATCTCGAGAAAACAAGTCAGAAAAATATAAAAAAAATTCATGACCTCTCTGGGTGTCCGTATAAAATACCCTGATATAATACTTTGTTTTTTTTTCTTTTCTTTACTGTACATGATAAAGTACTTATTTACAGTAAAATATTTTTGTACACTGTTTCTTTAATTGTTCCACTACTTTTCGTCCCCAGGGGAGCAACAAACGTAATAAATACAATGCTTATGTTTCTTTTGTTATTTTATTACTAAATTGATAGGCAGAATATCCAGAGCGATGCACAGAGATTGTGTAAGTGAGACCATTTATAAGATTTATACAGAGCTCTTCCCTGTAACTACATGCAATCTTTAATTCATAATGCACCCCATCTCCACTTTCCTTGTAATCTACAAAATGCTGCTGACACCGGATTATTTTTAACTTTCTGTGCTTTTAAGCAAAACTTTTTATTTTTTTTTATTTTATTTTTTGAAGTGGCAGCAGAGTTAAAAGCAATAAATCTGTGAGCCTCTTATTCTAACACGCCTTTGTAGCAATTTTTAGGTTTTCAAATAATTCACGAGAATTTCTTTTTTGAGAAAGGGCTATGTGTGTGATCTCAGCAGGGGCTTCTGGGAATACTGTGCTCACCTCAACAGGTTAACATACACACCCTGCTGGGAATCACCACGACACTGGGTTTGAAGATGCGTGGTTTTCATCTTCTTAAATAGAGTGTAGATAAGAATGGATAAATTTAGACCCAAACTCGCAGCAGAGGCAACCAAGGAAGGTTTTTGATAGGGCATTTGCTTCAACTGCTTGCCATCTGCCTCCGCTATTCCAGATTGTGTTCATGACTTGCATTCAACAGTGTGGGTTAAGTATAAGGAAGAACTTTGGGGCAAAGATACAAAAGTGGTGCCGTAACCATGGAAACCGATGGGGTTACTCTGCTTTTAGAACCTTAACCCAGATTTGCACTTTTCACATAACCGACTTCATTGTCTCTTGCAATATTCATTGAGGCAGTCTGCTAGACCTTTATCCTCTTCCAAATGCCTCCCTTCTTTCTTTTTAATGTAACTTACGCTTTTTATTTTCCTTTTTATCATTTATGTATGTAAAAAAAAAAAAATGTGGACCTTTTTTTACCCACTTGGCCAATTTCTCTTCTGCGTGTGCCCTTTTTCTACCTGATCTAACAGTTCTTCCCATCTTCCTCACGTTTTTTTTTTTTTGTAATTACGAAATGCTAGCTTTTTGTAGTTTCTACAAATCTTTGCTCTTACTGACAAACCTAAAACAATTTTCTGTTGCATCTTTTAAATACCATTTCTCCTCGACTCTACTTAAGCCACTCCAGTCTGATAATGACTTGTTTACACGTATTCTAATATTTATTTATTTTTTAAATCGAAAACTTTTTGTTTCCGTGTGGGGCGACAAATTAAACCACGCCAACCGGTGATCACTAGATCCAAAATGTTCACCTACAGTAATATCCGATACCAAATCTCCATTTGTGAACACTAATGCTTTTATAGATAATCTCAGTATCAAGTTTAGAATATATTGTACTCGACACGACCAGCTATTTGGCGCGGGTGAGGGGCTTTCAGTATGATGCAACGCTTATACCTTCTTGGCCTTAGATTCTGAGGTCACTGACTCAGCGTTAGCGTTTGATGCTGGTCAGTTAACAGATACATCTAGTTATGTATCTGTAGCTGCTTAGCCCCCTGCCAGAAGTGGATAGCCCCTTAAAAAATTGGGCAGACTAGATGGACCGAATGGTTCTTATCTGCCGACACATTCTATGTTTCTATGTTTATCTTTTTAGACCTTTTACTTCTAATCCTGGCATCAATCTTAATGTCACAGTATTATGCAGCTCTTTCTCGGGGATGATGTCTTGGGGGGCTTTCGGAATTGAAAAGTCCTGTTCTGTTGCTAGACTACCTCTAGAGACAGTCAGCCACATTACAAGCAAAAAAAAAAAACACCATCAAAAATTAACCCAAGGGTTAGGGTGATGATTAGGGTCAAAATGTAATTGTAGGTGAAAGTGGTTAGGAAACAATAAATATTCCCCTATAACGTGCACAAAACAAAAAAAAAAACATATTAGAGACAGTATTCGGACAAATGTTAGAAACAATTTAGAATGTTTTTGTTGTTTTTTGTTTTTTTTTTTACCTTTTTTGTAATTGTATAAAAAAAATTTCAGGTCAACATCAGAAAGTGTTTTTTTTTTTCTTTTCTTAATTTTTCCTCTTTATTTAATTAATTTTTTATAGTACATTATATGATCTGATATCTAAAGAAAGCCCTTTTATAGCGATTTTAAAATAGAATATAGTATGTGTGGTTACGTTAAATCAGAGAGGAAAATTACAGCTAGACACCGAAGAAAGGTTAAAACAGCCATGGTCACGAAGGAAACACCACGAAGGGCTTAAAATAGACTGTACTTGTAGAATGGACTGATGCTTGACAAATATGTGCAGACTATAGGAGCCAGCCTAGCTGTTTATTAGGAGCCAGGGTATTGGTACTTCCTTATGGTTCTAATTGCTGGAATTTGTTAATCAATACTGTAAGTCAGGCAAAAAATTATACATTTTTTTTCTTTAATAAAATAATAAACTAGATTTCGCACTCCAAGAGATGCAGGATAAAGTAAAAAAAAAAAAAGAAAACTTTTTTTTATAAGACAAGAAGTCTACCGACACAATGTGGAAGGTGACTTTCCTAAATTGCCCCATGTGTAAATTCTAGATTGCCTAAAACATAGCACAAATAGCTAAATAAAAACCGCAGCCAGGCGTATACACTTATCAATGCCACGAGATCCTTTGTATTTTTTTCTTTCTTACAAAAAATCATTTGCTTTATTTAATCCAGAACATTAATTGTACTTGAATGGAAAGAGTTAAATGAAGCCAGAAGGCTTGACCATAGTTTGTGCAAAAGGCCCCTCTTATGATTGACCTTCTCTGGTTCTTTGTTATCATAACCAGGCCACTCCCCCAGCTTGAGACTGTCCAGAGTCTGACATGGGCTTTATCTGGTCAGACTGTGCTACTGGAACTTCTGAGCTGTGTAAAGAAAATCCCCATCCCTACATCAAGTGGGGAGGAATTAAACACCTAGTGACCTAAGAGATCTGTCAATATACCTGAATAAAGAATCCACCTGTAATCATGATCTCTGTCACTATACCTCAATACAGAATGCACCTGTAATCATGATCTGTCACTATACATCAATACAGAATACACCTGTAATCAGGATCTCTATCACTATACTTCAATACAGAATACACCTGTAATCATGATCTCTGTCACTATACCTCAATACAGAATGCACCTGTAATCATGATCTCTATCACTATACCTCAATACAGAATGCACCTGTAATCATGATCTCTGTCACTATACCTCAATACAGAATACACCTGTAATCATGATCTCTGTCACTATACCTCAATACAGAATACACCTGTAATCATGATCTGTCACTATACCTCAATACAGAATATACCTGTAATCATGATCTCTGTCACTATACCTCAATACAGAATACACCTGTAATCATGATCTCTGTCACTATACCTCAATACAGAATATACCTGTAATCATGATCTCTGTCACTATACCTCAATACAGAATGCACCTGTAATCATGATCTCTGTCACTATACCTCAATACAGAATACACCTGTAATCATGATCTCTGTCACTATACCTCAATACAGAATGCACCTGTAATCATGATCTCTGTCACTATACCTCAATACAGAATACACCTGTAATCATGATCTGTCACTATACCTCAATACAGAATACACCTGTAATCATGATCTCTGTCACTATACCTCAATACAGAATACACCTGTAATCATGATCTCTGTCACTATACCTCAATACAGAATACACCTGTAATCATGATCTCTGTCACTATACCTCAATACAGAATACACCTTTAATCATGATCTGTCACTATACCTCAATACAGAATGCACCTGTAATCATGATCTCTGTCACTATACTTCAATACAGAATACACCTGTAATCATGATCTCTGTCACTATACCTCAATACAGAATACACCTGTAATCATGATCTGTCACTATACCTCAATACAGAATGCACCTGTAATCATGATCTCTGTCACTATACTTCAAGACAGAATACACCTGTAATCATGATCTCTGTCACTATACCTCAATACAGAATACACCTGTAATCATGATCTCTGTCACTATACCTCAATACAGAATATACCTGTAATCATGATCTCTGTCACTATACCTCAATACAGAATACACCTGTAATCATGATCTCTGTCACTATACCTCAATACAGAATATACCTGTAATCATGATCTCTGTCACTATACCTCAATACAGAATACACCTATAATCATGATCTCTGTCACTATACCTCAATACAGAATATACCTGTAATCATGATCTCTGTCACTATACCTCAATACAGAATACACCTGTAATCATGATCTCTGTCACTATACCTCAATACAGAATGCACCTGTAATCATGATCTCTGTCACTATACCTCAATACAGAATGCACCTGTAATCATGATCTCTGTCACTATACCTCAATACAGAATGCACCTGTAATCATGATCTGTCACTATACCTCAATACAGAATGCACCTGTAATCATGATCTCTGTCACTATACCTCAATACAGAATACACCTGTAATCATGATCTGTCACTATACCTCAATACAGAATACACCTGTAATCATGATCTCTGTCACTATACCTCAATACAGAATGCACCTGTAATCATGATCTGTCACTATACCTCAATACAGAATACACCTGTAATCATGATCTCTGTCACTATACCTCAATACAGAATGCACAAAAAGAAGAGAGAAGCAGGCTCACGAGCAGCACGGTAAGAAAGTGTCCAGAAATATCCCTCCTGTGTTTCCGGGTGCCTCTGCCGGTGCGGCCAACACCAATCAAATGTAGAGATAATGTAAGAGTGAGACAGCGCTAAATATGTATACCAAAACAGTTAAATATGATAGACTGCAAAGACAGGAATGTTATAAAAAATATAGAATTTATTACAAGGAAATATAGATATACAGGTGGACAACCATATGAAGTATACAGCAATATAATCTAAAATGACAAAATAAGACTGAAATAATATAAAAAATAATACACTGAATAAAGGGCCCCAAATGGGTGCAAAACAAAAAGAAAGATTGTTTAAAAATACATAAAAAATACATATAGAGCCAAAGATCCCTTACCCACTGGGTCTGTTCGCCTGGCCAGGTCTATTGAACAGTTAGGATATTGCACTATATAGAAACACAGCTACACCCCACAGGACGCGTTTCTAATTATCTTCATCAGCTGGTGGGCGGTAGTGCACCAGCTGATGAAGATAACTGGAAATGCTTCCTGTGGGGTGTAGCTGTGTTTCTATATAGTGCAATACCCTAACTGTTCAATAGACCTGGCAAAATGGCATAAAAAACGTGCTATAGATCTGAATGAAAAAAAAATATATACACACATTTGCCTCTTAGTCTCTTTCTCAATCTCTCTATTTTTCTCCCTGTCCCTTTCTCTGTTGCGGTCTCTCCACTCTCACTCTCTCTCACTCTCACTCTTTCTCTTGATCTTTCTCACCCTTGTTCTTTTGCTTGCTTGCTCACATCTTTAGCATTCATTCTCTCTCTCCTACGCTCTCTTTTTTCGTCTCTCTCTCTCTCTCTTTCCCGCACAGAGCAAACTCCACATTTGACGGGAGTTTGTGTTGTATAATATATCGCCCCCATTGTTTTAAGTTTTTACTTGAAAAATAATTTATTGCGTTCCATGTCTCTTTAAGCCTCTGCAATATGTTTTGCGATTATTATAATTTTTTCCCTATATTTTTCCGTTACCCTTTCTTTCAGCCCAGTCATTAGACTTGTGTTTCTGGTGAAGTTAAGAAAAACACTGCTTTAGTGTTTGTTTTTTCATATAATGACTGTATTTCGGATGCCTGGAAGTCTCTGGTTAGTGTCGGTCCCAAAATGCTGGCGGGTCTGGTCTGCTGATTCAGACGCAGAGGTTATCTATGACTAATATGCGCTCTTGGTTGATCTAGTTTGGCAGGAACCAGACACGTCCACGACCGTACTAGCGACATCTTGTTGAAACTACTAATATAAAAAAATACATGTTTTGTTTGGACATCTAGTTAGCCATAGCTTTCTGATTACTTCCAATGGAAATGCTTCCAAATGCTCACAATTTAAAATGGACTGATGAATTGAATTTGGCTAGATTTATGGGAGATGCCACTCATCCGGTAACATCTTGCTAGACCTTATCTTGTTTTAGCCACTTTATAAAATTATAGAAATAGTATCCACTTGACACCAAGTTGCACAGTTTGTCTAACATAGACCAAAATGTAAGTGGCAATCTGGAAAAGGAAAAAAAAAAACCTGGACTGATGCATATTAAGCCTGACACTTAATATACATTTATTTATTGCAATTTAATTTTTGTTAAAAATATATATATTTTTTTGCAAACTTTCCTTAGGGGCCATTTTCACAATAATGTATCTGTACCTAAAGTTGATTAGCATAACGAAAAATAACGGTAGTTTCCCTTTAGGCTTGTCCACCTACCGTTTACCAGTCCGTTGGTGATGGGCTTCTTTTAACCCACTGTTATAAGGACACAATTGGCTTACCTGATGCACAGTTTCAGTATGTAAAGTGTTAAAACATCATGTTATTCTGCTATAGGGTTAGCCAGTATTCTTCGTTGTTTTTGGACTCTGCATCTTCCCCAGCACCAGGTCATTATATTCACTGCAGACACCTGTGGACTTGGGCTGCAGGCAGAGCGTCGTCTATCAGCGGCTGTATTGTGAATGAGTGGCCTGCTCGAGAGATTGCCTTTTACTGCTACCACAGTGAGAGACCCTGGTATATAGCGGAAACCTTTAGAACCAAATATCAGTGCTACATTACATGTGTTCCAAACGGAGTCTACCTTTTACCTTCAAACTTTGATAAGTTGGCCTGTATTCTATTGGACCCTGTATCCCCTTAAATCCTGTTGTCCCTTGAAAAAAAGCACCCTTTTCGGTAGATTAAGGCTGGTTGCAATTTTTCAGGCAGTGCCTCCATGGCTAAGGGGGCAGAGGCAAAGTGTTGTCTTTTTCAGGCCTATAATCAGTGTGGAACGCGTGGGGTATGCATTGACTTGTATTCTATTATCAGTCTGGAGACGGCACTCTCCCATGGGATGAGCCACTATGTGCACTGGTTTCAATTGTCCTCTACAGCAGGTGATTTTAGAAAAGTGCAGTTTTACAATATACAGAATTATCTTTAATTCAGTGTTTGCAGTCTGCTAGCCAGCAGACCTGATATTGCCAAGTGCGGGCGTCTACTGAAGGTAGGCAGGTATTGTATCTTGGGGAGGAAAGCCGGGAGTGTCTTAATGGTAACCCTTTAGATAGTGGAATATAAATCTTGAAGGGGATCTTGCAGAGTAGACTTTGTTGCCATAACCGTTACATATCATAATTATGTTCAGCTGGAGGGCTTGGGGGCCAGAATTGTGTTGCAAAGACTTTTTGATCAACGCAGCCAGACAAGACTTGAGATCTGTCCTTGCTGCATTGTTGCATGCCTCCTAGCTGTCCCACTGCTGTGCACAGGACAGTCCTGCTGTTCGCAAGCTGTCCTGCCAAGCTCTACCTCTGTCCCACTTGTCGTACATGATTATGCAACCCATAAACCACTTTCAGTAAGAAATGTGTCATTTGCATATCAAGCCGCAAGGTGATGTCATCAACAGGAGACTCCACAGACACATTCGGAAACCTATGTTTCTTCCTATGCATTTGCTTAGAAGTTCTGCTTATCAATGTATGTTTTTCTCTTGTTTTTATTCTTTACATGTGCATAGGGTTGCCACCTGGCCGGTATTTTTCCGGCAGACCGGTAAAAAAAAAATGGCATCAGGCCAATGTTAAGTCTATGGAGACAGTACCAAGGCCGGTCATTTTGTAAAAATTTTTTAAAGAAAAGGTGGCAACCCTACATGTGCAGCATCAACCCTACTTAGGTAAGGCAGTCCTTTTAAATCTCTCAGATGAGCAAATAAAATAACTATATAATTATAATAGTATTACTATTATACTCTCTTTAAAAAAAAAAAAATGTTCCATTAGGGTTATTTTTTCTATAGACCATGGAAAATACTACTTTTGTACATTCTGAATTAATAATACTAATAATTGCACCTATTCTCCCACGTTTCAAAGATCTGTCCTTGGTATGGAAGTCCTATAGTTTGTTAGAGAAATAAATACTTGAATTTTTATATATTTTTATATATATATATATATCTAATCCACACAATCAAGCATTGTCATTATATGTACTTTATTTCTAACGTAGTGTGCTTTTACACACGAGGACAGCATTGACGTGGCAATGAAAGTAAAAAAAATATCCTCTGCGTGTTGACAATTAAGCTTCGTTCTTTTTTTTTTTTTTACATTTTATTAAAGGAAAATGTACTTGTGGCAAATAAATCAAAATGGCTGGGTTTTCAAAGGAAACCAAAGAATATTTGCGTCACTTTTTTTTTAATTGATCTGTATCAAACACTACTGCTCAAAAATGACCAGTGAAGATCATATACTAAAACCATTCTCAAAGTTTTTATTCTACCGTATTTACTGGAATCTAAAGCGCACCTTTCTTGTGTCTCCAAAATATGAGTGTGAATTAGAACCGATGGCGCATTAGATTTGCGTAAATACGGTATATTTCATGTAGTTTGGAGTTTTTGTTAAGTCGGGGTCAAATGAATGTGCTTACGAAAGGGCCAAATAATCAATTATCCTAGTTCATCTTTTGAAAAAGTGATCCTATTAGTGGACCAGCTTGGTCAGGTACAAATATTAACATAAAAGATGTTTCTATGACTGTAATCTGTTTTTGCTCTTAAATAGTTACCGAAATACCTGTCTACGGCAGGGCTTGACAAATTTAATTTGATTTTAGGAGCCAGACAATCACGCAAAACAGAAACACAATTCATAAGCACACTTCATAAACACACACGCCTACTTCACATATATACAAACACACCGACTTTACATATACCCATATATACAAACACCTCACACACACCTACTTTACATATACCCATATATACAAACACCTCACACACACACCTACTTTACATATACCCATATATACAAACACCTCACACACACACCTACTTTACATATACACATATATCCAAACACCTCACACACACCTACTTTACATATACACATATATACAAACACCTCACACACACCTACTTTACATATACCCATATATACAAACACCTCACACACACACCTACTTTACATATACACATATATACAAACACCTCACACACCTACTTTACATATACCCATATATACAAACACCTCACACACACCTACTTTACATATACACATATATCCAAACACCTCACACACACCTACTTTACATATACCCATATATCCAAACACCTCACACACACACCTACTTTACATATACCCATATATAAAAAATCGGATGGCAGCGGTAAGGGGACCATGAGGCTGACAGCACCCAGGCGCCAGGTCTAATTTCCTGGTCGCCATGGCGGCCTGGGGTTTGTCGACCACTGGTCTACGGATTACATTTTTTGGGGTTTGATAGTGAAATAAATAAAAACAATGGTTTGCCGTGTAAAAATAAAAAGCAGCAACCAATGAATTAGATACGTCTCAAACCTACTTACCAAATAAAAAGGGGAAAAAAAGATCAGTATCCAAAGGTGCACTATGAAGAACAAAAATATATGCGTGTACCCAGAAGCCTTCTTTTTAAGTTATCATGCACCCTACCGTTTCAAAAGATTGGGGTCACTTAGACAAAGTCCTTGCTTTCCACGAACACCTACATCAAATGAGTGGCGAAATGAATAGGACACAGTCAAGACACGGACAAAATTAGAAATAACGTTTAAGATTGGGGAAAAAAAGGCCAGTTTTATTGGTTCTTTAATTAGCACAACAGATTTCAGCTGTATACTATATATATATATCTACACACTATTGTTCAAACGTTTTATTCATTAAAATAACATTAAATGCATTAGACATACAGTGTAGATATTGTAGCTGGAAACGGCTGATTTTTAATGGTGTGCATATTAATATTATATATATATATATGTATTTCTTTTTTTTTATCCATTTGATGGTATTTTAATGGACAAAACGTGTTTTTTTTTCTTCTTCAAAAGCCAAACGTTTGAATAGTAGAGTGTGCGTGTATGTAATTTATACATATTTATATTGATATATATATATATATATATGTGTGTGTGTGTGTATATATCTAACATATAAATACATACACATATAACTGTTCAAAAGTTTGGTTTGTGAGAAAACTAGTTTTGTCCATTAAAATAACTTCAAATGGATATATAGATATATTTTATTAATATATACACCATTAAAAATCAGCCGTTTCGGGCTACAAAAGTCATATAAAACTTAGATATGTACACTGTATTTCTGATGTTATTTTAATGAATAAAACTAAAACAACAAAAAAAAAAACTTGATCCATAGTGTGTAGCTATATATATTTATATAGTATTCGGCTGCAACCTGCTGATTAAAGAAACCAATAAAACTAGCCTTCTTTAGAATATAAATCATTATTTCTAATCTTTCCAACGTCTTGGCTGGATTTCCTGGATTCATTCTAAAACTCGATGTCCCAGTTCAAGGAAAACAAGGAGATTTGGAAGTGACCTCTAGCTTTTGAACGGAAGTGTACATAAAAATAAAAAGAAGAAAACACACATAGTGCAAAAACGGTTTGTCTCAGCCAAAACACGTCAGATACTACTCCTCTCACTCACCGTGTAGAATGCACGGAGGATGAAAGGGCGGATACATGCATAACCCAACACTGTATGGATAAATGTATGTTACCATCCGATATAGACAGACAGACAAGACGGATATACTGACGTATCAAGTACAGAGATGGATGTACAAACACGACAACTGAATAGAAAGATTGGGGCATTTGTAAGTGAAAAGTGAGTCAGATTAGAGAGCAGCCCAAGGGACAGTTACCCCCCTTTTCCAGCCCCCCCCCCCCCCTTTCAACAGAAGATAAAAGAGGGGAAGAAGGATATAGGGTCCTTCCAAATAGGTACACATGAGAGGTATGGGAAAAACGTACCTTTCTAGACTGAGTTTATTAAGAAAGCAATATATATATATATTTTTTTTTTTAAAGTCTAATTCAGGCTTTGTTGCTTATTAAACACCCTATATAATTTCTTCCAGATTCAGATGGTGTCTGGTGCCGGAGATTTTATTGATAAAAGTTCACTGCCTTCTTAGTAATGGAACTCTATTCTTTCTCTCTCTCTCTCTTGGTATGACAGGCTGTGTATTTATCCAGGCATCAATCACAATCAGGCTCCAGCCTGTGTGTGTATTTGGCTATTGTTGTTCTATTTTCAATAGTTCCTTCCTGTACACCAGACAGTTAAAATAGCACAGGCAGGGGTCAGGGATATCTTAATGGGTTTGGTTCCCAGAGATATCAGTATCCAAAGGAGGTAATTTTCCTGAGCTGATAAGCCTTAAACCTAGGTGAGGGAAGGGGCCAGTTTGGTGAATACGGGGTCACATTGTGGCAAACGACGTGTTTAAAAGTCTGAAAACAATGGAAGGCAGTATGTTGTCGTTGAAAGTAAACTATAGAAGTGTGTTTATTGTATTTACGAACATGCAATTTTAACTTTTTTTGAAAGCTGGTTCTACTTTTTCTATTTTACATTACATTTTTGTTGTGTTTTGTTATATATTACATGTTATACAAATGTATTATATTTTGTTAAATATTAAGTAAACCTACTGGTAAAAAAAATAGATAAAAGATTGTTAATGTAATCCATAGGAAAGGTGACAAACTTTCTTAGAATCTAAAATATGTGAGGGGTCCAAACAAGAAGTAGTCAATGCTGAATTATAGTCACATCGAATCTCCAGAATGATATAGATGCTTTGGAGAGAGTTCAGAGAAGGGCTACTAAACTGGTTCATGGGTTGAAGGATAAAACTTACCAGGAAATGTTAAAGCATCTTAACATGTATAGCTTGGAGGAAAGACGTAACAGGGGAGATATGATAGAAACATTTAAATACATAAAGGGAATCAACACAGTAAAGGAAGAGAGTATATTTAAAAGAAAAAAAAAAACTACCACAACTAGAGGACATAGTCTAAAATTAGAGGGGCAAAGGCTTAAAAGTAATATCAGGAAGTATTGCTTTACTAGGAGGGTAGTGGATGCATGGAATAGCCTTCCAGCGGAAGTGGTAGTGGTTAAGCATGTGTGGCATAGACATAAGGTTATCCTAGATATGTCAGACATGTATTTAGAAAATTGGGCAGACTAGATGGGCTGAATGCTTAGTATCTGCCGACACATTCTATGTTTCTAAATGTGTCCTGATTTTGGCAGGGCTATGTTTTTTCTTCTCTAAAGCTGCAGCTTAACGTCAGAAATAATGCTACCCGATATCCTGTTGGGAATTTTATTCTGACGCTCCCCCACGCTGGTGTTTGCTACAGTCCACATTGCCTCCATTGCATATTTTGGAAACGTGTCCAAACAGGCTGGCCAGTCGGAAGTTCCTTGGTACATGTACATGTTATATACAACATGTATCAGAGATGTGGACCTACTCTCTATGTAGTCCTTGCATCTCAAGTCAGTGAGATGGGTTGGTGGGCCAGTGCCCCAACTGTAGAAACTGTTCAATTCTCAGGATAATGGGTTTATTTCCTGTATGTGAGTTCCATTAATTTTGGAAGTGGTAACCTCCCTTGAATGGTGGTCAATTTTATTTTATTTTTTTTTGTATTTTTTTCCTTTTTTTTTTATTTATTTATTTATTTATTTTTTATAGCCATCAGAATTTAACTCTTAGAGTGATTGTTAATGGTAGAGTCACACATCCTCTGAAGACATTTCATCCTTTGGCCTTGAATGGTGGTCAATTTTAGGACAAGCGATCCACAAAACACTGCACCACACCCTTTTAAAAAATTGTTTTTTTTTATAAATCCATGTGAAATGTATGAATTTTTACAAATATTATTTTCTTTTAGAATTTGAAACATTTCTAACTCTGTTTCTTACTGCAACAGCGAGATTCAGTATTAATAGAACAAAGAAAATCACCCCAAACATCTGGTACATATCATTTTATCGTGCTACTAAAGATCGTCTTTATTTTTTCCACCCCTGTAAACTGAAAATGTAAATACATTTTCAGTTTACAGGGGTGGAAAAAATAAAGACGATCTAACCGTTAAAGATCATGACCTCCATCAGAGATGTTATTTTTTTACATTTTTTTAAAAATATATTATTATATTTGTGTTGTATATAATTTTGCAACATGGCACAGTTGTGTTCTAAAGCAGGGAATGTTTTCTTCCTGTACTCCTTTCTTTTTTTTTTGGAGGTGTGTAAATTGAAATGGGCAGATTCCATTACAAGCGCCTAAATTATTTTCAAATATTTAATTTCCTGTTTTGCAGACCAAACACAGACCGGGGTATGAAACTTAATATTCTCCATACATATTCAGGCAGTTAAATTGCCATCTTCTCCTCTTACCGACTCGCTCTCTGGAAGATTTCAAAATCTTTCCTGGTCACATATATTTTTGAGATGTAAAAAAAAAAAAAATAATTCTGGAAATGTTGTAGACTTGGGAGTTTTGTTTTTGTTTTTTTTCCTTGGGGGAAAAATAATGGAGAATTTGTGAAAGAAAAAGAAATATTCCATTAACTTAACCTAGCGAAACGTTAGGAGAAGAAATAGAGATAGAAAAAAAAAGGTTGGTTCGTTTGGGTGACGCCGTGTGTTTAACTCTTTCATGCCTTATACACTTCCTCTATTTTTATCACTTCCTAAAGTCGCACGGTAAGCTACAACGTGTCCATATGTTATGCCAAAATAGCTGTAAAATAATGCTACTTTGCGATTCAGCGCCCCCCCGCTGCTGACGCCATTAATGGGCGCGGTATTACCACAACTGTTTTTAAAAAAATAAAAAAAAAACACACTATTTAGGTAATCATAGCACAAACGATGATTCGAGGTGGGCCAGTAAAAGATAACGGGCAAAAAAAATTAAATCATATGATTTTTTTCCCCCATTGACTTGCTTCCTCGGAAAAAAAGGCAACCCAGAATGTTATTACGCAGCCCATTATATGCCCATTTTAACCCTTTAAAAACCAGCCAATAGTAGGACTGGGATGCTTAGGTTTGGCTGATAGTCAGCTAATCAGATGCCACCTTCCACGCTGAATCTCCTCACCTCCCGCTCTATATACACGCTGGCTTCTGAGAGCACTTAGGATAGAATTTTATAAAATTCCCACTTCGTTTCAGACATTGAGTTTGTTTAGCGGGGATCTCCTCATTTCCTGTTCCTGTGTGTCCACACTTAGTTTGCCCATTAACTGTTTGCGGTAATATAATATGAGGTAATCTGTAGTGAACATTTGAATCAAACTAATTTAAACTTTTTTCAAATTCATGTGAATGGGCTGAAAATTTACCCCAAAAGCGCCGGTGGGGCTAGCTCTCGGTCTCACAGGTTCACGCAATGTCTGCTGACAGCCCCAGCCATGTCTCGGGTGGCGTTGGGACACTTTTTTCAATTCTGGTTTTCATAAATCAAAATGGCTCAGATTTGGGGGATTTGCAGGATATATACCAGAAAATATTTTTCTTTCATGAAGAAAGCAGCTAACTTTATCTGATTTTTTTTTTTTAAATTTTATTTTAGGATAACCACCCAAGCCAAGAAATGCAAGAAGTATTACACCCAAAATGCCTAGCCTTCTTAATGACTAGCCTTCTTAATGCCTAGCCTTCTTAATGCCTAGCCTTCTTTATAGACACAAGGCTATCCTAGCTATAAGACCGGGAACAGGGGACTAATAAAAGTATTAAAAAAAAAAATTGAGCAGACTAGATGGACCGAATGGTTCTTATCTGCCGTCAAATTCTATGTTTATATGCCTAGCCTTCTTTATAGACACAAGGCTATCCTAGCTATAAGACCGGGAACGGGGTACTAATAAAAGTATTAAAAAAAAAATTGAGCAGACTAGATGGACCGAATGGTTCTTATCTGCCGACACATTCTATGTTTCTATGCCTAGCCTTCCTTCTTTATGCCTAGCCTTCCTTCTTTATGTCTATCCTTCTTAATGCCTAGCCTTCTTAATGCCTTCCTTCTTTATGCCTAGCCTTCCTTCTTTATGCCTAGCCTTCTGCACACAACGCCTCTTCTTACCGTTCAATGCTTATAACGTGTTGTGGGGAACTGCTGTTCTTTCGCTTCCAGGACTGAGCATTGTTAGGGCCGATACAGCGTTAATTCACGCTACGCCTGCGATGGCGAGCATTGTTGAAAGGCGTTACACAGCCATTTATCACGGCGTGTCAGTAAACTCATTGTAAAAATGTCCTGCTAGTTAAATGAGGCTTAGATTTAATGAGGCTGCAAGGACGCGCTGGGTTCTTAAAGAAGAGAAAAATCATAAATAAGGTTCCTATGGCAATGTCATGGGGAAAAAGGGCGGCCAATCACCGTCTAGCGTTATTTAGCTCTACATCAAAGGTGAGGAGGCTTTGGTTAGGTGTGGTTTATACTGTCGTGTTGGGCTAACAGAGTCCATGATGTGCAGATCTAAACAGCACATATCAAAGTGCAACTACGATGAACTGTCCACTGAAGGACGGGGCACTGTGCAGCTCTTTCGCACTTTAGAGGTTAATGAACCCTAGATCTCATTTTATTAATCATTTGTATTGTATACATTTTCTACAAGAAACGCCAGATTATTTTAATTGCTAGAAGATGCAGTCCCTTATCTGTTTCACTAATCCTGCTTTAAGACTAGCTTTGAATAGTGGGCCCCCCTTCTCTTCTCTGTCCCACCCTTATTGACAAAGGCATCAAAGCATTTTACAAAGTATCTGCTGATAGAAGAAACACACAAAATATTCTCATGGACCCTGCCTCGATCCTGGTCAGCGGTGGAATAATTGAGACACCCCCAAAATAATACCTGTACTCCTTTCCTGTCCTGAATCCATATTTTCAATTCTTATACTTCCCAAATTTTTTTAGCCATTTAGTCCCTCTACTAAGAAAAAAATTGTTATGAGGGGGAGTTTGATTTTGGCCATTGAATAAAGTAGCTCTGATGTCATCCTGTGCCTGACCGGTCCATTTGTTCTAAAATTCTCACTGCCTCTCTGTCCTTTTTTGTTTAGTAAGATCTGTCCTTTCTGACTCCCTTTTTCTGATTCCCGCTATGGCTTGCCATCAACGCTCTCTGTCTATCTGCATTATAGTATCTGCAAAAAAAAGGTGCAAAAATACTCTCACTAAAAGGTGAGATAACGTGAGATGAACATTTCATCTGACCAAGTTATCTATGCATTGTGGATGGACCAGCCTGGCAAAGTTCTCCCATTAAACCAGTCATGTCCAAAGTCCGGCCCGCGGGCCAGTTGCGGCCCGTCCTTTACTTCCATACGGCCCCAGAGACACGGCTGATCAATGTCTCTCTCTGAAAAAAAAAAAAAGCTTGCAGGCAGAGACGGAGGTGAGAAGGGATCGGAAGATCCCCCCCCACCATCGCTCTGCCTGCCAGGCTGCACGGGGAGCCGAACAGGCAGCACGGAGAAACCTCCGTGCTGCCTGTTCGGCTCCCCGTGCAGTGTGCCGACACGGAAGTGCCGACAGGTCACGTGACCGGCGCGCTGACGTCATACGCGCGCCGGGTCACGTGACCTATCGGCACAACCACCTGTGAGACGAACAGGCAGCATGGAGAAGACCATGCTGCCTGCCACTAGCCACCAGGGAAAGGTAAGTGCTGGGGACTGGGGAGATTGGGGGAAAGTACTGGGGAAAGAGGCAGGGGCTTATTAATGATAAGGTTACACTGACATATTATTGGGCAAATTAGCTGGGGAATATTAATGGCAACTAACACTGGTATATTACTGGGCAAATTGGCTGGGGCATATAAAATGGCAAATAACTGGCATATTACTGGGCAAATTGGCAGGGGCATATAAAATGGCAAATAACTGGCATATTACTGAGCAAATTAGCTGGGGCATATAAAATGGCAAATAACTGGCATATTACTGAGCAAATTAGCTGGGGCATATTAAATAGCAAATAACACTGGTATATTACTGGGAAAATTGGCAGGGGCATATTAAATGGCAAATAACATTGGCATATTATTGGGAAAATTGGCAGGGACATATTAAATGGCAAATAACATTGGCATATTATTGGGAAAATTGGCAGGGACATATTAAATGGCAAATAACATTGGCATATTATTGGGAATATTGGCAGGGGCAAATTAAATGGCAAAAAACACTGGCATATTACTGGGAAAATTGGCAGGGGCATATTAAATGGCAAATAACATTGGCATATTATTGGGAAAATTGGCAGGGACATATTAAATGGCAAATAACACTGGCATATTACTGGGAAAACTGGTAGGGGCATATTAAATGGCAAATAATACTGGCATATTATTGGGCAAATTGGCCGAGAGAACCATGCATGGGAAGGGAGAAGAGAGAGACATAAATGGAATGGTAGAGGAGAGACAGACAGACATGGGTTCGCAGAGGAGAGACAGACAGACATGGGTTCGCAGAGGAGAGACAGACAAATATGGGATGGCAGAGGAGAGACAGACAAACATGGGATGGCAGAGGAGAGACCGACAAACATGGGATGGCAGAGGAGAGACAGACAGACAGATATGGGATGGGTTAGTTGTGTTCCTGACATATATTTCAGCATTTTGTGTTGTTGTTTTTTTTCATCTGGCCTTCAGATATGAAAGGCAGAGTGATTTTACTACTGTTTAGAATTGTCATTCAAATCGTTTGCAATAAAGTTTGCATAAAATAGTTCATTTGTACTTAATTTTAACTGTCAGGCAAAATGGTCGGCCCTCACGCATGTTCACTTCATCAAGTCTGGCCCTCTTTGAAAAAAGTTTGGACACCACTGCATTAAACAAACCAACCAGGCTTGTCCCTTCAAAATGTGTAGCTAAACTGCTGAAATTAAATGTTCATCTCACTGCATTTTTAGTGAATATCCCTCTATAGAACTATAGTACACTTCAGTTCATCCTCTGCCCAGTCGCTGTACAACCTATGTGCTAACTCCAGATGTCTGCAAACCTTTCTATTGTAGTTTTAGCCCATGGGAACATAGGTGCAGAAAAGCCTCCTTTTTGGGGGTAATGCCTGTTTTATTATTGGGTACCGTCCATATAACATCCGTGCGCCGTTTGCCACTGGTCCGATACCATCTAAATTCCTGGGACACCTTCACACCCGTTGTCTTGCCTGCGCGGCCCGCGTAGACCTTTTCAACTTGCTACCACAAACAAATGAACCCAATGACTGCTGCCATCCCGCTGCTATCCTGGGTGAGGAGAAAGAGACTTCTATTAGCATGCCTCTCTTCGTCCTTCCTGACAGCTTGATCAATTAGTCCTAGTCTTTAACCGACCTCTCTGCACCATTGTGACAATACAGGGTAGAATTACACAAATCATTCTGCAGTGTAAAAGATCTGAGCTGATTCTAGAATCCGCAAGATCTTAGTGGGTTCCTCCGGCAAGTGTTATATTTCGTAAAAGGCTAATGTGCAAAGAATATAATAAGAGATGAGACTGTTTATTTATAACCTGCAGATCCTTTGCCATCTGCCTTTCTTTTTTTAGGGTTTGCCAGTGCAGTTTCTTACATGATTTTCTGACTGCCACCTGGGTTGGGAGTCTGCGCCATGGATCCAATAATCTTTCACAAGGCCTTCGTTGGATAGTGCAGCAAGTGCAGAGCGGTCAATGTCTCTCTTAACCTCACTTTCTAAACCACTACTATTTTCTTGCTATTAAACGAAACACATTGTGCCGTAACTCCACCCACACTCTATATCTGAAGGATTCTAGCTGTACAACTGTACGGCTGGTTTAAAAGCCAATTGGTGTGCATGATGTGCAGGCTCCTGTGCATTTGCCCATGCTCTAGACCAGGGATAGGCAACCTTCAACACTCTAGCCGTACATCAGAAATGTAGTCCACAACACCAGGAATGCCAAAGCTTGCCTACCCCGGCTCTAGGCAAACTCTGGAGAGATAAGTGGGGGGGATTAATACAAGCTGCAAGTCGGATATTTAAACATATATTCAGGATACATCAAATTGTTTTATAATTATTGAAAACGACCTGTTTTTATGCATATTTAAGTACATGTCTGAGTAATCCGTTAGCAAAAAATATAGGAAACTGGCAAACTAGAATTCGTATGTGATATATTCCATCAAATCTAGTTTTTCTATATTTTTTTTTTTATTTATTTTTTTACAGTGAACCTACTTACATTGTCTTTTATGCTTTTAAATTTCCCACCTGGGTATTATCTGTGAATTGTTTAAAGAGAATTAATGGTTGTAAACAATGCATATTTATAGCCAACAATAATTTATCTGTGAACACTTTACAAGTACACTAGCATGTGAGGCTAATTACTTGCCCCTCTGTCTCCATTCTACCCAACAAAGGGTTATAATCACTTTTTGCTGCAAAAAAAAAGTTAAAATGGATGTCCCCACTGGCATGCCAATTACGTGAATGTTTATTGCAGTTGTAGACTATTTTGTGACTTAAACCTATTAAATAAGCATACTTAAATTCTAAATCAAAGATTTGGAAAAAGAAACAGATCCTTGCTGAAAAAAAATAAAAAATAAAAAAATATATATATATATATATATATATATATATATATATATATATATATATATGAAAAATACAAAAACAAAGTAGGGGGTAATTCAGCCTAAATTGTCAACAGAAGAACTTGTGTCTATATGTTTTTTTTAAACCCTTTTTGCACAAATGCAGCCTTTTCAGACTGCTACGCTAATTCACAAGGTTGTATTCTTACTGCCTTATTAAAAAAAGTTGAACAGAAATATTGTGTCTATATAAAAAAAGAAAAAATTAACATTGATTTTTTTTTTTCCCTATACACTAAAAAGAGCTTTTCATCCATTAGCTATTGACAAGTAAAACGATTGTATTGAGCTAAAAGCATAATTCATATGCAAACAATTGACCATCAATACACAAAGCGAGGGATTGTTCTATGGTTTATAGAAATATAAGTTATAGTGATACAGATATTGTGTGGCAGTTATTTAATTATGTCTCTGCCGTGCTCATTGTGTTCCTGTTATACCTCTTTATTGTGTGGTTACAAAAAGACCATTTTTAATAACCTTGAATGAAATATATGAAATGGTTTTGATCGGATCTGATCATGAACTGCGGAGAATTGTTTTTCCATCTTTTTAAATACTGACAAATGTATATAAAGACGTGATCTGTGATCGAATCGGAGAAAATATACCTTATTTAATAAGCAAAAAAAATTTTTTCGAATATGACCACTTTTATGGATCTCAAACTATACTCTACAAAAGGTAGATACAGGTTGAGTATCCCTTATCCAAAATGCATGGGACCAGAAGTATTTCAGATAAAGATTCATTTTCCCCAATAAGATGTATTAAAGCCTCTCAGCTCTCATGAAATACGTAATATCAATGTAAATACTGTATAGAGCAAATAAATCGCTGTTACTGGGATGTAGCTGTGATGTGAGGCATGGTTGGGAACCTGCGTTGGCGTGTCAGGTCTGCACACGTGTCATTGTATGACCCTTTGTGGGCATGGGGTAAAATGATCATGCATGGGAAGGCTATATCACATCTTAAAGGGGGCTGTGTGTGGAATTTGGAGTCCTGTAGTACCATAGTTTTATAATAAAGGGGCTGACCAAAGACCCAGGTATGAAAAGTCCAGAGATTGCCTAGTATAGTAACGCTTGGCACTGCACTCCCTGGTATGAAGAACTGGAAGCTATAGTGAAGGGTCCATCTCAGGCCTAGGTAAAGGCCAGCGATGGCCTTATGTAGAAAAGTGTCTCACTTCGGCTCCATGCATGACCATTGGCCCAGTGCAGAGCCATTGGCTTTGCTACTAATGTGAACCCTGTACCATCCTTCTCTAAATTACTATAGTTCCCCATCAGAGCTGTGGGGTGGGGGGGGGGGGGTGTTTGATCTCGGGCCCCATTTGTTCTTGATCCATCTCTACGCCGTCAAGTTGGTTGCACATCCACAGCCTGCCAACTGCACCAATTAAAATGTCAAGAGGTGTATGTTGCACTGCTTTTCGCAGCAGATACTTCATTTAACCCTGTGCGATGTGTAGATCAAACTGTGTTCCTCATGGAAAGGCTAACCAATCATCCACAATCACACAAAACACAACCTGGCTGGATGGTTTTCCCAGGTCCCTTTTACATCCCCCCCTTTACCCACCCTGTTGTTGACGACTCCCTCTTGGTACTTTCTGTCTTAGATTGGAGTCTCCGATACTTAGTAATTTAGGTGCTAAAATATTCTCGCTATGGAGTCATAATTTACCCTTCGATGTATTGCTTTGACGTCTATGCCTCTGCATAATTATGTGTATTTTTTTTTAATCCATATACACAGAGGACCAGGAATAAAAAAAAATCCCCCTGTTACAACAAACGGCCAGCAAACACATTGTCTCTTCAGACGTTTACCCCCTGTAGGGAAGGGACGCAATACTGGGATTAGCCAACGTACCCCTATCATTGTACTGGCGTATCTTTTCCTTTTTATAGATGGGGGTTTGAGAAGACCGAGAAAGGAGGTAAACTTGAATGAAAAGAGCCAAAACAGAATATACAAAGGCCAGTTCAGATGGCAGACCTTCCAAGTGTGTGCTTTAATCAAGGTGACACCTCTATCTTCCAAAACCTCTTCGGCTTTCCTTTATATCAGCATGGCTAACAGAGGTTTACTGGTCACAAGACGGACACATTGTCTTTGTGTTTGAAGAAAAATTGAATAACTGAGAAGTGGTGCTCTATTTTTGAACAATATTTGGTGTGCTAACCATTTTTATTTAGTTTTATTCTATAACTATACTGTTATTTTTGTTTGTTTTTCTTCTTTTAACGGCTTTTTAAGGCTACGATTAGAGATCTTTATTACTGTGTATACATTTCATTAATGCTTTAGAGGCATCAAACTTTGAAGTGGAGAAATGATTTCTAGATTATAGATAATAACCTTCTTATGATACATTTGTTGCCATATTGATTGCAAATGTATAGAAAACAGGTTATCTTTTGGGCTATAGATCTATGGAGGTGGCATAGAGGAAAACATGGTCACTGATACACATGCATCATCCTAACCAAAATGATAATCCCATAATGCACTGTGGTAGCAGTCATGAGGGGGTCAGATACATTCTCATCTGTTTCAGTTCCCCGTCTTGGAATTCTTCAGACAAATAAATCTAATAATTTTCTACAAAACTCCCATCAGGCCGGGATACCATTAAATGTTTTATACCACGGCTGGGCATTAGGTGGCCCTCCAACTGAACTACAACTCCCATAATGAAGAAGCCCAAAGATTCTTGGCATGCTGGCAGGCCGGATTTATACCACCCTAAACTTGCACAAGTATTGTTGGCAAACGGGTTCAGTTTGACAATAACCTAGCCAGAAAAGATTATGCTGTTTGCACGACGACTACAAGCCAATTAGCCCTGATTACAAGCCGCTGTGTGAAACACTATTGGTCGTAGGTGAAACCAGTAAAGCAGATTAGACGGGACTCTATAGACTTTCAATATAAAGCAGAATGGGATTTATGTATAAATGCCAGCGCTAATAAAAATTAAAAAAAAAAAAAATTGTCACTGATGTTTGGCTGAGATTAGTTGTAGTCTGCAGTTCCTGTGATCCTCAGCCAGCAGACGGTGCGGTAGTGATTTTCGACTCTTGTTTTGGGAGAGGTCATCACAGGAGCTGTAGATCTCTCCCCTGCTGGGGCGCCAACACCGAAATGTTACTCTTAAGTAGCCATAGAAATGACTCCTTTAGAAAAGGTTGTAATGATTTTTACAGTGGGTAATAAATGTTTACAGCCTTTCTTTTCAGTGCAATGAAGCAGAAGGGAGAATGCCTTTTCTGTTAAGTGTATTCCTTTTACACATTCTAGCCAGTAATGCTGTGTGATGATGTGGGATGTCTGCAGATGCTAAGTCATAGAAAGCAGTAACACTCTATTAGGTGTAGGATAGAGCTCTCGTGTTTAAAGGGCCCCAGATGTTTTGGTGTGAACATGGGGGAAGCAAAATGTGACCCTCCTCTTCCACTCTTGTCTGTATTCTTTTCTTGACTAGGGTAGGTGAGGGTTCCCTGGTGGTCCAGTAGGGTGCCTCTTGCAAAGACTCCTTACTGGTGTGAAGAACTAGAACACACTTTCCCCAAGTCATTTTAAAACAAATTATTGCCCCAAAGCTGGGGGTATAAAAGGTGCTTTATTAATTTAATGGTAATGAGTAATGGTAATGAGATGTGGCACTGTTAGCTTGGCCTGCTTAGGCATCTTAGAAAAACACTTGTGTTTTTACTTACAATTAGTTTGTGATATGGAAGGTTTACTGATGTTATGATACTTGCCCACTATACATTTTTATTGTCGTGGTTTTACATCACAGGTTTTTTTTCTTTTTTTACAATATATTTTTATTCCAATTTTATTACATTACAATAAAACATCCTCAAGGAGAATTCAAACAAATAAAAAGGATATACAAAACTTATACAGAAACAAAAACAGGATATCCCCAAAGAAGAAGAAGAAAAAAAAAAGACAACAGCAAGAATATACAGCCATACACCCTGGAACAGTTTTGGCATATGACTTATACATTTATCTCTCGAATAAAAAAAAAGTAGGGTTCTAGCTCTCCATATACTTTTTTATAGCCACAAAAAAAAAAAGGAAAGGGCTCCCTGCCATCCCCACGTTAAACCAATAACTCCAATTAGCCACACGTTGCAGGCTTGCATAGATTTTGACTGCACAGTTTTTTTTTTGTTTGTTTTTGTTTTAATTGTACCTCTCTTCTAATTGGTTTAAAATGTTAACCAGGCCACCAGATTACAACATTTTGAAAGTTTTTTAAATTTTTCGCTGCCTTTCGCTGTTCACCGGGAACGGGGGACTAATAAAAGTACTCAAAAAAAAATTGGGCAGACTAGATGGACCGAATGGTTCTTATCTGCCGACACATTCTATGTTTCTATGTTTCTCTCTGTAACACTAATTACTATCCCTGAGATGCAAAGCTTTTTGTAGCATTTAAAAGAAAGAGCAAATACCTTTTTTGGGGTGTGGGGAATTTTGTATAACACCCATTTACATGAAAGCATCGCTGCCCTTTTGAATGCTCAGTGGATTCTTCACTGACTCAAGGCTGTGGTTCGATGTCTGAGACTGCCATGAAGATGGCAGAGACGTGCCTCTAATGATGAGGCTGCGGGGAGAGATGGGGTTGTCTGTGGAGAGAAGAGGGGGGAGATGTAAAGGGGATTGCATTGGAGTGATCATGACGACTTTATGACACATGACAGACAAGACTGCGATTTTAAAACTTGCCATTAACATCTTGAAGAGCCTGGCAGATCCCTGGTATCCATTAGAAAGGGGTAACATGAATGCCAATACATAAAAGCTAATGTTCAGTGATGACACTGGGCACTAATGAGCATTATGCCAATACAGTTTTATGAGTGGCTGCACAATGTATTTTACTTGTAACTAAAAGGGTTTGTGGTGGGGGTTTTTTTTTCCATTACAGAAGCCATTAATTTATGGTCTGCAGTGATCACCTTAAAGGCAGACTACACATACTTGCCACAAACACTGGATCTGGAAACTCTTTCTAAACTCCATTTAGCACATCGGATGGAGTTCTAATCCACCAATATGAACAATCACAGAATAGAAACAGAACACCATGCACTCCAAAACTCTCTTACGTCCGTCCTCACATTCAAATCCTGTGTGTCTCGGGATTTGATGTACTACTCAGTAATGATATGATGGTACGGGGGTTCTGGAAGTAGAACAATCAACGCAACGCGTTTCGCCTTGCTCAAGACTTTGTTTAAAAGTGACCTTCGCCCTTATTAAAAGAAGAAAATGTAAAAGTTTTAATTAAGGAAACAAGTACTTTATTGCACCTTCTTAACGCTGTATAGGTCTGTTATGGGTTCAGATGGGTCAAATCATCTTTTATCTGATCTGACCCTATATTCTAGACAACATGGCACAAAGAGGGCACTTAGAGGTATTTTATTTGAATTCTTTCATTAAAGCATTTCTATTTGAAACGTTCACCCTATCTATAATAGGATACACTGAATAGAATACATTTAAAGAAGTTTAACTTCTTCCATTTCCAACGGGTATTTACCTGCTGCAGGTGTAAGATTGCAAATGCATGTAAATGTAGGCAGTGCATCAGAATATTCTTGCTGGATTGCTGCGATGGCTTAATGGGTTGGCCAGCAGATTCCCTCCTAGCTCACACAGCCGGTCCTTTTGTACTATATATGTACAATAGAGCAGCAGGAAATGCTAGCAGAATGCTTGTTTGTATAGGGAGAGGTATTAGCAGAATGCTTGGTTGTATAGGGAGAGGTATTAGCAGAATGCTTGGTTGTATAGGGAGAGGTATTAGCCAAATGCTTGGTTGTATAGAGAGAGGTATTAGCAGAATGTTTGGTTGTATAGGGAGAGGTATTAGCAGAATGCTTGGTTGTATAGGGAGAGGTATTAGCAGAATGCTTGGTTGTATAGGGAGAGGTATTAGCCGAATGCTTGGTTGTATAGAGAGAGGTATTAGCAGAATGTTTGGTTGTATAGGGAGAGGTATTAGCAGAATGCTTGGTTGCATAGGGAGAGGTATTAGCAGAATGCTTGGTTGTATAGAGAGAGGTATTAGCAGAATGCTTGGTTGCATAGGGAGAGGTATTAGCAGAATGCTTGGTTGTATAGAGAGAGGTATTAGCAGAATGCTTGGTTGCATAGGGAGAGGTATTAGCAGTAGGAAGAGGGAAGTGCTCATGCCATTGTACAGAGCACTGGTGAGACCTCACTTGGAGTATTGTACGCAGTACTGGAGACCGTATCTCCAGAAGGATATTGATACTTTGGAGAGAGTTCAGAGAAGGGCTACTAAACTGGTTCATGGGTTGAAGGATAAAACTTACCAGGAAAGGTTAAAGCATCTTAACATGTATAGCTTGGAGGAAAGACGTAACAGGGGGGATATGATAGAAACATTTATATACATAAAGGGAATCAACACAGTAAAGGAAGAGAGTATATTTAAAAGAAGAAAAACTACCACAACTAGAGGACATAGTCTTAAATTAGAGGGGCAACGATTTAAAAGTAATATCAGGAAGTATTACTTTACTGAGAGGGTAGTGGATGTATGGAATAGCCTTCCAGTGGAAGTGGTAGAGGTTGTGTGGGATAGACACAAGGCTATCCTAGCTATAAGACCGGGAACTGGGGACTAATAAAAGTACTCAAAAAAAATTGGGCAGACTAGATGGACCGAATGGTTGGTTCTTATCTGCCGACACATTCTATGTTTCTGTGTTTCTATGTTACTAGGACACCACCAGGCTTTGGGCTCTGGTTGCATGGAAGCACTACAGCATCTCTCTGTGGCTCACCATTGGTGTCCCCAGTGGACAAATGCTAAACTGCAGTGAAAAGCTATTATAATGTGCAATATGTGATATCTACACTAACAGATTTTTTTTCAGTTGCAAATGGCATTACTAACTTCTCAGAAGGGCTAGAGATGTAATTTAGAAAAACTCATTCAAAGTTTTGCATTTTAACTTGAGTAAGGTCACAAAAGGTGATACAATTTTGATTTTCCTATGAATTGGTTTAAATGACTGTGACCTACATAATGTTTACAGTGAATGAAGGTAACCACCTATCTGCACAATGCTAATTACAAAAATAGTTTGTTGTCCCTCCGATGTACAATATATAATGTTGCAAACGGCAGGTCCAATAAATTGTATTTCTATTTATAAATCTATTAAACTAAACCCTGAGTCAATAATTAATTTCATTTTTTTTTTAATTGTACTGTGTACACACATGTTAACATACTGTCTGAATATAGAGACATATGATACATGTACTGGACTCTCTTGGTCCCGTCTATGAGAGTGGGGGGTAGATTTAGAAAAGCATTAATTCATGGACACGTCAGTTGTCCTCACACATTCCATTCTTCAAGTGGGCTTTAAAAAAATCAACAAAAAGGAAGTGCTTTTAAAACTGAAATACACTATTTTTAACTCGAGAAAACATTCTGCTTCCTAACTGTCTCTGTTACTAGCAATTGTAGGGTGTTCAGGAGACATGTGAAAGTCAGATAATTACTGGTTTGTTTTGTTACATATGGGTGTAGAGTTTTTTTTAAACCTACTTGTATTTGTTTGTGTTTCGTACAAATCTTTGTTTGTTAAAGATGTGTTTGTTTGTTTTTTGTTTGTTTTTTGTTTGTTTTTTTAAAAAAAAAAAGGATTTTCTTTAAATTGTTTAGGCAGCAATTTTCTCAATCTCCTGTGTTGAATCGGGTGAGGGGTTTTATCCTCCCGTGTGTAGAAACATAGAATGGGGGGCATGTATAAACTCAGGGGAGTCTTATGCCTATCCCAGGCACAGTAAACTTATTTAGCTTGTGCTGGTAGGCCATGCCATGCATCCACTACCCTCTAAGTAATGCAGTACATCTTGATATTACTTTTAAACCTGTGCCCCTCTAATTTAAGACAATGTCCTCTTGTATAACAGGAGTGAATGTGTATGTTTTCATACTGAAGTACAAGATAATTTTCTGGATTACTTGGCCAAATGATCCTGAGATTCATACCACCGCTTCCAGATTAAACTCTTCCTCTTTTGGGGGGTGACAAACAGGGTTTAGCTCTCCCACTTGCTTGACTTCCCCTCCATACTTTTCTGCTTGGGACCACCAATTTTTAAAATTTTGTTTAAAATTTTTTAACAGTTCCACTTTTTTGTAGCACCCGTCGGACTGGCCTGCTTTGCAGGACTGACCCCCTATTTTTTTTTTTTTACTCTGTGGGATTTAGTCCTTCCTCCTACTCAAGCCTCAAGGTACAAAAAATACCTATAATTCTAATCTTACAGTGCAGCACAGAAAACCTTATATAGAATATCCTAACCAAGGTAATTCCTTCTCAAATAATTACTGATGTACAGTCAGGAGCTAGTTTTATACTGTTGGAGGAGGTTAGATATTGAATGGGTAGGACATAAAGCATGGCAGACATAAAGCATGACAGCCATAAAGCTTAATGCGTGCTCTATTAATTTTGGTCCATTGAGGGAGGATCTGGTCAATGGCTGCACTGTAAAGGATTGAACTATATTGAACTATATTGGGTTAATATAACTGCACATCAGTGAGGCACCTAAACATGTGTGCTTTGTAGAATGTATCAGTCTGTTGTTTTAAAGCCTGGGACTGATGAAAGTCGTTGGGCAGACTAGATGGGCCAAATGGTTCTTATTTGCCGACACATTCTCGGTTCCGATGTTAGCCACCGAACATTCTTTCTTACGCCATGGAGATTTGTATCCCCTAAGGGAAGTGGTTTGTGTGTTGCTCGATGGTAAACGCCAATGATGGACCACACCAGATGACCGACCCGTTCATGAAGCTACAAAACTCTGTGACAGTAGCCTGAAAGCCTTGGCATAATTTGGGAATAAACTCAAATATCTTTTGAATAGTGCAGCTAGGAGCACTGTTAAAACAGGGGGCGGGGGGGGTTTATCAGAGAGAAGTGGTAATTTTCCTGGTGAAACCTTTTGGGTGGCGGGTTACTGCCTGTTTTTCGAAACACAGGAAGTTCCCGTCTTACACGACGGATGGCCACTGTTGGATGTAGTGGTTATATATTGTTTCTACTGTGCCAAACTATTATTATACTGTGCTGAGCTCGATGGGGTTACAGGAAAGATGACAAATAATGAACTAATGAAAAATATACTGATAAAGATTTTGTTCTTCTTTCCAAAAGGACACCGTGGTTTAATGGATGGGGATTTAATCTTCCCAGAGGTCAGTCTTTACTTGACAAGTGGAACTTGATACCAGAGGGCATCGACATACTAATGACTCACGGTCCACCCCTTGGTAAGTGAAACGCACCGGCATCCTGCATAGAGATTAACAGCTTTTAACTCCAGCCGTATGTATTGTACTTTCTCGGGGGGGGGGGGGGGGGGCATCCTTGTTCACCCCCTTAAAACTAAGCTATGCATTTAAAAAATAAATAAATAAACCGACGCCTTTTACAGGAGTCCTGCATGATAATTAAACTCTGCAGATCTACAGGGTTTCTAGGTGTAGTTTAAATGAAATTTTCTGATTTTACTGAAGCCAGGGAGTATTAAATGGATATCCACAGCAGTTCTGCAGCCTTTCCAGCTCGGCCATTTGTTTTATTAATGGCCTTCATCTGACAGGTAACGGCTCCCAATTCAAAGGCTTTATGGTTTTTGTGGCGAGCACTGCTTTTAACGCTGGCATCCGGATTCTTTTGCAGAATTTGTGATGCGCTTGTGCGTTCATTAGCCATTCTACTCAGGGAACCAGTGATTTGGTCCCTCTCTGTCTTTGCAGTGGGGGAGTAAAAAAAAAAACATGCTTTCGTTGGATGCACACAAGTGAGGTGGCATCAGATCTGTGTATATTATTTTTACCTTGTTATGGCCATCCCCTGATACATTCCCATGGACAAAGCTGCAAAAGGTACGTTTGGAAGGTAAGTATTACAAAAATAAATACATAAAATGAATATATAGCTATGAATACGTATAATTAAAAAAAGTGTCGGCTTAAATTTTCATTTTTTTTGTTGTTAAAAGTGAAGTAGACCCACAAATTACTTTACTGTACCCCTCTCAGTTCTCCATGGAGATTTCACATTGAAAATCATGGATTTCTTACTTTCCCGCTTCAAATAGGCCAGGCCTAGTGCCCCCCAGAGGAGGCAGAAGACCCTTGTTGGGCACCTGCCTAGGGAAACTGCCTATCATGTAAGCTAGTGTTTTTCAAAATGTTTGGCTTACCGGACAGAATGACACAAGATTAGGCTGGGGTGGGGTTTGGAGGGTGGTTGGACATTATTAATCTTATGCAATAGAGCCGCCCCCCCATCCCGCAGTCCATCAGTTGGACAGTAATATAGATGGCAGCAAAAGGATTAGCTTTCCTTGCTAAAACACTGAGCAGAAACGCATACTGAACTACTAAATAGTCTAGAATTCTAAAACAATAGCTGGAGCATCCCCTGTTACTGCTCCTTTAAGAAAGCAAAGTAACAAAAGACTTGCTACTTGTGCCGTGCATGTTCCACTAGGGGGTACCACATTTTACACAGGGGGGGGCGCTTCTATCGTATAAGCTGCTATTAATCCCAGATTTTTTTTCTTTTTTTTTTCTTTTAAAATCTGCATAAAGTAATGTAGTGTAACAAGTCCTACTTGGGGGCTTTAAAAGCACAATTTCTCTTAATTACTTTGTACTGAAGATTCCCTGCAGTGTAAATTAAGATTTCTTCCCTCCCCCCCCCCTACCCCCCATTGCAGTTAACACAATGATTCTGCCTTCTATTAACCCTTTGTGCCCCCTACCACTTTCATAGGAATGTTTTCATTAGCCTGGAAAAGATTGGACATTGCAAAAAACAAAAAAAGTCATGGATATGGGGGGGAATCAGTCTTTTGTAGAGTGGGCCAGTCATATAAATGAATTGCCTTAATCAGCAGACCATAAAAAATGCTGTTACACGAAAAGTATATATTAAATACAAGTAAATATTTTAAATCAAAGTATTGCTGTCTGCCGACTTACAGATTATGGTATGAGCCTAGGGCTGCCACCTTTTCTTCAAAAAAAATACCGGCCTTGGTACTGTCTCCATAGACTTAACAGTGGGATCTAACCATTTTTTTACCGGCCTGCCGGTAAAATACCGGTCATGTGGCAACCCTATATGAGCCATCAGCTGACGGTTCCAGCTAGTTTATGTTCTGTATGTTGTATTTTTTAATGTCTTTTAAGAATACTGCTGTAGTTGTACATTGAACATAATTTGACCGGGGCTTCTAAATTCAGGGACATCCTATAAGCTGGGCTGGAATTACATAAACCTCTACTGGCGTAGCAATTATCTGACTCAAAAATGGGTCTGTGGTGTCTCCTGCTTATGACCTCACCCGTGGCTTGAGACGCACATTTCCCGTCGTAATGAGTTTATTTGCATATTAAGCCACTGCGTGATGTCATCAACTGGAGACATTACTGTGCACTTGCGCGGAATTCTGCCTTCAGGCCTAAAATAAACAATGTTTAGTGGATGAACTTCCTTAACATCTGACGCAATACTGAAACATAGAATGTGTCGGCAGATAAGAACCCTTCGGTCCATCTAGTCTGCCCAATTTTCTAAATACTTTTATTAGTCCCCTGTTCCCGGTCTTATAGTTAGTAGGATAGCCTTGTGTCTATCCCACACATGCTTCAATTCCTTGACTGTGTTTACCTCTACCACTTCTGCTGGAAGGCTATTCCATACATCCACTACCCTCTCAGTAAAGTAATACTTCCTGATATTACTTTTAAATCGTTGCCCCTCTAATTTAAGACTGTCCTCTTGCTGAAATCCATGAACAGTTCATAGCAAGTTAAAAATTAAAATACGTTTTTAATGCTGTCCAATTTTTTTGGTCCCAAAGGACGCTAGGATGACACAGAACGTCCTGCATTCTGCAGGGTCTTGCAGCGGGACCCTTCCTGTGAGATGAGGCCACTTTGAGTGACCTCAGACTGACAGAGAAAAATGTAGCCCAAAAAGACCCCCGGCAACATTTTTTTTTTTTTTTTACGAAATTGCAGAAGTTCGGGCACACCTAGGTGAGGTCACAAGTCACGTCGGGAGGTCTCACGATTTTTTTTATTTTTTTGGGGGCAGAGAACTATAAAGACACTGATCGGGTCTCTTCCATTGTGTCCCTAGCTACCAATCACCTTGTCAGCGGGGAACAAACAGTGGCGTTTTGACGCTTGCGTCATTTGGGACGCAAGCACCACCCCGTCATGAAGGGGTTAACAAAGACAGCTAGCACTAAAAACAGTCTAGGGCCTATAGTAAGGTGGCTTCGATGGTTGCCTTAGAGCTGATGTTATATATCACTTTTGAGTACTATTCCCCTTTAAAATCACTGTGATACGGCAAATTATTTTAGCATTCCTGTTCTTAGCAAGATTTTAGCTTGCGTTTGCCCCCCCCCCACTTTTCCTCCCCTCCCCTCCTTTTTAATCAACTGTTTCAGAAAGTGAAAACCTACACTTAACATCTCTGCTACTTCCTATGCTGGAGTATAATTCTACCTTGTGGTTTACTGCAGTGTAGAAATTTGTACAAAAATCCTATTGTTACAGTACATTTACTCTCAACACCCAAAGCCTATTCTGTAAACTCCTGGGGCTTCAAACAGAGCTCCTTTTAAAGTCAAAGTTCCACCTACAGGTCGACATTTTTTTTTTTTTTTAAACTGCAAATAAAGTTTAATAAAGTTATTGGAACGGTCCTGTAATCTGTCCAAACACTCCTTACAGAGCAGGGGCGTCCAGGTTTTTTCAGAAGTTGGCCCCCATAATCAGAAAGGTTTCTTAAATATAGTAATGGTGAAGAATAGCATTTTTTTTTTAGCCATAGAAAAATGTTTGCTTATCAGTTCAAAACAAGTTTAAATGAACTTTATCCAACAAAAGTAGAATATAGGCAGTTAAGTGAGGTGGGCAAGTACCTTGCTGTCAAAATGGCAGCCTTTGGCTCGTAGGCCGCATGTTGGACGCCCTTTTATAGAATGTCGCTGGATTTTTTTCAGGGGCCCCAGTGAAATTATTTTCAATGTAATACTACGGGAGAACGGTACACTAGTTGGAAAAGAAAAGTGTGTGTCCCATATATTCAACACATATACAATATACAGTAAACACGCTTGGTGGAACTGCCGCTTTAAGTGACCCACATTTATGTTCATCCAAAAAGACAGGCCAGAGATAAGAGAGCAGGCCGTAATGGGATTGTGGATGGAGACTTCCTGCCGCGGTGCACCCTGTCGTAAAAAGAGTCGTGACATTGACTGTAGAACCGAATTGGACGTAGTCTCCTGTATAAACCCCCTCACCTGCTCCCATCTTCCAAATGATTCCTCTCACTTCCAGACAGGCAGTTTGTGTTGTAATTGATGTTCCCTTTTATGGATTCTCTGCATTAACTGTAGAACTAAGTGGCTCTTAAACTCTGAAAGCCGTCAATTAAGTGACTTCATTTCTATGGCGCTACGTTCGACTTTTGGGAGAATCTGTTAATTTTTAACTCCTTGCGCGGCAGCACCGTCAGATCATTGCGCTCAGGTTGGGTCCTGAGACTTACGCTCCGTGCTATGACTTGTCCTGGGGCTTTGGACTTTCGTTCATAAATTCACAGAAGTTGATCATGTTATCCGTAACGTGTTTCGACTTTGGGAAAAAATTATTTACAAATTTTAGTAGGTTTGGTTGATTGATTAAGGGAAAAAAGATTATGAGATCTCTACAATGTTTTTTTTGTTTTTGTTGTTTTAGCAATAGTAGATCCAGCCATATTTAAAAAAATAATTTCAAATGTCTTCTGCACAGTCTTTTCAAGCTGATATATTGCCACTGGTCTTCAATCATGACTCCAACTAAATAAAATATTAAAAACAAAATGCATATTAGAGATGACACTTGCAATACTCCGCTTTTCCCGATTTTCTACTTGGGATTGATCCTTCCCACTATGACATCTCCAGGAAAAATTAGCAACATTTCCCCGGAGCCAATCAGAGGTCTCCCATAAAATGTGCAGGATGTCCTGACCCTCAAAAGCTTCCCCCAACACAGAGAATCTTTTTAACGGAAAACTGTAACAAAAAGAAAATAACTTATGTGAAAGATTGCTTTATACAACTAATGACTAATGAAGCTTGTTTTCTAACAGAAAGCAGCCATTTTGTTTGTTGATCTTCTTTCATCTAACCCAAGGGGAATGAAAATCTGAGCTAAGGCTCTAGACATGTTTGTCCCTTTAAAAAGCTATACAGAACAATGATGACCCAATAAGACTTTATTTGCATTCTTACAGCAAACCTTTTATATTTAATTAAAATATTGCATCCCCTGTAGATATTTTACTGCTTTTGCACTGTGGAAGAGGACCCAGTAGATCTGCACTGGTCCTCTTGCAATGTAAACAAAAGCACATATAAACAAATGAGTGCTAGAGCCGGATGCGTTTAAAGACATTTCAAGGAGCTCCTGCATGCATTTGTATGCCAAAAAAACTGTACTATGTACAGGATAGACACTACCAGATATATCAGCGTTGGCTTGGGGTTGGAGAACCCACCAATGAACATAAAAGATATAGGAGCATGCTCCCTAATGCGTTTCACATTGCATGCACTTAATCATAAGCCTCATCTTTAATTATCCTACTTAGGGATAGGGTCATAAAAATTTAACATTCCCGTAGATTGTAGGGTACATTTTATTATTGCGTTGAACAGTTTTTTTTGTTTTTTTTTTAAATTGCTTTGCTTTTGTTTGTGATGGGTTAAAATGTAATTTAATGTGTCAGCTTTGAGGATTTGTCGCTGGCACCAACGATATCGTTGGCTTTCTATTGACGTCATCAAATACTACGATTTCATGAAAATTGCACCCCACTGGTAGAATATTACGCCCGCTAATCTAATCGCTCTTAAAGTATTGCTTTTGTCTAAGAAGCTTAAACATCGATAGAGCGTAAGTGAACAGAAATGTTTTCAATCTCATCATATTGGCATTACTAGCCAATATCAACAATGGCCAAGCATGGCGGGACAGAAAAACATGACTTAAAATAAATAACAGTTTGTATTAGAGCTAATCTGTTGCATATTAATATGTATTTATTATTGGATTATTGTGTTATGGTATATGTTCACAATATGTACTTTGAAAATTGACTTTTTTTTTTTCTGGTTTTGTCACGGCGATTGCGCCCCTATAGTGAGATCTCCAGAAATAGGCAGTCCCATCACCTCTTGGACAGAAGGGGATTTCCTGCTATTTTTAATAAGGGAGTCTGGAACGTCCTAAAATTCTTATCAGGTAGCTAAGGGACGGCTGTATGCTCAGTATAGGGCATGCTATCTTTAATTTTAAAAAATGGTGCGTGCAGTAAAACCAATCCAAGGCCAAACATGATTTTGCTTAAAGTAGACCTTTGAGATCTCACAAGACTGTATAAAACATTTTCTGATTATCACCTATAGCCTATGTTTATTAAGTTCCTCCTGGATGGGGTTTCAGTAACTTTTGATTTGGATTGTTGCTTGGCTCCTAAATTTTGTTTGCTGGCTTCTAAATGTAAATTAAATTTGCCAAGCCCTGGCTTAAGAGACCCCACGCTTACCGGACCCCACGGACCTAGAAAAAAGGGCAAATGCCTTCCCGTGGAGTTGTGCTGCCCTTTCCACTTCTCACGATCGCAGGGTCATGTGACTTCATCACGCGATATTATGTGACCCCGCTCAGGCTGTGAGAGCTGCCGCTCATTACAGCCTGCATTTCAAGCCCTGTAACACCCCGACGTCTCCTTTTAGTGCAAAAGTGGGTTTGGGGGCAAATCCTGAGTGCAAGTGCAAAGGTTTTAAAAAATATATATATTGGTTTCTTTTGTGTTGACGACGACGACTTACTTTATTTCATTCATAGAGCCTCCGACCCCACCGGCCCCTAGTTAAAAGAAGACCTCTTTAAAAAAAAAAAAAAAAAAGACATAGGAGGGAAAGAGATTGAATAGATAAATTACAGTCCTATGCCATGTGAACACTATTTCCAATATTATGCTGGCTAAACTGGGGGGAAAAAAGCAATTAAACAGACGCAACAATGAAATGAGAAAGGAGACGAAGGGAGAGAGGTTTAATAATTAGGTTATTGCCAGGAAGGGCTGCTGGTAAAACTCTGTGGAATAAAGCTAATTCTACAAGCTCTGCTTTTATAAATCAAACAGAACATTGAGAGGGGAAAAAAATGTTAATTATGTTACAAAGACCCCAAAAATGCACCATTCCACCAAAGACAAAGTGACACTTGAAGGTTTCTTAAAAGCATTTGTGGGCTTTTAATGGAGGGTTTTAAGATTCCAGATATTCTAATAAAACCTTTTTTCATGAATGATGATTTCCTGCAAGTCGGTAGCTTAAGTGAAAACCCTCCCTGATTACTTTATACTAAACATACTGGTCCCCCCCCCCCCCCCCCTTCCCCATCCTTCCCCCCCTCCCCTGCCTTTTCTGTCTCCTATAGGTTTTCGGGACTGGGTTCCTAAGGAGTTGCAGAGAGTCGGATGTGTAGAACTTCTGAACACGGTGCAGAGGCGAGTTAGGCCAAAACTTCACGTTTTCGGTGGAATTCACGAAGGTAATCTGCCCTCCGCTGTAGTTGCATAGCAGACATCCGAGGGTTAAAAAAAAATAATAATAAAAATCAAGTAGTCAAAGAGAAGGCAGCGATCTCATTAAAATTGCATGTTGTGTCCGTACAGCTGGAGAATGAAAGCTCCTTAACCTTATGTAAAGAGGATTATGAGATGCATTATCTCCATGGTGGAGCTCAGTCCAATCTGCGTTGGGCGCTGTGCAGCCAGTAGACGCCATTGCGTTCCAGTGACTGTAACGTTTATTTTATTTTTCCTGCAGGTTATGGGATTATGACCGATGGATATACGACGTATATTAATGCGTCAACATGTACAGTCAGCTTTCAACCAACCAATCCTCCAATTATTTTTGACCTTCCGAACCCCCAAGTGTCGTGAAAAGACCCAGATGGAATCAGAATGTTTCTGAAACTGACATTTTTTTTTTCCAATAAAACTTTTGCTCTTGGTATCTGGTTCCATATCTCGTGTTTTATTATTATTATAATTTTTTTTTTTTTTGCTGGTACAAATACAAAAACCACAAACATTTTGACATTTTTGTTCGCAGAACGACGACCCCAACTTTTATCAGAATTTCGCAGTCCTCGAAATGCTTATGTAAATTGTATATCTCCCAATACAGTTGCCAAACTTTACATTGTCTGCAAATATATAAACGCTAAAAAAAAATCAAAAAAAATCAGCATTGTAAATTTTTTTGAAATTGCACAGATTTATTATTTGTACTGTTTGTTTTTTATATATATATTTTTTTTGCCCCCTACTTGGTGTTGTATTGTGTGCTTTTGTATATCACTTTTGTCTAGGAGCACTTTCTGACTTGCAGATTTATTTTTTGTTTAATTATGTAGGAAAACTCATTTTGTATGATCCATGTTTTTTTTGTTGTTTTTTTTTTTAAATTAAATTATTTTATTCTTTAAACATTGTATGGGGCTAAAACAGCTGTAAAGATCGGGTAAAACCATGCAGTAAAACATGTATATGCAGACTCCTTTGAAATATGGATTTATAAATATATATATATATAAGTATTTTTTGTGTGTTATAACTATGGATTTAATATTGGCAGTGTGGCATCTGCAAAAAATATGCTGTACAGCACATCTAAATTATAAAAAATGGGGACATATTTGCAATTGTCCTGTTTTTGTTTTTTTTCAAGGCAATGTTATGTATGTGCAGTTTTAGGCATGTATTGAATTAAATGAAAACAATCAAGCCAAAAGGGGCTTTAGAAGGCTCTTTTACTTTGAATCATTCTGCCGTTCCCATTTACCAATCTCTTTCCTTTTTTCTTATTTTTGCACTGTGTAAATGCAATCTTTCTGGCACAAAAATATTGTTGCTACAGCTCTTTTGTTTGTTTGTTTTTTTTAATCTCTGTAAATGCTTTTTTTTCCCCCATTAAAGGCCTTGTCCTGTTTTAAGTTATCCTGTCGTTGGACTTTAGAAGACCTGTTATTTCTTTTAAATTTACTGTGATATATTATATCTAACTCCTTTATATGCAAATAAAATTGCAAGATTTTTAAAAATGTGTGATTTTTTTTGGGGGGGGGGATTTTGAAAATATAAATATATATTTCTACGGTCACTTTATTGTGTTTAGAAAAGGCATTTTTGTTTTATTTTTATGAAGACAGCTTCTGAAGTTTATGGATTTCATTTTTGTTTATTATTTAATTGATGGGGATTACGACAGGAAATATATATTTCGTAATGTATTTATAGAGAATACAACCTCTAACTATGCATTCTTTATCACTGTCACCCAGATCATGAATTTTCTTGTAGAACGTTTTTTTTTAAAAAGTTTTTTTTTAATTCCTATTTTACAGAAATAGTAGGAACTACCCGGAATAGCCTCCCAGGCTAAAATCAGATAAAAGTTCAAGAAAAGTAATGATGGAATATAAGAATGCCAAGCTTTATTACGCAGACAAATAATTGAATTGTAGAAGGGAATCAAAACTGAAGCTATAGCTTGATATGCATTTATTTGCTGTGATCTACATTGAAGGGTCTACTCAATGTGCACACCTAGCACATATGGAGCATCCGCCACTGGTGCAAGTGGTGTGACCATAAACTGCACCTGTGCAAAAGCATGGCTATTGCCTAAAAATCCTCTTTCACCCACTTATAAATACATATTTGACGACCGAATCATGAACCGTGAGATAGTAGTAAGTTGGCTGAGGGGGCTAATACACCAGCTGTGCAGTCTGTTCAACCCTCTGATTTGCAGGTTCAATTCCTGGCAGGGTCGACTCAGCTCTTCATCGTTCCGAGGTTGCTAAAAGGAGCAGGGGTGTACTTCGGTAACGGCAAGGGGGGCTGTCTGCCCAGTGTGCCACAAAAGAGGCACCAATAAGGCACCAGTTTCCCTGGTGCCTTAGCGGGGTCAACTATTTAGAATGTATGCGCGCTTCCAAAGACCTCCTCAGAACCTAGCCTAAATCCAGAGGAATCTATTGTCCCTGTATGAGACCTCTGAGTGAAGGAGGGTCAGGAGAGACTTCTCAACTCACTTGCCGAGGGTACCACCTTCTCGAACAACAGGGAGACTGGGGGACAGTCCTGGCAATGGCAAGCTGTTTGGGGACAGTGCTGGCAATAGCAAACTGTTTGGGGACACTGTTTTTTACATTTAAAAATGGGGGGATGCCAAACATAGATTACGCGCCATGTGCCAAATAAGCACCCTGAAGTATCATTAAATTTGGTAACCGTAACATCGCCTAGATGTGAATTTCCGCAGAATATCTAGACATCCCTTGGTTAAACACTTTGTTAGGATTACAGACATGGTAAGGCCAGCAGGGGTAAGCATTTGACATCAAGTAAATTTGAAGTTTCTTTTAAAGAAGACTTTATGTCCATTTCTGTTTTCAGTGTGTAGAACCATTAGTCTAATGTCTCTCGTTGAGTGCTCAGGATCTTTCATTAGTCTCTCCTGTTCATGAACGTTGAGTGTTCTGAAATTCCATTTTAAAAATCTGTGTGATGAATGGAGTCCCTTTAACACCCCTGCTCCGGAAAAAAAAAAAAAAAAACATCGGAGCCAAATGACTTCATTAGTTTAATGATTTAGTTGCTTGCTTTTTACACGGTAGGTGGATGGAAGCCTACGTCACGCACATTACAATATCCAATTGCCAGCGGCATTCGAGCCGTTGGAAGGCAGGTTGTGTCTGTGGGGTTGTGACTGTGTGGAGTGGGTAAAACTAGGAAGGATGGGATTTTGCTTGAAACGAGAAGAAACTCCCAACCACGTCTGTGGAATCCGCCGTAGCTTGTATCAGACTTGTTCCTATTATCACTGATGATTGTGTTATTGTAATGTACAGTGGATATAAAAAGTCTACACACCCCTGTTAAAATGTCAGGTTTCTGTGCTGTAAAAAAATGAGACCAAGATAAATAATTTCAGAACTTTTTCCACCTTTAATGTGACCTATAAACTGTACAACTCAAATGAAAAACAAACTGAAATCTTTTAGATAGAGGGAAGAAAAAATATATAAAAATAAAATAATGTGGTGGCATAAGTGCGCACACCCTTAAACTAATACTTTGATGAAGCACCTTTTGATTTTATTACAGCACTCAGTCTTTTTGGGTATGAGTCTATCAGCATGGCACATTTTGACTTGGCAAGATTTGCCCACTCTTCTTTGCAAAAACACTCCAAATCTGTCAGATTGCGAGGGCATCTCCTGTGCACAGCCCTCTTCAGATCACCCCACAGATTTTCAATCGGATTCAGGTCTGGGCTCTGGCTGGGCCATTCCAAAACTTTAATCTTCTTCTGGTGAAGCCATTGCTTTGTTGATTTGGATGTATGCTTTGGGTCGTTGTCATGCTGAAAGATGAAGTTCCTCTTCATGTTCAGCTTTCTAGCAGAAGCCTGAAGGTTTTGACTGGTATTTGGAACTGTTCATAATTCCCTCTATCTTAACTAAGGCCCCAGTTCCCCCCAGTTCCAGCTGAAGAAAAACAGCCCCAAAGCATGATGCTGCCACCACCATGCTTCACTGTGGGTATGGTGTTCTTTTGGTGATGTGCAGTGTTGTTTTTGCGCCAAACATATCTTTTGGAATTATGGCCAAAAAGTTCAACCTTGGTTTCATCAGACCATAACACCTTTTCCCACATGCTTTTGGGAGACAGCAAATGTGTTTTTGCAAAATGTAGCCTGGCTTGGATGTTTTTCTTCGTAAGAAAAGGCTTTCGTCTTGCCACTCTACCCCATAGCCCAGACATATCAGGAATACGGGAGATTCTTGTCACATGTACCACACAGCCAGTACTTGCTAGATATTCCTGCAGCTCCTTTAATGTTGCTTTAGGCCTCTTGGTAGCCTCCCAGACCAGTTTTCTTCTCGTTTTTTCATCAATTTTGGAGGGAGCTCCAGTTCTTGGTAATATCACTGTTGTGCCATACTTTCTCCACTTGATGATGACTGTCTTCACTGTGTTCCATGGTATATCTAATGCCTTGGAAATTCTTTTGTACCCTTCTCCTGACTGATACCTTTTAACAATGAGAACCCTCTGATGCTTTGGAAGCTCTCTGTGGACCATGGCTTTTGCTGTGGGATGCGACTAAGAAAATTTCAGAAAAGACCAACTAGAGCAGCTGAACTTTATTTGGGGTTAATCAGAGGCACTTTAAATGATGGCAGGTGTATGCTGACTCCTATTTAACATGATTTGGAATGTGATTGCTTAATTCTGAACACAGCTACATCCCCAGTTATGTTTCTTGACCAAATAGCTGACCGGGTTCAGTGGATTCCAGTAGATCCCAAATTAGATTCAGCCTTCGTGCAACTCTGACCTTTTTTTGTTTCTTTTATAATTACATGAGCATTCATTTATATAGCGCCGTCAAATTGACTTAGTGCTGGGTCCCGAGTATGGAGGAGGACTACATACTAAGAACCAGACTGAACCAGGAGGTAGAGAGCCCTGCACGCAAGCTTACCTCTCTCCTCTCATGTGTTCAGTACGATCGTCTGTGGTTTCTGTGTTGCGGAGTCTCCCGCTGGAGGCCTTTCCTGGCACCCTGGGCTTTTTATGGTTGATAAATTGAGGCTGACTCTATATGTTATGATGACCAATACTGCAAATACTGGCTGGAGCTATGCAATCCATCCCGCCAGGTCACCTCGTTGATAAGTGTGTGATCTCATCAGTGGATGAATTGTTCACGTCTGTTAATGAGCCAACAAGAGCCGCATGTGAGGGAAAAGCTTTGAAACTGGTTCCAAAAATGTTATAAGTCGCACACATTTCATTTATATTTTCTACAACGTATGTTTGTGTCTGGTGAACGCATGTTCACCTTGTTTCTTTGTAATATGACTCGACTAGAATCCATTAATTGCTAGAGTTGGATCATTGCTGTGCACCTCACAGTCAGCAATGGGCTTTACTCGTTAAAGGGGACGAAACTCGAATTTATATAAATATAAAAGGCCACTTCTCTCTGTTTTATATAATTTGCCAATGGTATTACTGTGATCCTCGCACAGCTTGGTGATTCAAAGCGTTGGAACATGAAGCTATGAGTTATCAATGGGTGTAAGGATCGCGAGGCAGAGCTGACTGAGGTTTGCATGACTGTATGATTGCAGCTGTCTGCGTTGGTCATGAAGGTGGGAGCGAGGGAGGCGGAAAGGGTTAAAGAAAGAGAGAAACAATAGGAGGGAGAGACGTAAAGGTGGGTGTAGTGGAAGAGAAACCTATAAGGGGCGTTTAGGGGAGGAGAGACAAGGGAGGTATGGGGGAGAGATACAAGGAGGATGGGGTACAGAGAGGCAGACAATAGTGGATGTGGTACAGAGAAAGGAGACAAGGGAATGATAGTGGGGTATAGAGAGAAAGTGGAGAATAGGGTAGAGGGACTGAAAGGTGTGGGGTGAGGTACAAAAAGACAGACTATGGTGGTTATAGGGAGAGAGAGACAGAAATGCTGCAAAGGGACAAAACTGTATTACAAAAATAAAGGTTCTTGGTGTGTGTATATATAGGAAATATGTACCAAATATGTTTGGTCTTCAACTGGGAGAGAGGAAAGTACATGAAAATTACAATGTGAATAGTTAGGAAGCATGACAGTGAAGCAGTAGTGAATGTGAGTGTGAACGCATATGCAAATACTCATATAAACAACTAGGAAGTATGACATTATAGTAGGAGGGAGCAAACAGTGAGACAGACACAACATCTCAGCACCGTGGTATCAGAAAGATCAAAGAATATGCTAAAGATTTATAGGTAAAGTGTTCCAGCACATTAGATCAAGATAAAAGGGGAATGCTTCTAGATGGCATATTTAGTATTTTTTTTTAAACTGATCACCAATTGACCAATCATACAAACATTTCTATTAACAGGAACAAGTGGTTTTAACCCCTTCCCGACGCTAGGACGTTTTGTGTCGTCCTGATTTTAACGTACCTAAAAGACGCTAGGACGGCATAGTATGCGTAGCGTTAAACAGCTCATCGTGGCTCCCCGTGACGAGCTGTGCTTGGATCCCGCTGCAGGGACTTGCAGCGGGATCCCACCTGTCAGATAAGGCCATTTTGAGTGACCTCAGTCTGACAGGAGAAATGTAGCAGGTGCTCAAAGCGAACACCGGCTTCTTTTCTCCAAATCACGCTGTGCCCGAGCTTCTGGGTTCGAGCAAGCCTCCGTGAGGTCATGTGTGACATCCAGAGGTATCGCAATCTTTTGGGAGGGACCCACAGGGTCTACTAAGACCCTGATCGGGTCTCTGACATAGTGTGATTGATGGCCACCTTGTGATCGGTGGCCAGGAACAAAACGTGACATTTTGGTGCTTGCGTCGTCTGGGACACAAGCACCATGTGTCACGAAGGGGTTAAGTTAAGTTATTGTTACTCTATGATCATCAATGTTAGGGTTCTAAAAAAGAAAAAAGGCCTGTAAGTACTACTTGAGGCTCTGCAATTTGAAACGTATGCACTGCATGTATACAAGGTTGTATTTCTTCCTAGGTTGTTGAAGTGCACCCTTACTGCCTTGCATTGCCCCCACTAGATCACCAGGGAGCAATATATTGCAGTGGAAATGGATGTGGGGGCAGTCTAGCATTGTTTTAAGCTATGTGGATGCAATCTATTGTAAAGTAAAGATAAGAGGAAGGGGTCCGGGCCTAGGGTAGCACAAAACCTAAGTACACCAATGTGTGGATATGTTTAAACCATACTAATTAACTTTTCATCTCTTGCGTAAGTAGCCAATTCAAACCTGTTCTTCATCCAGGCCGGCTCAGCCTTTTGACTGACTGACGGAGCAGGTGCTGGAAGGCCATGTTCAATATTAATTTCTCTGCTGCTTGTGCCAAAGCCTATTATGCGGTGATGGAAAGTTTGGGATTAAGGAAGGATTCTTGGTTATTGTGTGAGGCCCCGCAAGGCTTAGCTTTCTTAGACACCAGCTGCATTATTATTCTCCCCACCTACCCTCGCCATCCACTGCTCTGTTGCCTGTTCCGTCTCCCAAATGGGAGTAGAACCATCTTGAAGGGGAATTGGATTCCAGATGGAAACTCTGTATCTGGTGCGTTCCCTCCAGCTGGGAGGATAATATGTCACTCGGTTGCCAACTGAGACAATCATATCTTCTGCATTCTTCGACATGGCAGATCACATCATCTGCGGTCTACAGCTAAGAGCATTGTGTCATTAAGCCATCCCTCTTGGAACAGGTTATAGAAGGAATAATATACACATTTTCCAGGCAGTCCATAATGTGCTAAGGGTCGCTCTGCCGTTGGATGTGGAGATACGATGGAGGGGACGTTTATAATGGGGTTTTTAATCTCACCTGTTTCATAATTACTACCTGTAATGATATACAGACGTTTTCAAAAAGCAATCCTTCATGCTGACTCATGGAGAAATGAACTTCTGTTACTTAAGGTTCCAATCAATGAAGAGAGAACTCCAGTGAATTGAGATGGGAATTTCAAACTTATGTTTCAAATACAAACATAGAAACATAGAATGTGTCGGCAGATAAGAACCATTCGGTCCATCCAGTCTGCCCAATTTTTCTAAATACTTTTATTAGTCCCCAGTTCCCTATCTTATATCTAGGATAGCCTTGTGTCTATCCCACGCATGCTTAAACTCCTTTATTGTGTTTACCTCTACCACTTCTGCTGGAAGGCTATTCCATACATCCACTACCCTCTCAGTAAAGTAATACTTCCTGATATTACTTTTAAATCGTTGCCCCTCTAATTTAAGACTATGTCCTCTAGTTGTGGTAGTTTTTCTTCTTTGAAATATACTCTCTTCCTTTACTGTGTTGATTCCCTTTATGTATGTAAATGTTTCTATCATATCCCCCCATCCGTTGTAGTTGCAGAATTGGCAGCAAATATCTAAATTAAAAGAAAACAATGGTGTTTTTGATGTGTCTGTGGGGTCTCCTGTCTATGACATCATCTGTGGCTTGATCTGCAAATTACCTACTTTAACCCTTTACAACAAAGCCCATCGTACATGTATGGCTTCCCAATGCAATGGTGACAATGTCCATATTTGTATGGCCTGCTTTTAAAACATTGCAGTTGCTTTAGAGGAAGCCTCACAAGGGAGGCTATCCAGGAAGGCAAAAAAATAAAATAAATAACTGCTGGACCGTCCATGGGCAGTTTAAAATGACAGGCCAATGAATTGCCACTGACCTATCAAACACGCCTCCTCACTAGGGTTGCCACCTTTTTTTTAAAAAAAATACCGGCCTTGCTAATGCTTCCATAGGCTTAACATTGGCATGATTCCAATTTTTTTACCGGCCTGCCGGTAAAATACCGGCCAGGTGGCAACCCTACTCCTCACCTGATGCCTCTGGATGGAGGCAAGCTTACAACACTCCCCAAAAAGTTGCTGTTTTAGCCTGCAATAGCAGAAACAGAGGCTGCCTTTGCAGTGAGGATTTTGAGAAGTCCAGGAGCTTATCACAATCCACTGCCATCCTCTCCCAAATTTTGGGGGGGATGACTAGAGAGAGTTGAACCGGGTTGCCTTAACAGTTAGGCAGACCAGGATCAACCATTATTTTTTATTTACTGATGTAAATACTCAGTCACACTGATCACATGCAATAAAAACAATAAACGGCAACCAGTAATGTGTGGAATAATAATATGTGGGGATTCGTTTCAGAAGCAAGTCTGAACTTCTACTTAAATGCACCATCACTAAAAGTCTAAAATGGCTCTTGTCCCAAAACAAACCTCAAATCAAACCAAAAAACATTGAAGGGGTTAAATGGAAATTGTGTAAAACATATTTTTCTCGCAATTTATACATTTGCTCTATACATTTTCTCCTAACACAATGTAGAGATTGTTGTCTATCATTTTTATACCCTAGATTCACAGTATAAACAGTGTTTAGGTGACAGGGCCCTCTTAAGTTTTTTTTAATGACAATTTCCCTTTAAACACCAGTTACATTACAGCAAACAATTCACAGAGCATATATCATATATTTAATCCAGAGAGAAGGTTTTGGTTTTCGTTTTTTTTTCACCACTTCTTCTCCGTTGTAGACCATATCACCGTATTTTCTCAAATCTAATGCGCACCTTTTTACAAAAAAATTTGAGAGCGCATTAGAACCGATGGCGCATTAGATTCGCGTATTTTTCACGTTGCAACTTAAACTAAAAAAAACTACATTTTGCTATTAACTAAAGGGAAAGCCCAGCGCAATAAAGACAAACTGCGCATGCGCACTCCCCTCTCTTACTTATAGAAACGCCATCATATTGTTGTATAGCAGTGTCATTCATAATAAAACTATGGTAAATTGGTAGCATAAACTAATTGTTAAAAAAAAAAAATACTTGTACAAATGCGCATTACATTATGGCTTCGAGGTGTCAAAATTTGAAGTGCGCGTTTGATTTGCATAAATACGGTACTTATCAGCCTCTTCGTACTGAGTTTGTCTTCTGCAGGCAGAGGCCGTTCTTCCTTTTCTTTCTCCCCTGCCCTCTCATCTTTGGAAAAATCCATCTCTTTTATGACTTAATGTTGCTGAGGAAAGTCACGAAATGCTCCCTCGGCTGCTGTGGGAAGAACAAGATTGCTGCTAGGAGATCCGGCATCAAACCTCTTTCCTCACATCGAAAACCTACTTTGTTTGGATAAATCACTTTCTTATCCATGGAGGCAGCACATATAACATTGCAATTCTAAGATATATAAAGTACAACTTTTCTTATTTTTTTTTTTTTTTTTACTTTCGTATAGTCCACAACAAACACAACAAGTATCTCAGTATTGCCCCACTGCTGGAATTAAAAATGACCTGGTTCCTGGCGAACCTGTTTATTAGCATTTTTCCTGGCTGAGATTTACTGTGCATAATGCAGGGGCCAATTTGAAACTAAAAGATAGTGGTTTTCTAAGTAGATTAACAGTGGGGACCGTAAGTAGGTCAGCACTCCACACAGTCCCTGATCACAGAGCAGGTCAAGCTGCCACACTGATTGGCCTTCAGACCGGCTCTGCCTCAGCTCTGTAAAGATACGTCAGATTGATTTCACGAGGGGGGGGGGGGGTCACTATTTTTTAACCCTTGCTTTCTGGCTCTCTGCACCCTGAAATGACCCCCTTCTTCCTGTTGCCTACCGTGCATGGTTTTGGACTATGGTGATACATCATGCTCTCACACAGACTTCCTCTTCACACACATGAGCCTACATGCCTAAATTAGTCAGCAGTGCTATGATTTCATGTGACAACTTCATGCTCTGACTCTCAGGGTGCCACAGCAGTGCGAGGAAAAGGGTAGAAAATCTATTCTGACCATGGCAGCACAGACCCTATTCTCCCTCAGAGCATATATTTTCCTGGACTTCAGGGATAGGCCGAAGGTAAGTTCTGAACATCATTAAATTGCCCATCACCATGTCCAGTAAATTTCCTCAATGGACAAGGCCTATTCTGTGGACTATCAATACACACAGCGTGAACAGTGCGCTTCCCAAAAACACTACACACTCGTATTTACCCTATACGTGGAGGCAATCCTCTCCGTAGTATGCAAAGGGAAAAAGAATAAAAAACTCTTATAGTGTAGTATATTTATAAAATATAAAGTGATATAAGTGCGTAAACATAGACACACTCACATTTTACTGAGCAGTATCCTGCTCAGTCTATAGGGTGTTCGGGAGCCCCTCGTGGGGTCTTGGATAAAATAAGATTCCGAAGTAGCTCCAAATTCAAGTAGATGTGATGGAACAGGGGAGGAAGGAGATGACACTTGAAAAAGCCTATTTTAAAGGAGAAACGCGTCGTGTATGGAGAAGGAGCAATCTACAGGAACACTTTGCACCTTAAAAACTGGGACTCTCTGCACTTTATAAGCTGGATGCTGCCTGTTTTTATGTAAGATTTTATATTTATTTGTGTATTATTAAAAGTGTTTTTTACTGAGAATACATCTCCTTCCTCCCCTGTTCCATCATATCTACTTGAATTTGGAGCTACTTCGGGAGCTACTTTTGGGAGGCGCACTGTTCACGCTGTGTGTATTGTTTGTTAAAATTTGTACCAGGAGTGAAGCACTGGTTGTGTTTCGGTGCTGCTACTCTCCTCACATAAAAGGCGCAGTGTATTCTATTTCTGTTCGCTATTCTGTGGACTATTCCTGGACTGTTGAGGGAAGATCCTCTCTACAAGAACCTTCAGTTCCAGAAGAGAAGCAAGCATAGTCACAACTTTATAGGGGCAATGGACAAATGGTCAATCAGCCATTGTACTAAGGGGGACGAGGTATTGTGTTGACTGCCCTGGGTGACAGGCAGCCCGAGGGTGCCATGGCTTGTGTGTGTGAGGGACAGACTGTGTGTGAGAGAGTTTGTGTCTGTAATGGATACAGAGGTTAACTCCTCTGACACTGCTTATATCTGTCTAACAAGCCAGGGGTTAACTCCTCTGACACTGCCTATATTTGACTAGCCACCCAGGGGTTAGCTCCTCTGATACTGCCTATATCTTTTAAGCCACTCAGGAGTAAACTCATCTGACATGGTCTATATCTGTCTAGCCACCCAGGGGTTAACTGCTCTGACACTGCCTATATCTGTCTAGCCATCTGGGGGTTAACTGCTCTGACACTACCTATATCTGTCTAGCCATCCAAGGGGTTAACTCCTCTCACACTGCCTATATCTGTCTAGCCACCCGGGGGTTAACTCCTCTGACACTGTCTATATCTGTCTAGCCACCTGGGGGTTAACTCCTCTGACACTGCCTATATCTGTCTAGCCACCCGGGGGTTAACTCCTCTGACACTGTGTATATCTGTCTAGCCACCCGGGGGTTAACTCCTCTGACACTGCCTATTGTACATTAAGTTTAAATGTTGAAACATTAAGGGCACAAATCTTAATCATGGCCAGCCAATGGCAACTTAGGAATGCAGCTGTGGACACCCATGCCTAGCTTCCTTTCAGACTGTAAACTCATTCAAGTCTACTCAATAAATAGAGAACAAATAGTGAATTGAGATGGCAGTTTCAAACTCCAGCCACTTGTCTGATAGATCTCAATATGTGTCCATGGCTGATACTGCCTCCCTCCCATTGCCAACAAGTGTGGAGTGCCTCAAGGATCCGTTCTTGGGCCTCTGCTATTCTCGCTATTTATAAATGATCTACCCTCGGTGTGACCTGGCTCATGTGCATATGTATGCTGAGGATACGGTCATTTATACTTGCGGTACTCAACTATCGCAAGTGGAATCCGTGCTACAGGATCCGTTTTCTAAAGTTGAAAATTGGATAGCTAACAACAAATTATTCCTCAATGCTGAAAAAACTGTGTCCATGTTGTTTGGGACAAATGCCAAACTACTTAAATTAAACAATCCTCAATTAACCATCAAGACCAAATCCAGTTATAACCTGACCCAGGTAAATTCATATAAGTATCTTGGCATGTGGCTAGATCCAAACTTATCTTTTGGTCTCCATATTGATAAGCTTGTGTCAAAGCTATATCCTAGGATCGGCTTTCTGTATAGAAACAAATCTAACCTAGATTCCACGGTAAGGAAACGTATTGTGCAGTAAATGTTGATGCCGATCTTAGATTATGGAGATGTTGTGTATGATTCTGCATCGCAGACCCATCTCGGTAAACTCGACACTATGTACAATACATTGTGTCGTTTTGCACTACAGTGTGATTATAAGACGCATCACTGTAAAATGTTAAAAGAGTTAAATTGGCTGACGCTTGCCTCCAGGCGTGCTCTCCACCTAGCTTGCTTAGTGCATAACCACTTCTCTGGAACGCTCCCCCCCTACCTGAGCAGCATGCTTGCTCTTAATCCCTGCACATCCCACAATCTCAGATCCTGCACCAACCCTTCACTAGCGATTCTCCACTTCAAAAAGGAAGCAGGTCGAGGTGCGTTCTCTTTCAGAGCTCCTCATATGTGGAATAGCCTTCCCGTTTCTGCTAAATCATCATCTACTCTAAGATCCCTGAAAATAAGTATCTCCCAAGTCCTCAAAACAGATTGTACCTGTTATTAGTTTACAAACTCTTTTGTATACTGTACATGTTGTTCCTTTTTTGTATCAATAATGATTTACCCTGTATGTTCTCCTTCCAACTTGTTTAATATATGTATGTATTTATTTTTGAATCTACTGTTAAATGTGCAACTCCATTCTGGACTGGGTCCCCAGGACATACTTGAAAACGAGAGAAATCTCAATGTATTCTTCCTGGTAAAACACTTTCTAAATAAATAAATAAAGTAGCGGAGTTGGAAATATTAGACCCTTATATTTCACAATGTATTTCATACATCTTTGGTGTTTTTTTTTTCTCATTTTATACAGTGTGACAACTAACGCGGCATCAACTGTGACACATAACGATTACTGTATTCACAAAGTTACACAGAACACACGTTTCTGTTCATTTGAAATAAAATGAGCACATATTTAAGCTGGTAGCAACAAAAAGGCTAAAATGGACTAAAAGAGCAGTAACCCACAAAAATCACTAGACATAAAAGATGAACAAAAAAAGAATGCAAAGTACAGGTACCCTTAAAAAGATAATAAGTCAGCATCAAATGGATAAGTGAATATGTGGCAAGTATTGATAAACAAATATATATTTATAACAAATGGTACATTTAAGAGAACAAAGAACAATATAGTGCAATATGTATGTACTAAAATCCAGTGATGCCCAGATCCTCCCCATATGATTCGCACTCACCAACATAGGTGGAAAATGCTCCTTGAGAGCAACTAGTGTCAGAGTATAGAGGAGAATCAGATATCAGCTTCAGTGGTATGACGAGCCTTCAGATAGCACCTCCAAGAGAATTCTCCAATCAGTCTATCTTAAACGTAGATAATGTAATAAAACATAAATGCCTTACATTGAGGTAGGTAAGTAGATGTTCCTCTGTCAACCAATTTTCAAACATGTATACAGCAAACATTGGTAGCGGTAGACGAGATTCCAAAAGCAGCATAACGTGTGCGGGATAGAGATGCTGGACCTGTTCCACCCGAAAAACTGCAGGCATGTTCGTCCAAACATGATACCTCTACCCACATGGGAATCACTATGCATCACTGGGTTTTAGTACATAATACTATATTGTTATAGTGTATTATTATATATTACAAATGACACTATATTGTTATAGTGTATTATATATGACATATTACACTATACTTTTATAGTGTTTTATATATTATTATTATTTACAAATTGCACTATATTGTTATAGTGTATTACTGTATATATATTACACTATATTTTTTATAGTGTTTTATATATTATTATATATTACATATTGCACCATACTGTATTGTTATAGTGTTTTATGTATTATTATATATTACACTATATTTTTATAGTGTTTTATATATTATTAAATATTACATATTACACTATATTGTTATAGTTTTTTTTATATATTGCACTATATTGTTATTGTGTTTTTTTATATTATTATATATTACACTGTAATGGTATAGTGTTTTATATATTATTATATATTACATATTACACTATAGTATTCTTTATTCTTTAACATGTACTATTTGTTCTAAGTACATCATCACATCAATAAGGCTGTATATATTTGTTTATCAAAACATGCCTCAAATTCACTTATCCATTTGGTGGTAACTGATTATTTTTTTAGGATTAAGCACACCCACCCATATTTACGCTGAAAAGGGTTGAATCCATTCCCCTTGTATTTTGTTGCTTAATTTTATCCTTACCATTAAAAGAGCATGTTAGGTCAGGAGTGGTCAAAAATTGAATTAATCAAGTGGAAACCAGCCAACCTTGCCTGAGTACATCATTTTTAGTTATATGAAAAAGAATTTACAAACTGTCAAGCACATCTTAAATTATTTAGTGTTGCGCTATCTAGTTTTCAATCCTGTACAAGACACATCAAAAAAATATATATACTTGCAGGGGATAGACCCAACTGGGACTCCGAAAAAGAAATTAACGTGAGTAGGATTGGGTTCTATAACAGGAGTTCATAAATGTATAATTTTTAAAGTACATTCAAATTTTTCAATACGTCGGTTTATAAAAAAAATTAGCTGCCAGACGGGTTTTTTAGAGTAATAGGTTAACAAAAGAGAAAATCGACCTTGCAACAAACATTAACAGCTACACGTAAAAAAAAAAAAAAGAATCAAATTAAATAATAATTTTAAGAAAAAACAAACAGAGAAAAAAACCCAGCAACACTGTGTCACTCCACGTGGTTAGAATAACCAAAGACAATAAACTAATAAAACATCATGTTAAATGAGTGTGAAAGTATTCTGGTCAGAGAAGAAGGGCAGTAGCAAGTAAAATTGCTTATAAATGTTTTATACGAGCTATGATATATCTAAGTGTTAGAAGGAAGGCCGCATAATTTCCAAACCCTTAGCTTATTTTTAATTTATAGACCCAGAAAAGAAAAAAAAAAAAAGAATGGAAAAAAAAAAAAAAAAAAAACCAGTCGACGGCCCATCATTTATAGGCTCAGGCAAGAGCAATACATCTCTATAAAAGAACAGTGATATATTCTGGTTTCTGGTTTAATGTGCTGCTCTGTGCCCTGTGTGTTCTGATTCATTGGAGAGCAGCAATCATGCCGACAGTAGCTGTTTCTCAGTCCCCATCAGCGACAGCTAAAGGCCAATTCAAGGTTGCACTTGGGTCATGAATCTAACATAGCCTCTGATAGAACAATTTCCCCTCCGTGTGACGATATCTGTAGGACACAGCGGGGAATAGAAATTTCTTTCTCCCACTGAAGTTATTTATATTTGCTGCATTTCCTTTATATTTAAGCCAAGAGAGTGCAGTATATTTTGGGTCAAGGTGGGAGCACAGGAAAGCCAAATTATTTTGCGAAGGAAATAGAAGCCTTGAACTTATTTTCATGATATCAATAAAACTCTCACTTGCTGGATGTTAGCTATCATTCTGCCAAGGCTGTAAAAACAAACTATTTTCTTTAATATAAGCTTGCTACACTGCGCCATCGGCAGAATTTTGGCGGGTACTTAGCCCGTTGAATCTCCTATGTTACATAAAATAACTACAGCTTGGTTTTATAGACCGCTCTTCTATAGAGCTAAAAGAAACTTAGCAGATAGTCTTTGACTTAACTGGATTGGCAGCTGAATAATAGACATTATTGTTGCCCAGCTTCGTGGCACTCATTTTATTAACCTCTGAAGGATGAAAGGATGAGTTGAACCTGGAACAGATACTGCAAGTGGGGAATTTACAGACTCTCTCTTGAAAACGGTGGGCAAGGCGTCGATGCTTTTACCTCCTTATGGGCATGAGCAGTTTTTACTTCTGCGGTTTTTGTGTTTAGCTGTATGTTTGATTTTTCTTGTTTGATGTACCCACACATATTATATACTGTTTTTATCACCATAAGAAGGGTTTTCTTAAGATACATATACTGGAAAAACTGGCCCACGGGGGAAGATGCTTTGGGTTTTTTTTTACTCTGCGGATCCCATGCAAAACCGAGGGTCTCTCTGTGTAGCAGAGAGAGCCAGTCGCTGTCCAGGCTTCCCGTGGAAGCATGGCTGATGCCAGTCAGAGGAGAAATGGGCATGTACTATCAAAAATACATGCCAGTTCATCCTCACACTAAGGACAACGATTGTTTTTACTTGTTAGTCTATGTTAGAAGCACAAATGAAAAATAAAGTTTAGTTGTCCTTTAATGCGTAAAGTAGGTTAATAATTCGTTGTATACAGTCTTTCACTACATATTAACCTCCTCAATTATTACGGTTCTGAATGCAGCATTGATTTTAATGTTGTTCTTTTCTATGGATTTTTCCCATACTGCCCTGTCCAGGACACATTGTATCTGGTCAATATACCCCGGCTGACAAATCTTATAGACAAATAACCAGTGGTCAAGCAGAAAATAAACAATGCAGCAGTGATTAATGGTAGGCTCCAATCACGGAATCTCCTAAAATAACAAGTATGCGCATGTATAGCCCTCCATCCAGGTACAATTAGGAGTCATATGAAAACCAACACAAACAAAATCTGGCCTAGCTTACTAGACAAAAAGCAGAGTTGGCTGTGGTGGTCCCTGAAGATTAATTATTGTGTTATCACTTTAAATGACTTGTTTGAATAATAAAATAAAAATCCTATATTCTAGGTCAGGGGATATATATTTATATACTGTGTGTGTGTGTGTGTGTGTGTGTGTGTGTGAATATATATTTATATACTGTGTTTGTGTGTGTGTATATATATATATTTATATACTGTGTGTGTGTATATATATATATATTTATATACTGTGTGTGTGTATATATATATATTTATATACTGTGTGTGTGTATATATATATATTTATATACTGTGTTTGTGTGTGTGTATATATATATATTTATATACTGT